>BJEL01000057.1:1272246-1908370 GCA_019972355.1 Drosophila kohkoa | reverse complement strand
AAGAAAGAAGTAGGCAATTGGACTAATTTAATATCATCTATACATATTAACTGATCTGATTTAAAAAGTAAAGTTAAGGCATCAGAATGCGTCAAAAAGATCTACGCCCAGCACCTGCTCTTATTGAGTATAAGGGCATGAAGTTCCTAATCACCGATCGACCATCAGACATAACAATTAATCACTACATTATGGTGAGTAACCGTACTTTCATATTTAATGGATCAATGAATTAATTTATTTAAAATTTTTTCTTTGTAGGAGCTTAAAAAGAACAATGTTAACACTGTGGTGCGTGTTTGCGAGCCCAGCTACAACACGGATGAGCTGGAAGCCCAAGGCATTACGGTCAAGGATCTAGCTTTTGATGATGGCACGTTCCCGCCACAACAGGTCGTTGATGAGTGGTTCGAGGTCCTGAAGGATAAGTAAGTCAATTTTTAACTATTAAATGAAATTCAATAGGAATCAGTCACGAGTTAGCTTCATGCAATAAGACTGAAATTCATATAAGTAAATTTCATTTCTTTTGCTGATAATCTCTCGTTGTATATTTATTTTACCACATCCTAACAAGAGAATTATAAATTATCATAATATTTATAGGCGATTAAATATAAAATCAATAGCACATATTTTTATAAGACTTTTTATAGATTTATTTCAGTTTAGACACTTTTATAAAATCGTGGATAATTTATTATCGAAATATTGAGTTTTGATTCACATAAGCGATACCAAAGTTGATTTTTATCAAGTCAGTATTATTATTTGTTGCTTTGTACACTGACAGAAAAATTAAAATTTAAAAGAAATGCGAAAAACAATTGAAAAATTACTATTACAATTAACAATTAAGTAACGCCCATGCTGCTAACAACATTAAAATGACTGCGCTCCCAATGATGTAACTCATCGAAAACAATTGTAAATTGAAAATCGTATATTAAAGAAAATTCAAATCACTCACACATGCATACATGCAAAATATACACACACATTTACACACACATACTCATACAGATTAGTACCATTTCCCGTAGTCCTCGCTGATCTTACGCTCTCCTTTTTTTTAATGTTATCGTACACTTGTGCAATATAAATCACTTCATTATTATTTTTAGTCTGTACATATTTGGTTTATTTTTATTTCAAACCGAAAATTCTTCACTCTTGAAGTAAATTTTGTAATTTTGGTAATCTTACCCCCTATATATATATATATATGTACATATATACATTTATTTATATATGTATATATGAATTTGTATATGTGTATTCCGTTTCGTTTCTTGTTTTGTGTGCTATTATCCGCTGGCTAGTTTTAGAAAGTCCACAAGCGCTACACTATCCTACTACAGACATAAGCGTTTCTCGCTCAGACACCTACCAAAAACAGCTCCAATGACAGCAGCCACAGCCAGAGCCAGAGCCAGTCTCTCGGCCGCAACAGCCGCAGCGACATCAGCAACAACAAGAACAACAGAAACAGATACAATGCCTCTAACAGCTTATGAAACTGATACAAGCGAAGCAGCAGCTACATTTAATAATACTGCATTTGTTGATAATGAGACTTGTCGGTAAGCGTAGATCCCAATGCTTTGTAAACGTTAAAGTAAAGTACATGCAACAGTTTAGAAAAATATATAAAAGCCAAATTTCGTATTGCTTAAGTATGATTTTATATTTTCAATATTTTTACTCTATCTCTATCTTTATCTGTATATATACTACATGCACATTATTTTTATATTTTATTCTGACTGTTATCTTTCTTACGCTATCGCAGGATACAACAGAATCCCGAGCATGCGTTTGCCGTTCATTGCGTTGCTGGTCTGGGACGTGCCCCTGTTTTTGTTGCACTGCACTAATCGAATTGGGCTTGAAATATGAAGCGGCTGTTGAAATGATTAGAGAGTGAGTAATTCATTTGAATCACCCAATTTATTCTATATTTTTATATGGTATTTCTAATTTCAGTAAACGACGCGGCGCTATTAATGCCAAGCAGCTTTCATTTTTGGAGAAATACAAGCCCAAAGCGCGGCTAAAGCACAAAAAATGGCCACAAAAATTCATGTTCTGTGCAATAGATTTCCAAAACCATATGTATATTCCCACCAGATAAAAAGTGTTCATTTTTTCAAACAAAAAAAAAAACCACAAAAAAAAAAAACATGAAATAATTTATCGAAATAAAAAAAAACTAAAGCTATTCAAACACCCACAAAAAATATATAAAAATTGCGACCCAGTTATTAGATAAAACTGAAGATAAACCCATAATCGTATTGGTATCAAATTGTATGTATTAATTAATGTAATTTATGTTTATTTAATTTTTCAAAACAAAAACAGCTCCAAAAAATATGTAACAATTCTAATATTATTCAAGCCAATTTACTTCCATTAAATGGATGTAATCGGGAGTATATATACATACATATATATAAATAACAGTAAAAGCAGTAGCTTATGATGTACCCATAAACCGTAACGAAATCAATTGAACATACTGTCAAGGGTCAGGCAACACAGCAATAAATATAGAAAAGATCAAGAAAAGCTAAACCATGTTAGCAATACAAGTTATAGAAAGCGCTAAAAATGATTCACTATAAACCACGAAAATTAAAAATATATGACCCTAGTGGAAGGATGCAATCTGCTTATATGAACTAAATATTGCATTTCAATGATGATAGTATATAACTTTTAGACAAATGTACTTAATTGCATGTTTAGTTTAGCGTTGCGCCCATCCGAAAATAAGCTCATTGCATAGTGAGAACATATATTCTAAAAATCAAATTCAAACAACATAAATACGAGTACATTACAATATAAGAGGTAGCAACGAACGAGAATCTAGAAGATACTATGTTAAGTCAGATTTTATATTGCAATTCTTTCTTTTACTAAGTACGCTTTATGAAATGCAAATGGTCCTATCGTCCTTTACATTTTGCGCTAGCACTTCTTTTTCTGTTCTATACCAAGCTGCAAGTTGGATAACTATATAAATTACTTATTACAGCATATACAATATTAAATACCGTACATACAAATTTTTACATTAATGACTACATACATTTAAATAATACCCGCAATAGTTGCAATACTACAAAATGAGCAAGCAAAACGACAGCATCAGAAAATTATATATATTAAAAAAAAAAATGAAAAAATAACACTTCAAAGAAAATTGAGAAAATGAACATGAAGAAAAAAATGAAACAAACCTTATATAACAAATTTAATAATTATAGTGAAGATAAAGCAGAAATTACAAAAATATAAAGCTTACAATTAATTTATCCAATATTGAATTGTAATTTTTTAAAATGTTAGTCATTACAATGAAATAAAAACGATATATGAAAATTAAACGTTTTGTAGAAAATCCAAAATATGATTTTGTTTAATGGTAGGTAATAATCATTTACACGCTTAACAAACATAAAACATTCTTTCAAACGCTTTACTTGGGATTTCTCGGAGACTCGCGCTATCATGGACAAA
The DNA here is from genome assembly GCA_019972355.1 of Drosophila kohkoa. Classification (NCBI taxonomy): domain Eukaryota; kingdom Metazoa; phylum Arthropoda; class Insecta; order Diptera; family Drosophilidae; genus Drosophila; species Drosophila kohkoa. The sequence continues at coordinate 1,904,842 of BJEL01000057.1, read as the reverse complement.
CACATCTAACACTCCACCAGTCACGAGTTATGGAAATAAGTTGATTATTTTTAAGTTGCTTAAAAAAAAAATTTTAATAATCCAGACAAGACTGATAAAAGTTTATATTTAACGATGTTTCTCTTTATTTTTGCATACGTAAATAAATATATTGATAATAATTAAATCTAATAACTTTCACATTTTTATTTTTATTTGTTTTTGGGGGAGGGTGGCACACTCCTTTAATGCCGGTCTCCTCTTTGTGTACATAATTACTTATTTTATTTTGGTATTGTAAACTTAAATTCTCAAAGCGAGTAGAATTTCGTCAATATATGCATATGTTGCTGTTGATTTTAATATATTTTTTAAATTGAGTGATATCTGAGTCAATGAAATTCAAATGATAAACAAAAATTTCCATAAGAAAAGCAAACACAATTTTTTCAAAATTATTGATTTGTATAATATTGCATTTGTTATGTCGTGTTATCTGAATTCCTGCAATTTGCTAGCAGTGGTGTACTAACATGTGTGTAAACTGTGCAATGTTAGCCAACAGTGGTGGTAATTAACACATAAATCGATTAGAAAAATATTGAATCTTCAAAAAACAAATTAGTATTTCGATTTTTGATCAGATGCTTGCATGGATATATGTTAGGCACTCAATTTAGGAGCTATGCATCAAATAAGTCGTATAGCCAAATGAGTACTGAGCTGATGAACAAGACTAGAAACAAATTAGTAAACATTTTGGGATACTCTCTTCCTTATATGTGTATGTGTGCGCGCACAAAGCACAAAGAAATATACAGTTTAGAATAACGCAAGCGGGTAATTATTCAAAATGTTATTTGAAATGTTAGTTGAAGATGTAGCAAGTGGAAAGCAAAAACGTAAACTATACATGTGTAAAAAAATATATGTTCATCTTTGCATATCCACTAGTTTCTCTTTATCTCTTATATACATAATTTTAAATCGCACATTTTTTTTATTTATACACAAAAATTTGTTAAAGAAAAATAAAATATATCGTAGGCTATCTTCGTTTCGTATCCTTTATGTAAACATACATAGAAATAAATACAAAATTGGCAAAAACAATATTTGTTGTAAGTATAATTATAACAATAATGTTGTTGAGTAAATAAAAAGCTGCTTTGGAACTAACTCTTGTTTTGCACTAATTTTTTTTGTTGGGTCGGTACTGGTTGCTATTTGTGTTCTGGTTAGCTTAAAGTTAGTCGCCGTTGTAAAGCAAAAAACAAGTGAAAGTTTCAATTAATATTAACTACTAAATTTAAACATTTTACTACAAATATTTACAAATCACAGCTACAAACACTAAGACAGTGGACGTCGCCAGTGTTGCATAACATCCATCGCGACAAAAAGTCGTCCATCAATAAGTGGTCACTGCAACGGCGACGGCGGCAGCAGGAGCAGAGACGGTTACAAATAGAACCCATTTTATTATTTCGTGTGGCTTTTGTGTTTTGTTTGTTATTCTTATATAAATATAGGTATAATAAACTAAAACTGTAAAATGAAATCATAATCCGACGCGCTTGTCTCTTTTAAGGAGTCTTCCTAGCATCCATACGTGAGTACATGTATATAAATATATACTAGTGTGTGTATGGGGAGTGAGGAGTTTGTGGGGTGTATACATGTTACGTTTACAGCCAACCGCCCTTACGACCAAACAACAAGGAACTAACCGAACCCACAAATGACTGAGTAATGCTCTGAGACGCCGCCCTCGAGTCTAGATTATCACTGCTCTTAGCGGCTGTCGTTGATAACGCTGTTGCCGTACTTGGTGTACCACTGCTATCTGAGACCTTGCCAAGATCTGGACGTACACGGCCCCCACTAGCCCCACCAATAGTGCCCAAATCTGGACGCTGAGCAGCCATACCATTTTTAAGATTACGTTCGCGACTTCTGTCGTTGCATTTGCTTGATGCGCGTTTCACTGGCCGTGGCGACAGCAGAGACTCCAGTTCCCATGCTCGACCCGTTTGCTGTTGTTGCCGTTGCTGCTGCAGCTGCTCCTCCAGCTGAATGTTTCGACAGTGTTGCCGGAGTTGTCGTTGTTGTTGATGTTGCACGGGGTTTCAATTGTAGCACAATGCCCTGATCGTCGCTATCCTCGCTGTTGTAGGCACTGGTTGTGGCACTGCTGCTACTGGGCATCTGTGCTGCATTTGTTGTAACTGGAGTGGGTGTAGGGGATTTAAGACCTCGGTGCAGAACACCTTTGATTTGTGCGCGATCAAAGTGTATATCGTCCACGATGCTGTTGCTGCTAGTATGCAAACTCTGTAGGCTGTCGCAGCTACTGTTGCTCAACTGTGACAGAGGCGAACTGCTGCGATTCGCAATGCCGCTGCCACGTCCATGTCCACGCTGTGCACTGATTATGTTCTCAAGCCCGATGCTCTCCACCTTCTCGATCAAATTCAGCGAGCGCAGAGCTCTTCGCTCCAGCTGCGATAGCATCACCTTTTGCTGATGCTGCTGTTTGCTCAAGCTCCGATGCAAGTGCGCATCTGAAGAGCTGTTGGACCCAACTAATTTGCGTCTTATCAAATCGGCACCAGACGATAGCAACCCAAATAACGGCTCAGGCGATTGAGCGCGAGGCGGTGATCCTTCTGGACTGTTGCAGGGCGTTACTGTCGGAGAGTAATTTGGACCAGCTGGAGTGTTGAGAGCACTGGGCGTAACCGCCTTAATGCCGCGTTCATTCAGCATGCCAGCCAGACCCAAATTAACTGAAAACGTGGAGCAAGAGTTCTTCCGTGACATGCCAGCACGTGGTGTTGCGGGACAACTGCAATTTTACAAATTTAGTAATGACAAAAAAGAATTCACTAGAAAATTTGGGAACCCACCTTGGTTGTCTTGATGTCGACGTGGATGCCATGCGAGAGGATACTTGCGACTGGGAGAGAAATGAAAGATCGTTGACGAAGCCATCGTCCGGATGCATTACCATGCTATTAGTATACGTATAGGTACAGCCGGGCGCTTCAAATTGCTTGCCCAGACCCAGCTCCTCACTGACATCCTCCTCCACATCAGATAGCGTGTACACCTGCATGCCCAGATCGTCGAGACCCCGACCACCGCGGATGGTGACGCCAGGTCTTTCCTCCAAGAGGCCGCTGAGTGTTGGAGTTGCCAAGCGCGACCAATGATGCAACGTTTGTGATCCCTCCATAGGCTTTACAATCTGCAGTTTCTCTGGAAGACGCCACTGGTGCGTTGTAAGACCCGAAGACCCTGAACCAGTCGACATAATGCTGTCCGGTGTGCGCACGCCCATTGGCAAGTTCATGCCCATGCCCAATCCTGCAGCGGCCGCCTGAGCAGCGGATCCGCCGCATCGCCCTTGATGGGGCTCATCATAGTTATAAGTGCCGGCTGGAGCATAGGAGAGCATAGCACGTCGAGCCAACACCTCGGCAGGTGTCAGGCGTTTGAGAGCCGCCTCTAGCTCCTTAGCCCCTGGAGCACCAGGCACACCAGATGGTTGTGCTGGATAGCCATCGTCTGACTGCGAGTTGAGGCTTTCATTAGAAAGCGTCTTAAGACCCAGCGAATTGCTGCTGCCGCCACTGGCTCCGCGATAATAAGATCCAGCGGATAGGCCATCGACGCCATGCGCGGTCCCGATGAGCTGCTCATGGACATTGCACCCAGCTGCGTCATCGACACATTTCCACTGTCCATGTAGTTGCCGCACTTAGTGGCGCAGCGCACCGTATCAAATGCACGCTTATAAGGTGGCTGGCCATAGATACTGCTCGATCCCAGGCTGGTGGTCATGCCCATTCCCATGCCCATACCCATGCCACCTGGCAGCTGCGACATCATGCGACTAATGCGATCTGCACTACGCTGGCTGTCGCCCGATATGCCCGAATCCAGACTAATCTCGGAGTACAGCGAAGACTCCATCAGTTCCGACTGCAAAGACTCTACAGCGACGGCGGCAGCCGCTCCATTAGTGCCCAGTCCGCCCAGGAAGGAGCTGCGCGCCTGCGGTTGCGATCGCTTGCGCTGCTGCTTCAACTGATCCTGGGCAGAATGCAGCAATGCAAGCACTTCTTCATAGCGCTGCTTAAACTCCACCAACTCGAGAGCCAATGCATTTTGATTTTCCTTGGTCACGTGCAGCAGCGACAAGTGCTCATCATTGTCCTGCGTGAGCTGATGCAGCCGCATCTCTGCCTCTGCCAGGCGTGCCGTTAAACTGACAATCTGCTCATGCTGCAAGCGATTCTCCTCGCGCTGCCGCTCCAGCTCCAAACTGATATTATCATACTGGGAGTTCGCGTCGTTTAATTGTGCACTGATATCCGCCATCAGACGTCGCTCGTGTTCCTCCACTTCGTCCGTCTGATGCGCCAACTGTGTGGCTTCGCTCTTTAGCGTTTTGTTTTCATCCAACAATGAATTCACTTTCTTTTGCAACAGATCCAGCGTGATCGATTTGGACATTGTGGGTGTGTCTATATGTAGTGAAATAAGATGTTTATTCAGTTGTAAAGTGAGTAAACAATCTGGACTTACCCGCATCTGTGCCATCGTCTGCATCGTTGGTTAGCACCGATATCAGTTCGTTCTTTTTGTGTAGCTCATGTAGGAGCTGAGCGCGATCGTCGTTGGCAGATTTCAGATCCAATTCCAGATCGCTAACCCGCGCCTCAAGTCCATTGTTTTGAGTTAGCAATTCCTTGCCAATTTGCACAGTCAGCTCCAAGTCCTTTTCCTTCTCTTCGAGCAGACGCGTCACAGCTTCAATGTCATCGTAAGCGCGAGTCATTTGGCTGACGCGATTACCACATAGAACTGCAATGCAAATAAACACATATTCAATAACTACCTAATACTACTATCAAAATAAAGTAATCGATAACTAAGTGCGTGTAGTGTGCGACATTCTCACACTTATCGATTCCACGTAATGTGTCATCCATAGGTTTATATTATCGACATCGATTTATTAAGATGGTCGATCAATAGATCATTGGAATTGGAATATGTCACTACAAAATACCTTCCATAAGCAATTGTTCATTCTGCTGGTCCCGCTCACCCAACCCGAAGACCAACAGGCCGCATTCATTTGATGGAGTTGCTACTGCTGTTGTTGTTGTACTACCACCAGCTGAGAGCTCGAGTTCATCCTCGTACTCAAGTTCATTGTCTATGATGCAAAAATCGTCGGGCCAATTGCTCAACGCTTTCGTTTGACATGCAGCATAATCGCATTGCTCTAAGCAATTGACTGTCGGCTTAACAACATCTACAGCATCCTCTCGAGGGGAGCCGCTGATGCTCTTAGTGGACAAAAATCGATATATGGTACTGCCGGCAGTTGGCGCCACTTGCCGCTCATCTGCCTCTGTCTCCCTCTCTGGTGGTATGTCTCCACTTGCATTATTTACGTGCGTCATGGCGAAAATACTTTTTTTTTGTTATTTTTGGTTTTGGTTCGATGCTATTAAAGTAAATCCCTTGTCACTCTGCGTTACTTGCATTCCCTGTGTGTCGTCTTTTTATAAATATTTCGATTTCTTAATTTTATTCTTTTTTTTGTATTTTGCGCAGTATTATATAATGTTTTAAGAGATTTCATTGTAAAATGTTCGTGCAAGGCACTGGGTTTTGTTTTTCATTGTGTGATGGTCGTTGTGGTGGTGTTAGTGATGGTTGAAGGTGGTTCGCTGTTTCCCTTTGGTGGTCTATCGTTTATCGTTTTTCGTTTGTTTTTGTTAGTCGTCGTATTCAGATTAGTCACATGAATTTTACAATTAATGTCTTTGGAATGATTCGCAAAAACACAAACAAATAGTTAAATTAAACGTTAAATTAATGCGAATTGTGTGAAGTCACCAGAGAAACTGAAAACCGAGTCTGTCGCGACAATTATTCTCTTATAATATTCTACTGAAGCTCTCTTCTAAATGCCACCACCTCTGCGAGTGCTGAGCTTGCGCAATATCGATTCGTCCAACAACCGGATTTATTTTGTTTGTTTGAAACTTATTTTTAACTGAGAGGCTTCGCTCCAACCAGGAAAGAAACAGAAAACAGCTCGTATGAACTCTAAACGAGTTTATAAATTTAGCATTGAGCGCAGATCAAAAATTCTCAAATTTAAAGAAGCCACTTCAAAACAAACACAAACACATTGACACTAACACTGGCAGAATCGTCGGCCGACGCAGCAGACGACAGAGGACTGAGCTAAGCAAGCGACAGCGGAACAGGCACCGAAATGACTGCGAACTGCAGGCAGCAGAAGTAAAAGGCGTTTTCCCAAAGAGAGATTCAGTGAAAGGAAACTTTTCGGTGAAAAGTATTTCTGCAGCTGCAATAACAATAACAGCTGTAGATTCTATGGGGAAAACAAGCAATAAAGATCGAAAATGAGGAACTCACGTGTCGAAAATATTCGCAGACTTGTTTTTTTTTGTTAATTTTTTGTTTTTGGTCGAGTTTTTTGACGTTCCGAACTTCACGGGCGTTTCACTTCACTGGCCAGCACAACGACAACAAACACATTTGGTATTAGCAATACCCACAAGGCTGTAGACAGTCCAAAGGTTGCCAGACGTTAACAAACGCAACAAATATTGCTGCAAATTGAATTCTAAGGTTTAAAGGCAGCAGGCCAAACGGCGCTCCAAACTCGTGACGGAGCACGCAGTCGGAAAGATTGACTCACACACACACGCACACAAGTACGATTGTACGCGGAGGCACGCATACACTCTCGTACAACGTACACAAACGCAAAGTGTCGTTTTGTCGTTCAATTTTTTGCTAGCTACGTTTTTTGTACGCTCTTTTTTAATTTGGGTTTTCACTAAAAAAATATATAAATGTGAATCTCAATTACATTTTGACAATTTTCTCTAGTTTTTTCACATTTACAATTGGCACGAATTGTGTAATTTTGCGGATTAACACAGATACACGAGAAGCCAACGCTCACAGTGAATATTTTGTTGTTTTGTTGTTGTATTGGAATCCACCACCAAAAATGGCATCCACAACAACATAATTGAGAGTACACAATGGCTCTGTTATCCCGCTGTTATAAGTAGACTGTAATGTTAAAAGCCACCATGAGAGAGCGAAAGAGAGTATGTATATTTACAGAATTGCCAGCGTTAAATTTAAGCGCGCTATTTTGAAGAAGTATACGAGTGCGCATATCGCAAGCAAGTAAGCAAATAATGACGATATGAGAATGTAAATGTAATGTATATCAAATGAAATTATTTGTTTTGATAGTTAAACATCTTGGTTGTAACCATAGCTATCACAAATATAAAAATATTCGTGAATTTCCAAATTTGTTAGCTAATCCTTATTTCAAATCCCATTCTTGGAAAAAGGGAAAATTTTCTGTTTGTCCTGTTTTAACAAAATTTTTCTAAGACCCTATCATAAATGCAAACAGAAAATTACAGGTAGAAATTCGGAACTCATTTCAGCACTCGAACTTAGTTTAGACTGGGAAATTTATGACCAAATAAATAACATTTAAACAGTTCGAGTATATTAAAAAAGGTTATACAACAAGCACGTGTCAATGATCCATTAAATCATGAAAATTCAATTAGTAAGTTGTTGCGATTTGTATATCTAAGCTGAACTTAGTCTATGTTTACGTATTTATTCTCCGTTCTGTTTGGTTAGACTAAAAGTGTAAATGCAATTATCATTAAGTCTGAAATGAGTCTATTCCTGGTGTTTGTGTTTTCCCAGGAACATTAACAAACTCAATTTGTATACCCGGTACTCGTAGAAGGGTATTATAATTTTCCGACAGGCAGAAAGAGCCTATAAAATATATATATTCTTAATCAACGGGCAGCAGATACAACAAGACTATCTGAATACTGTCCGTATAAAAACATTTGGATCTCGGATCAAGGTTCTTTTAAATATTTGCTATGCTCACTTCCACTCTGGAAAATAAAAAAAGGGTTTATCCTACATATGTACATACAATAACAATCTATAAATTTGCTTGTGATCAGATACAAATTTTAAGTTATATAAGAAATAATTTTATATTTAAAAATAAATAATAAATGGCATAATATATCGACATATTTTTGTACATTTTAGGAATACTACCGTACCGGGAACCGGGTATCTCACAGTCGAGCACACTCAACTGTAGATTTCTTACTTGCTTTTTATAGTCGAATTGAAAATGTCGTCGACTTGCAACAAACAGAACCAAAGGTATAGTATTTTCTCAATTATGTCCGTTAAAGCGCATTAATGTCTTTTTGTATACTGCTAATAGAAGATTGTGTTGAAGGGCTTCGCAATTTTTATTGCTGTCGGTTAATGCAAAAACGCCTGCTCACCTTTTTCAGCAAGCATTAGACAAGATTACTAGTGAGCGATAGTAGCAAAAACTAAATAAAAACACAAATGAAAATAAAGTGTTAAACAAAAAATTGCGATTGCAGGTGCTTTGAAGGCCTGATTATGTGCTTAGCAATGTGACTGCATGAATCTTCGGTTTATCGTCAAGCAATGACGGAAAAAAACTGGTAACAGGAAATATTCAAGAATTATATTTTCACCGTAACAAATACGTAAATTTCCCTAATATTAAAAAATAAGAATAAGAATCATATATCAAATATTTTGCGTAGTTTATCATTGAATTAGTCTACGCCAATGATTAATGCAAGCAACGTCGAGACTTAGCGGCCCGAGCTCTAATAAGTGCTTTATGCAAAACAAAAACAAAGTCCGAACATTTAACAAATATAAAACTAGAGAGAAATGTGCTGTCGTGCTTCTACACACGTCTACCACAACAGAGAGAAACAAACAAACAAGCGAAATATAGAAAATGATTTGAGAAAACATTAAACGACGGGAAAGTTAAACAACAATCGATAAGATACGTTAAAAGCCTACATCGAGGGGCTTTTTTGCAGCGCATTTACTGCACTCTTTGCTGATAATGATAATTTGGCAAAAGACTTTCAATCGAACCACCATCGTCCTGATAATATAAGTGTGGCCTCTGGATTGATGGTTGACCCTCAACTCAAATGCAACAGAATGAAAAAAACTCAGTCAATTATTATTACTCAGCGATCGATTTTCTTTTATTGAAAGAACTACAAATATATGCATTAAAGGGTTCCTAACTTGCAATTAAATCAGATCTCAGATATTACAACATTTCTAAAGGAAATAAGAAGCTTCTTATTTATTTCATTATATACAAATGACACCGAGACAGTCTAAATAGTTGAATCAAAGATTTTTCAATACAGAAATCAGGTGCAGTTACACTTAACAGATTTGGTCACACTTAAATTCTTCTCTCTTTTAATCGAACATATACCACTGTGGCTTTCTTGCTTTTCTTAAGAATGTTTTCGTTAAGGTTGCTGCTTACCTTTGTTGGTCAAGAGACTGCGCACAACTTTAAGGCAATTCTTGCCATCGACATTTTTGGATGCATAATACATGAGCTCCCAGGAGCTAGCCGTTTCCAGCAGTCCTGGTGGCAGCTCGAAGTTGGGTCCCTCAGGAGGCAGAGCACCCGTAATGGGGCTTGGTGCTGGAGTGGAGGGCGTGCTGTTGTTAGGATTGGCATTATAAGCTGGCTGTCCTTTGGCAGCGAAATCATGCAACAGTGCCAGGAGTGGTGCAGATGCACTGACTGATTGTGACTCTTTCGGCGTTGACTTCATTTGCTGGACTATGACGCGCATGCGCTCAACGGCCTCCAGTTCGAGTTCAAGGCGAGTGGGAGCCGGCTCGGTGCCATTGACAATAGCCGACAGCGAGGCGGCGGCACAGGAGCTATTCAAGCTAGTTAAGCTGCTCAGACTGCTGCTCTCCAGGCTGCTTTCGGCTTGCAGTCTGTCTAGCTGCTGCAACTTGTCCGCAGTGCGCAGACAATTGCTCTCAAGATGCCTACCGAGCAGCTTGTATGTGTTCTCAAAGTGTTTGCTGGCATTTGACGGTTGTTCACTGATCGTCGTATTCGACTCTTTTGTGCAGCTGGATGTCAGAGAGTTCAGTGAGCTGCTGGTGACGCTGTTACTCAAGCTGGTGCTGTTCAAATGCTGGTTTGTCGTCCCGAGGCCAGCAACAAAGTTGAGACTGTAATCGTCGGACTCTTCCGCCTCCGACTCCAACTCTGAGTCCATAACCAGCTCATTGATAATGGGTAAAGTTGGTTTAGTTGTGGACTTGGCATGCTGTGGCTCTTGATGTTTCTTTTGCAAGATGTCGCTGAATAGTGACATTTTTATTTCAATTTATTGTTGGTAATGTTGATATTATTGTGGTTGTTGGGACATTGTTTTTTTATTTATCTACACTTTGGTATTTGAATACAGAGAATTTGTTGCAGTGCGGCTAGAATTAATGTCAAGTGCTTTCAAAACTGTTCACAGCCGGGAAATTAGTTGGTAAAGTCAATTGACAAGATTCCTTTTTTTTGCGCATAACAAGGCTGACTGCTGGATTTAAGATGAACGAACAGCTTTTGTGATTCACTGATCCACTAAATGCAGACACATTATCAATATTCGCCTTTATCGTTGCTTCTGGTCTATTTTTGTTAATCTCTCAACACTTATGATTGCACAACAAATGCAAGCCGAAAACAATGGTTAATTATATATATACAATAACTATACTATATTATACCTAACGTCTGCCAAACTGGCATACCACCTCTGTCTGCCGCATTTACATACAATGTGTGAGTGGGAAATATTTCAAAATTTTTAACTTCACAAAAAAGAGTCGACGGAATAACTGAGAGTAAAGCTATTGGTCGAAAACGCTATTAGGAAAATGTTGAGTATCAAAACAAGTTTACAAAATTAACCACTTTTCAAAAGGTGATCACCCCTTGCATCTTCCATTCGCCAACATGTTGACGATCACGTATGTAGCTCGTATCACAGACCTTTCTTTTGTGAGTAGGTTGAAAGAACATCGAGGAATTCTGTCTTGCATCCCAGCATGCTGAGTTATGCAACGTGGGTTGGGCCCATAACGTATCTCAAGAAACGAGGAAATCATGCAACATTAACTCAAAAACTATTTCGAGCTCTATAACGATCAGATCATATTTATTACGCCAACAAAGTGAAAGAAAATTGAGTGAACTAGATACGAAGGAAAAACGCCGTTAGAGCTTGTGCCAAATAAACAAGAGTTAACATAGATGACCAGCAATACATAAAAAATCAAAGCTAACAGCAACCCATCAAAATTTTGGATATTCTCTCATATCTGGTTTACATATTTATGATAAAAATACAATTTTCCTTAGTTCTACAAACTGACTGACACATGTTTGGCAACCTTGATAATCCTGCCGTAGTTATATTATACTACCCTTCATTTACGCTCGTAAAAAGTTAGTGAATCAACAAAATTTGTGTTGATTAATTCGAAGACGAAGGTTAACCAAGTATCAGAATTACTGGTGAGACTACTCGACTATGAGATTCCTATCTTACATTATTTGGAATGAGAATATAAAAAACTATGGAAATAGAACAAATTGTAAACCAATAATGAAATAAGCATAATTGTCTTATCTATTATGTTCTGCAAAAAGATAGTCGGAGAAACCATTCTGATCAGTCCTTGCACATTTTATATTGGGTCGCCGTTGATATCTTTTAATTGGTATTGACACTTTCCGTTCGTTTTTATTATTGTAAGCGACATGTCTTATTTGTGTAGATCAAAATAATATTTTCCTTTATATTTGTTTTCTATAGACTTTATAAAGGGTATACACAAGTCCAGCAATTAATATTGCAAGAGAATGCATGAAAAATTTATATAAACCTCATTGCAGTTCATCGACATTCATAAAGCGTAGAGCTCTCAAATTAAGTTGATGTATTAATATTTATGAGTCAGACTCAAAAGACATGTCTTGACTAAAAGGGAGAACTCGAGACAGAGAGAGAAAGAGAGATAAAAGACAAGTAAAATACGTTATCGGATGGCTTTTGAAGCATATGACAAAAATATGTGAATACTTAAGAACCGCAAAGTTTGATTGGTTAATTGTCTGATTGATAATTGCAATTATGTAAAGAAAACTGAATAAATACCCACATATAGAGACCTTTATAAATGAATTCAAACTCTTGAGTGAGAAATACACAGCCAAAAATGAATGAAACATAAAGCCAATCAATGGAGCACACGCGAAAATGAAATGAAAACGGTAAAAAGTCTCTGCTAAAGACAAACTTTTTTTACGTTTTGTTGTAGTTTTATGTATTTTTTAGTTCACATAAACTTTCACAAAAAGTTGTTGGTAATTAATTACATTGGCAAAAGTTGGGCAGAGATTTAATGCTGCTTCTGCTTATGGTCAAAATGTAAAGCTTGAAAAAGAGTGAATGATCGTTAAACGTCAATCAATACTAGTAATATGTAAGTGAGCTCCGTTCCGGGTATAACAGATCCCACTATTTGCACTAAATGCAAATGCAGCGATTCAATTGAATTGAGATTAATTAAGAAACACTACGCTCCATTTTTATGCGCTAATTCCTACCATTGCTGGCTGGTAATGTGAACGTCCTACTCTATTATAGACCAGTGGCCATTACAGAGTAATGCAAAATCCAAAGACAAAGACAAACAACCAAAACAACAACAGCCGTTGGCACACAGGTCATTTTCGAGGTGTAGTGTTGTAAAATGACGTAATTCATGTATGTCACCGCGGCATTTGTGTTTGTTAAAGAAGTGTACGGGATGGACCCAATCAACATTGGACACTCAAACACACTAAAGCTCTCACACACATGACATACATTTTTGCCATTTTGTGCTTGTGTATTATATTTCTCCGGCGACAGCTTAACACCAATAAATAAGCAACTAGTATTTAGGTCTGGAGGAAATGATCGGCAATTTAATGAGCGAATAGCTTGCAACAACAGAAACAGCTATTACAACAACAATTTTTATTGCGGTTCATCATTTTCTGTGGCCGGCAGGTGATGATTAACCAACGGAACGCGCTTTTTGTCTAGAGATAAACTCGCACGCACTCAAACATAGACACACACACACACACACACACTCAGATAAGTGTCAAGAGCCAAGCGTCTGATTGATGCCCAACACGGAAGAGGCAACGTTGCAATTGCTGATAATGATTTATCAACAAATTGAGGAGAGTGGAGATATGCGACCAGAATAGCCGCTAAAAGAACTGTAACTGGATAAGCGGCGTTACTACTGCGTAACGGTAAAAAATACACACATATGTATATGTAGAAGCTACCATACTGGATACTCCAGAATAGTGAATAATACACCTATGTATGTTTACTAGTTCCACGACTTCTCCACGGCAATTTATGTATAAGACGGCGACATTTGTCACCGTGCATAATTGAGATCCAAAGTTGAGGTCCACAAACTAACAAAGTAGTTATTTAGCGACTAGTACAATGCACACTATCATCACCGGTTGAGGGAATCAAACTTTATGTATGTAGGAATGTCAAATGGGAAACACAATATGAATAAATGTTTTGCCGTGTGAGAGTAGCGAATGCTTATCAGCAAGACAAACTCGACGAATAAGAAATAGAATAACGGCAACATTTGTGCACACACATATAACAAACACATGGTAAACCGATTATGTAAAGCGCAGCGAGGAAATCGAGATGTTCTGAATGGAAGAAAGAGAGGTCGACAGTGCAAGGGCGTCATCCATAATAAGCTGAAGCCAGAACAAATTAAGCTGACAAACGATTTGCCGTCCCTTTGGCCCTCAGCCTGTTACAACTCTTACACTTGAGAGAGAAGAAATAATGTCGACCCCATTCATTAAATGTTTACAAACTGCCAACAAATTCTCTTATTCATAATTCACATATAACACACACACATTTTTTGTTGCTGTGTGCGTGCCATGTATGTGTTGTTGTCCTAAAAATAAATTTAGTTGTATGACGCCGACAGGCAGCAAAGCAAGCAGGCGCAAGCTTGCTTGCCACTTGGAGAAATTCCAAATGTATCGTCTCGTTTAGATTTTGTAGTATTTGTTTTTTGCACAATTGTATGTGTGTATTAATCATTATTTTCGATTGCTTGAGCTTAAAGAGCCAACGTTTCGCTTATGGTTTTCCAAGATATTTCTTATTATTTATTTTTGCTTGTTAGCACACGCACATAACATTTCACTGCCACACATTGTAGATTGCCGATCATACGTTGAATAAAGCGGGACAAATATAAATATTTATTTTTTTGGTTCAATGTCGACGTGTGTATATTTATAAATTAAAAATTAATACAAAACGATGCCCGGACTCTTACGTCTTGATTTTTATTTCTTTTTGGCACTATTAATTTCTAGCGGCGCGCCGCCGTCAGTTGACACAACACACTTTTGAAATGCGCACAGACAGACGACGCACGCGGAATGGTAATAGAGCGATTCCCCAAACGCCGGCGACGGCTCCACATGAAAACACTAAAGCAGCTGGGAGATGTGTGAATGGCTAAAGTGGGGTTTTTGTGTGAATTTCATTGCCGGATAGTTGACAGTGTGACCAGCAGCACGAAACACAGAGTTGCCAATCGAAGAAAAAGTAATTATTTAACTACATCAGAAAACTTTTGTGTGAATGTCAATAACAACAGCTGTGGGTACTTTACCAACACTGCAAATAAGCAACAAGTGACAGCAACGAGCTCTCTGGCGGGCTTTTTAAATAAAATTTCTCTAGTTTCAAAATTTAAGTTAATATACAAAACATTTATAAAATTAGTCTGCTATGGCAATTATATAAAAGTAATTTCCAACATTAGATATATTACCAACTAAATACAAAAATTATTTCTTTTCAATATTAATGACATGAGACATTTGGACGTCAAATATAATGCATATACAATTTATTTTTATCTGTTTGACGTTGTCGCGCAGATAAAAGAAATTTGCGCGTTGGTTTGCGCTAGAAACAGATAAACAGGTTTCTTTGAAAAATATTTAAAAATTAATACAATGACCATAAACAATATTACACACATAGATCATGTATGTGCGTATGATGTGTTTGCATAAGCCTAAGAGTATTCAAATATACAATTCGATGTCAAAAACTTTTCAATTTATGGCTGCTGTCATTGTGGATAAGCAAATTACTCATTGCAAAAAAATAGCATTTGTCAATTGTATATACATATGTACATATGTACATACATATGTACACATGAATAATACATAAACCTCGCTCAAGTGTATTAGCTTGCAAAGCATATTATAGATATCTCTATGCATTTGTTATATAATATGATTATTTGAATATGAATCTAACCAATTTAAGGATCTCAAAACAATAACAGCAACCTTCTGTATAAATATACATATCCATGGGTGGAATATATGTATGTTTTATTTTAGAATCATTACCTTGACTCATTAAAAATAATTGAAAAGTATGACTCAAAACAAACTACAGAGAATAACAAAAAGAATGTTTTCCTATAAAGCCTATAAAGTTATTTAAGCCAAGATGCTTAACTTTAATTTTTTACAACTTTGAATGAATACATAGTTTAATGTTATCAGTTGCTGACTCTGCAGCTAAAGCAATAATTGCAATAACAAATTAATAAATATCTCTTTGTTGTTGTGTACCGTTGATGACAAAGTATAACATATCAAAGATAAAGTATTGTAAAGCAGACTTACGGAAATAATTGAGGCATTCTCTAGTCTGTTCCTTCGTCAATCCAAGACCCTCTACTGGAATGGGTAGCGCTGGGGCTGGTACAAACCAATCCTCATTCGCATAACCCGAGAACCCGGTGAGAAAATCATTTCGTACTTTGTATTTGGGTATTTTCTCCTCCAGCAATGAAAAGATTTCCACTTCAGGCAAATTTTCGCTGCTGCACAAATCTATATATATTTATATATATGTAGCATTAGCAAATAGTTGGTAAATGGTAAATAACACAAAGCAAATGGATTGCAACTCACCAGTTAGGCAACTAGCATCAACAGTCTGCGGTTTTGTTGGCAAAGTTGCCTGTGACGCTTGTTGCATGAGTCGCTTCGTTTGGAGCTTGGGCAGATGTTTGCTGAGCGTCGCCTGCGCTGAGGGACTGAGCGGCATCGGGCCGCCATTGGCCCCTAGTGTTGTGGATAGCATAAATGTTGAAACTTCTTAAAATATTTTTCAGTTTTTTTTTGTTTGTATCCAATTATTTCCAATGAATCCAACTGGTCAAAGTTTAGCTAGTTTTGTAACTGCAAATTAGATTGTTAAACCGTTTTGTTAATTGACTGACACTCACATGAAAACAATAAGCGTTGAGTTTCCACTATCTCCACCGTTCTATACAAAATTCGCTAGCTTTACTATTTCAATATGGAAACTGTGGTTATCTCACACACACATACACCCAGACTGGTTACCGACTGAATTGATAATACATCGACGTCAAAATTATGATTATTAATACTATAAATATTACCAAACGTCAAAGGATTTAATTTATCACTAACTTATTTCACACACACACGAGGGCAACTCCCTTACTCTATAATATTGCCATATCAGTACAACTGCAGGAGAAATTTGACAACAACGGATAACAGGAAGATTTCCTGATGGCTTTACTATTTCCTTTTGGACTGACTTTTAGGTTAACATTGCTACATATATTGAATACATATACATATGTATTTTGGTACATATTGTCAAGTTGCTACTTGGCATTAATTAATTTTTTTTTTTTAATTTGAGTTTTTATAAAATATAGATATGTTTATTAATCATAGCCAAAATTGAATTTTTTTTTTTGTAAGTTCCCAATTATTTTTTGACTATTTATTTAGTTTTTTTAACCAACAATCAACACTGTTTACACACACATTTATTTTAGTTATTTTAGATTGCAGTCGATATCTTCACGATAAAAACTATAACTTAACTAAGTACAAAATGATTAATCGCTGTTTAATTGATATTGAACGTATAGAAAACTTATTGACATCAAATTCGGCTAGCTTGCTGTTTTTTGCTGAATGCATAAATCGAGACATTACCATTTCTTTAGTGGGTTGTGTACTAAACGCCGCGCAAGCGTTAAATAATTTTCATGGTAGGTAAAACGCAGACTAGCATCCAAAGAAGCCGTCGTTAGACAGCAACTTCCCATTCGAACATAAAGAGAATTTAAAACTCAATTGAGTTATGAAGTCTTTGGTACTGTTTTTGTTGTTATTATTGGAGTACTGCATGGAATAATTTAAGAGCACGTCAAAGAGATGCCAAACTCAGTCATACAGACTACGTGCCAATAGCGACGTACTCGCGGTGAACGGAACGTTCGCTTATAAAAGCGAGACATTCCGTGTGATCACTTGATAATAACGCATAGGTGGGGCGAAGTGGAAAAACAGCGGAAGGCAGCGTATAAGTAAAACAATAAACAAAACAGTAAAGGCCGAAAAGCGAAAAATTGGAGTCAAAGACCAAATAGCGAAAAAAGACTTTAGTTAAATGCTTTCCAAGCCAACTCGATCAAACTCTGCTGACGCACAAAGACCGTTTCGCGAAATCGAAGCATGTGATGACAAAAAAATTCCTCCCCACAGCACATAGCAAAGGGCGGAGGTGTTCCCCGACCGTTGCTGTTGAATTGTTCACAAAGGTTTGCGCGATAATTGAGCGACGATAACAGTGACGCGATTCGACGATAAGTTCAAGCTATCGACAACTTTGTTGCCGCTGTTGGTGATGCAGTTAGAAAGGCAGCTGCATTGCGTAACAGGAGAGCCAATAAAACAAATGGAAGCATAAATATGTATATACGAGTACACATATACATACGTATCGTATATACATATAAATGTGTAGCAACGAAAGCGCCATCGTGAATCTAAATAAAAACCGGCGATTTCAGAAACTAAAGAGCATCAATGACCATTGCTAATTTGTTTCAATCTAAGCGCGGGAGTAGCTACATACATATGTAAATGTCTGTGTGCGAGCGCTTTTCAATGAATTTTATTTTATTTACTGGTTTCTTTTATATTGCACCATATCAACTGGTCAGAGTTAAGCACGAAAAGGTGCACTGCGAATGCCAACGAATAGTGATACTAAGTGTGTGGATGGCATAATGCTCTAAAATAAATTTGGAAGGGAAAAGAAACGCGCGCGGTAATCGGAAAACAGAAAAAAACACCAACAATAGCTATGGTTGCCAAAAAAAAAAAAGAAGAGGCAGCTACACATTTCTTAAAGTTCTGTTGGCGTCAGACTTGTCTTAAATTGTTTTGGTATTTGTTGTTGTTGTATTCATTCTGAAGATTTTCAGTGTTCTCAATTTTTGGCATACGCACTCAAAACATAGACCGACATTTGCAGGCGCGCGATAATAACATTTATAGTATCGTTCACTTATATAACGGATACGAAGTCTATGCCATCGCCATAGTGGGGCAGGGTCATTATACGGCGACCACTGTGACACCGTTGTAATTTTATTGTGAGCAATTTAAAGTGTTCCGCATGCATTGCCAAATAGCGACTATGAATCAGCTGCTTGGGGTCTGGGAATACTCGCAGTGCGCGATAGTCTGGGGAAGGGAAGCAATGTGATTATGCTGCGTTGGAGAGGTCAAAAATGAACTGCGTAGGCGCACAACATACTACAAACTTTTCATTGTATATATGTACATACGTGCATATGCGTGCTTGCGTTTGTATTGGTCTAAGAGCGCGCCCGCTGCCCGTGCGTGCGATTATAAAACAGTGTCATCACTTTCAACTCAACACTCGCGTACTCATTCATTCAAATTGTGATTCTTACTCATATTTCATAATTCTTTTTTCGCTAGTTTTGTTTTGCAATATATTTAACCTTATACACGATGTCCACTCGAAGCACACGAATTATTGAATTTTCATTTTCTGCAGTTGGTGTTGTTGCTGTTACCTACATTTTTAACAATTGTCCATGTGTTTGCCATTTTTTTCTCGTTGTGTTGTGGCTGCTTTCACACTTAAAATTGGATTTGGATCCACATGAAAATTTTATTTAACAGACGCGCGTCAATTAATTTAAATTAATTTTGTATTATTGGACTAATAAATGTAAACAAATCGCTTGTGTGTGAGTAGTCCCATCAAATTAAAAAATAAATTTAATAGTTTTGCTAAAACAACGTCGATTTCACAGCTGCAAGCCAATCAGCGTGACCGTAAATGGAATCAAAAAATATACCGTTTCATTTCGAAAAAGGTAAGAAAATATACCAGTTTATCGAAAAAGTTCTAGCCCAAATAATACTATGGCTACATTGCTATTAATGAAGACAAAATATTCATTGAATTGACTGAGCCGGTTTTTAAATTATTTTTAGTTATACTATTTTATGACTTTTTATGTTAAAACAATCCTTAAATTTTTCAATGGTAAAAAAATATATATCAAAGTACAACATGGTTTTCATAAAATTATCGATACAATTGGAATATGAAATATGCGACGTACGCTATATTTTATAAATTTGAAATTCAAGTTTAAACTTCGATTATTAAAATAATTATAACTATACCGATTTCCTCAGAAATTCGCTGTATATATTGGTTTAAATATTGCCATTTTATAGCGGCAGACCTTTGATTAAACGTATAACAGTTTATCGATAAGCACATTCTTTATGGCAAACGAATTTATGCTTCCAAGATCTGAGAAATTTTATTTTTTGAAAGGAAACACGATTTTTTATATTTTTACTCTTGATTTTATGTATTTTTTGCTGACTACAAAATGTTTGTTTTTCGTATCTTTACATTATACACTTGTACATATGTAGCGCTAAATTATGCTTTGAAAAATTAAAAATTTAAATTGAAAAGATTATTATTTCTAGACATGAGGAGGTCTGAATGAAAATCCAAATTGAATTTTTTGCGTGTTAGGAATGCCTAATTATATGCTGCGTATTGGTAACATAATTATATTCGTATGCGTCCCATACTCTTATAGCTTTGCGAATCAATATACAAATTGGTAAGTCTTCTTAAAAAATTCAAAAATGACAAAACGTGTTTAACGAATAAAAACAATGTATTGTATTGTAGCTGGCTGGCTGGATGGTTGTTTACGCTTCTGCTCATCTACAATTCAATTCTGTCTGTCCCTTGCTGCATCATTAATCGTCAGCATTTTTGCGCGTTGATGCAATCAAATCGACAGCGCTGATTGCATCCGGAAACATGGAGTGATAATTGATTAAGGGCACATATGCCGCCGTAATTACGCGTCCGGCAAACCAGCGTCCATGAAGCGAGTTCACTGCCAACACAGCTGTTGTTGTGCTTGGACATTTAACATATACAGTGCCTGTAGGTGAAACAGCGTCTACATGAATGTGAAGAACACCTCCGTGCTTGGCGCATTCATCTAAGACATCGTCACGTACTTCCGTATCCCACGTAGGATTTGTTTCGGTACGCGGATCAAACATATTGGACAGTATAAAGCATTGAGTTGCAATAGATGGGGCCTGCTGCTGTTGTTGCACTGGCGCTGGCTGTGGAGCAGTCGCTAGCAAGGCATTGGCTGCTGCCTGTGGCACAGCCAAACCAGCACCCTCAGCCAACTTAAACATAAGCTGTAGTCGTCCCGTTGCTCCAAGATCTATGCCACTACGGTCCATCTCATCGGTGTCCAATGAGCTGGTATTCATGTCCAATCGCTCTGTTACATTGCCCACCTTCATTGGGCGGCCGGCCAGTTCAAAACCATTTAGCTGCTCCAAAGCCTTCTTAGCATCGTCTGCATTATGATACTTAAAGGGCAAATAGGACTTGTTAATAATGATATGAAAATTATTAAAAAGGTATATTACCGTTATGAAGCCGTAACCCTTGGAGCGACCTGTCTCAGTATCCATAATCAGTTGAATTACATCAATTTTGCCAAATGGCTCGAATATACCACGCAACATGTCCTCTGTGATGTTGAAGTGCAGCGAGCCAACGTATAGTCGCATGGGTCCAGTGTGAGCTTTTGGCTGAAATGGGGGCGGCGCACTCTGTAGTCGATTCTTTTCCGCTTGTGTGTGCTGCACCATTATGGGCACACCAAGCAATCGTTGGCCGGACAAACCAAGAGCCAAAGCCACCGACTCTGGATCTTCGAACTCAATGTATGCAATCCCTTTGAAGCGCTTGGTTTTGTTGCATGTTATCAGGCGAACATCGCGCACTTTGCCAACGCTAGAAAAGAATTCCTCCAGATCTCGGGCGCGCACACGTTGCGATAGCTGTATGCAAAACACGGTGCGTGCATCGCGCTCCTCAGGGCTTAGCTCAGTGGGTGGTGTGCGATCCCCAACACCATTCGGTGGGGATCTGCCTCCGACACCACCGCTTCCTCCTCCACGACCACGTCCACCATATGGGCGAGGTGAGTAGCTGGTTCGGCGGCGACTGCTACATGGAGAAAAAAAAAAAATAAATAAGAGAGATTGAACTTATGTTATAGATGATAGGCATAATATAACTATTATTAACACTTATAAAATATTCCAGTGATTCTTACTTTCTATCTCTGGACCTTGAATGGCTTCGCCGACGTTCGCGAATGGGACTCATTCGTTTACGCTGCTGCTCGCGAGATCGACTACGACGACGTCTATCGCGAGAGCGACTGCGCTTGCGTTCGTTATCGCGTTGTATTGTTTTACTGCTGCCTCGACGATCACGAGAGCGACGCTCATTGCGACCACTGCCGCCAACACGTCTCTCATCATTAGAACGTTCTTCACGAGATCGGCTGCTTCTTTTCCCATCGCGATAGCGATTATCACGTTGATCACGATCACGATCTCTATCTTTTTCGCGATAACTGCTACGATCACTAGCGCGATCTTTTTCACGCTCCCGATCCTTAGAGCGTCGGTGTCTTGCACCACGCGATCCACTGCGACTGCTGCAAAGAAAAATATATGTTAACTAATTTAAAAACCAATATCAGTTACAGTAGTCAGTGTACTTACCGAGAGCGGTGGCTGCGCTTTTTATTGCCGTTCGAAGAACGTGTTCCATTTTCAGTGTAACGCTCATCCTCATCAATGTCATCATGACCAACGCTCTCACTGTCACCGCTGCGCCTGCGTCCCCGTCCAGCGCTGCCCGCACTGACGTTCTATAGATAGGGTTTGTGGTATTTGGTTGATTGGGTAGACATGGGAGGTGTGGAAGTCGCAAGCAATAATGTACATACATAGAATTGGATATTTTCATTTCATGTTCATGTTTTTGAGGGACACAGACACACACATAACGTTTGGTTCGTTGTTAATCCCACGTTACGTAGTTGTACAATTAACAATTTTTGAGGTATATTTTTTGTTTTTTTTTTTTTTTTCGTTTTTTGAATAAGAGAAAGCAAATCAAAGTAAATTAGTTAAATTTTTTGGTATCTGCAAGTATATAAAATAGAAATGCTTAAGTCAACAATGATCATCTTGCAGATCATTGCCAATTTACAGCAATATAACAGTAGTAATAATAGTGATACAATTTTATATTAAAAACAACAACAAAAAAGTGGCATCATTATTAGTGATGACAACTTGAGCTTATTGCAGTAAATGTACATATATACATATATTTATATAAATTATATATATATATAGCACTATACCGCGTATACTGATACTGATATGGTAGATTGTAACACACACATAAGTAGATCACGGCGAAATTTCTCCACATATATTCAAATTCGATTCGATTGGGTATCAGAGCTGGCTAATGGTTGGGTGGTAGGTTGGCTGCTCTGGTTGATTTGGATGCTCATATTTGACTAAAGAGACACTGGCCAACACACACATCGCAGGCGCTCTTTCGTCTATATATTGGACACGTATATATATATATAGATATAAGTTAAGATATGTGTATTGAAATAATTTAAGTTTGCTTATTACGTTTTAGGTTTGGCTTTGAATTGTGATTGATATCTTTTTGGATTGATTCAATATTTTGTAAATTTATATATATTTTTTTTTTTGGGTATTTTAGACTCGACTCCTGAAAGAGCAGTGAAGTAGTGGGCTTGTGAGACTTTCTTTCTTTCATTCTTGTCTTTCTTTCTGTCTGTGAGTGAGAGTAGTAGTAGTGCTGCCTGTTGCCCCAGACAATAGGTAGAGTTTATCTGAAATTTAGTGCACGTTCAGTTTTCATTGATTTTTTTGTTGGTAACAATTAAGAACAAAATTGATAGAAAAAACAGAAACAAATCATACAGAAAACAAACGCCTAGATATGTTTTGGTTTTATTTTCTTTTTCGCAGTTTCTGGCACATTCAAAACTTACCAAATGGTCTCCAGCTTAGTTTTGTGTTTAGAATGACCAAAACAATCACTAGCAACAATATTGAGCTTAAACGATTTCTGCAAAGACATTTCACCCTTAAGAATTATTCTTGCTTTTTTGTTTTCATTTTGCATTTTTTGGTAGTGTGGTGTTTTTTTTAATAGCAAATTGCTTTTATTTTTAATTAATGTTTGTTTTTAAAGAGAGACAGATGACAGAAAAGAGAGCAACCAATTCAGATTGGTTGGTAATTTTAGATCTGTTTGCTAAGAACCCATTATCTCAAAATAATCAGCACACTTGAGGATCACTCGAATAAAAAACACAACAAGAATCGTAGAATAAATCGAACTAAAAGTTATCTATGAACTAAACCGTATTTTAAAATGATTTTTGACATATTTTTACTATGTGTTTAAAGATAAAATAAACTAATAAACAAAATCCAGCTTAAAGGAACTCTGGGAAATTTAATGCAACAACCATTTATTGCTATAGTTATAACGCAAACCACCACCTTGCGGCGATTATTACCGGCCGTCGATTTTCGATTGCATTCCGGGAATTGAAGTTAAAAATCGATTTAAGGCTGTCGCCGTTCTGCTTGCTGTATGCAATGGCCATAGGTCAAACACTCGACACACACAATGTGCTGAATACACGTGTGCATGTATGTGTGTCACTCGACTTTCAAAATATGTATGTATGCATATGTGTACATACATAAAACATCCATACACACATACATAGAAATATACGTATGTCTATTTTATACGGAACGGTTGGAGGTGTCTATATTTTGTTATAGTACATAGAGTTTAATATTTGCCTTCGCCATAATAACACATTTGGTACAAACCATAGCTTAATTTATTCGCTATTTTTAGAATTTGCTAGTTGTTAATCCACTTACATTTTTTTGGTACGGTGCCTCCAGCATTGCTTCCACATCAAAGTCCTCGGCCATGTTGAATTATTTGATGGGGAAAACGCCCTTTATCGGTATCTAAGATGTTTGAAAAAACTAAAATTGTGGTTGGTATGCTGGTGCGAGTTAAACAATCACTTACGAAACTGTTTTTCAATTGATTTGTAAATTAAATGCAACTTTTTTCAATTTATAATTTTTTCACAGCGTGGCCGACTATGTTGTGTTGATGAAGCGATGATAATAAGTAATAATCGATTATGCCATTAATCGATATATCTCGAATGGTGGGCAGAGCTGTGTTGGTTCACAAATCGACAGCAGCTGGTCTGTCAAGCGAAAATATATGTATTAATACTTATCAGTAATATCTGAATTAGAATAATGTTGCCAGAATATTAATTAAAAAAAGAATATATATTTTTGTTACTAGCAAAATAAATATTTTCTAAAAATTTACTAAATTATCTAGTCAAATGGCGTTGCCAGACCGTTTTGCCATTAATCGATTTGTTTATATTTACATATGCGCATCCAAGCTTTATCCAAGCGTTTTTAATGTCGCGTTGCATTGAAAACAGCGCCTTAATACTTGATGTAATAAGAAATATGAAACCCGTTTTAACCTGGCGGCAATTTAATTGAATGTCGCTTCATCGCACAAAAAAGGAATACAAACATATACTTACGCTGCTGGCAGCTTTAGTTGTTGAGTCATCATCATCGTCAAATAAAAAAAAAACAAGCAGAAGAGTTACAGCACCTCTGGAGGTAGCGACGAAGATAGCTAGACCGCAGACATATTTTGCGTGTATCTACTGCCACTGCATCAGCTACAGCTACAGGTGAGTTTTAAACTACTAAAAGAAGCGTTAGGTTGCGTCTAAGAGCGAAACGCAAAAAGCAAACTCTAACAAATAGATAAACCACCATCTCCCCTTAATGAAATAGTTACCACTTGCCACACACCAGCGTTACGCGTCGTTAACTAAGGTGTGTCTAAATGGCCTAACTTTTATAAATACTTACAGGTAAACGGTTTTCCCTGTGGCTGTGTAACTAGTTGTCGAGTGACTTCAAATGGAAGAATACAAATTCCTATTTAAAATTGTACTCGTGGGTAACGCAGGCGTTGGCAAGACATGCCTGGTTCGACGCTTCACGCAGGGCCTTTTTCCACCTGGACAAGGCGCCACGATTGGCGTGGACTTTATGATCAAAACCGTGGAAGTGGAGGGCGAAAAGATTAAGCTGCAAATCTGGGATACAGCCGGGCAAGAACGCTTTCGCTCCATCACACAAAGTTACTACAGATCAGCGCACGCGCTTATACTGGTCTATGATATTAGCTGTCAGCCCACCTTCGACTGTTTACCGGACTGGCTGCGCGAGATTCAGGAGTATGCCAACTCAAAAGTGCTAAAGATTCTAGTGGGCAACAAGACAGATCGCGACGATCGAGAGATACCCACTCAGATAGGCGAGGAGTTTGCAAAGCAACATGATATGTACTTCCTTGAAACGTCTGCGAAAGAGGCGGAGAACGTTGAGCGTCTCTTCTATGAGATTGCCGCTGAACTAATTGGACAAGCGCGGAGCAAGAATGGCAGTAGTGCCGCAGCAGCAGCTGCTGCCCATCGTCAATCGGATGGCAACAGTTCCATTGGCCTGGGCAGCTTCAGTGTCAAAGCAGCGCAAAGCAACTGCTGCGGTGGCTCAAATAGCTCATCAAATAACAGCAGCAGTGGCGATAACAACACTAGTCAAGCCGGCTGAAACGAAAACGAAGTTTCTGTTTCAGCACTCATACGAAACTGGTAGCTTCAAATGAGATACTTCATGACTATGGATGCTAAATATTTGTGTTAAAAACTCCTTTGGATGTAGTAGTCTTAGTACGCCCATGATTTTCTTAGTATTGGTAAAACAGACAGATCTGCATTGTGAACATCACAATTTATACTTTAGTTTTAAACGTATTTAAACCAGACTGCACATTTTGTATATTACTTTAAGGTATTACTATTGTATATTGTATACATTTTGTTCACTTTTTTATTTTTAATTACAAATATGTATTTATTATTTTAATATCTCTTCAGCAAAAATTGTTTATTGTATATTTTGACTTGGCGTACTAGTTAATAGAAGTGATGGCGATTTTATGACATTCCAAAAATTACATGTAGTTCAATATGTGAAAACAAATGCAGCAAACATAATAATAAAATTAATAATAATATTAACAGCTTTTTGTAATTTAATAGACCCAAATAAACCTATGAACCCGAGTGTAAAAAGGAATGAAAATGAAGAATTAATGGAGGAATCACTCTATTTTTGATAAATTGAGGGGAGAAAGGCAACAAATAGTTAAGGGACCCAAATAGCATTGCAAATTGAAACTCGTTTCAGATTAGGTAATTTTTGTGAGTTATATTTATTATTGTTGGTGTTTTCAGTAATTTCTTTTTTTGTAAATTGGTACATTTGTTTGCAGACTTTTCTCTATGAGAAAATCTCGTGCTTAGCAATAAACTCTCTCATTTTATATAAACTACAGTATATATGTGTAAATATTCGACTTTTCGTTTGACAATACATATGCCAAGTAGACTGTATTTATATATATTTATATAAATAATATGTATATAACATATCCTTGTATAACGTCATAGTAGCAAAAGGCATAAATATACTGAGATATTAATAAAAAAATAATTATTATTTATACATGCGTGTGTTTAGATTTCTAATAATATGAATATTTTGTAGCTGCAATGTTTGAATTATTTTTTTTCTTTTTTTTTTGGGTATAAATAAAATCTGTTAGCAGCAAGCCACATGCGGAACACATACACAATGAATTATATACATTTATGCATAAATAGAATACATATTTTAAAAGTAAATGCTATAAAAATAATATAATAATTTCATTTAATACAAGATTTATGAATAATTAAACCATTTTAAAAAGTTAACAACAAATTGGGTCGGCCCTTTACAAATTTGAATTTTTCCTGACAGCCTGGCACTTTCGTTTTGCATCTATATATATATATATGTTTATGGTATATGTATTTGTATAGTAGAGAATTTTACCAGAGCTGGCGCGAGATTCGTGAATAACTATGATGATGATCACGACCATGAGGATGGCCCTTCATGTATGTAATTACTACTGCAGCATTAGAGCATTAAGATTGCGCTGTAGAATCGTATCCTTCACCGAATTGAACACCACATTGATGTTGCGCGTGTCTATGGCTGTGGTAAAGTGATGATAGATTCGGCTGGTGCTAGTGCTGCGACGCACGCTCATAAACATTTGCAGCATAAAGTTCTGTACGTCTAAGAGTGAATGCGGATTACCATTGAACTGTGGATAGTACCAGCGTATATCAGTCTCTGGATTGCGCACTTTCTGCTCGAGCAAATCGGTTTTGTTCAAAAACAATATTATTGAAATGCCTTTGAATGTGTTATTATTCACAATGGTATCGAAAATATTTTTAGACTCCTCCAGACGATTGGTTTTTCTTTAAAAAAATAAAAATAGTCTTAGATAATTGTGATTATCGGGGCATATTCTGTTATAATATGCTTACCTATCTTCTGCCAGTACTTGATCAAATTCTGAGCTGGAAACTAAGAATATAATCGACGTAACTGAGGTATCAAAGCATCGAGTCCACTTTTGGCGCTGTGTACGCTGTCCGCCCACATCAACAAATACAAATGGAATGTTCTGCAAATAGAAAATAAGAGAATACATACTACGATATAAGCATATGACTATGTATTTAGAATTGCAGACACGTACTTGAACTTTGACACAAAATTCGTAGACACCTTTAGTGGCTTTGCGGCAGTGCAGAATATCTTTGTGAGTGGGCACATAATCGGGTTTTGCCAGTCGCTCGATTTCGTCTAAAAAGTAACTGACCGAATCGCTCTGCAATTTATGAAAATTTCAACGTACTATATATGAGGATTAATGTTATACTTATAACTTTTAACTAAAAAAAAGTAAAATATTTTACTTTTTACAAAAGCTATCTGCTCTGTAACCCTAATAATAAATTAAATAGATATAAACACAAATTGACTAAAAAATACATAGTGAATGGAAGCGATATCAACGCAATTCATGTGCCAAACCTTTGTTCACAATTCGGGCTTAAATGCGGGTCCAAGCGACAATTTTAATCATTTACATTTGTAATAATCAATTGCTTACAATTTGAAATTCTCGTCGTCGCTCGTAGGCTCGTCGAATGCCACGATCCTGCCAAAGTCGCTTGATAAGCGGCGCATATTCAACAAATCGATCTGCCTCTATTGCATTGCACTCCATTAATTTGGCGTCATTAGCGTCCTGCTCACGTCCATTGCTGCCCCAAGAGATGTCCAACTTTTCGCGTGCATCGAGGAGGACCTGCATACCTGCTAACAAAACCACAAATATTGATTTGGCGTCGTTAGCGTCTCCATTTTATAGATTTATATATAGATTTAGTGCACTTGCCTCTTACAACATTTTGGTATATCACATGTTGGTATTCGCGCAGTAGCTCCGGCTCAAAATTTACACCATGTATGATGCGCATCTGCTTGAGGAAGGTCGATTTGCCAGACTCGCCAGCGCCCAGGAGCAACAATTTAACCTAAAAGCAAGATAAAAGTCGAGACCAAGTTGTGATAAAAAGCATCTTGCTTTATGAGACTCCGATTGAGATACTAACAACAGTATCATCTAATTTCAAGTACGTGCGAAATTGAAACCTTGACCGATAAAAGCACGCAACGCAAAACAACTACGGCAGCACGAAAACGTTGTTAATTGAATGCCTCTAGTGTGAATAAGACTTTTTTGTTGTAATGATTGACTAAATGATGCAACAATAAAACCCAAAGTCAGAGCCAAGCCCAGCGAACTACGAGCAACAACAACATTAACATCAAAAAGTGAAAATTCGTCTGACGTTTTATTTGTTTGCCTGGGAGGCCCATGCGGGCCACACAGTCAACCGGATGAATGCGATGTGTATGCGAGTGTCTATGTATTTGTATTTGCATTTCAGTCAGTGCTTGCATGTGTATGTGCGTCAGTGTGTGCTGCTCCAAGCAAATTAATACTAATTTTTTAATTAAACGGGGAATGTTTACAGCGATGTGCTTTGAGTTCAATTGGTGTTGACTGAATGACTTACCTGCCGTCGAAACGTATGCTTCTCCTTTTCTAAAAACCGATCGATTTCTTTGGATTTGTAGCGTTGTTCCAGTTCTTCAGGTGTGCTGCGCAATCGAACCAAATAGGTGAGAAAGTTACCGCAGCATCGCATGCAGGCGAATCGCGACGTCTGTAGTCGACTCCCCTGTCGCCGTAGTCTATCTGCTCCATCTGACAGCAAGCCACCAGCAACAGGACTATCGGACGATCCTCTGGCTGACATTCCAGCTCTCGTCCCCGTCTGCTGCTGATGCTCTTCCATTAGATGCGTCAGCGTCCCAGAGCGTGTGTCGTTATTGCCGTTGTTGTTACTACTACTACTGCTTAAGCCTCCACTGTGTGATAACGTGGTCAATGTAATTCTGGACATGGTTGTGATTGATACAGCTCGACTGCGACGGCGACCGCGACGAAGAAGGCGACAACAGCCAACGCCTGACGTCCGCACTTTCTACACACACAAACACACACACGTTCACTTAGAGTTAAACACAGACACGCATACAGACGCGCGCGCTCTGTACGCTTAGTTGTTGATGTTGTTGGCTTTGCTGTTGTTATTGTTGATTGGCTGCCCGCTTATGTGATCTTATTGTTCTTGTCTCACACGCTAAAATTAGCCTGGTCGCGGGGTTTATTGTTTTGGTCGTTGTTTGAATTGTGAATCTGTAGCCAAATCACATCTTGACCACATAAACAGGGCCGCGCTCTCCCTTACAATCTTTTTCTCCGCGTACATTGCACAATCACATAAACCACTCAAATTCCTTTCATCTGCAGTACGGCATTCAGGAGTGCAGATTCCAAATGGTGATAAAATTATTAACGCATTTATTACACACAGCCTTATTTTTCACGAATTGGCAATTTTGTAAATAAATTCGCATTTCACTCCCAAAGGCAGGGTTGAAATCAGCGTGACCACATCTTTAATTATAAAATATACCGTTTCGTATGCAAAAATATACCAAGATCAGATTTGCATAAGCGACAGCTGGTAACACTGGTAACACACCTCGATATTGAAGAACTTTCAAAATTTGTGGCTATTTAGTTATTTTTTGACATCTACAAAATTATTTGACCGTATTAATTTGTGTAATTTTAGCATAATATTCGGAATTTTAAAAGTTATTTCTATCAATTAATACTGAATGTTTATAGATTATCGATATTTGTTGTTTTATGCCAGGAGTAGATAGCAACCCTATCGATTAATCTCAGCTGTTTTTACTCATCAAACCGTATATACCAACCAACACACGGACACAACAGGTAGTGCAGTTGATAATTTTGCTTCGTCGTCGTGAATGGTCATTGTTTGACAACTAATAGAAGCCGCCGAAAATTAATATAGAAATGATTATTAATACAAGTAAAGTGGGTTTGCTGCGTGCCACTCGTCTACCTTGGAGCATGCAATACATTAAAAAGTACACAGGTATAGTTAAAGTCCACAGTAAAGCTTTAATCTTAGAGGTCATAGAGTTGATATCAATTGTGAAGGTTTTTTTTGATGTGGAAACAACTTTGTAGTGATTGGCCAGCAGATAATAGAACGCGTACCCCCGACGTATGTAAATTAAATTCAATTTAGTCGCTTCTGTTCATTCTGAAGTATTGTGTACATACATATGTACATATGTGTAGGTGTGGTCATAGTATATAGTCAATATTTTCCAAACTGCGCAATATATTTCCATTAAGCATATACATGTATGTATTTCAATTCTTTTTCAGTTATTCAACCATTTCACACAAGCGTCAATGTGCTTAACTACGCAGTGACTGCCCCCGCTCCCGCACTTCCTTTACCAAATAATGTGGATGCTGCGGAGACGACACGCTTCTCCCCCCAGCGCTCAAGGGACATCTCGGACAATATCATGGTCATATCACACTCGCCCATCTCAATGATTGACATCACTACAGATAACACAATGATGAATAGTACATGGCGCGGCGCATCAACAGTGCAGGACTTACACGTGCAATCGTATGATTGCTTTGGTGCTGTCAGCCTGAATGCGGTTATGCAAAGTAATGTGCCATCTCCCTTTGGTGGCATGCACAAGTTCTCGCATTTGAACATGCCGGGTGGCCAGTGGTCGCAGGAGTATAAGTTCACGTCGCAGAATATGCACAGCTCGCATTATCGAGCATTGCGCGAAAGCACACGAGCTGACTGGGTGGCCTACGACCAGAATGCTACAGTCGGTGTGAACGGCGGCCAAGGTGAGAAAAGGCAGCGCAACAGCTAGCTGATGTTGCAGATCAGTCTGCCACTAGTTGCATGTTCGACTAACACGCATCTTCTATGCATCCCATATATCATAAGCCTGCTCACATACTGCAGGTTCACGACGATTCTACAGCACACAGGCAAGTAGTCCGCCACCAAAGGTTCCACCAACAACAGCGACAACAGCCATAGAAACACATACACCTCAACAGCAGAGTGGCGAGGCATTAAGCAAAAAGGATCAATTGAAAAGAGCTTTTAAGGATTATGGTGCTACGATTGTGGCATTTCATGTAGGTATCTCGCTGATATCATTAGGTGGCTTCTACATGCTTATCTCCAGGTAGGACAATTAACAGATCATTCGATCATCTGCAAATCAAACCTAACCGATGCTACACTTTGCATTTTGATTAAGTATTTTAATTGATTGCTTGTTTTGCAGCGGAGTGAACATGATGCCCATGTTGGAATTCCTTGGCATTGAGTCCAGTGCAATAATAGAGAAAGTGGCTGTCGGCAGCACCTTTGTTACGGCCTATGCCGTCCACAAAGTATTTGCTCCACTTCGCATAAGCATCACACTTGGCTCAACACCGTTCATTGTGCGCTTTTTGCGCGCCAGGGGATTTATGAAACCAAAAAAATAACGAATTTATTTCGAAATATCAATATGTATTTACAACAAAATATATTAATACCACGCCTAAGTGCAAAAATATAACGTTGCTATGATATTACTGTTATTTTTCTAGAATACGAACGAATAAATAACCATATATTTTTGAAATGCGAATCAAATTATAACATATCCTTCGTCTATAGTAAACGAATATACAATGTATGTAGACCATATATCTGATTCGATTACTCAAAGAAATTGCGGACATGGAAATAGTGTATTTTTGGCATTTTTACATATATTTTGAGCACAAATTATATATATTTGGATGCACATAAATTAATAAAAAATGATATTTCTATAAAAAAAGAAAACCAGTTTTATCCATTAACAATTTGTGTTATTGTCTAGAGTTGCCACGATGCTTCCGCCATGCTAAATATAAGTTTTTAAAACAAATGTAAATTTTTTAAAAACATTGTCGACCAATTAACAAAAAAACCAATTCCAAAATAGTTTGTATGGAAATCTGTCTTAAGCACGTGCGTAGAAAATTTTGCGAGCGTGGGAAAGTTTAGATGTTTAATGAACTCGAAACTTCTCTGCTAAAATAGACTGGTATACTGTATGAAAATTGCATTTATCTACATGTAAACACCGTTTATAAAATATACCTTGTATCACCGAATATACCAAATTACAGAAATCGTGATAAATTTTCACTTAATGGCATTTTATGTTGGTATATTGTCACGTCTTTGCAAGCAGATCGTTTCTTTTTTAAATATAGCGTTTTTCTCTTTGTAATGAAATCAACGCTAACAAAAATGTAAGCGATGTACATACATACATTACCCTAAAAAATATAAATAAATGTAAAAGCTTTCTGAATTGTCAATTTACGACCGATTAATATCTCGACGCTATCTTGCAATTTTTAAATTTTTGCTGATTGACACACAACTCTAGAAATATATATCAATCAGCTTTTGTACGTAAGTGTCGGCCATGTTGGCTTAACACTCGCCATTTGCAGCAAATTAATAAATAAAGTAAAAATTCGTTAAAGATAGCCAGCAAACAATGCAAATAAATATTGTGTGAAATATGGAATAACTCATCACATAAAGGTTACTACCACTTACAACTGCACGAAGAGCTACTTGCATTTATACATTTACAATGCTGTAAATCCATACATTAAACCAATTTGCGGACGTTGCGCCATAAACATAAAATCTTTTTGGTATTGTCGAATTGCTTCGATTGTGTTAAAGTTCATGACTGTGTGACTATAATAAATATTTGATCAAATATTGCGGAATAAAAGTACACAAATAATGTTAAATGTATGAATGCAAGCATGCATATGAAAATACTTCAAAAATTTATGTGTATGTGTGCGTGTACCTAAGAATCATGCCTATGATTCCCATACAGATACAAAAGAAAAACAAAGTTGTACAAACTCAAGTTGCAATATTTTCACTGTGTATGTGTATTGTCTATGGCAATTGCAGAGATGGGGATGTACTTTATACTTGCCATTCAGGAAATTAGAATTTATATTTAGTAACCTAAGATAAACTATTATTTTCGCCCATAGATTAAAAACATATTTGCAGTGAAATTCTACGATTACATGCATTGAAGCAGCATAATTATCCATCTTTATAATGGGGGACCGTGACATCCCTAGCGTACCAGTCACAACATTAGCTGGCCTAACCAGTACTTCAGATTGTAAGTGATTACGTCTTGTATTAATTGATATCAAGTTGTCTAAATATTTGTAATTTTAGTGCTCAGCGAATTACCAGTCTCAGATTCTCTTCAGAGCGCAGCATCATTTAATAAATCGTTGCTATTTCACTCACTGGTGGCTAATGAATCCAATAATTTACTGTCTGTTCGCGATGAGAACCTGGTGAGACAATTGGTTAATGCCATTGAGCAAACAAACTCGGATAATATGTAAGTGAAATACAAAATTTATATAAATTTGTATAATATTTCTTACCTTCCCCTATAGCGAACTAAAACCGCAATACAGCATCCAACAACACGGCGCCAACATTAGTACATATCCTGAACTACTGCAGGGTATTTACAACTATCGCCCAACTGTATTTAACACGCCGCGTAGAACTGGTAAATATTGTTTAAGAAATACATTTGGGCTCATAAAAATTTTAATATTATTTCGTATTGCAGTAATCAATGATAATACGTCACATCAACACCTGAATATTCATTCTGAACATTCGCAAATTCAAGAGAGTACTTCACAAAGTCAGTCAATTGGACTCGTTAATGATATATGTCAGACAGCTTACAATTTAAATACTGATCGCATTCAGCACCAGGTGCCAAAGGATTATTCTGATCAATCAATCAGGTTGGTACTCAACGGTGTTATTTAGTTGAGGTTAGAGTAACCCCATAAATTAAATGTTAAATACTTTGTAAAAGTTTAAAATTATTGTATGAAGATGTACTAAGGCACAATACCGGGTCAAATTTTATATATAGCTTATATCATATATATATTAATGTACGCAAATCTTAATTTTTTTTCTTTCAGCAAAAATGTTCCGGAACTGCTACAAAGACGCGACTCGAGATTAAATAGGAATGTAAACGAATCCATTGAAAATCAAATGCAGGGGCATCCAGTGCAGGGAATAAATGTCATCCAGCCAAGTTTAGTGGAACAGAAAGAACATCACTCAGCATCAGTGATTCAAGCCGTGAATCAACATGGACGCCAAGCCCAAGCATATTATCCGAATCCATTGAATGAGCAGGTTGCTCAGCAGCCAGACTTACAACCCCTGCAACAAATGCCGGCACAGCTTTTACAAATGAGAGATATAATGCAGCATGCCCCATTACAATCTCAAGCTCCGACAACAACTACGTCGACAATACAAGGCAATTTCCAAAATGTATTAAATTTACAAAGGCAACAGAATGCAGATTTAGCAACAATGCAGCATCAGGAGCTTGAAAAGCCAAATCAGCATTACGCTAAACCCCAATCTCCAGCTCCAATTCAATCCCTCTTCGTACCCACTTCTTCCCAGGGCAACAAAGTATTTGGGCACGAATTCAATCAATGTGCGCAACCAATATCGACAGCTACTTCGACGTCCACATCTTCAAGTGGCAAATCCCAGGTTCGGGTATGTATAAATCGTCTTAACGTTGAAGATGCACGCCTTATGCAACAGAGTATTAAAAAGTTTGTACAAAAGTCACCAGAATTGGCTAGAAATATGGGGTTGCTACAGGAAACAGCTAGCAAGCACAATGACAGGCAAAAGTTTTTGAATAATGAATTCAATACCGTTGGATTACCTGAGGTTGTTCCTACAACTGAAATAACCAACGTTGGCAGTGCACAATCTTCTGCATCAGTAGATATGTTTACTGTTATTAAAGCTGATGAGAAACGAAGTAGCACGAAAAGGAAAGTGGCAATTTCGCTTGGCGACATTCCTCCGGAGCAAATATGTGAGTTTATATTTTATTTTGGTCTATGGTTGTGTGCTGTGTGCAAGCCATCAACTTAGTCTTATTATTAATTATACATTTTAGTTTCAAAGCCCAAACTACGTCGCGTGGAGCGTACATTGTCGTTAACAACACCAAAAGGTACAAAAGAAGAAGTAACGCGATCGCAAACATACCAACAGTTTATGAGAAACATGGAGCAAATCATTGAAATGCTTGATGATACCGAATCACCAAATTTTGATTCAGGTAAAGAAACCGACCATATCAGCTCTTCATTCGACACAAATAAAATTCTTGTATTTTCAGAGGACGTCGATGAAAATATTGAATGCATTTCACCAAAACTTCTTAATACAATGAGTGATGATGTTGCCAAGTTGAAAGCAAAACAAGCACTGGACTCAATTCCCAAAAATAAACTAACTTTGCTAATTAACTACGCCATGCGAAATGTTTATTTGGCCAGAAATTATTCTGCTGGACCGGTATGTAAAAATCGCGTTAAAATTATATGAATTGTTATTAATAACTAATTTCTGTTTTTATAGGAAGATGAAGATGAAATTGTTGATGATGAAATCATTGAAAAAATATTAAACGCAATGGATGCTTGCTTACTTATATGCAACATTTACTCAACAGTTAGCGACCTAAAGTTTTTGCAGGAGGATAATATTTCACATATTATTAAATTTGCTCAATTTCAATTACGTGAAACAATATTTCCATTACATGATCCTGTATATACAGTAAAAAATGTGAAAAAAACGAGCCAACGCAAAAAGACAAAGTCCCATCAGAATCATCATCGCAGTCTGCAACTTTTTTACTCAAAAGTTGTTGAGCTGCTAAAAGTTTTTGTGGCGCTATTTGATAAGTGCATTTTTGTCGATACTATAGTATTACCCCTGTCAACACTCGCAATAGAGCCATTTTTTGTTGATAATATTGAAACTCTGCAATTTGTTTGCTTGGAACTAGTTACAACTGTAAGTAGAATATTTCAATATTTCTTTTTTATTGGGAAACAAATCTAAAACTCTGTTTTGATCACTCTAGATATTTCGAAAGGAAAAATATGATAAAATACGAAACAGTATCTTAGGTGATATATTGTCTTCGATTGATCGTTTGCCCTCATCAAAAAAGAATCTGCGACCATATAAACTTACAAATAACGGCGGCAATATACAAATGGTTACTGCACTTGTGCTCCAGTTAATTCAATGTGCTACAATTCTCACAGACTCGCTTGCTGATATTAGTCGCGGAAGTGTCAAAACGCAAACTCTTCAAGATTTTGATGACGATCTACCAAGTGGCGCCTCCCAAATAATAAAGCCAAATCAGGATATACTTGTGTTGAAAAAGTACGACGTTGCCGTCAGTATTGGTGGCAATTTTTTAACGACGTTTTTAAACAAATGCAAGTCGCGAAACAACGAAACTGACTTTCGTCCTCTATTTGAAAACTTTATTCATGACCTTTTGGCCACCGTAAATAAGCCTGAGTGGCCAGCCTCCGAATTGTTACTTTCATTGTTAGGAACCATGTTAGTTCGCTATGTATCGGATAAATCAATTGAACAAAGTATTCGATTGGTCTCCTTGGATTACTTAGGAATTGTAGCTGCGCGCTTACGTAAAGACACAGTAGAGTCCCGATGTAAAGTAAATATTATTGATTCAATGATTAAATCAATAAAAGCAGAACAAGAAAAAGAGGGTGATTTAACCATAACTGATGTAAGTATTTATTAGAAAAAATTTTTTTTTCATTGTTAATAGAAATTAATTTTATGTATTAGTCAAAAATCGAGCTTCACCCTGAAGAACAGCGAACGGAATTTCTTCAAAAAATACTCCTTGATTTTCTCGCCGTAAATGCACAAGAGGAGAATTTGATTTGGGACTATGCTCGTCACTTTTATTTGGCGCAATGGTATCGGGATGTCATTTATCAACGTCGTCGAATAAAGGAGGGCGAAAAAGGGTTTGCTTCAAACAAGCCCAAATCTCGGTCAAAACAAAGATCAGGTAAAGTTTTTCGATTTCAGTAAATTTTAATATATACATATATTTAATATGATTAAATCTTGTATTCCAATTTACCATTTTTATAATTAAAGGAGACTATTCGGGCTCTTCGGATTCTGGGTCCTGCGATGAAAATGATCCTGAAGACTCCAATAAAAATGGTAGTCGTTCTATCGATGCAGTTGATTATGAACTCAATTTAGAAATTTTTAACGTTTTGGAAGAACGAAAACAATACTTAATCAGCAAAATTAAACCATATTCGGTATCAGGCGAACATAACCATACATCACTTCAACATATAAAGACTTATATAGATTACAACAATGCACAATTAATAGCACAATATTTGGCTACCAAGCGGCCATTTAGCCAATCGTTTGATGGATGTCTTAAAAAAATTATTTTAGTCGTTAAGTAAGTAATTTTCAATTTCTATATTCATGCGTTTCCATATTTATTTTGGTACTATATATACTAATTATATTACGCATTATTGTTTGTTAACAGTGAACCATCAATTGCTGTGAGAACGC
Organism: Drosophila kohkoa; assembly: GCA_019972355.1. Taxonomy (NCBI): domain Eukaryota; kingdom Metazoa; phylum Arthropoda; class Insecta; order Diptera; family Drosophilidae; genus Drosophila; species Drosophila kohkoa. The sequence continues at coordinate 1,866,298 of BJEL01000057.1, read as the reverse complement.
GGGCAATGAAATGTCTGGCAAATATAGTCGAGGTAGATCCGTTGGTTCTAAAAAGAAAAGACATGCAGATGGGTGTTAATCAAAAGTTTCTGGACACGGCTATTTCAGTACGGGAAGCTGCTGTTGATTTAGTTGGTAAATTTGTTCTTAGCAATCAAGAACTAATAGACCAATACTATGATATGCTATCGACTCGAATATTGGTAAGACCACTTTTGTATTATTTTAATGCTAACAAAAAAAATGTTAAATTTATCGGTTATCACAGGACACTGGTGTTTCAGTGCGCAAACGTGTCATTAAAATTTTGCGCGATATCTGCATTGAATATCCAGACTTCGAAAAAATCCCCGAAATCTGTGTGAAAATGATTCGCCGAGTGAATGATGAAGAGGGCATCCAAAAGCTTGTCACAGAAGTCTTTATGAAAATGTGGTTTACGCCTTGCATAAAAAATGACAAAGTATGGTAAAATTAATTTACTAAAGTGGACAAAAGATTTTAATTGTTTTTTTTTTTTATTTATTTATTTAGCATGGCATACAGCGAAAAATAAATCAAATTATTGATGTTGTAAACACAGCTCACGATACGGGTACAACTTGGTTGGAAGGTCTTTTGATGAGCGTAGGTTTAATAATATATTTTTGATTTCATATTTACGAGCTTGTTTTTAATTTTGTACCAATTCATTTTTAGATTTTCAAACCAAAGGAAAATATGCTTAAACTGGATGGAAGTGCCCAAGAGCCGGTGAAAAAGAATACAGAACCTCCAGCAGAAATTGTTTTAGCGTGTCAGCAATTAGCGGATGGACTTGTTGATCGTCTAATTGAATTGGAGGATACTGACAATGCACGTATGCTCGGCTGTATAACGACCCTTCACCTTCTGGCTAAAGTTCGACCTCAACTCTTAATTCGCCACGCTATGACTATCGAACCATATTTGAATATCAAATGTCATTCAGCGTCTGCTGCCAAATTTATTTGTGCAGTCGCCGATATTCTTGAAAAGGTTGTACCCCTTGTTAACAACGCAAGTGAATCGTTTTTGGCATCGCTAGAAGAACATTTGATGCTTTTGGTTGTTTCCCGTAATCAAGCTGAAGTGACAAGTTGTGTGTCCTGCTTGGGAGCACTTGTTAACAAGATAACAAAGAACTATAAACTAATTCGCGACTGTTTCCAGAAGTTCGTATTTATTAAGTGTACTATCTCCTGCAATCACTTCTTATTTATCTTTTTTTTTTGTTTTCTACAGATTCTATCGAGTTCTCGATCTTTCAAGAAATCAAGTGGTGCATAATGGTTCTAATATAGATCATATTTATACACCAAGTTTTCGGAGAAGCCTCTTTACGATTGGTATTCTGATGCGTTATTTTGATTTTAAATCCCCTAATACCTTAGGTAATATTAAAATCATATGTTGTACTTCAATAACTAAATTTGAATTATGTTTTTCTATCAGGTGAATCAAATTCAGGACTTCCTGCTTCCATATGCGACAACGTGTTCGAGTGCTTAATGTTCTTTTGTGCGTGTTCTAATCATGAAATTCGCAAACAGGCGCTGATATCCCTTGGTTCATTTTGTGTTATGAATGATGATTATCTGACACGATCGGAGCTTAAGCAATTTTACTGTGATTTACTAAGATCATCCTCAAATGATGGTGGCGTTAAAATTATATGTATGCGCAATATTTGGATTTATTTAACTGAATCTGAAATGTTCATGCATAATAAAGAAAAAGAGTGTAAGTATATATAATAAAGTAAAATATATATAATATTAATATCCTATAAAATAATTTAGGGGAAAAGCAATCAAAACATGAAGACCTGAAGGAAATGAATGATGTTTCGTCCGGTATGGCTAGTCGCATTATTCAACTGTACTTGGAAGAAATTCTCGATTGTTTCCTTAATCGCGATGACACGGTACGTCTGTGGGCCGTTAAAGTTGTACAAATTGTGCTGAGACAAGGCTTGGTTCATCCAGTCAGAATGGTACCTTATTTAATATGTTTAAGTACCGATTCTAAAGTTGAGGTACGTACAAAATTGTATAACCACTTAAATAGCATATAAAACTTTGTATCTCTATTTGTTTTTAGTCGGCCCATCGAGCTGATGCTTTGTTGAAAGATATTGACAAAACATATTCGGGCTTTGTAAATATGAAAGTTCAATTTGGACTACAGCTTTGTTTCAAACTGCAAGAAATTTTGCAAGTGAATAACAAGGCCAAAAATGAAATAATTAGGGGTTATGCGTAAGTTATTCGATATCATTATCAATATTTTTAATTTAAATCTTAACTCACAGCAAACGTGGACCAGACCAAGTAACAACAGCTTTAAACGATTTTTTGTATACACTGCTGCGAACGACGAAGCCACAAAGGCGCGCTTTGGTTCAAACAGTAACCAAACAATTCGATGATCAAAAAACGTCTTTGCAACAAATGTTATATATTGCCGATAATCTCGCCTACTTTCCATATGCAGTGCAGGATGAACCTTTATATCTAATACACCAAATCGACTTGCTCATATCTATGGCTGGTACACATCTGCTAACCACTTTTAAAGAACATCTTAGGCCTAGTGATAATAGAGGCGATGTTCTTGAAGATGATGATGATGAAGAGGATCCACAGGTTCTTTATAATCGACTGCCTGAAGATATGACCGAAATCAAAAAATGCATAACGTCTGCTCAAGCGTGTATGCTACTTTTGGTTCTTAAGGAACATTTAAAAGAAATGTATGGATTGACTGATGGCAAAATATCGCGATATTCGCCGTCAGAACAAAAAATTTATGAAAAAGCAGTTACGCGTCGGAGCATTACAGATTTCGATCCAAGGACAACAATTGATGTGATTAAAAAGCAACAGTCTCAAAACTATACTAATAACGAATCTGAAAACTTTTCGAGACCACTCACCAATGATGAGAAATTAGATCTTGTTGTTAAATACTTGGACGTAAGTTCCACCACATGTTATAAAATTTAATATTCATGCCGTTAACTCATTTCAATTTAATTTATAGTTCAAACAGCTTATGCTTAAACTGGATCCAGAAGATGCAGATTCTGATGCAGATGAATCTCGCGACAAATCTAAATTGAATAATTCTGGACTTGTTGATGATACAATAGCTCAGAATAATAAGGCAGCTGGATACATTTTAAACGAAAAACCCAGCTCTCTTGGTACACTGAACGTTAGTAACATTCAATCAGCATCGGCGATATTAGTTGTGAGTTAATCGATATAATGAGTATTGCAAGAATTTGTTTGATATTTTTCTACATAGGATACGCATGGTTCCGTCGCCCCCACACCGCCTCGATCAGCAAAATCTACATTTTCTCCTGCAAAGTTAATTTCACGTAAGCAGAGTCAACAGCGAAGTAAAAAGAAACGGCGCAAAATTGTGTCATCTGATGAAGATGATGATTACAGTGGTGAAGACTATGCGTGAGAAAAGGTGTTTTAGTTTTATTGGTTCAACCATGAAGTAACGCAGAAAATATATTAAATATAATTAGATACCTAGGCTTAAATTGTAATAATCTAAAGTAGTGCTACATGTATGTATGTATTATTTATTTTCTAAAACATTAGTGTTAAATAGCAATAAACATTAACTTTTACCGTACATGTCTAAAATAAGCAAACCAGTTAATAATTTTTTGTAGCATATACATTCATCCTTAGTTGTTGTTTGAAGAAAACAATATAATAAAATACAAAACTTGTATATTTTTTATATCGTAATAGTTTATGTATTATTTAGCAGTTATATATATATAAAGAAAAATGAAATGTAGCTAGATTGAGATAAGTCCATGCTAGAAGCGAGTACAATAATGTGGTACATTGAAATTAATATATGTACTTACTCGTGCAAAATAACCCGAAAAAGTATCAACTTAGATCAAAATCGACTTTAATGTAAAAAATTGTAAGCTATCAATGTCAATAAGGACTGCATTTGTTTATTTAACGATTCAAAATTTATTCAACGGATAGTTTTCAGAATTTTTACTTTACTGGCATTTGACCATATAACTTATTTTCTAAAATTCAATTTGAAAAAGCAAAAACTTTTATTCTTTATTCTAAGTTTACTTTATTCAATGGGTATACAACATTAAAGAAAGGAATTCCTTTTACTCATATTTAATAAAACACGTGAGCATGCATTACGCCAATCCGCGCCACTAAAAGTATGTATGTAAATGGCGTAGCTTTAATGGATCCTTTTGGATAAAATTCAGCCATATCGAATAATGTACATTATTGTATTTCATAGATTCAAAACTAAAAATCTAATATTATTTTGCGTCACATATACTTGTAAATAAATATATATTTAATTAGTTTAAATAATGCAGATACAAATATTTATTACTATATGTAGTTAAATTAATGTTGAAATAAAACTAATTTAAGTTCTCGAAATAATTCAAAAAGTTTATTATTGCGGGAATTCGGATGCTACAAGAGGGTAGACGTGAATTTTTTGGAATAAAGCAATCAAACATAATTCATTATTTAAATTTTATTTTCAGAGCGCCCAGTTGGGATTGGGGGATTTATTTGGTTGCCAGACAGGCTTTTTATCGATATCTTTTCGATAGCCATCGAAAATGTTAACATATCATGTACTCTTTTCAGTATTAAAACTGCAGTATTTTAATAATTTGCCATTTTTAACTTTATTAAATTAACAAGGATTCTGTTACCATTTATGGCAGCTTATGAGGTTAAATATAGGAATTTACCACTTATTAGTATTCACATCTTATCCGTATTTTCACCAAACGCATCTTTATGAGTAAAGCAAAAAATTGTAAAGCATCATTCAAAAAGCTGTTTAAATGTGCAAAAGTATACAAACTCAGGCAGTAGGAAGTATATCGAAGGTAAAAGAAACAATCAACTGAAAATGAGTAACTTAATCTACACAGTGTATTAGCGTTTGCCGTATTAAATTCAAGGTCTTAAATAATTCAAAAATTAGTTTAAAGTATTTGTTTATAATATTAAAATTAGGCTTTGGTTGCAAAATAAAATAATTCATGTAGTAAGAATGAGCTTTTACGTATCCCTAGTTTCAATTACTTTGGCTATGTAAAGACTTTTTTAAAATCTTTTCCTGAATTTTAATTAATTGATGTCGCAAGCTAATTAAGGATGTGAAATGTTTAGTACATTCGTAAATAAGAATATTTATAACGTCATCAATAAACTTGACATAAATATAAAATTAACAATAGCCAATGTTTTTTATTATTTTAAATATAAAATTCGCATGTTGAGTGTGCATTTGTAGTTTCTAAAACTGTTTATATTTTTTGAATAGGAAAAGTGACAATTTTGTTTTTTCTGGTATATTTGTCGAGTATTTTGAAGTATTTTGTATAAATAAATACTCATACATATTTGCGATTGTTTCCAGAATATAGGTTTTTCTCAAACAATAGAATTAAATGCAGATAAATTATTTTATTACATACCAATTCATTCTTGCAAAATTAATGTATATGTGTATCAAAATATTTTAAACATACATAAATTTAATGGATAAGCAATGTACATTCTGTTGAGGCAGGGTCGTGAATTTTGGTACCCGGATATGGCTAAGCAATATACGAAAACAAACTTAAGAGAATCTATATATACTCTCTTAATTCAATCATCCCTTGCACTCGACTGTTTGTATAGGTATGTGTGTTTTTCAGAAGCTCTCCGTTAACTCTTATAAAATATACAAACAAACAATGCATGTGCGGTTGTATAGAAATGAATACATACATACTATTTGTATTGCAGCGCTGTTTAATTCGAGGAATGAAATGCGATTGCGTGAGTTACGCAGAGTATCGTACTTGTTGTCAACTCTAATTTAGTCTCCGTATGGCGGTTAGGAAAAGAGGTCCTTTAAGTGAAACAGCCTGCTCAAAAGAAGTAAAAATTTGAATTTGTGCAGTTCGGTGTACGCATATCCATATACAAACGTACATATATACAGATTCATTTGTATATGCATGTGTAAGAATAATTGATTTGTTCTATGTGTTCATAATCGGTGAATGAAGATACGAAAATTTTCTAAAAATACAAATTTCATAAGACCCTTTTTAACATAATTGTGAAGTAAAATTATGGAATACATAAAATTGAGTGAAAATATTCATACAGTTGTGTGTATGTGAGTTTTAATGTACATTTGTATCTTTTTTTTTAATTATGCACCCATGAGATGCAGTATCTATTTACTTGAAATCCAGCAACATTTGTCCTGATAAATGCATACACACACATGCATAAGCGAATATATGTGCATACATATTCATATAGTGCAGCATACACACCTACAAACAAATGAACTTCGTATAATATATATATTATATATATATATATATATATATATATATATATATATATGCATATAACGTTTTCTAAATTTTATGCAATTAAATTCGTCTGGGAAAACAATTTGAAAAGTGATTTTACTGCAAAACGTATATAGTACATAAAACAAAATTTGTATCTTTTACATATTGTGTGAGTGCATGGCTGGGTTGGGTACGTACATACATGCATAAAAGGATATTGCTTTCATATCTGAGGTCGTTATTTAACACAAAATAAGAATGTAAATTTCATTGGAGCTAACAGCGTTTAAGAATCAGATTGACAAATTTTGTGGAAAGCATGCTATTCATGGATTATGTACTGGCATAAGTATAAGAATAGACATATGTATGTATATTTGTATGTACGTACAATCAAATTTACAAATACAAATAGATTCATGTGTATTTTTTGTTGGGGCAATTATAAGCTGATATACAAACATGCATATACATATGTATGTATATGTGTACATTGTACATTCGTATTGACAAATTCGAAAGCTACAAAAAGTCAAATAAATTACTGTACAACCATAAAATCTTAACATTTTTGATTGTACAAATGTTTTTTATCTGTGCGGGAATAACTATAAAGACGCTTCATTAATTCAGGATATAAGGTGGATATAAGATATCAGGGGCTATAAACATGTTTCATATACACACACGTCGTACTCGTAAATAATCAGTTCGTCGTGAATGATATAAATGCTAAAATGATGGAATCGGAAAAATGGCATATACAGATCTATTTATTTTTGCTATTAATAACTTCAGCATATTCAAGTAAGTAATTTACTACATTTTTAAAATATTAAACCATGCCTCTACGGTATAATAATGTTTCTTAGATACTAAGTGTATGTAAATTTATATTTGTTTACTTAAATATACATAAGTCCATATTTGATTAATCAACAATCGTTGTTAATTCAATTTTATTCATTAGTTTATGTCCTTATGTTAGCAAAACTATAAAATTGAAATTAAATATTTACTTTCGTTGTTAAATCGTTGTTAATTAAAGTAAAGCATTTATGTATATTATGCGACTTTCTTTCAATTTAAATTTTTCCTACAAGTTTTCATTGTTTTCCTCGAGGAACTTGTCGGTGGAAATTGTCAGGGAAAAAACGTAAACTGAAATAATTATAAATATAAGTAAAAGTTGTACTTATACCTCTGTATTAGTGCTATATTTATAGCTTCGATTATTTTGCAGAAAATAATTCAAAAATCAATCAAAGAGCTATAAGATTCATCTTGACTCAAAAAATGTTTCGGTGCATGTTTTTTCACTGTATATAGTGTTTGCTCGCGATATTATCCATATTTAATTATTACTTCTACTCAATCGTGAAAGGACTATGCTTACTATAAATTCGGCATTATAGATTAATATAAAAAGGTTTTTTTCTCAACACTAAAAAAAAATTTAATTTCAGATGTGGGAAAAATGACATCGTCTCAAAACCACTTTGGGAGTAGTCTTCAAAGTCAGTTTAATACTAAAAACAATACTCGGGTCATCGCCCAGAAGGGAGGACTTGCTATTTTACCATGTGTCGTTAAAGTCAATTCTCCGGCCACGGTAAGTATATGTATATGGTGCTCAGGGTTTCATCATCTCGGCCTTATTATTATTAGTCAAGATTCTTATCTCTTGGGAAAAGTTATTGATCTAGAAAGATTTTCAATTACTCAGTCAGTGTTTTTGTAGCTTCCAGTGTTGAAACCAAAATTTTTTTATAATCAGTAAGAAGCACCTTTAGATGGTCTTTTGTAATGTTAATACTAAGGGCACATTTTATATTTTATAGGTTTCTTGGATTCGAAGAAAAGATTTTCAGTTGCTTACTGTTGGCTTATCAACTCACAGTAGCGACAAAAGATTTTTAGTAGAGCACACTCGTCACATGGGGCATTGGTCGCTAAGGATTAAAGCCGTTAAGGAAGAGGACCGAGGATTCTATGAATGTCAACTGTCAATTTACCCAACGCAATCAATTTTTATAGAACTAAAAATTGTTGGTAAGTACCTGCTCGATAGGAAGATATTTTCAAATGTATATAAAAACTAATAACAAATTACAGAAGCTGTAGCTGAAATATCAAACGCATCCGATATTCTTATTGACGAAACTTCTACGCTTCAACTGCAATGTAAACTTAAGGGGGCCACGGAAAATCCAGCATTTGTCTTTTGGTAAGTGCACTCAACTCAACTAAGAAATAGATAACATATGGAATTATAGAGTGGTAAAAGTAACTGATTCATTCCTTTGGTAGTTATTGTATAACCAAGTAACATAAACAAATAAACATCGTTATTTTCGATTAATCCTTAATATTGTTGTTCATTAATACTTAAGTTGTGATTTATAAATAATTTAATGTATATTATCTTAAAATTACATTTTTAGGTATCATGAGAATAAAATGGTTAACTATGATGCGCAAGGTGGTTTCGTTGTCACGTCGATTACTGAAAATGCGATCCCTGGTCTCGAAAACGGCCAACATTTACAGACGAAACCAAATGGAACTAAAAATAAAACACATCGCAGCGCAATGGAATCAAATGGCGATAGCGCGATCGTATCTACTGCAGGTCCATATATTTCTACTTCACCAATTAGTCCATTTTCAACATTACAAGTACAACCACATAAGTCACCATATCTTCCAAATTCTTCAATGAGCGTACTAACCATCAAAACGGTAACATTTCATCACGCTGGAAATTATACATGTGCACCGTCAAATGCTAGGCCGGCCAGCATTACGGTCCATGTACTGAGAGGTGAGTTCTTATTAGTCAATTTTTATGTAAGCTAACTATAAAATATTTCTTTGAAAATAGGAGAAAAACCAGCAGCCATGCAACATGCGAATCGCAGCATTCTTGACGGAGAGAATAATTCCAACATCAGTTTGGGCCTAAACAGTATTAAAGGATTCAATGGAACCAATAGTCTACTGGTCACAGGGCCCTCACTACTATTATCCGTTCTCTGTTTGCTAGCGAATCTGCCTTCTGCATCCCATTTACAAAAGCAGACACCAATGATATTCTTCGTATATGTATTATGTACTTTTAATAGCTGAAATTTTGATTAGACTAAATAACATGAATTATAGAGTAATTTAAATCAATTGGCTTCGGCAATTGGAATTAAGGAATTGTATATAAATAATATCACACATTTAAAGATACTCATGAATGCGGTACATACGAATACATTAGTATCACGATACCAATATTAAGATGTTTAAGTTAAAATTGTAAAAAGGACTTGACTATATGATATGATTATATGATAAATTAATGAAAGCTGTCTTCGGCATACCAAAAACTGATATAACGATGTAGACTTATTAAAAAGTTGTTCCTACGGTAGCTATATGGTAGTTTTGTCGATCGTTCGATCTACGCATTTCCATTTAAAATGACAGCTATCGGGGTTCAGTTAAGGTCTCAGTATATAAACTGTGATATAATTTGATGTAGAATTAATAAAAAATTGTCATTTAAATCAAAAATATTTACCCTTAAAAAGTCACATTTATGCTGACTGCCGATAAACATATTTAGATGAAATACTCACTTCCATCAACATACAACCTTCTTAAGAACTATATTAAATCATGTCACATTTCTAAAAAGTTTCATTAAATTTGTTCAAGCATTATCACGTGGGTCGTAATAAAATATCCAAACACTTATTCCAATTAGCATAAAAATAAAGTATTTAAAGGGCAATTAAAAACCATGAAAAATAATTATTTTTTGATAAAACTCAAATTATAACAAAGTTTACAAAATGTTTTTATATAAAAGAGATACAACTATTATTATTGCTTAAAGAAGTTGGAAAATATATCATTAGCTAAGTCAATTTTAATCTCAATAATTTATATTATTATCGAATACATTCAACTTATTAATATGATTACTCGCTGCTAATTATTTAAAAGACAGATTGATGTATATGGGTATTTTTTATGATTCTGAAGAAACTGTACATCTCTGATCTCATAGAATGCGTACATTTTTAATCATCATTAAGTCCCTTATTAAGTTTCCCGATCCTAATATCCAGCTTATGTATGTGCATTAAACATCGTTCATATCAAAACAATGTTTTGAATATTTTTATTAAAATGCAACATTCTTAATATCTAAGTTTAATACCTTCGGCAGAAAAAATTCAAAAAAGTCTAAGTTTTTAAATGGAATTGATAAGTATTTTTTTAAAGATTACAAAGTACAACACCAATTTATGAATTTCAACTAGAACAATAGGAAAATTTTAGTGCACCAATGATTTCTATGTATGTATGTTTTTAATGAGCACATTGTAATGTTATATATTCTTATTTCCTTTCAAAATATGGTCAATTAAATTTATGTAAATTTCAATTTTCTTTATTTAATTTATTCATCAAATTATACAAATTATGCCTAATAAAAATAAAAATTATAGTATAAGGAGTACTGGAAGGTTAGAATGAGATATGTGAATGTGTATGTCTAACTTACTTACTAGTTGTGGTATCTCAAGGCCAATTAAAAAACTTCTTAAATGACATCAGTTCAAAGGAAAAACTTGGATAGTAATTTCATTTTCATTATTAAAATTGAAACTGTCATTCAAAAGAATATTTTAACAACTAAAGGGACTAGTTAAGTCGTATCAGCTGTTTTAATTTCTTAAGAAAACTTCTCAAATATTTTAATCAGGAACGGTTGAATTCGATAAATGTTTCATATAGCTGCAATGGGGACATAAATGTTATAACGGAAATATTAATTGGACGAAAAATTATCTGTAAGGATTGGCTCCCCAATGATAACCATTCTGAATTGTTAAAATTTTATATAAGATAAATATGTATGTAAAAGACAAAGCACAACTTTGGAAATTCATTGTCTTTAACATTGTAAACCAATTAATGTACATAAATGGTCTGTTAATAATATAAGAAAATAGTAAGAACAAGTTTTACAATTTCAAAATGCGTTGTAAACTAAGCATGAAATACTCACTTTAGTCTTTAATTTGTAAATAAAGTACATCTCCCTTATATGAATGTATGCATTTACTATACTATTGTGATTACGTTCTGTTTATTGTAACATAAACGCATCCGTAATAAACTATAAATTTTAAAATAATGATAAGTTGTTATTCATCGTTGAATAAACTGAAGTAATACCTTACATTTTTAAAACAAAAATGATGTTACATTTCTTGTATACCCGCTACTTAAACGGTAGAAAGGGTAGTATAACTTTCTGCCTACAGCAGATGTATTACAGATGTATACATAGTATGCGCAGCAGAAGGAAGCAACACGGACCCCATACTCTTGATCAGCATCAACAGCCGAGACAATATATCCATGTCTGTATATATGTCTATTCGTCCCTTAGAAACGCTAGATTTTAAAGACTACAATAGAGCAGATCAATTTTGATTACATTTAAAAGCTATTTTTGGTTTTTACAATAATACCTACAGTCCTTATGAGTTCTAAAATTGTTGCGATCAGATAAAAATTGAAGAAATTATTTAAGAAATAATTTTATTTGAAAAAAAAAAAAAAAAATGGCTTCAGCTGTCGGCTCTTATTTGCTTTCTTAGACAATCTGGTATAGTTTGTACTCTATCGTATTTTAACTCAATGAAATGTAGCTCTTGGTATGTTTAAGTATTTTTAGTATATTTTAAGAATATCACAGAACTGTTTTTCTTTTATTGAAAATGTGTAATGGATATCTCACAACCGAGGACACTCGACTGTAACTTTCTTAGTTACAGTTACAGACACCAATTATAGAACTATGCATATGGAATTAAGCCATACACCAAATACAACATCGCTAAATCAACATCACTTTCATTCAATCTGTGTCAAGAAATAATATCGACTAGTAAGTTAACAAATTGATAGCTACATACTTAAAAAACAAAAAACTATTTATTTAGGTCTAGTTTCTCAGACTGACATAATATTTGGGCTTCGACAAAAATAATTGCTCTTATGTATAATATACATAAAACTATGTTGTTATACTATAGTATAACACTTTCTGTGCTCTTTCACTGATCTGCCAATACACAAGCGGTAATACGAGATAACATATGATATGCAATTTTGACATAATCATCATAGCATCGTCGATTTTCACAACTCCTAGCTGGAGATGGACTTATCAAACTAGCTGACAGTCCACACAAATAACGAGTGTAAAGTTAACATCTATAGTATAGTCTTAATGATTCCTGGGAAAAAGAAGAAGAATCTTAGTTATTAAAGAAAAATTGTTGTATAGTAAAGCCTGTATGCAACTGAAACTGATTAACAAACTAACTTAGACTGTTAATCTGGTATTTTTCGTAGCAAATAAAAAATTCTTTAAAGCAAATTCAACCATAAGACCAACTTCTGAAGTTAGAAAATGATATTAATTCGGATATTTGTATTCTGGGGTCGGAAATGTTTTCTGCCTCTTAAAGCACAATTCAATCCAGAGAAGTGAGCTATTTAAAAAAAAAAATGGTGCAATAATTTATCTATAGATAGCCGAGTTTTGTTTGTCACCTTAGTTTTAAAATATAAAAACAATTTATTTCAAAAATTAAATTTAAAAATGAATGAAAGGTTATTACTTTCTAATAATTTAATCGTCTTTTAATTCTTACATAAAACAAAAATAAAATATATATATAATTTATTTTTAAGTAAAGGATCAACAAATTATAATAAACATAAAAGTCAAATTTCCCCAATTTTTACAAATGGAAATTGACAATTTTGTGTTGTGTCCTAAAAGTATTTTAATTTTTATATAATTTGACTGACTCATGTCGCAGACTTTTGCATTCCTTTCTAAACATTCGGTAAAAAAAGAAAGGGAGTCAATCTTGAATTTTGCTAAATGATAAGTGCTGATAAAATCATTTTATTACATATATAAAAGAAATTTTCCATTTAAGGCTTTCCTATGTCACTTTCCTTATCCTTGAAATGTCTATACATAACATTTAAATAAATAAATTTTTAAAAAGAGTGATCGACTCTGCGGCCTTACACAAAAGCACAAATGCAATCATCGTCAGATCTTTTCACAGTTGGAAAATCAACAAATTATATTATATGATAATTTTAATATAATTGAATGATAATTGAACTTAGAATCGACCACACTTTTCAAGAACATAAGTAAATAAAGACAAAGCGAAAATGAAAGTAAGAAAAAACACTTTAACTTTCTATATTTTAGATTTATTTTTTCCCTTCTTGGTTTACCTGACAAGACCACCGAACACAAGACAATAAATGAGTGGGTCTAAGACTGACCATAATAGATTGTTCTAGTGCGATTGTCCCACTATATATTACTTTACCACTAAAATATTCAATCAATTTCATAGTTTGCACATGAATTTCTAAAGCTATTTAGATTTATAAATTTAATACGCATACGCAAGATATTGCGCTAATAACTTCCTCTTAAATCACATTCAATAAAAAAATGAAATGTGAATTGTATAAATAAATAACTGACTTTTAATAAGCCCATGCAAAATTACATGATAAAACAAAAATGGAGTTGCAGCGAGTGATGAGATAATATGTTCCTTTACCCTCTACAATCTGACTACAAATTTGATACCCGCTACCCGTAGGGTAGAAGGGTATTATAATTTTGTTCCGACAGGAAATGTATGTAACAGGTAGAAGGAGGCATCCCCGACTCTATAAAGTATATATATTATTGATCATCGTCAACAGCCGAGACGATCTAGCCATGTCCGTATGTTTGTGTCCGTATGAAACTTGGATCTCAGACACTATAAGAGATAGAGCTCTTTTTGTCACGCCCACTTCCGACCCCGCAAATCGACAAAAATCGAATAAAGATAGAGTCACGAATTTTGGTATATACAATAATAACAATAGTAATTGAGACTCCTGAAAATTTGGTTGCGATCAGATACAAATTGTCCAAGTTATTAAAGAAATATAATACTTTTGTATGGGGAAAAACGCCTAATTACTAGGGGTCTTAGTTGCTCTTGTTGATATTGAGCAATCAATGGTATATTTTGAATCTGGTACTATATCGATACGCCAAATATATCATTCGGTATTTTTTAGAATTTTGTAGTAGTTTTGAGAATAATACCGCAATATGCTTTTATTCAAAATGGGTAGCGCGTATATCACCGTCAAGCACACACGACTGTAGTTTTCTTACTGGTTAATTATTAATTATGATCATTTTAGAAATTATATAAATAAAAAAAAGGTATAGTTATTTCGAATTTTTTCGTTTATGTAATTTCCTTGAGTACAGCTACTTCTCCCTAAGGATTGATTGAAACTAAATTAAATACTTCGAACTATAGTAAAACTTGAATTAAAACTTCAAATAAAAGTAATAGACAAGGTTAATTGTTTTATGTTTCAACAAATCTAAAATACAAATATGTACAAGTAAGAAAGCTAGAATCACTTTCAAATTATTAACTGAGGATTATTAAAACCATGGCTAAAATCGTAAATTGCACACCAATAAAATAAAATTAATGGAATCAATAATATATATCCTTAGTCCTAAGATTTAAAAAACAAGCGAGCGTACAAATGACCTGACTTGAAATTATGTTTCTTAAACAAAACTAGGTGTTCACAAGGATGGTCGGAGACACAGTCTTGGCATAAACTCAGCTATTCATACTGATTCAACTGAACAAATGTACATTTTTTATGGCATTGAAGATGTTTCCTTCTTCTTGTTAGGCGCATTTATATTTCGAAAAGCCTAATATAACACAAAATTACAAGATTATACCGTTAGTTTTCGACTCATTGACACAAGTGATAAAAAAAAGAAATAAAATGTCACAAAAAGAAAATTTATAATCTCAAGAAATACCAAAAATTGAAAATAAACTTAAAAGCAAGCATTTTCATAACAAAATTCGACTTATGGAACTAAAACGCATGCTTCGAATTAGTAAACGTTTTCGCCGACGAACGCATTGTTTGTTTAACTTGGGTGTATTTTTCATTTATTTTGTATTAGTTGTTTCAAACTATTCTTTATTTTCCCATGGAAAAATAACCTAAATTTATAAAGGTCCTTTACGTATATCTTAAACACTAAACTCGCGTTAATTAATATTCACGAAAAAAAATAATGTATTAAAGCGCTTAAAAACAGCATTTTACATTAGCACAGTGTAATGTTTATCACCCCAAAGATAACTGATATTCTTATACTTAATGTGGTGTGTATTTCTAATATCATTACTGAAGTTGATGCAAAAACTATGTTTTGATATTTTCTTTTAATTAGATCGAATTTTAAAATATAGAAATACAAATAATGAACTATGCTCTAAAATATATGTTATTTAAGTTAAAATATATAATAAGATTAGTCCTTTGATCTTCTTGGTCTTCCGACTTTTCCTTTCCGTTGTGCTAATGTTCCATTAGAATTTGAAGGATTTTTAAGCAACTTATGCCAATCTTGTTCACAAACCAGACTCGCTCCTAACATTGCGTACCTAAAAAGATTAAAAACATTTGGTTAGAAATTTTTAAATTAAAATGAATATTATTTATTATTAGAAACTGCACATACCTGTCACCAGGTCGCAAATTAGAACCGCATTTTGCGCAACTAAAACATCTAAGATGAAATACGCAATTTATAATTTGTTTTTGTTGATTTTGTAAATCGATATTATTTATTCCAGTAAGAGCTTTTGCTACCATTTCACTTGGGGGTATGGTTTCCCCACATCCAGAACAAACCCCGGAGCTTCCGAACATACTAAAATCATAAGAAGATGCATTATATACATATGTATACAAAAATTCGTATAAAAGATATGCCGTGAAATAAATAAGGTCATTTCCAAAATAATACATCAATGTTATAGTTGAGTAGCACAAAATAAAATGCACAAAGACAATCGTCTAAACCATTTTAAGACTATGCTACAATGCTACAACAACAACAAAAAAACCGAAAATAGTTTTAAGCTGTCTTTTTATTACAAATTGTGCAAATTAAATTGACCAATACTCTGTTAGAAAACTGCATATTAAAACTAAAAAAATATTCATCGGTTTTTTTTGGGATTGTCTTTGGTCGTTGTTAAGTAAACATTGTTCAACATTCATTATGAACAAATAATAACTATATGTCCTTTCCATAAAACAGGTTCCGTATCATATATTCCTAAAAGAACTTAAATAATATACGATAGCTATATTTTATTTTTTTATGATTACTTTTTTTCACCTTCTCTGGAAATGCCAATACGTGCACAAATACAAAAAAAATACACACATAGTTCAAAATTGGCCACAATTGGCACAAAATAAAAACAGATTTGTTTTTGAAGAGCTCCTCTAAATAATAAACGCTTAATCGATCGCTTGGTTAATTTTTAGTATGTAGACTATGTATGTATTTAAATTATATAGTATAGTTTGCCAAAATAGCATGTTGGGGAAATGGCGAAAATCACACCTGGAATAGTCCTTTTTACATAGTATAAGACCGCGCCTTGTAAAACAACTTGAGCCAACGTCGGCTAGCATAGCTCCACAGCAATGACATTTTAGGCAACCGTTGTGCCAATATCTGTCTAAAGCATATAAAAGATATCTATCACTTATTTTATCTATGAAAATATAGAAAAGAAAGAAATTTGTTAGTGCATAAATATACCAAATATATTTTTATAAGAGTTATATTGCGGAAATAATTTAAATGTTTGTATGTATGCTATTATTAAGAAAGTTAATCATACACATAATTACTTAATACAGCTGTGCAATAAAATATGTTTGTAGTTCTGCGACACTAAAAAATACAATATCTACAGATTTGGAATTTTTACTGCTGTCCCTGGGTAAAATAAATTTGTGTATACATATGAAAATCAACTCAAATATGCAAAATAAAGCTACGAAGTTAATTAGATTCCACTTTTCAAAGACTACTAAGAACCTTAAACCCAGTTTCAATGAAGAACTTCACAGAATTATATTAATTATATCTAAATGTGTCTTTATAAGTATAATTATTGATTATATCGAAACCTTGGAAGATTATAGCACTTTTGTATACCCGGTACCCGGGTAGAAGGGTATTATAACTTTGTACCGGCAGGAACTAAATGTAACAGGTAGAAGGAGGTATCTCCGACCCCATAAAATATATATATTTTTGATCAGCGTCAACAGCCGAGACGATCTAGCCATGTCCGTCTGTCCGTATGAAACACGGGATCTCAGAGACTATAAGAAATAGAACTAATTTTTTTTCGACAGCATTTGTTATGTTTGCAGGCAGATCAAATTTGTTTCAAATTTTTGCCACACCCACTTCCGCCCCGCAAATCGACAGAAATCTTATATTAAGTGTAGTTTTAAAGCTAGCAAAATCTACGGAATTTGTTATACAATAATAACTATAGTCTTTGTGAATCCTGAATTGTCGAAGTAAGAAATACTTTTGAATGGGCAAAAACGCCTACTTACTAGTGGTATTAGTTGCTTTGGCTGGCAATCTGGTATATTTTACACTATATGGTATATCTTGAATGTAGTTTCATATCAATATACCTTATGATATTTTTTTTTTTTTAATATTTTGTAGATTATTGTTTTGGCATATTTTTGAGAATAATACCGCAATATTTAGCTTTTATTTAAAATGGGTGACAGGTATCTCACCGTCGAGCACATTCGACTGCAGCTTTCTTGTTTAATGGTATACTTAATATATCTTACCATTAGAGAAGTCATTGAAATTGCCCAATTTAAATAGTTTTTGCCCAGTAATAGTCTCCCCTCTTTACAATAAATTTGAATTAGAACTAAAACTTATGCTAAAATATTTAATATTATTATTTAATTAGTAATTATCGTTTAAACCTACCTCCACAACCGCCACACACCTTTATTAATGTGCTTGGGTGTATTAACTGTTGGTTATTGAAATCATTCGAAGTTTCATCCATAAACGATAATTGAGACGATGAAATATTTGAGTTACTTTCTGCAATATCCTTGTTGTGGCTGTTTCTATAGCCAATGACTACTGAAGGAAAATTTTCCGGACTAGAGGAATCTTGCTGATGTGCCGCTAGTATATCAGTATATGAATGGAACGATGCATTCATTGCAACAAATTTTTGATAATTATATTAATAAAGGCATATAGGTGCTGTCTATTGCACGACGATTTCTGAAATAAAGAGGTTTCATTATTGCAATTTTGATACAAAAACTGGTATAACAATTGTGGAAACAATTACTATACGTCCATATAATTAAATTTTTGAACAAATTTTCTTTTATCATGTTAAAAATGTATCCACGGGTATGCATGTCAAAATTTAACCAATTGGGTTCCAGTTAGATTGCTCATATATAATATATATGTATGTACATAAAAGTTATATTGCCGGAGGCACTTTTCACCGGAAAATATCCATATACTTATCTACTATACGTTCAAAGGTATGTACATATGTATACTATACTATATCTACCAATGGCACTATTTAAATTAATAATTAGTTTTCATGATTATGTTTAATAATAAATATGTATTGTTGTAGGTTGGATAGCAAGTACGGTTGTGTGTACACACATTAATATACATATTTGAAAGAGTAAGTATTCCATAAAGCGAATAAAGACTTTTGCAGCATATCTCAAGTTGTCCGTCCATTATTAGATGTTAATTTTAAGTACTTGTTGATGAAAAACTTATGCACATACAAATGTACATATTAGCATGCAAATGCATGTACGTATTACATTCAATCACTTACTAACACATACTCATACAAATTGATGTCCATCTTGATATTTATTTCACATGCATCTGTCTCACAAAATTATGTAAACAATGTCCATATGTATTTAAATTTTTACAAATATGCCTCGGTATTATTCACTTATTTACATTCAACTATAAGAAAATGCACATATACTCCTGTATTTACAAATGAAATCCAAATCCCACCAAAGTTTGTGTTCACAACCGAGATATCATGTGCCGGAATGTTTTTGGTACTTATAACTTACATGTCAAATATATTTAATTAAATAGTTCTCCCTCAATTACAATTTTGTCTCATATGGAATAATAAAGGTGTTTTGATAATAAATAGCGTTCCTAGTGTTAAATACAAAATTCCTAGAGATGAAAGTGCTTTTAATCGATAACTCTTAAGATTACGAATTTAACTAGCACCATCAAATATTTCGATTTAATCGCATTTGCTGAGTTGCTCGTACAACATCTCGATATTATAAGACTGATTTATACTAAATTGTTTCAACGACCGAGTTTTACAATTATGAGATAAAATCCAGTTTTATAATAAAAACACAAAACTTAATAAAAATCGAGAATAAGAAATTTATTTCAAACTTATATTATATTAAATAAATAATTACGTTAAGTCTCATCTGCTATAATCATTTTATGAGAATAAATAGAAGCAAATTACTTAGCTCCCGTTGCGCAAATCAATGAATCACTATCGATAATATAATGATTTTGTTAAGTTTAAGCCGTTCTGTATTTGGTAAGTTGTCTTTTAGATCGCTTATAAAACTACTTGACAAATACAAAAAGTTGTTTGCTAAAGCGCTGCTCCATGATGCGCGAAATTGTTTATTACCCGTGCAACTTAATATAAAAAAAAAGGCCGTACAAAAATTTTTCGGCGTCATTTCGTTCCTCAGTTCCCAGCACAAAAAATTGTTAAGCGTATCGATACTCCGATACTAGAATGTACTCATGTATATGGATGTCAAATCAGCAGCAACCTATTATTCCGCACTAATAAAAAAATTAAGAAAAATCGTCTGAGCATTTTCTCGTGAATACAAATATATAACATTTAAAATCAAAAAAATATTGTAAACAAGTTGCAATATGTGCTTGAGATATTGCCGCCATAGAAATAGGCATGATTTCTTCTGTTTTTTCTTTTTTCAAACAATGGCAATTAATTAAGAGGAAAATGTTTGAGAGGTGTGGCCATAAATTTGTGTTTTTTTTTAACATTTTTCTCATTTTTATCACTCTAAAATAAATATATTTAAAAATTATTCATTAATTAACTAAATTTTACAAAAAAAAAAAGGTAAATACCTTTTCAGAATCATATTTGCATCATTGTTAAAGCGGCTTAAAAAGCCGTCAATTTTTTATACACAATCGCTTATGTAATGATGCAAGCCAGTCTAATAGCCTTTGTGCATCTGCGTCAATGATGCAGTTCTATGATGCAAGTATTAACTTCAAAACTGCATCACGCGATGCAAAAGGAAGAAGAAGAATATAAAAGGCAAGAGAATCAAATTAACCGAAAATGATCAATTTGATATATTGTACAACACTGTATTTAAAATGTATAGGAATATTTACATTTTATTTTTTCTTTATTAATTCACTACTTATTTTACATCATCAGCAACTCACTCTGCATCGATAATATCTCTATATAAAGGGGTAAAATTGATCACCTTGGTTTCATTCTAAAAAAATTATCTTATGCCATTTTTTTTAAACACTTGCAAAGCAATTTGAAATAAATCTATAGCGCCAAAATTTGCAAATGGAATAATCAGCTGATTTTTATGAATGACTTTTTTTTTTTTAAGTATACCAAAATATTAGCTAAAATAGGTCACATTTTCAGAATTATTGCCACATCATTAATGCCGCTGGTTCATTAAGCGTTCTTTTCTTACACACATCCTCTTATGGAAGATTCTACTTACAAATAATTGTAAATAGACAAGAAACTAAGAAAATGGTGTTTGAATTTGTTTTGCACTTCCATTAACTTCATATGTTTTATACAAGAGGCCAGAAATCAATAAAACAAATCGGAGAGTGGCTAGCTTGCTAAGCGCGCTGGTTCCTCCGCGTTGATTTTTGATATAAGTATGTACATATGTATGTACATATACAAATTAATTATACCCGTGTGCTAGAAAAAAGTATTATAACATTTCTATTTACAAGAAATGCGGTAGAATCATTCAATGTTCCTGAAAATTTGGTAGCGATTAGAAAAAATTGTATATAGCAAAAAACGGGCTTAGTTGCTTTGGGACAATCTGGCATATACTTATACTTTATTGTGTATTTTGAATGCATATGGTATATTTAGACATGTTTTCGTATATTTGGTATATATTGTTGAATAATATCATACTTTGTCACCGACTATCTCTCTTCGAGTGCGGACGTTAGTTAGTTTGTTTTATATTTTCTTTTCACTCATTTTCTTATTCGCGCTCGTTTGCGTTAAGCAATCTTTAGTGAATTATCATTTCTTGGTCCCCGGGCCCAATTTAGGGCATATTCGCTTTGCCTTAGTGTTAGCTCCAAAGAAAAAAACGTTCTTATCAAAAGATCTCAGAGAAGTTTCCAGAGTTGCCCGAATCAAACCAACAAAGTCCACGGTTTCACACAGCCAGGTGGCCTTTAAACAAAAGCACAGCGTGGGGCTTTCTAATCTATAAAGGCCTTTATGGCCAATCCTTTAGGATCCAAGTTATCAACACCACTTCCGACACTTTTATTTTATTTAATGGTATCCCAAAAGGCTCTCTACACTCTGCTGTACTCTTCATTACTGCGTTTGTGCAAATAAACTATTCTGACACCATATAAGAACATAAACGTTTCCATATATGCTGATGACGCCATATAAAACAATTGTTTTAAATAATTGTATTTAAATATGTATCTAACATATTCTGGGCACAACCTCACTCAACCGACTCAAAGCATATATTTAAATATCACTCTTAGAAAGCAATTAGTGTCTCGTTTTAATATTATTCAATTTCTAAGCTTTAAATATACTAGAATACACATCAATAGTCTTGTAAATATCACTCGTGCCCTAATGCTCGCTTAAATCGATTACGGGTTCCCTATCTTCCGATGTTGCGCTAAGGCCCACATCAATAAATACAATCTCCATTCGTCTTTCAACGCTTCCCCTACCTCCCCCATCCACTGCATATTAGGGGAATCTGGTCTTCCCAGTATAACAGATCGCATCGTAGAGACAACCATGCAGCTCATTCCAAACTATATAACACACCACTCTGCTAAGAAAAGAAAAGAAAATAAAATCACAGTTTCGAATTTCTGGCCCGCTTCTATTGCGAAAAGAATAAGCTTGTTGCATTATTATGGCTTTACACCGTTGGCTCTAAAACTGCCGATGCCACAACTTTTGCCATCGTTAACAGCGAAAACACTATCACTTCCTAGATACTGCTTAACATTCTCTTGGTCTATCAGCGTTGGCTTTATGGCATTCTAGCGACCCTACAATACTGGAAATTAGGATAATCTCAACGCCCAATCAAAAACTCCTTTTCGTGGGTTCCTGGTCAATACTAAACTTAATTAATAATAAATATAGATATTTTTTTCGAGTCGAAGGCCCCAGCAGCCAGTACTCTCTTTTCTATTAAATGTAGTATTAAATACTAGATTTAAAATAATAAAATAAAAAATAGGTACCGGGTATCTCATAGTCGTGTACACTAGATTATATATTTTTCTTATTTATTATAAGACTTACATTTAAATGCTACCTGAATATACACATAATAACTCATACTACCACATAAGTTGTTATTTGAATTCTGTTGTATCTTGCTAGATATGCTCCACGAAACACAAATATTTTAAGGTTAGAACCAACAAAACTACTGCTTACGTATTTCATTAAAAACATGACAACACAAAAACACATATAATTAAAATCTTATACAAATATTTTCTATATACCATGAAGAACATTTTCCAATTTAAGGTATTTTAATAAGTCAAACTGTTTACAAATACGAGAACGCCAAAATTTAGTAACTTCACTAATCAGCAAGCTTGCCCGCACCACGTGGCAAGAACAGCTGACTTTAGACAGCTGGTGCAAGACGAGGGCTGCGCAATAAAATTCAAATAAAATATTTTCGATGTCTAGGGACATTTCTAAGCTTGAAATAATTGCAACATTATTGATATATTAACATGAACTTTTTAGGTTTTTGCCAAAATTAAGGCATTTCATCCCAATGTGCATTGTTCTGACAGACTTCGCAAAAAGAGGTATAATTACTCTTTAGTAAATGTCTGTGCGTGGTCAGAGAATGTCCAAGTCTTAGATATTTAACCTAGAGACTTCTAAGGATTTCGGTGTGGTTCATATTTCTAATAAAATAGTTGAGGTTGAAACGTTATTATTACAAAGTCGATAACATACAGATGTATCAAGCAATCGATTAAGTTTCGCTATGAGGTAATTTTCTTTTAAGAGCTTATTTATGTCCGTAATGTTATAGTTGAGTTAGGATAAGAGGAAACTTAAGTGCGTATTTGATGATTTTATCATGTCCTTTCATGATTTTGTGGCCTGGAATCCAAGGGAGTCTAAATTTTGGGTAGTAAGACATAAGTGATGTCCTAATCGAAGGAAGTGATATCGGTGTTGAAGATGGCATGGAGATACGATAGGGAGTCGGAGCAAACAATATACATATATGCCGGTTTTAAGTTTTTAGTTTTGAATAGCTTCATAGATCGCAATGATTTCGGCAGAGAAAATGGAGAAGTAGTTTGGGATGAATCCAATTTTTATTATGTCTTTTGTAGTAATTGCAAAAGAAGTTGAGTAAAGAGTTTTGGATCCGCCTGTGTATGTGTATGAATATATGGTTGGGTAGACTTGCTTTGAAATTGAGAAACTGTTTTTTAAAGATTAAGTCGTTGGTTTTTTGGGTTGGAGGAGATAGAGAGTGTGCTAGTGCTTCAATGCCAAGGAGGATGTTTTGGAGTCATTGTGGGAGGCTGAAGTGTATTGACTTTTTTAATTTAAATAGTTTATTTTTTGAATTTGTTGCTATTATGAGCAGAAGTGAGTCCTTATCAGAGTACATGTATATTATTACTAAGATTAGCTTGCAGAAAATTACTACGTTGTGTTATTTTGTTTAACATGGATTCCATAAAGAGTTTGTTAATTGGAGTGGAGCGCAAAGAGCCAAGGGCTTAACTAATGGAATTGTTAAGAATGGTTTGAATTTTTTTCAGATCCGTGTTTATGTATTTCCATAAATGAAAAGACCGTAGTCAATTTAAAAAATGATCATCGATTTAATAAATTTTAAATAGAGTGATGATAATGATTTTCCTTGAAGAGACTGTTGTTATGTCGAAATTATTTGATGATATTTTTCATTCGCATTTGATTTTTTTACAAATATGTAAGTGATTGCATTTTTTAGGGAAGAGACTGGCGCCAGAATACGCTCCATTTAGATACTTTATCAGTTGGCTGTATGTTATTTTTGGTTTTCACAAAACTCTGCAATGTTGTGAAATTCGTTAGCGTAGCCTACGAATGAGAGATTTCTTTGCATTTTAATTGATTTAACCAACTTGTTAATAAAGAAGAGTATTACTGATATAGGTGAACCTTGAGGGATCCCATTTTCTAAAGGGTGGGTATTAGATAACCTGTCAGCAAACCGGCAGATAATTTTTCTATTATTCTTGTAATTTTGTTACAACAGCACTTATTTAAATTTTATCGAAAGCTTTTTTAAGATCAAGGGAAATTATCGAGATTGATTATTGTGTAGAATTTTGCTTGCGAAGAGTTTGGCGAAACATGAATTCAATCTAATAGGTTTATATGAGTCGGTTGAAGTCTTGTTTGCATCGGGCTTAATTATTTGGTTGAGTAGACTAATTATACCCGCTACGCATAGGGAAGAAGGGCATTCTTGATCAGCGTCAACAGCCGAGTTGATCTATCCATGTCCGTTTGTCCGTCTGTCTGTCTGTTCGTATGTAACACTGGATCTCAGAGATTCTAAGAGATAGAGTTATAATTTTTTTTTCGACAGCATTTGTTATGTTTGCACGCAGATCAAGTTTGTTTTAATTTTTTGCCACAAAAATCGAATAACAAGCGTAATTTTAAGGCTAGTCTCGAACTTTGGTATATTCAAAATAATAACTTGCGATCAAATAAAAATTGTCGAAGATTTCTTACTTGTTTTATTAGCGATTGCAGTTCACTGTAATAGCTTATATATCCACGAATACTCCATTGAAAGGTGCCTTGGTTGGCCAGGTGAGAACTAAGTATTGAGTTAGTGATTGTTGATGATTTTTTTTTATTGCGAAGGGAGATAGTTTGAATTGTTTCTCGGACTCATTATTTCTGGATATAATTATGTATTTAGTGTCGCCGACTTTGCGTTCGTTTTTAGGATAGTCAGCTTATCCACATCGACTTTTGTCGATCGGTGGGGCCCCGCTCAACCATCGTGGCGAAAAGTTGCCGCTATGTTTGTAATTACTTGTTTGTTTACGCGAAAACGAAAATAACGGAGAGTTTGAGTGTATATAAGAGTGGCTGTTGACTTAACTAAGCGGAGCTTGCAAAAAAAGTCGACTGTACACCTCGAGATCTAACTGCATCTAGAAGTATACTTCAGTTTGTATATATTTGATAAGCTTTTATTGATTATTGTGTGGAAATTGCAGTCTCCTCCTATTTTTGCAGCCTTATATTAATCAAATAAGAGCACTTCAAAATTGTAAAATTAATGCAAAATAAATTTGTGATTACAACAAAATTCTTAAAGCAAAGCCATTAACTAGTTTTGACAATATTATGCATATTTGGTAAATACTATTATATTTAATATATAATATGAATTTGCAAATATAATAAACAGAGATTGCAATCCATGATAACCTTATAGTTAAAATTCATTAGACATCTCATTCGTTTAGACTCTAGTTTAAAAGTACTCGCGCTTACTTTTTTCACTCTCAGCTTATTATTCCAAGTATGCACAAGCGGATGGCTACTATATAATAATATAAATATTAATGTTTGAGCAATCATAAAGCAAGCAAAGCACCATCGTACGCATAATTTTCAAAATTCTGTGGAGCAATTTCTCTTAACCCTTTCGGGGCGGGGTTTTATTTCGAAAACCAAGATAGTTAGAGAAAATCCTTTTTCAGATTCTGAAAGATGACTAAAAATAATTATGTACTGCATACTTGGAAATCCTGAATTCGTCCTTTTATCCTGGGACATATAATCCCAATCCGTTTTTTGGGTGGGATCTAGAATCCCAATACATAATTTGAGCGGGATATATAATCCCAATACATAATTTGAGCGGGATATATAATCTTAAAAAATTAATATAAAACTCATTTCGAAACGAAAGTTTTATCTGTAAATAACAGCTGTGTAATGATATTAATTATTCAATGTATGATAAGGACCAAAACAATCGAAGCACAAAGGTGTGTTGCAGCCTGAGCACATTATTTTTGTCCGTTTTTCCTGGCCAAGTGATGTGCATCGTGCACAGCGTCTCCGATTGCCTTGATTCACTGGCAAGTGGCCTCCAATATTGAGAGCATTAGATCTTGACCGCTTGGGAAGTCTACCTCCCCGTGGTCTTGTCTGTTTGTCCATATTCGTTTTGTCCTCGGAAATCATATTTTCTGCTAAGGGAACTAAAAATTCTGTTCTTTTCTGCAGCTTTTTCTGTTTTTGTTTATTATAAATGATCCATTCGTTTGTTACAGAAATCATTAAAAGCTTGTAGAAAACTTTTTTCCACCACTTCTGCGATTTGCGGTTGAAATCGTACAGCCCTGTCTTTTGATCGGAAATGTCACCTCCACCCATTATTTTATTATAATCGCTGATACTTTTTGGGCAGTCTTATAGTTTTTTAGTGCCATCTCGTTGTTTCCGCTGAATTTGCTCAAGGATTGGCTCATGGCAATTGGAAACTAAGAGCACTTCCTTGGAGTCCATCCAGCGAGCTGCCAAAATGCCGTTTTCATTGAGCTGAAACTGGCTATCACCCTTCATCAATTTGCCAGACAATTTTGGAGTATTCTTTCTGTTGGCCATATATGTTCCAATTGCTGGATGGCCGAGTATTTCCAATAACTTTATGGAAGAAAAGAAGCGATCAAATGCCAAGCAAACATCAGGCTCGCTAATGGTCGAAGCTAATTTCATTACCACTCGTTCTCCAAGAGTATAAGTTGATCGGGATTATATAACCCACTCAAAAAACTGGTTGGGACTATACAAAAAATTTTTGGGCTTTTTTTATGCCGCAGCTTATTTCGTGCAGACATTTTATATAGACGAAATTCTAACTTTTTTGACTAGAATATTAGGTTTTCACGCCAGATTTGGTATTTTTGGTAGTTAAACTAAAAGATTTAATGAGTATTTTAACATTTGAGACATTGAAATACGAAAATTTTGGGGAATTTCAAACAAGGCACCTCGAACAACTATTAAACAACGAGAATTAGTTCTCAAATATTTTAAAGATGGGAACAGCCAGCGTGCTATTGCGGAGAAGGTTTCACTAAGCTTTAGCACTGTACAATATATAATTTAGCGCTTTATTCGTGAAAATCGGGTGGAAAATAAAGGTCAAAATGCACCAAATGCAATTTTTGCGAGCAAGGAGAGCGTCGCATAGTAAGAAAAGTTAAACAAAATCTGAAGCTATCGCCTCCAAAATTGGCTGTGGAGATAGAGGATGAAATGGGCAAGAAGTGTAGCCCGGATTCAGTGAGCCGGGTCCTGCACGAACACAACTTTAATGGTCGAGTAGTTCGAAAAAAAATAATTTATTAACAAGAAAAATCGGGACTACCGCTTACATCTCGCTCGGGAACATATCCGTCATCCGATTTCCTTTTGGGAAGACGTCATCTTTGAGATGAATCAAAATCTAACATATGCGGCTCGGATGGGCGTCAATATGTTTGGCGGAGACCAAATACCGAGCTAGATCCCAAACACCTAAAACCAACAGTTAAGCATGGCGGGGGTCACGTTATGGTTTGGGCCTGTATGTCGGCCTCTGGAGTCGGTAGCCTGTTTTTATTGATAGTATAATGGACACCAATCAATATCTTTCAATATTAAAGGAAAACCTTCTCCAAAGTGCCGAGAAAGTGAGCATACGCGATTGTTTTTGGTTCTACCAGTACAACAACCCAAAGCATAAGGCTGGAATTGTGAAGACCTGGCTCGTCTGGAACTGTCCAGACTTTGTGCAAGCACCAGCACAAGTACGAGATTTAAATGTGATAAAAAATCTATGGTAAATTTTGGACTTGGCTATTCGGAAATGACAGATTTCGATTAAAAATGATTTAAAATCTGCTTTGCTTGAAGAATGGCAAAAAATTCCAGTCGAAACGGCCAAAAAATTGGTATCGTCAATGGAAACCCGTCTGAAGGCTGTCCTAAAGCAGAGAGGAGGCAACACAAAATATTAGGCTAATTTTTCGAATTTTTAAATAAAAATTCTTGAAGTGCACGAAATAAGCTGCGGCATAAAAAAAACCCAAAATTTTTTTTTTTTTATCTCAATGTTTTACTTTTGTAATTAAGAAATTTTTTCTTATTAATTTCAAATCTACAAATTCTGCTTTACCAACCTTCATTTAAATTTTTGAAATATCTTTAGTGGTTTAGTAGCAGTGGATATTCAAAGTTTCAGTTTGCGACTGCACGAAATAAGCTGCGATCCACTGTATATATAACATAGATTAGGATGCTATGTCCCACTTTTATAAATTCATGTATAACTTACATTATAAAAGTGATAACCACCTCTAATGTTATTAATTGGTTAGAACAAATATTCTTTTCCTCGATTATGCACTAAAAGTGACCACTTACTAGATTTTACGTATATACTGTGCAAATGTTTTCATCGAACTGACGAAATTTGACCGATGTTGTGAAATTCTTCAGCGACTTGTGCGCACACGAAGATATTCACCGTTACTTTTTTGTTTACATTATGAAATAGACACTTAAAACTGTATTTGGGATATTTCACAAGTGCTCTAACATTAAAATTATAGAAAATACGATGCAATGAAAAATTTTGGGACGTATTGTCCCAGTAGTCCCGAAAGGGTTAAATTTACTTTACTTAATTTTTACTTTTACTTTACTTTTTTATTTTTATTTTTATTTTAATTATGACAATTAATTTGAAATGTTATATGCGTAATTCTCTTGCGAAAATGTCGCGGGCGACATTCTTTACAGTGAAAAAAAAAACATAAACTGAAACAATTTTAAAAATAAGTAAAGGTAAATCTTTTAGCTCTGGAAAGATTCTTAAGAAAGAGAGTTACAATCGAGTGTCAATAACACCAAAACTTTCTAGCAATTTACCAAATATACCGATAGGTATTTTGTATATAGACATAACGAGTGTTGTCAAAAAACATCTTTATCTCTTAGTTATCGGATGTTGACGCTGATCAGTAGGGGTCGGAGAATCTCCGACCTATCGGTATACCAAACTATCAGCTAAAGAAGTTAAGACTAGATTGCAATTTGTTTTTTTTTTTTTGCCATACAAAACTATTTCTGAAATAACTTATACAATTGATATTGGATCGTAATAAAATTTTACGAATCATAAACACTTTAGATATTATTGTATATTTCAAAAATAAGCTTCAAAAAGGGCGGAAATGGGAGTGGCACAATTTGAATATAAACTTGATTTACGCGCACAATTAACAAGTGCTGTCGCTCTATAGCTCTATCTCTTAATCCAAGCCTTGACGCTTGGACACGTCGATGGTTTTCTTTTTAGAAATTTGCTCCAAAAGTAAAACGCCATTGTTAGGCCTTAAAAACAGATTCTGTATTATTTCCAAAAATCAAGTCTTTCAATATAGTTACTATATTATAACCAAAAACTAAGAAAAGATACATCCAGGGTGTTTTGAAGTAAGGAACACATAAGTACATTCTTTTGGGCTCGTACTTAGAAGGTGAAAGATGAAATTTCGGCAGCCTGCAATACAAATAAAAAGAATTTTGAAGAACATTTTGCCAAATGCTCTTTACAATAGGTTATGCGTACACTAAAAATATATTTACACAGACGTATGCTTTCCTTATTGTATTTTATTTATCATTTATTTTTACAAAAGTAAGTGTATATATGTATATATTTTAAATGTATATATGTATATGTATATATATATATATAATATATATATATATAAATATATATAATATATGTATGTATATATACATATGTTAATTTATTTATAGATAATGTTTAGATGCACTTATAAAATAAATCGAATGTTGCAAAAGAAATGCTCTCGTCAATAAAAACTTTAGTTAGTTTGAATTAAGCGAATCTTAAGGTAGTTTAGAAATTCACTACACAGATATATGAACATATATTAGATCATAAGAAGTGTCAATAAAAAACCAACTTGTCATTATTTTCGTTTAAGTGATTTTATGAATATTTAACGAACAGTGTTCATAATGGCTTACTCTTGGGATAATCGAGTTGACTTCGTTGTGCGATATATGTATGGTAAGTTTTCGAAACAAACTTGTTGGTTGTTTCAATGTTACAAATATTTTATAATAGGGATCGGAAGATAAAAAAGGAAATATTGTTTAATTACAATACAAACAATAAACATTCTTCATTTAATAACAATTGATTGTGGGCACTTATGTATATTGATCCATGTAAAAGTGGTTTGCTATCTGTCAATTTTAGACAACCTTAATCAATAAAGTGTCCTCATCAATTATTATATTCCTTTAACTTTTAAATACTTTTCTATCGTGAAGTGTGCATATTAATTTCCTGCATTCGTGCAACTAAAAATAGGCATAAGCTAAAATAAATAGCTTCGAGCTAAATTGATAAAAATAGAATATTTTAGGGTTTCGCGACAAAACAGGTCGAGGAAATCCGATTTTAATGTACATAATTAAATAACTGAATTGAACAATTAACTTGGTATCAAAGTATCTGTAAATCAATAAATATATTTTAGCTTACCTTAATATCCTTTTGATTAATAAAAGTAAAAAAAAAAACGGAATTAAATAAATAATATGTAACAAATAAAAATTAAAATTATAGTCAATGAATCCATTCACATTGGACAAATAAATAATTTATATAAATTATAAATAAAAGAGATTATTGTACAATAATATGTAGAAATGACTTAAATATTTTGTAAAAATTACAAATATATAGCAATACTTATTTGTGTTTAATTTTCAGATATCGACAACAATGGCTTTTTGGATCAAAATGACTTCCAATGCATGGCTGTGAGAGCTTGCGTTGTGGAAGGTAAAGGAGATTGCAGCCCTGCTCGATTGGAGGAGTACAGAAAATTAATGAAGAATCTATGGGATGAAATTTCAGACATTGCCGATGACGACAAGGTAATTTCAATTGAATGAAAACATATATAACATTAAAGGATTTCACAATAACATTATTTTCTTCAACATTTTATTGTAGGATGGTAAGATTTCCAACCAGGAGTTCAAGGATGCTGTTAAAAAGACATGTGTAGGAAAGAAATATGAAGAATTTCCTAAGGTAAAATAAAACAATTGAAATTTTTGGGATCCGAAAAAGTAATTAATGCTGACTTCGTAGGCCATGCGCGCTTTCATTGAATCGAACTTCAAACTACTTGATATTGACAATGACGGAACCGTTGGAGTTAATGAATATCGCTACAACTGCATTAGCAGAGTGGCTATTGATGACATTGCCCCTATTGATAAAGCTTTTGAGACCCTATTGAATGTAAGTAATTAAACTAACTATGAAGTAAATATTAATATTGATTGATTTTTTTAATGTTTAATCATTGCATTACATTAAATTTTAGGATGATGACAAGAAACGTGGTGGACTCTCACTTGACCGATACAAAGAGCTGTATGCCCAATTTCTGGGTAATACGGCTGATAATCATCCAGCGGTCAATCTGTTTGGACCTTTATAATAACTTACTTAATTATTGTCTTCGCTGTTGTTCAACTACTATTTTTTTAAGTTTAATATGTAATTACTATGACTTTAAATTAACTAGGTTAAATGCATTCATATCATTTGTGTAGAATCGTCAGATGAACAGTTCGTTAACTTTAAATGATTTTATAATTAGAATAGATATTTGCTCTCCGAAGTTAACCTCAGCAAAAAATGTTGATTTTCTCTCAGATGAAAGCTCTTACAAAATGTTTCTCTCTCCTAATCTTGTAACATTTATTCAAATTGTTATTATGTTATGTTTATTTAGAAAAGGGTTTTGTGTAAAAGCGAATAAACTAAGCTAAAAGCAAAAATACACTTTCAGGCTTAAAATACTTACAATAAAAATATTGCTAATAGAAAGCTGCAATCAATTTTAGTTTCATTTCAAATATAACATAAATTGTCTTCATAAGCATAAATACGAATTAAAAATTTTAAAAGCAGCACTCTTAATATTCACAAACTTGGAAGTTTGCTGGCCTGGAAATTCTTGAAATGCTCTTTAAGCTTGTGTAAATCTTTCAAAAATATATATGCCTTAATATTTTTAATAGAAGCTAGATACTATTTTTATTATTCTATTTGTACCCTGCGATTCTATTATCCAAGTCCTTACACCAAATTTGCATCATTTAAACTGAAACCAGGAGGAAGACTAAAAGGCAATAGAAACAATCGACAAAAATTCAATATAAAATGAGTGCATTTGAAATGTTTATAAATATTTAATTTGTAATTCGTTGATTGAGTCTACTTATGTATATCTTATTTGCATCATATTAAGCAATTTGTTTTGGTTTCTTTACAAGGTGGTCAATCTTATCGCCTTAACGATTTCCTCAAAAATTATCCTGCGTCCTTGTCAATTTCCTGTTCTTTTTCTGAACTACTATTGTTTTTTTTTTTTTTTATTTGTAAAACAGCCAACGTTATAATTTGAAATAACATTAAGGCTTTAAAATTTGTGAGTGTCATGATCAGTTGATTGCCTTCGCCACTTTTTCGAAAAAGGCACCAGAATATTAGAGATGATAAGGTTTCAGAATCATTCTCGCATCTTTGATGATGCGGTCTCTATTATAAATTTTCGATGATGCGGTCAGTCTAAACACCCCGTTCGTTTTAAATGCGCTCCAGCAATAGTTGTTGGGTCCAATCATGTTAATTTTTGACTGATCATATTTTATAAGCCATGATATTTCAAAATTATTATAATATTCATTATTGGCACCAGGTTGGTATATTTTTCCATTTAAATTCTCAGGAATGAAATTTCGTTTTCCCTAGACCGTGAGAGCTATTAAAAAAAAATCTTTTGAAGTCTTTTCAAAAAATCTCAAAAATATCATTGAAGCAACGATGAAAATTAGCAAAAATTTATAAAATAATTAGAAAACTCAAATAAATAAAAGAAAAATAGCATTTATAAACTTAGAGATGCTAAGAATTATTTCAGGCACGGAGCTTGTTTTTCAATAAAAAAAATAATAATAAAAAAAATATATATGAAAATCTTGAGCAATTAACAGTACTATATTCTCATACTCAATTGCAGTCTTCCTAATTTGTATTGTAAAAATAAATATTTAAAAAAAACAGAATGATTTCCAGAAAGCCAAATAATTCTATCCGCATTTGACGTTTTATGTCAATTTTTAAACACTTATAACTTATCGATGACTAAATGGGACAAGCAAAAACTAACTCCTGCAGCGCATTTTAAATGCGTAAACAAATTTTGTAGTAATCGTACTATTATTTTTTATTTATACTAATTATTTTTTTATTTCGCAAAATGTTTTCTGTAAAATATTTAAAACGAAATGTTCCATTTTATAGCATTAAATAATTACAAAAGAACATTAGTTGTGTTGATGTAAATTAATCGATATTTCGCAAATGCACATCACTCAGAAACTTGAGTTTTTATTAGAATGATTGTTTTTCGTTATTGGTACTATTGATATCAAGTTGTAAGGCTGTAAAGGTTTTTATCGCTCACTAGGTTGTATTTGTGATATTCATGAGCCGTTAAAATAAACTCACTTTCATATTATCCTTGTTGAACTACTCGGCGCAAACGTAAATCGAAAGAGTACTACCTTTGAAGTTAAACATACATTTTTTAATACACAGGTAAATATAAATAATAAATAGCGCCAGATATGTGTATTACAAACTCTGTATACATTTAAAATGTAGAATAAAATTTTGTATCTTCAGATCGCAACCCACGCTGACAAAATAAATTATAGTAAACCGCAAGGATGATGACAGAAAAAATTGTACCCGGTCACTCAAGTTTGGTTAATAAAGGGTTAGTATTACCTGTGTTCTTGAATAAATATTTCCATTAATGTAAATTGGACTTTATATGTATGTTCACTCATACATATATACATATTTAATTGATATGCATACAATACATTAAGTGTAATAAGACTACCTTTTATTTATCAAGGCTTGTATGTATGTATGTACATTCAAACGTGTGTAAATTTCAGCATGTTATAATCATATTTTTGCACTTACACGCATTAATACCTAATATAATTTATCGGTTATCGGTCCACACAAAACATACCTCGGCTAAGTTATATTTTGAAGGCTTTTATGCTTGTAGTTTCACTCTTCCAAACTACACGTGTAATATATCAATGTGTTATATATGTGCAGCCTTTGGATACATTCACTACTTTGTTGTTTTTGCCAGAAGTATTATAGTGGTTTATTTGCTAAAAAAAATATGTATATTGGCATTGGGTATCAATAAGTAAACACTCAAAGAATGTTTTAATCAATTATAGATCAGTTAATTTGATCAGCGAGTAACAAAAGCTATACTGTTTGCTACGCAATTTTCGAAAAGATTCTAAAACAACGATCGATCATTAAAGAAATAAGATATTGGTCTAAAAACTATTAAATGACATAGATAATGTGTCCAGTTGAGGTGTTAGCTGAGAGCGTTTTCATTGTAATGATTTCTACATGTTGTCTCTTTAGTTATTTACTTTTAGAATTGCGCGAACAATTAAAATTCAAACCAGTGTACTTAATAAATTCATATTATTTTTATAGGATTTTGAGTGACCACCAAATTGCAAGCAATCTAAGTGATGATATGGGCTGGAAATCTAAACTAAAACTTCCCCCTAAGGATAATCGATTCAAAACGACAGTAAGTTTAATTTCAATGACTAATAATGGCGATATTATTAATTATAATAAGCAAATCTTTGAAATATTAAATTGCTTTTCAGGATGTGACTGATACACGTGGTAATGAATTTGAAGAATTTTGCCTTAAACGAGAACTTCTGATGGGAATTTTCGAAAAGGGCTGGGAGCGGCCATCTCCAATTCAAGAAGCTGCCATACCAATTGCTCTAAGTGGAAAGGATGTATTAGCTCGCGCAAAGAACGGAACTGGAAAGACTGGTGCATACTGCATTCCCGTTTTAGAGCAAATCGATCCCACTAAAGACTATATTCAGGCATTAGTTATGGTTCCCACACGAGAACTTGCCTTGCAGACTTCACAGATATGCATTGAGCTTGCTAAGCATCTGGATATCCGTGTTATGGTCACAACTGGCGGTACTATTCTAAAGGATGATATTCTTCGTATATATCAAAAAGGTATTTATAATTTTACAAATGAGGAGAGCAAAAGAACAAAAAATTATAT
Source organism: Drosophila kohkoa (assembly GCA_019972355.1). NCBI lineage: Eukaryota > Metazoa > Arthropoda > Insecta > Diptera > Drosophilidae > Drosophila > Drosophila kohkoa. The sequence goes on along the minus strand of BJEL01000057.1, from coordinate 1,830,149 downwards.
ATTTAAAAACTAATTTTTTCAGTACAATTAATTATTGCAACTCCGGGACGAATTTTGGATCTAATGGACAAAAAAGTTGCGGATATGTCGCATTGCAATATACTAGTTTTGGATGAAGCTGATAAATTGCTGTCATTAGATTTCCAAGGCATGCTGGATCATGTTATTTTAAAATTACCTAAAGATCCACAGATATTGCTATTTTCTGCAACATTTCCATTAACTGTGAAGAATTTCATGGAGAAGCACTTGCGTGAGCCGTATGAAATTAATCTTATGGAAGAGCTGACACTGAAGGGTGTCACTCAGTACTACGCATTTGTGCAAGAACGTCAGAAGGTGCACTGTCTGAACACGCTATTTTCTAAGTTGCAAATCAATCAATCCATCATATTTTGCAATTCAACACAACGTGTCGAACTCTTGGCAAAGAAAATTACGGAGCTTGGCTACTGCTGTTACTATATTCATGCTAAAATGGCTCAAGCGCACCGCAACAGAGTATTCCACGATTTCCGACAAGGTCTCTGCCGAAACTTGGTTTGCTCTGATTTATTCACCCGTGGTATCGATGTGCAAGCCGTAAATGTCGTTATTAATTTTGATTTTCCGCGCATGGCAGAGACATACTTACATCGAATTGGACGATCTGGTCGATTTGGTCACCTGGGTAAGTCAAATGCAAATTTAACAATTAATCGGTTGTACTGTAATATTTTTAATAATTCACTAACATTTGTTCCTTCATGTCATGTTTTAGGTATTGCTATAAATTTAATAACGTATGAAGACCGGTTTGACCTTCATCGCATTGAAAAGGAACTAGGAACGGAAATTAAACCCATACCGAAAGTAATTGATCCTGCACTTTATGTGGCCAATGTAGGTGGATCGTCGGGTGAAGTCTGCAACAATAGTGATTTGAATAATTCTACAAATGAGGAGGGCAATGTTAGTAAATAGAATAATAAAAATTGGTTTTAAAAAAATAAGGTTTTGAAATATCTAAACATGGAAACAATAAACGAAATCTAATATTGCAAGAAATCAGTGGATTGCCTTTAATTAATACTTATGATAATACTATCGCGTAAACACAAGGTAATATCATTTTTTATTATTTCTTGTTATATCTACACTTAAAGGTTTTGCATTTTTTTCATTTTGTTTTTTTTTTTTTGGTTTGTTTGCAATATTACTTTGTTTTATATTTAATGAAAAAAAAAATAAGATCATGATGTCGAAGATGATCATGGCGTCTTTTTCTTGGTAGAGGAGTTGTCAATCTATTATCCTTTGGAAGATATCCATATATATTTAAGTAACCCTTATCCTGGTTTTGCTTGTTTCAAATACAATATGTGTATGGTATATACATAATCAAAGGAATAAAATTGAAACATGCATCTTAGCACAATAAAAAGCTTAAGTTAATCAAAAAAATTAATTGCTATCACACTTCATAATAGACAACACATATATTTTGTGGAAGTCCACCCAATAGAATTTCAAGCTTTTTTTGTCATAAAAATTTAAATTTGATTTTAAAAATTTAGTTTGAACGAATATATTTATTTATTTATTATGGCTTTTCAATTTTAAGCATTAGTCACATGATTTCACTAGAAAACCATGTATAAAGTCTAGCATTTGCGCATTTGCTACGATGATAACATAAATAACTAGATAATACTTGAGATATAATTTTTATTTTCAATTCGATTAGAAGTTTTTGTCTTTCCTTACATACAATACATAATAAATTATTTATTTAGCCTGAGGCAACACCTAATGCTATTCCTCCAACGAATGCGGTTAAGAAAATGTGAAGATCATTTATTTTTGGCCCATTTTCATCTCCAATATATTTAGCGTACCACTTCTTTACTTTCATAGCCTTTCCTCTTAATTGACTTTCTGCTTTATCGAGTTTACGATCAACAAATCTCTCCGTCTGAAAATATATACTTATTAGTGTTATCTAATATACATATGTATGTGTATTGAGAGAATTTGCTAACCTTATCCATCCAATTAGGATCTTTGCCAGATATTGAAGATTCCATCTTCTCAGCTATTTTATCGACACCTCTAGTTAACTTTGGCCAGTCAATTTTGATGAATCCCTCCTGGTGTGCAATTTCTATTAAGATAATACTACCACCAATTGCAAAAGCAGCAAACTTTCCAAACTTCATCGTCGTGTAGCCGGTCGCCCTATATAATCAATAGTATGCTATTAGTTTTAAATTTAACTACTATCAACACAAAAATCATGTGTGCCAATATGTACAATTAATTTTTTCCATAAATAATGTAACTTAAAAACGAAAGAATAGCCTTCGAAAATTTCCATATTGATAAAAATGTATTCCTTTAATGTACCAAAAACACAAATCCGTACATTGGATTTAGTACAAGTGAACTAAATATGACAGCTGTGATGATCAAAGTTTCAATGGCAATGAACTGTCGGCATTAATTCTAAGAACCAATTTATCCTATAGATTGGCTATGTTGCCTGACATCATTTGAGGAATAAGAACACGCAAAGTTTTCATTAATTACAAGCCTTAAATAGACTCAGTACTAAAGAGTTGCAGTTAAGATCTTATCTGAACGGTAACCGATCTACATATGTAGATATATACATATGTTTACCTAAAACGCCTTTACTCAATTGTAGTCAGTTTCTGATTGTAAGACAATTATTACGTAATAACAATTTATTAAATATAAAATATGATTTATAAGAAAACAAAATTGTCGAAAAAGACTTTACAGTTGAAACAAATCTTGCTTATTCTTACCGTCTTTAAATCATTGAAATATAAAGTTGAATGTACTAATTCTGTGAAATACAAATGTAGTATGTACTGTTCATACATAAACTGCACACATACTACTTCTTTAAGATTTTAAGGAATACAAAACATAAAATAATTAAATTTTTAAATAATTGTGTAAAAACGTTTATATTGTGCATTAAATTGTGAATTAAAATAAAATATTTAAATGGAGGTAATATAAAAAGGATTATTTTTATATGTATCGAATATTCGGTGTATACTTTTGTACATTCGCATGAGTTCAAACTTAGAGCATTACGCATCCCATACATACATATATATGTATGCAGGTATGTTTGACTTTATATGTTTATAGCAAATTTAGCAAATATATTATTCGTACCATCCTGATGTAACGCCAATCAGCATTTGAGAATAAGCCGAACGGCTGCTTATATCGCCTAATACTCCTTTTACAAACTTCGAGGCCCCGTCCATCTTCAATTCCTTGAAATTTGTTTGTTGAGAATGACGACAACTGCGATAGTTCAAACGAAGAGATTGATATGACAAATTTTAGAATACAGTCGATAGCTAAATTGATATCGATAGTTATTGTATTAGCCAATAAAATAAATTCCATAATTTTCGATTCCATTTATCAAACAACCAACAATCTATACCTCATTTCGCCTGTTACCTCGCCATCACTTAATATTTCTGATTCTACTGATTTTTATAAATCATTGTACATCAATATTTCGATGATTTTGATCGCTCACTTATTTATAAACTAGTGGTTAAAGTTCGTTTACGTTCTGGTCAACTGTTCTAAGTCAGAGCGGACACACTCAAGATTTTTCCGTTTCCAATTATTTGCTGTGGAAGCAGCAAAACGGGACTCGATCAAATGTGAAAAGATAGACTGGCTGTGGAAACAGTTTATTATAAATATTCTTTATCATTAGTATATTACAATTGCCGGACCGGTATATTTCTTTAGTCAATATATAGTATATTTTCGAAATTAACTTATGGTCACGCTAAAAAGTATCTGTCATGATACAAGTTTCATCTCTAGCAAAATAATTAACCAACAAGTTGAATAAGTCAAAAGGTTTAAGTCGCATTATTTCAATGCCATTAGGTGCCTATATAAAATATTAAATTTGTGAACTCTAATAGTAAAAATCGTAAAATCATCTCGTAGGTATTGTAGTTATTCCTACCAACTATATTTTCTTTGTACATGTACATGTATGCATACATTCTTACACGCATACACTTATTATGTGCATAGTTACACTCTACACAACACAAATACACAGTGCAAATCTTTCTGTTTATTCCTTTGTTTGGATATACAAACTGTATGTATATGTACGTACATACATATAATGTGTACATACATTCATACCGACATCCGACTGTCGTTTGGCTTAAAATGATAACATTGTAGTGCTATATACAAAAATATCGACATGCAAACATATTTATATATGTATATGACTCATTTAGCAGTCTGTAACTAGAAATGTTTTTCTGAACGTTTGTGCTTGCAATATATTTACATATGTACATATGTAAATATAAATGATCACATTGTTATTCCAATGGAAATTGATAAGGGGATAAAAAGGTTGTAGAGATGCACATACATATGTATGAATGTATATAACACTCAATGGCTGATCACTGAATCTATAAATCATTCTTGGATTGGTTTCCCCATCGTCAAAGTCCCATTTGATCTTGCCGTCACATCACAACCGGTTAATCCGTTTTCTCGTTCAAAAGAAAGTGAATAATAGAAAACAATAAAATAGTCAAATGAATGGTATGTACGTGGTATTCCCCTAAGTAAAGTCTTGAAAAATCGAATAGTCAGTGCTTTAATATTCTTTTTTTAATGATCGGCACTTGGAAAAAACTTAATTACAGACTCACTTTGTTTTTCCACTATAAGCATCATTAACTTTGTTTATAATTGCCAAAAATTGTTGGAAATACATTTCTAAAAATGTGAAACTTTGTAATTAGTTTAACATCGGCTAAAAATGTACAATTCTTATTTTACAAATTTTTATCAAATCGTATACCCATCTCCAAAACTATACTGTTTTTTTTTTAACAATTAACCTGAAATATATTTTCTATAGGTAAATTAAAATTGTTGCAACTCTACAAAATTGTTATTTGTGGAATTCTTTAGTTACTTTTTTAAAAATAGACGCAATCTTCTGATAATTTTAAATTTTCTATTGCTGTAAAATATTTAAAAAGTAACCTACAATAAATAAATATGATAAATTAGGTAAGGGCAAGGATGACTTAAAATTTCTTATCATGTCTTTGATTTTACAACCCATATATGATTCATTTTTCTCTTTAAGTCAAGCTTAATATATACGTTAACAAACTCATTACCAATCAAGCCTTAAATAAACATTTTAAGTGCTTTATCAATCCATACCTTACTAACTACAATGTATCTACGAATCAATAAAAAATTGGTTTTCAAAATCAAAATGTGTTTTATACCAAAAAAAATTCTTTTTCATTGAGTTTGGACAGTTGAGACTGAAAACATTTATTAAATCATGTGTGAAAGTTACAGTTAAGTGTGCTAGTCAGTCATATATTCGCTAATTATGTTAACAATTTTGTTTTATTATTGTATGTTATTAACAAATGAGAACACGCCTTTATCGCATAGATATACCCAAAATGATACAATAATAATACAATAATCTATTATGTTTGGATATTGTCAACCAATTATCTGTATAGATTTCAAATTATATAAGGTATTCGTTTTTTCAACTTGAGTGGATTGAAGGGTTTTGGTCCAATTTTAAATCAAATTATTAGCAAGATTGGTAGTATGTATAAATGTACATATGTATGTCTATACTTGTGTGTATGTATTAATTGGACTCAAATTAATTGAGTATTGGCTTTTCTGCGCAAAACTTTACATTCTTAAAATCTATTGAAGGCAATTCATCTTTAAACAGGCTATCTTGTATTTTTTATTATTTGTATTTTATTATTTATGTTTATTATTTATGCATTTATCGTAGAACAGAAAAAGTTCGTAAAACCTTAGATATAAATATATATATATATATATATAAATATATAGAGCCAATCCAGAGCTATGAAAATAACCCATACTTAAATATACCCGCTACCCATAGGGTAGAAGGGTATTATAACTTTGTGCCGGCGTCTCCGAACTTTAAAATATATATATTCTTGATCAGCATCAACAGCCGAGACGATCTAGCCATGTCCGTCCATGTGTCTGTCATTATAAAACACTGGATCTCTGAGACTATAAGAGATAGAGCTATAATTTTTTTTCGATAGCATTTATTATGTTCACACTCCGATCAAGTTTTTTTTTTCAAATTTTTGCCACGCACACTTCCGTCCCCGCAAAATCAAAAAAAAACGAATAACAAGCGAAATTTTGGTGTATACAATAATAACAATAGTATGTATTTATGATTCTTGAAAATTTGGTTGCGATCAAATAAAAATCGGAAGCTATTAAAGAAATACTTTTGTATGGGCACAAACGCCTACTTACTAGAGGTCTTAGTTACTTTGGCTGATAACCTGGTATAATGTGTCGTCTATGGTATATGTTGATATACCATTTGGTATATTTTTAGTATTTCTGTTGTATTTTTGTATATTTTGAGAATAATACCGCAATATAGCGGGTAGCTCACAGTCGAGCACACTCGAGTGGCCTTCTTACTTGTTTTAGTATTTTTGTGGTATATTAATTTCGTTTTATTCAAAATGGGCAGTGGGTATCTTACAGGCAAGCACTCTCGATTTTACCTTTCTTACTTGCTTTTTAAATGGCGGACAAAGCCATTTGACCAATTTTCAGGAATCACAAACACTATAGTTTCTATAGTGGGTTTCAGAGTATTAAAAATTTCATGGCACAGAAATAGTATGTGATTTGAAATTCACTTTTGTACAGTATATACAAACTTACCTGTACATGAGCGAGATTGCAGGTTAACCACGAAATGTAAACCGATAAAAATAGAAATTATTCTTTCGTCAAACTGTATTATTTTATATTATATAATATATAAATTTTTAGTACAACGTAATGGATTATTTAATAAATAAATTGTTTAACTATTCAATCGAAAATTAATTAAATTTGAATTTGAATTTGTAATATTTAAATACCCTTATGGGTAGCGGGTATAAAAATAGTTTATAGTTTTTTATAGCAAAATTAAACGATCTTCCTAAAGCTTGAAAATATTTATGTATGCAAATTCTGTTCCATTATTATCAATAACAATAACAATTTTTTGAGCAGAGCATGCTGTAAAGAGCTTTTCACCAACTTTTTTTTAAACATTTTAAAATATTTGTAATGAGACCAAAACAAATTTTATGTTCTTAAGTGGTAACCAATTCAATTAAACCAAAAAATTCAAAATAGTAATATGTGCTAAAATCATTTATTATTTTGTTGGTACCCCAATGTTGCTTTTTGCAACGTACCATATACCATGCTTATAATATACTCAAATGCAAAGTCGCTCTTTCAATTTAATCATTTGCAATAAAAATATATCTGAGAACAATAATCAAAGTACTTTTCAACATTTTTTTTATTTTCATGTTTGTAGTTTGGTTTTCGAGATTTTGGTGAATGTTCAGCTAGCCTTTTAAATTGAACATCGGTTTAAACTTTAAATTCCGAAGGAAACTGGAAATGTATGTTAATATAATAAAGTTTGGTTCTTAAATTCATTCTTACAGATATGGTAAATAAGTTCTTATAATCTACGACAAGATGATTGTGCTACAATGTACTTCACCTGGAGTGAAAATTTTCATAGTTGTCCTACTTTCGCTAATTGAATTATCTAAGCAGGTAAGATACTTTAAGTATAAAATTGTGCATGTACTTAGTCTAATAATTACCCAACTTACAGGACTGTGTATGGTATGGTGTATGTAATACTGATAGTTTGAGTCATCATCAATATTGTCCCTACAATGGCACCGCCAAACCTATGTCTGATGAAGGGCTAAAACTGATAAAAGAAAGATGTGGTTTTTTACTTGAAAATAACGAAAAGAATTTTTGCTGTGACACTGATCAGGTATTTGATAGTTTATCGAATTACCTAGTTACTCCTGTATATATATATTTTAAAAACATTTTGTATTCTAGATCCAAATATTAAATGATAATGTTAAATTAGCAGCTGCTATTCTTGATAGATGTCCATCGTGTATGGTAAATTTAGTTCGCCATATTTGCGAATTTACATGCTCTCCAGTTCAATCCGAATTTGCAAAAATTGTTTCAACGGAAATTAATAATGGTATGCTTTTTAATCCTTTCGAGGCTTAGAGGCTTGTAATTTATGTTTTATGTTTAATTATTTTCCTGGTTTGCTTATTTGTAATTTTAGGTGTACCATACATCACATCTTTAGATATACACATAACAGAAGAATATGTTAACAAAACTTATAAGTCGTGCTCTCAGGTTAGTTCTTTGTGTTTCAAATGAAGTAATACGTCAAATAATATCATATTTATATATGTATGGAATAAATGAACATATATATATATTATATATATACTTTAGGTATCGGTGCCCCAAACAGGTCAATTAGCGTTGGACCTAATGTGTGGTTCATATCCGGCCTCACGTTGCAGTCCTACAAAATGGTTTACTTTTATGGGCGACAAACATATTAATATATATGCTCCTTTTCAAATCACATATAAGCAAAGTTCGACAAACACCTCGATGGATGGATTCACCCCTCTTAATCCTAAAACAACTCCTTGCAATAAAGCTATTAATGTGAGTAATTAAATTAAGGTAATCTTGTTAAGAGCTTAAGATGTGTAACAATTTTCCTTCAGAGCGAACTTCCTGCATGTTCTTGTTCAGATTGCGATTTGTCATGTCCTCTAGCTCCCGATGAGCCGATTACACCACCTCAGTTTAAAATTGCCGGATTTGATGCTTTTGCTGTTATAATGACGGTGGTATTTTCTGTTGGATCTCTTGTATTCCTAATGGGATCATTTCTATTTACGAAGGACTCAATAAATGGTAAAGTATATTAATTATATAATTGTTTGCAAATTAGTATTCCTATGATTATTGTTATTCGAATAAATATTCTTTTAGATGATGATTTTCACATTGGTAATGACGGAGTAACAGATGATTCAATGTATAAACAGGAACCAAGATATTTTGAAAAACTTGGTGCACGTACAGAATTCTTCTTGGAAAACTTTTTTACAAGATGGGGTACTTTTTTTGCAAGTTATCCGTGGATTACTTTGCTTGGAGGCGTGGTAGTCGTAGCAGTTCTTGGATATGGTATAAAGTTTGTACAAATAACAACGGATCCTGTCAAACTTTGGGCATCACCTTCTTCCAAGTCGAGAATGGAAAGAGAATTCTTCGATTCAAAGTTTGAACCTTTTTATAGAATAGAACAAGTGAGTAAAAAAATATAATTTCATAGTGTATATCACTTAACCTATGTAATTTTAGGTTATAATCAAAGCCGTGGATTTGCCATACATTATTCACAACACTTCAAATGGACCAATCAAGTTTGGTCCAATTTTTGATAAGAATTTTCTTCTTAACGTCTTGGACTTGCAAGAACAAATACAGAATCTCAACGCAAGTGGTACATCCTTAAATAATATATGCTTTGCACCCCTGAAGGATGAAGACAGTACTGTTATGCCGTCTGATTGTGTTGTGCAATCTATATGGGGTTATTTTAACGATGATAGAGATAGATTAAATGATCACGATGAGGATAATGGATATAATGTAAGAATTGACAAAATTTGTGTATTTCTTAAACATGTTTGTACATTTTCAGGTTACCTACTTAGATGAAATGTACCAGTGCATGAGCAATCCGTACTTGTGTTTAGCTTCTTACGGTGGACCCGTGGATCCTGCTATTGCTTTAGGCGGCTTCTTAAAACCTGGTGATCAGCTAACAGGGAGCACTAAATATGAGCTTGCTGATGCGATTATTTTAACATTTTTGGTTAGAAATCATCATGATAAAAGCCAGTTAGTTCAAGCATTAGAATGGGAAAAGTACTTTGTTGAGTTTATGATTAACTATATTAAGAATAACAAGAGTGAATCAATGGACATTGCATTCACAAGCGAGCGATCTATTGAGGATGAATTGAATAGAGAGTCGCAGTCAGACGTATTAACCATTTTAGTATCATATATTATCATGTTCATTTACATAGCAATATCTCTAGGACATGTCCAAGAGCTTAAAAGATCTCTAATTGATAGTAAGATAACTCTGGGTATAGGTGGGGTTATTATTGTCTTGGCGTCCGTGTCTTCATCTGTTGGAGTATTTGGATACATAGGCTTACCAGCAACTCTAATTATTGTTGAAGTAATACCATTTTTGGTGCTGGCTGTCGGAGTTGATAATATATTTATTCTTGTGCAGACTTATCAAAGAGATCAGCGCAGAACTAATGAGACAACGGAACAACAGGTAGGACGAGTCCTAGGTCGCGTAGGTCCAAGCATGCTTTTGACATCTATTAGTGAAAGCTGTTGCTTCTTTCTTGGTGGTCTATCTGATATGCCAGCGGTAAAGGCATTTGCGTTATATGCGGGAGTAGCTCTACTAATTGACTTTATTTTGCAAATCACGTGTTTTGTTGGATTGTTCACTTTAGATATAAAACGAAAAGAAGAAAATCGTCTAGATATATGTTGTTTTGTGAAATGTAAGAAATCAGACAATATATACACTAATGAAGGTCTTTTATATAAATTTTTTAGAGGTGCCTATGTTCCATTTCTGATGAAAAAGACTGTGAGAGCGTTTATAATGATTATATTTTTTGCCTGGCTCTGTGTTAGCATAGCTATTGTTCCAAAAATTGATATAGGTCTCGATCAGGAATTGGCAATGCCCGAAGATAGTTTTGTTTTGCATTATTTTCAATCTTTAAATGAACACCTTAATATTGGTCCCCCCGTATATTTTGTACTTAAGGGGGATATTGATTTTGCAAATAGTTCCAATCAGAACTTGGTATGCTCTGGACGATATTGCAATGATGACAGTGTTTTAACACAGATATATTTGGCCAGCCGAAGGTCAAACTTAACTTATATTGCTCGGCCTGCATCAAGTTGGATGGACGATTATTTTGATTGGTCTTTCTCTTCATCTTGTTGCAAGTATAATTCGAGCAATGGCAGCTTCTGTCCGCATACAGGTAAATTATTTTTTTAAAGTATAATACTTATTTTTTAAGTTTGACTTAAACATTAATTTGACATCTTTTTAGATACTTCCTGTACGAAATGCAATATAACCAAAAATAATTTCCAACGACCGACTGAGCATGATTTTGGAAAATATCTACCATTTTTCTTGAAGGACAATCCTGATGACACCTGTGTTAAAGCAGGTCATGCTGCGTATAGTACAGCAGTGCGTTATAATTATAATAACAACTCTCTTAATGTGGAGTCTTCATATTTTATGGCATACCATTCAATATTGAAAACATCATCTGACTATTTCTTAGCTTTAGAATCGGCTAGAAAGATATCTGCTAACATTACGCAAATGTTACAACACAACTTAATTTCTGACGGACTACCAATGGACTTGGCATTGCAAGTCGAAGTATTTCCTTATTCAGTATTCTATGTGTTCTACGAACAATATTTAACCATGTGGTCAGATACATTACAAAGCATGGGCATCTCAATACTTTCCATTTTTATAGTAACATTTATTTTAATGGGCTTCGATATACATTCCGCTCTTGTTGTAATAATCACTATAACAATGATAGTCGTTAACCTTGGAGGCCTTATGTATTACTGGAATATCTCCTTAAATGCTGTTTCCTTGGTCAATCTTGTTATGGCTGTTGGAATTTCTGTTGAGTTTTGTTCGCATCTTGTGCACAGTTTTGCTCTTTCAAAGGAGCTCACTCAAGTAACTAGAGCAGCTGATAGCTTGTCTAAAATGGGTAGTTCGATATTTTCAGGCATAACGCTTACTAAATTTGCAGGAATATTAGTGTTAGCTTTTGCGAAAAGTCAAATTTTTCAAGTATTTTATTTCCGTATGTACTTCGGAATTGTTGTAATCGGAGCAACTCACGGGCTTATCTTTCTGCCTGTGCTTTTAAGTTACATTGGTAAATGAATATTTAATTACATATTTCCAATGATGAAAATATCTATATTGACGATTTCTAACTCATATTTCAGGTGCACCTCAAAATAATGCACGGCTTGAATCTCACCACCAAGACAATGGTGAACAGGAAACATCTTTATCGGGGGTTAGATAATTTTAGTTAAAGACATTTTTAAAAAGTTATACAAATTCTGTATCAATTCAAAATTGTTAAAAATCAAATTAGGTCACGACATTTTGTCAGAAATTGTATTATTAAAATATTTTTGTTGATAGACATTTAAAAGAATTTTTTGTAACACCATTGAGTTGTTTAGTTTTTGTTTTCTTCTTAAAATGTACATGTAAACTGGCGGAGGGTGTGATAATTTTTAACCGATATTTACATATGTACATAGGTATTACACGCTAATAAAGAATTACAAGAAAATACATTTTATTTATATTGGTCACATTTTAATGTTTTTAACATTCAACTGATTCACATAATAGTGAGTTCATTTTTAATAGGGGCATTGACAAAATAAGTAAAAAAAAAATTGCTGAAATTATTTAATGAGTATATACCAGATTCCCTGAGATCCAGTATTTCATACGAAGAGACGGACACGGCTATATCGTCTTGGCTGTTGATTTTGGAATATACAATGGAATATGGGGTCGGCATTCCTTCTTCTGTCTATTACATACATTTACTGCCGGTACAAAGTTTTAATACCCTTATACCACTAACCATACAATACATAGATGGTTCAGTCAGAACAATTTTTTGTATCATCAAAAACAGTATTATTGCGACCCCAGTCGGGCTGTGCGCTGCGATTCGAACACCGACCCTCTTCGGCTCATTCGAAAATTCGAAGTTGAACTGTAAACAAAATTTACTCTTGTTCTATGTATATTTCATTTTCACTGTACACTAAATGTACACTCGTTGGATATCCCATAATTTATCAATTGCTGATAAAAAATTCCTTGGCTGTTGTACAGAAATTATAAAGGTATGGTGAATCAAATAACTAATGTGAAATCATGAAATCATGAAATATATATAATGTACATTTATTATATATATACGTACAATGTAAATTAATTTTATATATACATATATGTATATACTTAATGTTCATTAAAATCAATACAAATGAATAATAAACAAGAAAGCTACAGTCGAGTTTGTTCGACTGTCAGATTCCCACTACCCATTTTGAATAAAATTGAATAAAACAGTGCGGTATTCTTAAGATATGCTAAAACAATATATAGTACTACATAAAAATATACCATAGAGTACAAAATATACCAGATTCGCAGCCAAAGACACTAAGAGCAGTAGTAAGTAGGCGATTTTTTCTATACACAAGAATTTCTTAACTTCTACATTTTTTATCACAGCATTTGCATGATAGTCTTTGTTCTGAAATTTTTTCTGCGATCAGATAAAAGTTATTAAAGAAATACTTTTGTATGGGTCTTTGACTGGCAATCTGGTATATTTTTTATTATATAGTATGTGTTGATTGTAGTCCCATATAAATATACCAAATAGACAGTTTGACATATTTTTAGTATTTCTGTGGGTATCTTACAGTCGAGCACACTCGACAGCAGTTTTCTTACTTGTTTATTATCATAGTACTGCTGAATCACTACAAAGATGTAATAAAATATTTTTAGGAAGCAGTCGATTTAATCTCTTTTTTTTAAATTTTTTTGTAATACAAACAAAAATGGTAAGTGGGAGAAGCACAGCAGAGAAAAAATGGTGATAATTGATGGCTCAACAATTGTAGAGTTTTGAATTTGCACTTAATTGATTACTTAAGGTAATCTGCGTGGTCAACGATACGTTACCATAATAACCATGTTTTGGAGGACTGTTAACAGAGAAATAAACTAATACAATAATTAATTTGAAAAATTGATAAAGTGTAATGAGCACTGATGGTTATGTAGTTAAGCCATTATAATTTACTCTTATTTGCTATTAAATAATAAGAAAATATGAATTGGCAATTTATATATCTTAGATACAACAGGCTACCAGTCTTTGTATAGGTTTTACGAATTCCCTTAGATTTCACAATAAGAAAAAAATTAATATAATATTATTTATTTGTAAATATTTACAAAGCAAACTCTTTCAGATTTATTGTCAATTCCAATTATCCGCATTACTTAATTTAATATATGTAGCTTCATGTGCTTTTGTTGTTACTTCGGAAATCCAGTATCTCCAAAAAGCAAATCCTGTCGTCTTGCTGTGCGCCCGCGCACTTTGGGACTCTTGTCGGAAGAACTAATATTTAAATATAATAATAATATTATTAAAAATGTGAAATACCAACTTTTTGTGCATCTAAAAATCCGTAATCTTGCACACTGTTTCAAATAATTGGTTGATTGTTGAATAAGTTTCATTTTTTCTTAATCGGATTGTGATCATTTCAGATTTTCTTGCGTGATAGAAAAACATAAAATTCTTAATTTTAGAGCAAATTACATAGTGCACAAAATTTAAAATAGATAATAAAATCAAAATGCAAATAAATGGAAAATAACAATCATTAAATGAATTTTTGATAAATTTAAAAATCAAGATAAGAGGAAAATATATTGATATTGCCTTACGTTTCAAGTGTTGTGTTGGGTGACGAGCATCTACTCTTGTTGTAGGGTTCATCGGTAAAGGACCGAAATTCTAATGCTTCAGCCCGTGGAATATCGTATGTCCCATTGCTGACTAACGACTTTTGCGAATAGCTTCTATAGAAATTGTTTACATTAAGCTTATCATCAAGATTTAACGAGTCAAACAGATCTGAAATCTGAACATTGGTGTTATTTGAGAGAAAATATTGCAATAATTGTTGTTGTATGCCACTTTCATGTTGGGCTTCTTTAAGTAAAGCTTCATGCTCCTGCATACGACTTTCGATCATTGATGTATTGCATGTCATGTAAATAGCGTTGTCAGCTAATTTTTGTAATAGATATTTAGCTTCTTCAATTGTGTTTATTTTTTCGAAAATACCCTGTATTTTATTTGTGTCAGTATGTGCAGGATCCTTAACATCTTCAAATTCCATAATAGCCTTTTGAACATGTTCAATATTTTCTTGTAAATAGCCAATGTTTGTTTTTAAATTGTCCTCTTCATTAGAGTATTCGGTTCCTCTCTCCAGAACTTCAGTATTTTGCATACGTGTTAGCTCATGAGATAATTCTTCCCTTTCCTTAACTAGGCGTTCTAATTCTGTTTCTAGCTGAGTAACTAGTTGTTTGTTTCTGGCTGAGTGCATTATAGTACGAGATAGAGTTTCCCAACGATGTCGTGGCGATCGAATCTGATCCATTTTAGTTTTCGACTGTTTTCCCGATCTTTGATATGAAAGTCCCCGCTGGCTCTTTCGAAGCGCAGATACTTCTTCGGATTTTCTTTTTAAAATTTGTTCCTTTGCATTCATTTTGGCTTGCAGCGTTAGCACTGCATTCGTTTGACGTCGCTGTTCCTTGCGCAATTGAGCAATTTCCCGGGTTTTTCTCGAATTTTCCTCCTTATGACGGCTTGTTTGCTCTGATATTTTCTTTATTAATTTAACCTGAAATAATCATAAATTTGATAATGCAATTGGCTTCGCGTGCAATAGTTAATATAAATAATCAAATAATTAATATATTTGTATATTTATTACTGATCGAGCTGGAATCTTTATGCTTGGAATAAATATATATTTGAATCCGGTTGGCAGTTAACTAGTCAGCATGAAATTTTCAAGGAAAAACCAGCTTATAATATTATATTATAACATTGTTGATGGCATCTACAAACAAACTACATACACTTGTTGTTATAATTTATATGTGTCATTTGAAAGACTTTGATGGGTGAAGCGATTATTGGACGTTTGCTTTTATACTAAATTTTATGCCACATTTTGGCTATTTGCTCGGTTATAATCTATATTCTTATAAAGAAATTGACAGTAGATACTCTATCCACTCGTCTATAGATTCCTATTACTGTATATTATGCTTTTGTCATAATTAAAACTAATTTGACTTTGTTCAAAAGTTAAGTGTCCATAAAGGAAAATACTTACTTTACTGCATTTCAATTCATTGAGCTCCGCTCGTAGGTTCTTTAATTTTACTTCTTGTGTTTTAAGTTCCTTTTGTTGTCGAATATATTCTCGTTGAGTCTGTTGTAATCTTTTCAATTCCCGATTCATATCGTTAAGTTTACGTTCATACTCCAATTTAACAGATTTTAAATTGTCTCTAGGATTGTTTGCAGAACCTGAACCTGCAGAAAGATTAAATAGATTTTTCGATTTAACCTAAAACTAATAAAAAAAAAAACAAATCAAAAACAATCATTGCAATAGCATAAAATTACCCATGCTTGCCAAAACTTCATCTCTTTCCTTTTGAGTATTTAAAATTTTTGAAGTCAAAGCTGTAAATTTTTCTTCATATTGTTGCCTCATAAGTTGTATTCTCTGCTGTGAAAGTTCAAGTTGTTCAATTAACTTCGTGTTGATTTCTATGCCTGAATTTATTTCATTTAAGTCCTCTTCCATTTCTATAAATAAAAAAGAATAATAAATGTAATACAATTATTTTGCAAGATAGCTAATTACCATTCGAATCACTTTCACTATCGGAAGACTCTAAATCGTCTTGCTGATCATTTTCATTCTGAATACCAGGTAGTGAACGTGACATTAAGAGTTCACGATCCTTTTCGAGGCCCCTCTTGGCTAAGTGTATAACAGCATTAGCATCTAAATAAATAAAATTTAAATTAAAACTTATTGGTAAGCAAATTATACAATTCTACCATCGTAAGCATTTTTAGATCCACGCGGCGAATTCCCAGAAGAATTAAATTTTTTTAATTGCTGACACATATCTTCAGATTCTATTACTTTTGCTTGCAGTTTTTCTATCTCGCTTAAATAACTTCCAACCAAATTGGTGACAACCGATTCTGCGTTTTTGTCTTTTGACCATTCATGAATTTGTTTTTCCAGTTTAAGCTGCGCATTTCTATCTGTTAATATATTAATAGTCTCTTGCATCGATTTAAGTCGCTGCTGCAGTCGTTTGTTATCTGCTAATAGCATAGAATTCTCATAGAAAGTGTCCGAAATTAAAGAATTTCCTTCAGGGTCGAGTACTCGTTTTCCCTAAATAAAATATTTAATATTTAAATAAATTGATATTTTTTAAATGGCTTTCCATTCAAAAGGTCATACCTGTTTGTATTCCAAAAGTTCGATTTGTAAGGCTGCTATATCTCTGCGCAATAACGAAATGGTTCGAGAACTTTGATCCTGGTTTACTTGCACTTTGTTTTTTATATTGCGCGCTCGATTGGCATACTTTAATGTGTTTAATGTTTCCATAAAGTCCCGATCACTTGGCGATATGCAAGCAATCATAAGAGTTTGACTATTACCTCCTAATGAATCTTGTAGGAGTCTTGTTAATTTTGAATCGCGATAAGGCACATGGGAAACTCTCTTTGACTTATCACCCAGCGCTGAAATGCAATTCCCAAGAGCAAGCAATCCACAGTTTATTGATATCCCTTCTCGTGCCCGTTCTCCCGTAGCTAATGTTCGTTTCAACCGTTCTGAGCCTGCTAAATCAACAAAATGAAATTTGGACGTCAAAGTCTCAATTTCATTATCAGTAAAATTGTTTTTCAACTCCAAAACGTGCTGACGACGTACGAATAATGTAAACACTGCATGAGAGCGAGAAGATAGATCATTCATTTTCGTCGATGCGGTTGTACGAGCTAAAGCACCTTGCTGAAGCAATCTGAAAAAAAAACAAATGTTAGTTACAAAACAAAACAATTGTCAAAGTAAATGGTATTAGTGCAGTTTTCATGAGAAAATTTCATTGCTTTCCAATGTCTAAAAAATGTTAAAGATTTATGATTTTTGCAATGACCACACATTATAAAAAACTATATATTTCATGTTTTCATTCTTCAAAACAAAAAAAAAAAACAAAACAGGGGTAAAAAAAAACGAAAAACAAAAAATATGTACTACAAACCCTATTTTAAAATTTTTAAAATATATAGATACAGTCAATGTTATAATGGTACTATGGAAGTATTAAAGTGTTCTTTCATAAAGTATAATTTTGTTTTCAATTTGTAAAATAATTGTCGGCGCTATAGCGCAGGCTAAATATACTGAGAGGGTCTTATTAACTGGTGAATTCTGATCTCATATTAGATTCCGATTGCATTGACCGCAACCTTCTGAAAAATAAATCTAATAATTAACTTAATTCCTGTATTAATTTTGCTTATATGTACTATACTAATCAAAAATTGGTAAACTGAAGATGCATTTTTATACCCGCTACCCATAGGGTAGAAAGAAATCGCAGAAAATGTAAGTAACAGGCAGAAGGACCCCATAATATATATATGTTTTTGATAAGCATCAACAGCCTAAACGATGAAGCTATGTCCGTCTGTTTGCCTGTCCGTCCGTCTGTATGAGCACCTAGATCTCAGAGGCTATAAGAGATAGAGATATAATTTCGACATATAATTTTCGATAATATCGAAAGCATTTGTATTGCTTGCAGGCAGATCAAGTTTACTAAAAAAAAATGCCACGCCCAATTTCCGCCCCCGAAAAGCGACAAAAATCGAATTTTCGTAATTATATTATTTGTGATTCCTAAGAATTTAGTTGTGATAGGAAACAAATTGTCGTTATTAGGGAAAAACTGTTGTATGACAAATTATGTTCACTGCAACGGGATCTTAGCTGCTTTGGCTAAAAATTCGGTATATTTTAACCTCTATGGTATGTTTTCGAAATATTACTTCAACGATATACCAAATATGACCTTCGAGATACCATTTATTTTGCGGTATATTTAAGGAATATTACCGCACTGTTTGCTCATTCTCATTTCTTACTTGTTATAAAGCGCAAACTTACTTGAGAGCATCTTGTGGTTCACTTATTGGTTTTATAGTTGCTCCTGCTATAGTGATTTGCCCGCTTGCACTTTCATGAATTTTGAAAGTTGAATTTTTATTAAATGGATCTAAGAGATCGATAATCTCTTCGTTGTATAGCTCAATAAATTGAACAGCCACACTAAATTCAGATTTTGTAATCGAACTGTCATTATCATCAGCACATTTTATTCCATCAATGCCAGCGAATATGTGCCGAATTGCTCGTGGTATTATACCTAGTTGATGATCGCCAGATGCCTGGTCAAATCCTGTTCCCATTGTGTATGTTTTGCCTGATCCAGTTTGCCCATAAGCAAGTACCGTGGCATTGTAGCCATGTAAGGTTCCCTCAACCAAACGATTTACACACTCGCTGTATATATCACACTGCAAGAAGGACAATGGTGAAACTAATACATCGATAGCTGCAATTAGTTATGTACTTACCTGATTGGAGTCCGCATCATACACATAATCAAATGTAAAGGCCTTATCAGATCCCAAAACAATTTGTTGTTCGCCAGGAGTTACTGTAGTGCACACGCGACACATGTCAATCAACTCTCTTGAGTTTTGAGGTCGTATCCTTTATATCAAGATTCTAATATTAAACTTTAAATTAAAAAAGCAAAATTCTAAGCTTACCTCACTGCCACGCGAACTAAGCAATCCCTGTCGATAGCATCTGTTTCTGCAGACATAATGGTCTGGCACACCAAGTAATCATATACACGGAATTGAAAATGAGTAATGATTTGATATACTGTTAACAAATAAGGGCATATTATTACAATATAAATCACAAGTTGTTTTAGTAAATAGCATTGTTGGTAATGATTGTCCTCCAATGCAACCCAAACCCAAGAAATTAAATTTAAATTCCTTAATATAAAAAAGGTATCTGAATGGCATTTTATCACTTTGAATAAGAAAACACATATTTAAAAAAATAATTAATTGAAATGTATATGCATCATACATGCAAATATTGCTGACATATTCTCTTAAACATATGTATATATGCTTGTGTACTATTTGCAATCAACATGACTGCGATCCAATAAACACCTGCTGCTTCAAAATAGAAAAACAGCTTTATACAAATCTTAATATCTATATACTACAATTTATATTATTTATAGATGACATACCCACAACAATTAATTAGGTTCACGCTCTTGGAATATCCACAAGCTTCCTGATATTTATTTTCAGTTAAACAAAAGTACGTTTAAGTCTTTACATATGTAAACAGTTAACAGCTGACAACAGATGATGACATTAGAGATGTCCGATATTTTTAGTCAATAGACTATCATTTGTTTCATTTGATTAATTTTATTATCGATAGCATACAATTTTAATATTTATTGTTTATAGCCTTTTTCAATAGATTTCCTTTTTTCATAGAAAAAATATAGGTAACGTAAAATTTTGAGTGTGGCTGATCTAACGTAATGTAAGCAAACTTTAATTACATTACTTTAATCGCATGACTTTTCAAGTAAGTGAAAACATGGGGCAAATTTGTTTATTTATTTACATATATTTACAAACCGAGCTTCGAAGTCTTTTTTAATACTATGAAACATTCATTAATTTGTCTAATTATCTTGCATTTAATACACCGGCTATATGCTACTGTAAAAGGATACAGTAATAATTAAATTATTGTCTTTAAATATTAAAAATGAATGTTGACTAACTCTGCTTTCGACAAATTTGAAATATCGATTGATAGAATTATCGTGTTTTGTTATCAACGTAAATGTCACCTCTATCATAAAATATCTAAACAACAATAAGAAATTGGCTCAATTTTTTTTAATCTATTCTGCAAAATAAAGTTTCTAGTAAAAAATAAAAAGAGATTCAGATAAAAAAAATAAGAGATTCAGAGCCAGCACTATGGCTCAAACAAATGAACTTAACTTTAAAGGAACTAAGAGTAAGTATTATTTTCCTATTAAAAATTTTAATATGAAACCAACTTAGTAATTTTCATCCTAGCTTCAGAAAAAATATCTGAAAACATACATATTTTTGCAAATGACCCGTCACTGGCTTTTTTTCGGATTCAGGTAAATATCCTTAATTTAAAAAAGAAAAATCTAAAATTATGCTATGGCTTTAGGAACACATTCGTAAGGTACTACCTCCAATTCTAGAGAAACGAACTGAAGTACTTAGTTTACAAAGCAGCTTGCAAGGACATTGCTATGACATGGAGTACGGTGTTCAAGCTTTAAAGTCAATTGAAAAATCAGATAGCTATTTCCATAATATACAGGAAATGATAAAAACCTCAATTTTTCTGAAACAACAACTTAAGTATGAGGAAAATAAAAAAAGGACGAAAAGAGACAGCGTAAAAAACTCGGTTTATAAAAGATTTTCAGCCCACCTAGCATTAGATCTTCCAGATTTACCCGACTTTAGTGTTGTGATGCGGGACACTACTCAACGAATGGAAACAATTATTGCACCAGGCCAAGGGCGAGTTGAAACTTCAACTTCCCAATGTAGTTCAGGCGAACTGCAAAGGTCACATACCACATTGCACTGAAGTATGTCTAAAATTTTGTAATTACAAACGATATGTTTATACATAGCATACTAATCAAAATAAACTTATCAATAGCTACACGTTGTAATTTATTCCATATATGTATAGTTAATGATTTCCCTCACAAATTACGTAGTAGTACGTAGGCTAAGAAGTTATGTATTTGTTTTTAGAATTTGTTATGATGCGGAAAATAAATCGATTTTCAGTTAAATAGAGCCTTTTCTCTAGTGTTTTTTCTTACGCGCCTATGCGCACATAAAAGCGCCAACAGCCGCACTATGGTCCAGGAGACCTCTTTTGTTAGCATTTATTAATAACTTCTGAACTGGATATGATTTCTTGATGCAGTTTTTTTTATTTCAACTATGGAAGGTCCTTGGAAATATTTTCCTACGAAAAATAAATATATTTTTTTATTAGAATTTTTTGTCATATGCGGAAGTTGTATATTTTTAAATCTTCATTAATTCCCCTTCTGATCAAAACAAATTGAATTTTGTGTTAGTTTAAAGTAATTGCTTCTTCACATTGCACAGTGGTTGCGCCCGTAGGCCATAAATCGAAAAATCGACTTAAAAATAATTAGTCAAAATGTAATGAATTTGTCTCAAAATTGTCCATATTTTGTCATTTCAAGCTAGTTTTTTCCGGAAATCTAACGGGACATTCTAAAAATAGATCGCAAAGTGTGAACACGTCTTCAATTTTGCTGCTGCAGCTGCGTTTAGTGAGCTTTTCGTCAAAACAAAAGTGAAGTTCAAAGTGGTCGGACGTTCGCAAAAATTCACCAAATTGAATTATTTAAAAAGGGTATTCAAGTTGAAGATATTTACTTAAACAAGTTCTTTAACTGAAATTAATTTGAATTATTTATTATTTGTTATTGTTTAATTTTAATTAATACTTATTTTCAGTGAATTGTGATCGTCATTTTCTCTGTTTAAGTAGATTTTTTAGTTCCTTCTTTGCCTTTCTGATGTTTTTTTTGTGTTTGTGGATAATTTTACATATTCTTTTTTTCGCTTATTTTTATATTATCATTTTTTATTGGCGCTTCTTATAAGTACGAGCTTTTACGCATGTACATTTTTGATCTGTGGTGCACAGAAGAGGGCACGAATGCAGAAAAAACTCGAAGAGTAATTAGTTTGGTAGAAGAAAGCAGAAAGATAATTTAAATACTCTTATACATATCTTGGATGCTAATAATCAAATTTTAGCACTATAACTCCACCGGAAGTATTTTCGCGCACTATCGGCATATAAGCCATAGTAAGGTTGTATGGGAGCTATACAAGGTGCGTTTCAAAGTAAACAGGTCTTTTTGAATCTAGCGCCCTCTGGTGGCGCCATATTTATGTCAACTGGTGCGTTAGAATCTGCTATCCTTTATCGACTTCCAGTAAAAATGATATTTCATCTATTGGAAGTGAAGTTATTGCGTTTTAAGTGTCAGTATGTTTTTGTCATCGGTGCGAAAATGAGCTTCGAGCAAAAAGGCCAACATTAAATTTTGTTTTTAAACTTTTACCGAAACGTTTCAATTGATAAAAAAAGTTTATGGCGATGGTTGCCTATCCCGTAGCAGAGTGCACGCGTAGTTTCAACGTTTTCAAAGTGATCGTGAGGACATAAATGATGATGAACATGTGGGCCAACCAAAATCCGTGATCACAGAAAATTCCATCGAAACTGTGCGTGAATTCATAAAAAATCAGCCGAAATCATCATTGAAATTAATGGAAATAGAATTGAACATCTCTAAAACATCGATTTATCGCATTTTGACCAAACATTTGGGTGTGTGCACGGTTTGTTCCGCACAAATTGACTGACGTCCAAAAATTGCTCAGAATTAAACATTCGAAGGACCGACTACTGGAGGCCATACCGGGCAAAGAGCTAAAACACTCGTTCGACTTGCTTTTGTACCGTGCAAAAAGCTGTATTAAAGCAGAAGGAGACTATTTTGAATAATATAAATTGATTTTGCCGAAAAAACTATTTGTTCTGTCTTTTTGTTAAAAGTCCTGTTTACTTTGGAACGCACCTTGTAGTATTCCGATCTAGACAATTTTTTTACTATATATACAAAATATATTTTTAGATTTTTTCAATCAGTTTTTCTTATGCGTTTACCTATAATTAAAATATATTCATTGATTATAAGACTACATATCTGTAAAATCATAATTATTATAATTTTCAGCATTTTCCTGCTCAGCAAAACTAAACACATTCTCTGCGGTCGCCTAACCTAAACAAAAATCTCGCCAACTTTTAAATTTCACTTGGCATCAGTGTTGCCAACTCTTCTGGTCTTAAAAAAAAACATATGAAAAACTCGAAAAACCGCCAGAAAATTAGGATGATACGTTAGTAAAACAATATTTTTTATTAACAGATCTGTTTTAAAAAACTAAAGTTCCATTCAGTTTTGTTTTTTCAGTTTTATCCCGTATTTTGCTTTTGAAAACCGACAGATCTAGCGGGAAAATAGCTAAATTGGCAACTGACAAGTTGTCACGTATAATTACATTTATTTTGGTATATAGTGTTCCCATTTAAAATCCCTAATATTAGCAGAGCCATATATTGGTCACTTCAATTGACTTAAAATGTTTCAAATTTCATGCGATTTTATCAATATCTTCAACTTTTTTTTTTTGTAAAATTGCATTTAACTTACTCATATTACTCCATAAGAGTTAACAAAAAAATAAACTGTTTTATTTTTTTTCGTCATGGATTTTCATATAACCAAGAAATCTGCATTTTTGCAATTGAAGTTGTGACTTTTAAATGCAAATTTCACGAAAAGTGGTCAAAGGTGGCAATTTCGTCTATATACAATTGAACAAGAAGTAATTAGGTCGGATTCACTTTGACAGCTAATTTTCCGTAGGAGCAGTCAAGTGCCTTTCCTCTGTTTTTTTTTTGCAAATTCGGTCAGTACTACTGAGTCCAGCATCTGGTTAGTTAAAGAAACAAAGTCTTCACCAATACAAATTTTCTTTAAATTCATAATCTGAGTGGCTAGCTCTACCGAAAACAGAGCCCATATATAAGTATATACATATACGGCCAACGATCAAGTTGTTCGCATCGTAACGCGACCAAGAAAAGCAATCACCGATAAAGAAAAACAAGAGTATTAAGGAGTAAGTACTTAACCGTCTTGCGACTGATGATGCAACTCGGTAAGTACTTGCCTGAGCAGAAGTTAGATAGGATCTATGTATGTAAATTACCAGATGTTTACCAAGGAGCCCGAGATTAGCACCTTGGAATAGCTAACCTGACAGACCCCAAGATCTGGTTGAGGTCGCTACCGTGGGCATTGGCACAACCCGGACATCCGTCAGAAAGCGTGTTGCTCAAATGATTAAGACGCCATATAATCCACACAGATGCTTACGAATATTACTCTGTTTGACGGAGCGGTAAACGAGATGAAGCGGGTATTTAAAGCACAGATACAACTCAAAGGCCATAGTCCTTTCAAAGATCTTGGTTACGGCGACATAAGTGATGACATCGACATATGTATATCCAAGGTCAAGCTCGCAGGCAAATGAGAAAGATCATAGAAAGCATATCTCACAATACATCGTACGGCTCCAAGGCTTTCCATATTACGCTGAAAAACAGCTAGTCTGACTAATCTAAGGACATTCCAAAAACGACGAGAGCAGGAACGACAACGCACAAGTCAGAAGCAGAGAAGAAAGACCGGAAATAGTGTATCCCATATATAGTGTATCCGTAACCGTGCTAGCTACTGCTAATCTAAATCGTAATATAACACTGTAATAAGTACCCCTTAGACTTTACCATACTAACAATGAAAGTTATTATGTAATCCGATTAGGTTTAGGTTTAATTATTTAAAATGTCGAATCAATGAACTAATAAGGCAGTCTTCAGTTGAATGACACTACACATCACAATAATTAATTATTTCTCTCAAAAACTACGTTGTAGTACAAAAAACATGTGTTGCTATGATACGAAGTCATCAACGAAATAGATAAATATAACCACAGAAGAGAGCAACAACTGCCGAAAAACATATTCATATGTATTTAAGTAACAGCAACAACAGCATAGACGGCACAGAGCACAACAGAGTTGCGTTAACGGTGCAGCAGATATCTGGAGTCTTAGACTGAGTGTTTCTCCTAAATTTTTAATTAAGCGATTTGAAGTTTGATTGGATTATTCAAGGCTTTGCTGAGTGGTTGTTTGTATTCTATTATTAAATTCTGTAGCTGGTTTAGCAATAATCGCAATGAGATAAAAATTGTTAAAGTTCAAGGAACAATTTGATATGACAAAAATCGACTGCGGCTATCAGGACTTATGTTAATTGCTTTGATCAACAATTTTGTATATTTTGTATGCTACCAAAAATAATTCACGATTATTAAGATGACCCTCTTATTTTTAATACCACCCAATATCGCTCAATTGGGCGAAGCTCTGGGCAGTCTGGTAGATTGTCATTTTTTATACCCGCTACCCATAGGGTAGAAGGGTATTATAACTTTGTGCCGGCAGGAAATGTATGTAACAGGTAGAACGAGGCATCTCCGACCCTATAAAGTATATATATTCTTGATCAGCGTCAACAGCCGAGACGATATAGCCATGTCCGTCTGTATGACTGTCCGTATGAAACACTGGATCTCAGAGACTATAAGAGATAGATCTATAATTTTTTTTCGACAGCATTTGTTATATTTGCACGTAGATCACTTCCGCCACCGCAAATTGACAAACATCGAATAAAGATGTAGTCGAATTTTGGTATACACAATAATAACTCTAGTTACTGTGATTCCTGAAAATTTGGTTCGGATCAGATAAAAATTGTCCAAGTTATTAAGGAAATACTTTTGTATGGGTAAAAACGCCTACTTACTGGGGGTCTATGTTGCTTTGGCTGACAATTTGGTATAATGTGCCGTCTATGGTATATTTTGAATGTGGTACTTTATCGATAAAAATATATCAACCAAATATACAATTCGGTATATGTTTAGTATTTTGTAGTATTTTCGGTATATTTTGAGAATAATACAGCAATATTTTGCTTTTACTCATAATGGGTTGCGGGTATCACACAGCTTTCTTACTTGTTATGTTTGCCAACTTCGATTTTGTCCATTTTTAGCGTGTATGAGATTAGATAATACATACAATAACAACTATAATTTTCATGATTTCTGAAAATTTGATTGCGATCAGACAACAATTTTAGAAGGTATGTATTTAAAAAAATAATTTTGTTTGGAAAAACACTTAGTACACTCGTAGTTGCTCTGGCTGACAATTAGTTTTTTTTTTTGCACTCTGGTGTATTTTGAATGGAGTACCACTAAGACAGTTGTGGGAGAGAGAGAAGTTGAGCGCACTGGATCTTGAGGATATTCTTACGCGTGAGCGCTTTGCTGGTGAGCGAAAAGCATCGAGTGCTTTTTGGTCGGCGGAACGGAGAGTGTGCCACTCACCTACAATGCGCTCGCATCATCACATATAATACATACTTTTGAAACAGAAATGTATCATTCGTAATGTACCAAATTAAAATGCGTTCCCCCTTTTTTTTGTAGCGAACTGGTAGATTTGAGCATAAGCGTCATTTCCCATCACGTCATTACAGTACAGTATATGATCGTGGAATGGACTCGAGCTCGACCATGTTGTTTAAAGTTGGGATTGAGATAATTAGAAGGTGGATAGTAAGTGGATGGCAATTAATAGTTTGAAATTAAAATTGTATACATTGAAAAAATACTAATTTCTAAAAACAAGAACATTCATCTAAAAAATGTTGTTCCTAGAAAAGACCACTTTAAGAACAAATTCTTAAAACGAAAATTAGTCTAACAAGTAAGAAAGCTACAGTCGAGTGTACTCGACTGTGAGATACCCGGTACCCATTTTGAATAAAAGAAATATATTTTGCGATATTTTTCTCAAAATATACCGAATATACTGCAAAAATACTAAAAATATACCGAATAGTATATTTGGTATATTGATATAGTACCGCATTCAAAATATACCATAGACGGCACAATATACCAGATTGTCATCTAAAGCAACTAAGACCCCTAGTAAGTAGGCGTTTTTGCCCATACAAAAGTATTTCTTTCATAACTTCGACAATTTTCATCTGATCGCAACCAAATTTTCAGGAATCATAACCACTATAGTTATTATTATATATACCAAAACTCTAGCTTTAAAATTACGCTTGTTATTCGATTTTTTGATTTGCGGGGGCGGAAGTGGGCGTGGCAAAAATTTGAAACAAACTTGATCTGCGTGCAAACATAACAAATGCTGTCGAAAAAAAATTATAGCTCTATCTCTTATAGTCTCTGAGATCCAGTGTTTCATACGGACAGACGGACAGACACACAGACGGACAGACGGACATGGCTATATCGTCTCGACTGTTGACGCTGATCAAGAATATATATACTTTATAGGGTCGGAGATGCCTCCTTCTATCTGTTACATACATTTCCTGCCGGCACAAAGTTATAATACCGTTATACCCTATGGGTAGCGGGTATAAAAATTAAAATTTTCTTGATTTATTTTACAAAATTATGTAATCCATCGAAATTCCAATAAAGTTTTCATATAGATTTGAGTATTATCGTTTATACCTCAGTTAGCGAAGCGTAGTATTAGCGGTATTAGTGGAGGTGACATCTTCCACTTTTCTCTTTTGTAGTCCGTCTGATATCCAACCTTGTGTTAACTCATATGTATATGCAGCGGAGGATTTCAACGTTCTTACAATGATAAAAGTTACTCTTTCTAATCGATTTTTTTTCGATTTGCGAAGGTGGAAGTGCCGCCGAATAAAGCTCTGTCTCTTATAGTCTCCGTAGAAAGACGGCTGTTAACGCAGATCAAGAATTTATATAATAAATGGGATCGGAGATAACTCCTGTCTGTTAAATATATTTCCTGCATACACAAAGTTATAATACCTTATACATAGGTAGCGGTAATAAAAAATAATATAATCCATATATGTATATCTCCCAATACTAAATTTCGTAAATCTAACTTCAAAACGGTCAAAAATCACAATATCAAACTATAAAGCTATAATAACACCAAAATAAATTTAATTTATTGTTTTTTTTTCAGAGAGGAAGCCGCCATCTACTTCGCTTGACAACTTCGCTATGCGATTTTATCTTCTACCGACATTAAAAAAAATCTAAAACAAACAAAATGTTCGTGCAAAAAAAAACAAGTGCTCTCTAGAAATTATACTTCCTATCAATTAAAGTCTCTGAAATCGATGAGTTAACATGACAGACGGTATGAATAAGAATGTGCAAACTCTGTGGGGTCAAAGATGCCTCTATTTCCTATTTCTGTTGTCGAAGTATTAAAAGTATTTATGCACCAAGGGACTCCTCAGATCAGTATTTTGCCAAGGTCATAATTGATCCATCTGTTCTATCCAAACAAAAATGTATTTTCCACTTAATGTGTCATTATTTTCTCAATAGTTATAAATTATAAATGGTAATAAGGGCAAAACGATTCCAATATTAAGATCGAGCTATATGTTGAAAACTGTGGTAAGTTTATGAAAAGACTGCCATTGACCAAAACGAGTTTCTGAAAATAAATCACACATCCATTAATTGCATTGATTCTTCATAAATTTAACTAAAACAAAATTTAAAGCATTTCAATAATCATACATAAATATATTTTAGTTTTGATAAAATCTAATGTATCGATAACTCTGTAACGATATTTTTGTCACTTATATATTAGATTGCAAAATTCAAACCGCTCATCACTAATTCATATAATTACAATGCGATATTTGTCATATCAACGTCAGCGCAAATTCATTGTAAGTGCATTGTATCATCTTGGAACTGCAAGTAAACGTAAGTTATAGAGTTTTTTTTTTACACATTTAATTTAGTTTTCATAATTAATCTTTATTCATATATATCACAATACCTTTAGATACTTTAAGCGTAAATACCGGCATGTCGGAAAAGACTGAAAAGGTTGCTACTGAAACTTTTGTATATCCTCAAGCTCGTAAGGATATTACAATTGAAGATAACTTTCATGGCACGAAAGTAAAAGACGTATATCGTTGGCTTGAGGATCCTGACGCAGTCGAGACTCAGGATTATGTTGATAGTCAAAATAAGATCAGTCAACCGTTTCTTGAAGATTGCGAGCAATGGAAAAAAGTAAATAGTAAACTTACCAAATTGTGGAACTATCCTAAATATGGATGTCCAATGCAATACGGAAAATATTATTATTATTTCATGAATACTGGCTTGCAAAACCAAAGGTAATTTAATTAAGAAAATAGCTTTAAGCCATATCATCCACATCAATAATATTTTTTTTTTAAGTGTTATGTATCAACAAGACTCTATAGATGGAGAGAGCAAAGTATTCCTTGATCCTAACAACTTGTCTGAGGATGGCACAATTGCATTGTCTCAAAAATCTTTCTCTGATAATGGTGAATTTATGGCTTATGGACTTAGTGAGAGTGGCTCCGACTGGATTAAAATACGTATTCGTAATGCTGAAACCGGAAAGGACTTTGACGAAATACTTGAAAAGGTTAAATTCTCTGAGATTTCGTGGACCAAAGACAACAAGGGTTTCTTTTACGGAGTAAGTCGAATTAATATCGCAAACTTAATTATATATTAATGCAATTAACTGCGATTTACAGAGGTATCCAGACCAAGACGGCAAAACGGATGGATCCGAAACGAAACAAAATCAAAACCAAAAACTTTATTATCATCGCATTGGAGAAAGTCAGGATAAAGATGTCTTGGTTGTTCAAATTCCCAATGAACCATCTTGGCGTTTGTATGACGATTGATTTGTAAAACTTGACATTTCTGTTCCGGTACCTTTATTATAGACAATGTGATAAAGTATTGGCTGTATCTTTGAAGAATTTTCAGTTAATGCCGACTGATTTGCATAATGACCCCTAATATTGGTACCGGGTAACACAAAGTTCAACAAACTTGAAGTCCTAATTCTATAAATTATTATAGCATGATCTACATATTTTTTTCTTCTTAGCCAATCTGTTGTATCTGATTGTGGAAAATATTTGATATTAGCGATTGTTAAGGATTGCAGGGACAACATTGTGTACTATGCTGATTTAAACCCCGGAGAAGATATTAATTCGGAGCTGGAAGTGAAAACCATTATAGATAAATTTGAATCAGATTACGACGTAAGTATAAGCTTTAATGTTTTCAATTATCACAAAAACTTGCGTTTGCATTAATATATTACCAAACCGTAGTGCTAATAAAAATTCGTTTTTTTTTCCCATAAACAGTACATAACAAATGAGGGTTCAAAGGTATATTTCCGTACAAACAAAAATGCTCCAAACTACCGTGTCATATGCATTGACTTTGACAATCCATCTGAGGAAAATTGGGAAACTTTAATACCAGTAAGTAATGTCTTCTGAAAAGTGAATATTACAAACCAGATGTTTATAAAATCGAATTTTAAAGGAACATGAAAAGGATGTATTGGACTGGGCTAAATGTGTCAATGAAGATAAAATTCTTCTCAGTTATATAAGAGATGTTAAGGTAAATCCTTTCATACTGAAGTAAAATTCTTGCACAGTACTAACCTACCTTATAATACAAATAGACAATTTTGCAAGCCAATTCGTTGCATACTGGAAAACTCATTCGCGAATTTGATTTGGATATTGGTACTATCGTTGGAACTACTGGAAAGAAGAAGTATTCGGAGATATTCTATAATTTTTCATCATTCCTAAATCCTGGAACAATTTACCATTACGATTTTAAGTCGCCGGATGAGGCCCCAAAGGTGTTTCGAGAAATTAAACTTAACTTGGAAGGATTCAATCGTAATGATTACACAGTTGAGCAAATTTTTTACTCCAGCACAGATGGTACCAAGGTACCAATGTTTATAATCCGTAAAAAGCGAGATAGTATTGAACCACGACCATGTTTGCTTTATGGTTATGGCGGATTTAATATTAGCATGCTGCCATCATTTGGACTTACTGGGTAAATATTTATTTGTTCATCTTGAAATATTTCACATTGTTTTCATTCGCAAATCAGTCTTATGTTTGTGGACACATTCGATGGCGTATTGGCGTATCCCAATATCCGTGGGGGTGGCGAATACGGTGAAAAATGGCACAATGGCGGACGTTTGCTTAATAAGCAAAATGTTTTCGATGACTTCCAGTCGGCTGCTGAATATTTGGTTAAAAACAATTATACGTCGAAAGACCGGTTGGCAATTCAAGGAGGATCCAATGGTGGTCTTTTAGTCGGTGCTTGTATCAATCAGCGCCCAGATTTGTTTGGTGCAGCTGTTGCTCAAGTTGGGTTAGTATAACGAAAAATGTATCAATTATGTTTCCGAGTCATATAGAAATTTTTAATTCGTTACAGTGTAATGGACATGTTACGTTTCCATAAGTTTACTATTGGTCATGCTTGGTGTTCAGACTATGGGAATCCCTCTGAAAAAGAACACTTCGATAATCTATACAAGTTTTCGCCCTTGCACAATGTTCATACACCACAAATTAAAAGTAAAGAGTATCCAGCTACACTAATTTTAACAGCTGATCACGACGACCGGGTTAGTCCGTTGCACTCATTGAAGTTTGCCGCTGCATTGCAAGAAGCTGTGCGCGATTCTGATATCCAAAAGAATCCTGTACTACTGCGCGTATACAAAAAAGCAGGTCACGGCGCTGGAAAACCAACATCAAAGAGAATTGAGGAGGCCACCGACATTGTTACATTTATGATAAAGAGTCTTAATGTCGACGTGATTAACCTTTAATTTTTATATTCAAATATTTATATACTTATCCGAAAACTTGATTTGTGTCCATTTAAATCTAAATTATGTACAACTGATGGGCCAATAATAAAATGCATTTACATTGAAGCAAATTCAAATTTTTCCGGAAAACTAACATATGGGCATTTTTAGAAAAAGATCCACCGAACCAAAAAAGTTAATTAAAATAAATTTAAATATTCTTGTATGTATGTATATAAACATACATTTAATTAAATGTACAGCAGTAAGCGCTATAGTACAAAATATAAACAAAATTAATTGTTGGCAGAGAGCATGCTTTTTACAAGATTTTGGCTTTTTCATTTCTTTGTGGATATATACATATTACATCTAGAATATAGTATTGTATCTAATCAAATTTGTAAGGAAATATGAAGTTATTCATGAAAAAACTTGAGGTACATAAAAATCAAAAAAGTTGTAAGTTAGCGACCGGTACTTAATCTAAACAAAAATAAATATACTCGATAGAAAGCTACATAAACCCTCTCGAAAAATACATAAGTTAAAACATTTTCGTACACTCACAGACGCATATTTTTCAGTTTCTATGAAAAATAAAACCCTAGGAAATCCCTTTAAAAATAGAATTAGCTGTTTCGTCGAAATCTGCTTACTCCTATGTTAATTATAGATTTAATTTCAAATTACTGAAATCCGAAATTAACATCGTGGATTGTACTGGGTGTTATTATATGTATCCTCCAGTTAAATTACTGGTCAACATGAAAAGTTTAGTAAAAGTAGATATTTCCATTAGGTAAATACTTTTCGTAAAATTTGATTACAAAATAATATTTGAGTTGGGCAAATGTTTTTCTTCATTAACAATAATAAAATCCGAGTAATTTTTACATAAAAACATACAATTTTTTAATTTTTATGAAAACTGAAATTGCTTTTATGTTACCGATTCTGCATTGAGTCTTATTTATAAAATATATAGACTTCGCTATTGATGCTGATCAGGAATGCGATTACTTTGCAGAGTCCGCTTCATTAATATTAAGAAATCAGGATTATTATTATTTGAAGTTTATATCCAATATGCAACAGAAGTAGAAATTTTAATATCTATAAAATCATTTCTAATTTTGTGAATCCCTTTCTCTTCATTTCTGGGAGGCAAGTAATTTGGACGTACATAAGTTTAAAAATTTAATATTCAACCAGCATTTACAACAAAATAAATATACACAAAATGTTGTTATCAATGCATTTTATTGATTGAATGACACTGTAATAATTGATGCCTCACTAAATGCGTCGTCCTATTACTTTTCTTCTGGTTTGCTGAACACAAAAGTCAAGTTGCATTTGCCGCAGTAATGACGATCCTCATGAGCAGCCATAAAGACTCCAGCACCACAGTTCTCTCCGGGACATTCACGTCGCAGACGATGGATTTTGCCATTCTCATCAACCTATGAAAATCAAGGAAAAACCGTACAGAAAATATATATTAATAATTGTTATTTATATCCGAATGGCCAAACACTTCCAAACCTAACAGCAATTAAGTCAACAAGCACAAGACCAAGACTCAAGAATTCCAAGAACAGATCAAGTAACTAATCTCTGTTTAGGTGGTTTGTGGATGCATGGATCGATGATATACCTTGTAGTATTTCAAGACAGCTAGCTTGACCTTCTTCCTCTTGTGCTTGATTTTCTTGGGGGTGGAGTAATTCTTCTTCTTGCGTTTCTTGGCACCACCGCGAAGGCGGAGCACCAAGTGCAATGTAGACTCTTTTTGGATATTGTAATCGGAAAGAGTGCGCCCATCTTCCAATTGCTTGCCGGCAAAGATCAAACGCTGTTGATCTGGAGGAATTCCTTCTTTGTCCTGAATCTTGGCTTTGACATTTTCGATGGTATCCGACGGTTCGACCTCAAGAGTGATGGTCTTACCCGTGAGGGTTTTAACGAAGATTTGCATCGTCGTACACTACAGCCAACTGAAAAATAGGAAAAGGAAACATGAATTTAACGAAATCAATAAAGACGTAAAATTTGTGTTGAACAATTATAAAAAGCACTTGATCTTCATTTATGGAATATGTATTTTTTATTTCTGATTTGAGTTGAATACAAGCCGTTTGTTGTTATTAGTCACGAAATTACTTATTATATAATTACACAAGTAGGACAGCATTAATAACCCCATCGTTCTCTGGATTATTAGTGACTTGTGCATATTTTCCCCAAACAACTTTACCGGTTTGTGTCACCAAACCAAGCTCGGAGATGTTTACTTCTATCACTGTACCCTTGGTGATAACACCCAAGGACGTGAACATTGGAGAACTCGGATTCTTCTTCACCCCAATGATAGGTAAATGGAAAGTTGCTTTTAATTCTGGATGCGTAACGTGTGCCTTTTTCATGCGAAGCGCCATCGGCCGAATGAAACGCTCAAATTTAGGTGGCTTGCGTGTAAAATTTTCACCAACGAATGTTACTTTGGTCACCATACGCTTCCAAGCCTTTCGTTTGGTTTTGCCTGTTTTGAGCACTTTGAAGACTTCTGCGTCCGATTGAGCGCGCACCTTCGGTATTGGCACATCCCACTTTCCGGCTTTCTCTTTTCGTTTCTGCTTGATCATATTTGAAAGGACCTTTGCACTTGATTGGATGCCTCTGTCCAGAAGATAATGTGGCAGTGCACCATCTTCAACCTTCTCTTCTTGTTTTTTCACCTTCTTCTCTTCATGTGCTTGGATCTTTTTCTTAATCTGAATCTTTTCATTTCGTCGCTCCTTATTGAACAACTTGGCTTTAATACCACGTAACTTGCGTGCTTTTCGTGCACGTTCTTTGGGAAGACGAGCTTCCTTCTTGCGTTTACGCTCCTCATAATCAAGTCGTCTACCGTACAATTTACGGTGACGCTCCATATACTCATTCTGCGGCATGGTGAATGTGTCTTGTCTTCTGCAGACCTGCAACATTCAATGTGTGAGGAGAAAGATATTTTAAATTGGAAGAATATGAGCACTATGTGAATTATCAAAAGTACATACATATATACGTACATAGCAATTGCATTCTGCACACTTAATTGTTTACTTTTGACGATCCACAAGTGACATATTGATCGTAATTCCATCACTCACCTTTACATCATAATAAACATTGCATATGTACTACAGCTGCACAAATTGAATGTATGTACATATGTATATATTTAAAACTAAAAGTAACACAACCAATGCGTGTACATACATGCTACTGCTTACATACATAGCAAGTATGTACACCTAGAAAAAAACACATCAGATGCATGTAGTCATGTGAGCACAACCCGAAAATGCACAAATAGAGAATTCTCAACGAAAATATGCATTTTTTTTATATTACGCTTAATTACTTTACTTATTGTTATTTTATCAAGTAACTATAAAGTTTTAAAAATATCGTACATTAATTATCTAACAAAGAAAAATGCAACCCACCTTAGTCCGGCAAAAGTACGATAGGAAAGAGCGTATTACACGCGGAGCAAACAGGAAATGGAACTATTAAAAATCAGGGTTGCATAAAAGCACTCATCAATCACAAAGTAAAATAAATGTCACGAAAGAATCAAGTCATTATATTGAGAACAGCTGAATGAAACATAAAAGTCATTTTCCAACACTCTTACAATAAATTCACTTTCAGGCATGCTCCGGTTTTCACTTTCGGTTTTCGTTTTGGGACCAAAACCAAGATTTTCGTTTTTACGTGCTCCGGCTTTCACAAGTTTTTGGTCATCGTTTTGCCATCGGAACGTTTCATTTTTGACTGATGAAACAGCTGACTTGTGCTTTGGTCAAAAGTAAACAACGCGAAAAAATGACTTTCGTATGTACAATTTTCTGCGTGAATAGAACTCACATAAGGATAATTTTTTTCTGCATAGTTCATTTATTCTTTCCATGAAACAAATATATTTGCCTTTTGTCGTTTTTCAAATAAAGATTTGAAACTTCCTTAAAAAAAAATCAGTGGAACGGCAATCAGCTTTTTCACACAAAGAAAATGGATGCCACATTTTTAATAGATTTAATTCCGGTCATTTCAACAATTTTATTTTTTTTATAAAAATTTAGCATTTCAGTAATTAAATTAAATAAATTAATTTTTAAAAAAACATATTTTACCCAACTTCAAAAAATGTATCGCCATCCGATATATTATAAAAGTATTTTCAACTTGCTTTTTCATTCCATCAAAAGTATGGCAGCTTAGGCGATAGCTTATGGTGTCAGACTTATCGGTCGCTCAGCATAACGAAAATTGTTGTTTGCCGACGGCAAAATTTTATTTCCAAATTTGAGGTGGGGTCAAAAATTAGTCGTTTTAAAAGTAATTACAAGCTTAATTGATCTTCTAGCTTATACGACAATAAACCAATGCGTCAACTACTTTTTTTCCTTTTGCAAATAAGATCCGATTTAATATAGAAAAAGGCATTTAATTTTCATTTCGGCACGTCAAATTTTCTCGTTTTGCAATTTGAAAGAATCTTGTGAAAGTGTAAACGTGGGCACCAATATTTTCGTTTTCGTTTTCAAAACGAAAACCGAAAGTGAAAACCGGAGCATGCCCGTTTATTATAGAAAGCGAAAATCTACTTCATACAGTACTTTTTTATTTAATTATGATCCTTTGAAAATTTTAGTAGTACAACATACATATCAGAGAATTCACAATTACAAAATAAAATTGTTTTGTTTAGAGAAAGTCGGATTTTTTACGTTCGCGAGCTACGTTGAAATGGCGAACGCACTTTTTGGGTACGGCAATCAGTTGTTTTCCACAAAAAGGGGGTGCCACCTTTTTAACCGATTTCATTGAGGTGATTTCCACAAATTTTTTATGCAATTTTAGCATTCAAGAAATTAAATTAAACAAATTAATTAATTAATTACCCAACTTTATCAAATATAATGCCATTCGTATCATTACACAATTATTTTTAACTTGCTTTTTCCACTAAAAGTATGGGAGCTTAGGCGATCACTCATGGTGACAGATTTATCGGTCGCTCACCAAAATGAAAATTGTTGTTGTCGACTTGACAATGTCGACAGCCAAATTTCATTTCCAAATTTGAGGAGGGCTGAGAAATTAGTTGTTTTAAATGCTTAATTGATCGTCTGGTGGTCTTAACAGAACGTTAATAATCGAATGAGTCAATAATTTGTTCACCTATTGCAAATAAGATCCGATTTAATATAGAAAAGGGCATTTATTTTTCGGCAAGACTAACTTTCACGTTTTACAAATCAAAAGAATCTTATGAAAGTCAAAACGGGAGCACCATTTTGTTCATTTTCGTTTTGAAAGTGAAAGAAGTGAATGTAAAAACCGAAGCCCCACTCATAGTCTCGCGACTCCACAATATTATTTATTTGTATTTCTCTTCCCGATATAATGTCTCAGGCGCTTTCTTTAATTTTTTTTTTTTAGTATCCATCTAGATGTTTCTCTTCACTTTGCCGATATGGGTGAGCAAGAATAGATCGTCAATTTTTCGCATGTGGAAACTGCTGATTTAATATCCATTTACATTAGATACTTTTTTGTGCGGAACCGCGAAACGAAATGACGCCGCAAAAATGTTGCACTTCCGCATATGGTAACAGCGGTTTACATGAAATTGCACACAAAAATTGATTTTGCAACAGGGCTTTTTTTATATTCCGCCTCGCTTTTGAGTTAAAGGACAAATCTAAAGGTAATGAGCTGAATTGTGTGCATTCTTATACATAATTTAAAATTTTTGATCATTTTTTTCGATGTTACAGTTTCAGTCTAATTTATATAGTGCGTATTTACATAAGTAAAAACCGTTTTGTGTTGGAGTAAAGTTAAAATCTAACATTATTACTTTCCTCCCTCTTAGTTTTTAATGTTATGACGAATTCTAAAGCTCCAAAATGCGTAGATTCTTACATAAACTATACAAAGTTTGAAATTTTTCGGATTCAAAAAATACCAACTACCTCGTTTCATTTAATTGTAGTTAATTTCGTCGCAACCTATATAGCTTTTTGCCGATCTCTTTTTGATGTTTTCAATCCTTCCACATCACTCTAAATGTTCATTTTCATTTTCAAGATTACATTTTATTAAAATAATTATTTTAAAAGTAGTTTCTTAATTTCGTCTTTTTCTGCTACTTCAACATAGCTTTGTCCGTCTGGAGTAGCTCCATCTTTATCCGCACCCTTTAAAAATGAAATGCATTAATTTATTAAAAAGAAGGAAATTATAGATTTTTCTTTGCACATCAATACCTTTTCTAATAGATACTCAACGCAATTGGTGTGTCCTTCCCAGACGGCGGCCAAAAGTGGAGTAATTCCATGCTTGTCTTTTTTCTTTAAACAAAAATAGAGAGCCAACATTTACAATAATATTACGTAGAACGTTAGGACGAAATTACATCTTAACACTTAACCAGGAGTACACATAAATAATAAGTATTGTGATAAATATTCCGTTTTAGTAAGTTTATCTGCACATTATTTGGCATATTTTATATTTAGTTACAAGTGTTCAAGTTAATGTATTCAAGTGTAATTATGTATGCATTCATGCATGTATTACTTATTATTTTTATTGTATATATGTTAATTTCCTTTAAAGTGTAGATATGAGTAACATTAAATATATGTGCATACCTTTCTACACACATATGTATGTGCATATCTATTTACTGTTTCGATAAGGAATAAATCTTATATGTACTTACATTAACATCAGCTCCTAATTTAATCAGAAACTTAAGAACGCTTAATTGACCAAAATCAGCCGCATAATGTATTGGAAATCGTCCTTTGATCTCGTCGTTTACTTTCTGAGTCTATCAAGAAATATTTATTACTCAGCCATAAATACATATAGTATGTTTCATATCAAGCTCACATCGTTGCTAAATGTTGTTTGTACGGCCTCCAGCTCTCCATTTTTTATGGTCCAAATAACTTTTTCATTGTTATCTTCGCTCATATTTTGATAATATTTAACAAAATTTCTTTATTCTTTCTCAAATAAGAAAATAAAAACTTCAATGATTGTTGATGTTATATCGATGTCGCCGATATATTTTATATCGATTTGGTAACTGCAAAATTTTAATTTTACAAAGCAACCTTAATACTAACCTTACGACTTACGTCAAAATGTATTTACATGATGCTATGTGTTGCAGCAGAGTACAAAATAAACAATTATTTGACTCTATCTATTTTGGGTTACTAGTTTACGAAGACTTCTGCCCCGTTTCCACCGCACCAGAAAACACGGTTCTTTTGGGTGTAAAGCCCCATAAGAAAATAACCCGATTTTTCTACGTTCACGAATCCCGCGATATTTTATCGGTGTGACAACAAAAAAGAGCTCAGCACTCAACAAATAGCTGACAATTAAGTGCGCCAAAGTATGAAAATCGAAATAAAACAATTTATTTTGCTTTTTTAAACAAATCTCCAGCAATAACATTTACGAAGAAATGTTGTTTAAGTTTTGGGAGGAAAACTTGACGACATTGAAGTCTGCCTAAAAAACTCACATCAGGCATGCTCCGGTATTCACTTTTCGTTTTCGTTTCGGAACCAAACCCGAGATTTTCGTTTTTAGGTGCTCCGATTTTGACAAGTTTTTGATCGTTTATTTTAATTTATGCTTCCCCTGAAAGAAATATATTTGCCTTTAGTCTTTTCGCAAATAAAGATTTAAACTTTTCATTAAAAAAATCAGTTGAACGGCAATCAGCTGTTTCCCACAAAAAAAGGGGATGCCACGTTTTTAATGGATTTCATTCCGGTGATTTCAACAATTTTTTTTTATAAAATTTAGCACTTAAGTAATTAAATTAAATAAATATTTTTTAAAAAATATTTTACCCAACTTCAACGATTTTAATGCCATCCGTTTCATTAAACAAGTATTGTTAACCTGCTTTTTCATTCCACCAAAAGTATGGCAGTTTATGCGATAACTCATGGTGTCAGACTTATCGGTCGCTCACCAAAACGAAAATTGTTGTTGCCGACGGCAAAATTTTATTTTCAAATTTGAGATGGGGTCAGAAATTAGTCGTTTTAAAAAAAAAAAATTGAGGTGGGGTCAGAAATTAGTAGTTTTAAAAATAATTGCAAGACTAATGGATCTTCTGGCCATCTTAAAAGAACGACAATAAACCAATGAGTCAACTATTTTTTTCCTTTTGCAAATAAGATCCGATTTAATGTAAAAAAAGGCATTTACTTCTTCTACTTCTTCTGAGAGTGAAAACGGGAGCACCAATTATGAAATGAATACCGGAGCATGTCTGCATATATCAATATGTGAGAAGTAAAAAGTATATGTATTTATGTAAATATTATATAACCGCCAGCAATTCTACTTACAAATGACATATTTTAAGTAAAATCTTCCTCATTTTGTTCAAATATTTGTCAAGATATTGAAATTTAAAAAAGTTTTCCATTTCACAGTTTTTTAAATTGTTCGCCAACTCTTGATTACATTTGAACAGCT
Source organism: Drosophila kohkoa (assembly GCA_019972355.1). Taxonomy (NCBI): domain Eukaryota; kingdom Metazoa; phylum Arthropoda; class Insecta; order Diptera; family Drosophilidae; genus Drosophila; species Drosophila kohkoa. The sequence continues at coordinate 1,789,064 of BJEL01000057.1, read as the reverse complement.
GGCAATAAGAAATTTACCGTTGCTTTTGGGTTCGTGGCGGTGGAAACACCAGCACGAGACTTGGACGAACCGAAAAGAACTGAGTGGCAGTGGCAGTGGATGTGTTTCAATGATGTAAGTGTTTACAAAAAAATTGCATCACGCATAAAGCTATTTAGAGATGAAAAAGTAAGCAAACTCTGGCAGGAAAAAGAAAAATATCAAAAGCAATAGAAACTAATCAACAAAAATTACCAATTTTATAAATTATGCGTCACTGAGAGCATTCAAAAAGTATAAATATATAAATTTTATATTTTATTCATCAATTGTATTAGTATTGCGCCAGCTCGTGTCCCACTGAAGTCTAGAGCGCACTTCAATCTGTCTGCCTAGAGATATCAGGGATATTGCACATGTTGCCGACATCGAGCCCTACCCCCTCTTTGGCAAGAGCGATCTCGTTACCATCGATGCCCTAGTGGCTTGGGATCCAATATATACACACGACCGCAGATGCGTTTAGCGACTCTTTTTTTCTTCTGCTATACAGGACAACTTTGGACTTGACCACATCAGAGAGCATTAATCTTATTGCAGCCTGGCTGTCAACAAAGATATTGATCGAATTGTAATCTTGACTTTAACCCCGAGCCACTTCTGCAGCTTTGCCATTGCAATGGCAAAAACTTCCGCATGGAAGATGCTGCAATGGTCAGGGAGTTTATAGGCGTGTTTGGAAACCGGGGATTATACGGCCGCACCGACTCCTTCGTCCATCTTTGACCAGTCGGTAAAGAGTTTGAGGGCTTCGGGAATGCATAACCCTTCCCGCGAGCAGCCCGGTTCCGCGTATAGCGTGTTTATGTGGTCATTGCAGGTAAGGGGGATAGTATAGTCCAAGCTTGTACTAGTCTCCCTACCAATGGCGCTGTGGCCATAGCCTAATATACCCAGATTGCCTGTAGCAGCAATCCTAAGGGTCGATTTTAGGTTTAGCTGGTTCAACGCCAGCTATTTCCTCCTATTTCCTATTTGGGTGGGGATCACGCAGGTATCTTATACCTATTCGTGAAGAGGATAAGGACCGTTTTGTCCGCGTTAATGCTGAGGTCGGTTGCTATAGCCTATGACTTAACTTCCCTCAAAGTAAATTCCTTTATGGAACTCAGGGTGGTTGAGCATTTCCCAGTTATCATCGGCCCTTGGGAGCCCGTCTGTTCAGGACTCTCCACTCTCCTACATGGGTGCATTCAGTCGCGATAGGTGGGACCTATATAAGTAGATTCCTCACCTCTGTTGGCTAGACTCAGCTTATAGTTATGGATAAAATCAAGTAATGACTCATCTCTTTCATTGATCAGACTTCCGCAAACGCTATGGTGGGCGTTGGCGTCCGTGTTGATTATAAGTTGTTTGTTGGAGGAGCAGAATGTACACGCTCCCTAAGCCCCACGCCATCTTCCCATTGAATGATCACGTGCTGCCCATTACTGGGTAAAGGTTCACCAACCTTCAGCACGGACCAATCACTCGTTGGAATGGCCGGGTTCTGCTTTTTAAGCAGCTGAAGCGCCCGCTCGCTGTGCACAGCTATAGGGAACTGGACCTTCGCCCTCGGCATGGACTGAATATTATTCCTGTCCACAACGTCCACCTTTGCCCCCTCTCATAGTCCGTCCAGTTTGGGTACGGTCGCTTTCAACCAAAGCAATGTTGGGTCGTCCTTGCATGTCAGGATCTTGACACCATTCATCCAGCTAGTGCCTTCAAAAGTAGGCATTGGACAGTCTGGGATATTCTCCATCCTGACAAACAGTGCGTCGACCAGCCTGTCATGGGTCCTCTGCAGACAAATTCCCGTTAGGGTCTCATCTGTCTATGACAACAACGGCGAGATGCCGCCTGGCGGTTTCAGCAACCGTGCTCGCAACCTCTGGGTCACTGGAGCCCCTTGCTTGGGACTCACAGCGGACCGTTGGCGCTTGCTTGCAGTGAACTCCACCTCCTTGTTGGTTGGGCCAGTAGAACCGGTGTGCACCTTATTGCTTTTTGGGAGGGGGCTAAGTTTTCTCGCATCCACACATTAGCCCAGGCAAGCCTTTCCTTCTCCTGGACAGACAAGGTTGCTACGCCACTAAGATTAGAGTGAATGCGGGTCGCAGCATCTATCTACCACCGAACAGAACCGCCAAATTATTCGTAACTTTAAGGGACCCGTGCGTGAGGGCGACATTCTGAGGCTGCGGGAATCTGAACGTGAAGCCCGAAGATTACGTTGATAGCTAATAGTGCTACTCGCTTGGGATTTGTTTATGATAATATCAGGAGTGCGGAGGGAGTATATTACCGCTAGGTTGGAATAACAACACCATCAACATCATAAACGATAATTTAGAATAATTAAAATATAGGGGCATCTTTCGGGAAAAATCAAACACTACAAAAAAAAAATTAATTTTTTATTTGTTTATACATTTATATCAATACATAAGACTAAAATACATAGTGTTGAAGTTAGAAACAACGCAATCATGGTATCAACGCATAAGAGTTTAAAATTAGTTGGATTAACATATGTATTACAACATGAATTCACTGGCGTTTAAATTGTTTGACCTCACAAGCGACATCCGTTTATATCTCTTGATTATTATTGTTTGAGTTATAATTTGGTATTTAACCATTAATCAAGAAAAGAGAAATCATGAAATAACTAATATTATTTAATACGCAGTGGCAAGGAAAGACACCCTTTCATTTGGCAACTATCAAAATTAAACTGGTATTAATTAATGCTAAAACCATAAAAATAAGTCAAATAAACAAAAAAAATATTACATCTTTTTAAATTTATCTACTTTCTTATTTAGTTTTAGCCCACAATTTTTACTCCCTCGATAAGTAGAGAACTACTTACAAGCAAAGCAATTATAGTCAACTATGTACATATGTATCTACAAATGCAGGTATGTGCGTATGTATCTGGTTCTCTTTACTCTGAGAATAATGCTAATGGGTTCAAGGATATTATCACTATATTATAATGTGACGGTTTTAGATTATGATTAAAATCAAATCTGAAATCCAACGACACTCAGTTTTTCTTCCACTTTTATAATTTAAGTATTAATATAACGGCGCTTAACAACATTGCATTACGCATATTATTGAATCGAAAGAGCTGTGTTTGTTATGACCAATAGTATCCGATAAGATTAGATAGCACAGTTGGAAGAAATAAGTTGGTTAAGACGAAAAAAGCAAAAAGTGAAAAACTTTAGTTGTTAGTCAGTTATTATTCAGCGCACAGCATTGTTTTCAATTACTAGTGAATATAATATTTAATTACATGATATCATGAAGACAGTATATATATATATGACATTTGTTATATCAACGATTGTATTTCTATTACCTTTGAATTCTGCAACCGAAAAATCAGAAAATGGAACAACAGTACCACCAGAGACAACTCTAAAAGTAAAAATTTTTAATATTTAGTTATTCTAATTATGTGAAGTATATAAATATATACGTATGAACTTATAAATGTACATTTATTACTATCTTCATAATGGTTCAGTTACTGACTCATAACTGTTCACACAAATACATATGTACATTTGTATGTATATATACATACACATCAATGCGCCCATAGTTAAAGATATGATAAGATCATGACAATTTAATAAATTAATCGGAGATTTGGAATGTCGCAACTAAATACCCTTCCGTCTTGTAAATTTTAATGAATTTTAATATACGAAAATTACAGTTTCGCCTTTCCTATAAAATTCTAATTAAAAATTTGTTATGTTATGAATATTTGTTCTGCAAGAACACATTATTAGGAAATGTATATTGATTTACGAAAAGACAAGTCTTTTCAATAAATATAAGATTATTGAACGAACGAAAATATGTACATATGAATGTACTTAATCCGATCTTTTTTCTTCAATTTATGAATATTAACTATATTAACTAACGAATTGTAAATTCTTTGCAGCCAAAAACAGACGTTACGAAAAGTGATATATGCACAAAGTGTTCATGCGATGCCAAGAATAGTTTGATAGATTGTTCAGGAAAATTGGCTAATTGGTTTTCCCCAGAAGAATGGGAGATTCTTCAAAATGGAAACATTACTTTCGAAACTATGAAATTGTCTCATAATAATTTAACCAATATTCCTGCACTGCCAACATATGGGGTCAAGAAATTGTTTTTGGATTACAATAGCATATCCTCGATTACGCTTGGAGCATTCCAAAATTTGACGGAACTTACGAAACTTGATTTATCTAACAATCAACTGACTTCAAAAGCCTTAGTACCAGACGTTTTCAAGGGCCCTTATTCCGTACAAGACTTTGAACCATTAAAGAATTTAAAATCACTAAATTTAGGATATAACCGTCTACATTTATTAGATGATGATTTATTTGAGCACGTTCCATACCTTGAGGAACTTATTTTGTGCTCAAATAGCTTCCAAGTAATTGATAAACAAACGGAAACTGCGCTTTCAGGATGTTCATCCCTAAAGGTATAGTATATAACCAAATTAAATGAAAAAAAAATCTACATTTTTAATATTAGGTATTGGATATATCATATATGGAATTAAAAACGTTACCCGAAACCATTTTTCATGGACCACAAGATCTCGATACACTTATTGTTTCTGGAAATCTGTTTGATAAAATACCCAAAGCTTTTGATTATGCGGATAACTTAAAAAGATTGGTTCTCGACGAAAATCCAATTGGTAACTTGGAAGGAGATAAGTATGTTTCTAAAACTCATTTTTTATGAGCACAGAATTTTTAAATAAATACATTTATTTTAAGTATTTTTCCTGCGATGACAAGCTTACAATACCTTAGTTGCGCATTTATGCCCAACTTATTCAAAATTGGATCTGGTGCACTCAGTGAACTTCAAAGTAAATACACTACTTTTGATTGTATATTTTATTTTTTATATTCCATATATCATGTTCTTTTAGATCTAACCGAGTTAATTTTGAGTGACAACACCCAGTTAATTGAAATTGACAGCCATGCTATGTGTAAGAATGTAACTGGAGGAGACAATTTCGACTATCCTCCTCTTGAAAAGGTAAAGTAAATTAAAATTAAATTGCTAAACATTTTCTGTTAATCACAGTGTTTTTTTTTTATAGTTGTATCTTAATAATTGTAACCTTACGGTGTTACCCAGAGACTTAATTGTTCGCTGGGACAAACTGCATGCACTAGATTTACGGTATAATCCTTGGTTATGCGATATCTCAAACGAATACATGGTAAACTATCTTATACAACATGTGAACAAATCAACGCCAATTTTAGCATCAAATGTTATTTGTGAGAATCCGACTGAACTGAAAGGATTAGAAGTTCTAAATGTCTCAAATAATAAATTACTTGGAGTTTTACCATCAGGAGCAAGTTGGGTCTGGATTGGCTTAATAATCGTATTATTGTCAATATTAGTCATCTTATCCGGTCTACTAGTCTATAGACGGGGCTATTGCGGCATAGGGAAGAAAAAGGAATCAGCAAGAAGAGCTTTATATAGTCGAACCAGTTTTAACGAAGACTTCCATATATAATCTTGTGGTGAGAGCAATCTGAAGTATTTGGCATCGTGACATGAAATTTTGAAATAATTTTGATTGTTAGGTCATAAATAGTTCATAAAAGCCTCCCTTCTGTACATATATACCAAGCCTTCATTTAAAATAAATACATATGTGTTTTATGGCAGCAAATTTGTGTTAAGACAAAATCGGGATGACCATAAATGTAAGTATAAAAGAACGTGAGCACTATTAACGGCAATTCCCAAGGTAATACTGATTTTTAAACATGGATTTTTGAATACTTCACATAATTTCTTGGTAGGCAATTATGATGGCGGCTAAACACAGTAGACAGGGCGTATTTAACCAATGTACATCTTAGTATCTTTATTAATATATCTCGATAGTAAATAATTATATTTGTAATAAACTGTATATTTGGTTTTTTTTTTTAATTTTGTATACTTTTAAAAAGTAATTACATATTTTGATCGTATGGTAACAAGCTTTTACTATAACATAATACGAGTAGTTATGAGTTGAAAATATTAAATCGAGCGTTTACAAAATAAAATTTGTATGTATGTAGGTAAACAAAATATCCGACAAAACAAAGATTATTGGCTAAACTTAATGTGCAAAATAAATACATTTTGTAGGTAGGTAACAGCTTTGCAGGTCTTTTAAGTTTCATAGATTTTCAGTTTTTGTTTTTCGATTTCTTTATAATTTCACTACCAATAAAATTAACAACAATTCCAATGCACGTGATAAACATTGATAAATATGCATTCTCTTATCTCCGATGCAATTAAAAATACTATTTGCTATATTTTCATAAATATATGAATTGCTAATTTGTAAGTTTGACATTGTATATGTATCAAATATGTATATGCAGTGCATATTTAAATTATATGCATACATATGTAAAACTATGTATCATGTTTTAAGTTAATCGATTATTGTATTACCAATCAGTACAAGTGATTTGTTCTTTCCTGTGGATGATGCGATTTTGTTAGTAATCTCTGCGAAAAACATTAAATCAACGGAAATTCACATGAGACGCATACAAAACGAGTAAATAGTATGTAAAGTAAATTTATATGTAATATTTATAACAATATCTTGCAACAGTAATGCCGAGTATATTGGTACAGATTTGACTTCGTTGTGCTCTTTTTTTCAATATTTGTTCAGCTTTTTAGTATATTTTACGATTTAAGGCATTCCTGATAGGCCAGTTAAGCCGCCGCCACCAGTAAGGTGCTGCTGTTGTTGGTGTATTAAGTTTACGCGCACTCTTTGTTGCTCGAGTCGCTGCACGGTAGCTGTCAAGTGCGAGTTCTCCACATATAAGTCTTTTACAAGTATGTCAGCGTTTTGCAGGCGTTGTGTCTGATCGGTAAGCATAACAGTCTGCGCTTCTATTCGGCCATGTAAATCATTGAGATCCACTTGATGCTGACGCCAAGATTCTATAATTATAATATTCATAGAAACATGTTAGATATCTAAAAATATAGCCAATGTATATTTTAAATACTTACGCTGCATCAGGGACTCGGTATACTTTTGTTGCTGCTTGATCACATTTTGCAAATGACGATTACGCAACTCTAGTTGGTTTAGCCTTTGTTGCAGCGTCGGATGCGTGGTTCGCTGCATGACAAATAAAAAAGTTTATAAGTCACACATATCTACACCACAAAGATAAAATAGTTGATCTCACCGCATAAGCCTTTTCGAGAACTGGACGTGCCTCCTGCAACTGTTGCAGTTCCATTACTAAACCGTCACGTTGCAGGCTCAAGTCTTTAATCTGCTCTTTTAGAGACAACTCAAAAAACTTGAGGCGTTTTAGTTCCTCCTTTAATAGGCTTGGACTGTTACATTTGTCGTTGCTAAGGCAAGATGTTTTACTAGTTGATACAACACTGTGCGAATCAAAGCTCTTGTTCGATGCCGTTGACGAAGTCTCACAATCAGCAATTTCCCCCTCCGATTGCACTTGCTTGGGCTTACATATAGGGGCAGGCGGGCACACTGCGGACGAGACATAGGTAGTATCCAAGTGTGTGGGCGAGGGCCCCGACGACGAACTATCAAGAGGTGTAGTACTGAAGATGGAGGTCTCGGATGTGGTAAGATTGTTTCTATAAAAATTAAATTAATAAGTAAAGCACACAAAAAAACTTGCGACTATAAGCCTTAATTAAATTTAAACGTAGATAATATGTAGTAAATGTTCTCAATATGATAAATCCATAAATGCATATACATATGGACTTTACAATTTACAGGAATTAGTTAAAGCTCTGAATAAAAAAAAAGATACGCCTGAGATTGTTTGGTTATAAAAATATGTTTTCTTTTATTTAAATCAAAGTTAATTAACCGTATATGGAAGCGTATTCATTGATTATGGCTATGTCGTCATGGTTGGCGGCCACTAAAACTAATCTGTTGTTTAAATGCTAATTTGGTCTAGGTTTTTCTTCCATTATTTATTTACTTGCCGATAAAATTACAATTGACTTTTTACATAATAAATCGTTTTCACATTCTAAACTCGACTATATTTAACTTCGCTCTTATATGGATTTTATGACTGACAATTGCATACTAGGTAGGTAGGTTTAACCGGCTGTCCCTAGAAGGAGCGGAGCATAGACCAATAGAGATCCGTAGCTATACCGCTAAATGAAAATAACATATTACTATTCATTTAAACGTGATGCTTTTTTAATAACTTATAACATGCCTCTATATAGATAATTCTCTGATGGAATTTGTCGCGTGCTACCGTCTTTACAGTGAAAAAAACATAATCTAAAACAATTTTAAAAATAAGTGTAGGTTATTCTTAAGACTTTGGATTAGCCCTATATTTAGAGCTAAGATTGATTTTAGGAACTTGTTCTGTTTTACGACAAAATATATAAATTTGTTAATTTTTTGGTTTGCGTACGAATTTGTAAATTTTTGCCATTATCAGAACGGAAAACCAAACAGAAAAAAAATTCCAAAACTATTATTAGCTCTAATTAAAGTACTAATATAGAACTATAAGAATTACCTTTTTTATTTTTAAAATCGTTTCAGTTTTTGTTTTTGTTTTTTTCACTGTAAAGATGGTCGCACGCGATATCCGTCAAAGAATTACCCATATATAGTATTTATAATTTTTAATAGGTCAAAAATTTAGCAGTAAATGTATACAAACCGCAAGAAAAAAAATTAAGAAATACGATTTTATTCAATTTAATTTTTAATCTACATTATTTATTTATTTAACATTGAACATCCACGAATCATGCATATAAATGTACTCACCGGCTAATTACTTTCCGTGAAGGTGATGCAGGAAGCAATGCCAATGTTTTAGTATTACTTTCTTCTGCAGCATCATCAAAGGATTTTAGAGGCTCTTGGATGGTACTTTGGTGCCATAAATAGCTAATGGGGGAACTGGCAGGGCTTTGCCCGACTTGTGCATTAATCTGATGCAGCGATTCCGGATTTATCTCGCTAGCACCAGTTAGAATTTCGACACTCTCACCGAGACGTGTGCGCAGATCTTCAATTTCGCACTGAAGCAAGTTAATTTGCTGCGACTTTTCCTCCAGCATTCGGATAGAGTTATTACGCATGGCTGTGGCCTCCTCCTCGAGCTCAATATACTGCTGTTCAAGCGTATCGCGCTCATCAATGGGCGACAGTCGACCATCCTTGCTGAACTGTTCTTCATACTCGCGAACCTTTTCCATCAACTCAGTAAATTTTTTGTCACTTTCAATCTGTTCGTCCTCGTAGATCTGCCGTTCCTTGTCGAATAATTGCCTTTCCTCTGTGAGCTTCGATTGCCAATAATCCTCACAATCCTCGTAAGCGCGCTGCATTTGCTCTAGACTGCTTTCCAATTCTTTACAACGAATTTCTGGTGTTGTGGCACGGCTACCACTATCACTATTAACTATGTCAATTGATTTCATCGTCGATGTTTGTAATTCTTGCTGCAACTGAGCCACTTTTTGTCGTAAAGTAGCGAGCTCCTCTTCATGTTTTTTACAGCATTTAAGTTCAGAGTTAAGCGCCAACCAATCGCCGCTGTTATCGCTTACCTCGCCATCTTCTGAACATTTACGTTGTTTTCCTAGCCTTGGACTTTCTTCAGTTATATGCGTTTTGCTCGGTGAGTCGCCTCTACGCTTGGTTGCCAAACCAACATTCACAGCTTCAAGCTCGTCAAAATCAGACGAGTCGACAGCAGATACTCCACAGGAAGCAGCAGCCTGTTTCTTTTTTCTTGATTTTGTACGAGCTAAGTCGACGTACAAGTTCTCAATTTCTATTGTTAGCTCATCGGTTTTATCTCGCAACTGCGCGTTTTCCATTTGCAACGCTGTCATTTTTTCAATTACATGCAACATTTCATCGTCTTCTGAAATCTTATTCTTTTCAGAAGCCAGATCGATATGATTCTCTTGCTTTACAACTGGTTCTAGAATTTCGCAGCTTGCCAGATCCTGGTTCAGCTTGATGTTTTTTTCAAGTAACTCGGTCAGTTGGAGTTGAGAGTTCTGCTGTTCGATCTGCAGTTCAGAGTTTTCATTACGCACCAACTCCAGATCGGTCTTCAACCTAATTTCCTCCTGTTCCAAGCTCTTTATCTGTACCTCAAGCTTAGTAATCATGCCCGTCCAGTGATCCCGATCGTTGCTTATCCGCTGCGTAAATTCACGCACCATACTCGCATGTCTCTGTTCAAGTTGAAGCACTTGCTGCTTGCGATTTTCTTCCATTATTGCATGTCGCTCATCCACTTCGGCAGCCAACAATGACACACGCTGATTGGCAGCCTTGTTATCCGATCGAAGCTTTAGATTTTCACCGTGCTGCTGACGGAATGCCTGTCGCAGCGAACCCAGTTCCATCGCTTGTAGCGAAACCAAAGCGCGTAACATATTAGTTTGCGGATCTTGATCTAGACTTCGCAATTCCTCTTCCAAAACTTTAGTCAGTTGACTAAGGTTCACCTCCACTTCATCAAAGCCCAAAGCATGCAGCAATCCACTGCTATTTGCGATACTCGACATTTCCCAGGTTTCAATAATACTGTGCGCACTTAAGGTCTCGAGTTGTTGTGGTGTCACAATATCTGTAAATATATTTAAAAAAAAAAAAAAAAAAAAAAAAACATTACCAGTTAACTATAGAATTACTAAAATATTATACTGTTCACTAAGAATTGTAGCCCAAAATACCAGATGGGATGTGTAAACGAAAGCTTATAGTAGATCTCTATAAAAGCGTCAATTTGATTGTTAAACATAGAAGAGTTAAGTTTTGGATCAAATTTAAGGCCACTTCTTGTTCCATATTAAACCTAGATCACAAATAATTGATATCAACTCAAGATTGGCGATACTATGAGAAAATATCTCACGTTTCAACATAATGAAAAGACAACAAATATTTAACTAGAAATGTCCTCAAAACATACTATTATAATGTGTTTAAGTTTAGTTTTAAATATTGATCATCATCCTGATTCTGATACCAGAGTGCTAAAACTACTTTTAAAACTTTTTTATTCTTTGTATTTTAGCACTGCAAGTTTTTTTCTTTTAAATTTGTTTTCAGAATAAATTATTTACGGCACAAAAATGCAAATAGCGCAAAGTTTAATACTTTAAATGATTCAGGCGCAACTGCCGTTAGGACAAAATGTTCTTAATGATCCAGAGCCCTATATCAAAGTGAAATCTGGGCAACAGAAATGAGTTGGACTTAAGAGTGCAGGACAGAGTGCGGAAATGATTGAGTGGCTTTGGACAGTGAAATCAGTGGATTTGAAGCTAGTGTTGGTACTTTGTTCCCGATAACGGACAAACCTTTGCAACTTAAACGGTATCCGGCGCTGCAGTGCACTAACTGTGCTGTCTGATGATGGCCTGCAGTGTGTAGAACCAACAAGTGATTATTATATTTTTTTGCCACATGACTATTATCTAAATGTGTTGGATATTATAGATATTTCGTTTACGTCGTTTTCACTTACCTAGTGACTCCACGCTACTACACTCCTGGTTTGGTTCTCTTAGATTACTTCTATTACTACCACTGCCGACTTGAGTAGCGACCGTCGTGGATGTTGTCGTGGAAGTCAGCATTTTAAATTGAAGATTTTTGCGAGCTGGTAATGAAGCGCAACGCTTCAGCTTACTGCCATTAATGTGGATGGAACGCAGACGCCGGCTGCCTGGTATATCGCTTTGTGACGACGAGCGTTGCACCTGCAAAGTGAATAGAATACAATTTATACTAAAAGCTTTAACTTCGATAATAGATGCAAACATACTTGGGCTATCTGGTCAGTGCAGCCATTGACATTTTGATGCGGATCTTCATCTGTGTTGTCCGAGTCTGTGGATTGCGCATTTATACCAATATCCTGATGCGGTTTTGAACGGCGCCCGTATTTCTTAGTGCCCACAACTAGTTTTGGAGAAACTTCACGATCCGAAGCTTCTGCCTCGGGAGGACTCTCAATATTTGTGTTAGTTGGCTCGTCACTTATCACCAGGGATCGTTCTGGAAAAATAATATATTTTTTAGATGTAAAGAGAACTAAGTTGGAAATTTGTGTAGTATATTTTGTTTTATTTCCAGATGAAATGTTTACCAAAGCGAACTGCCAATTTATCAATAATTGGGTCGGAACCCTTTTTCTTCTTATAGTATAGTCGTGTGCCCATCTTGTCACTATTAGCGTCAACGTGAAACTGAAGTAATACTCACTTCGTGTCCAATATTTATATGTAAATTACCGCACTCTACCTGACTATCAGGCCAATTATCAGTTACAGGTAGTCTGGCATTCCCACTCATCCCATCGTAATTAATAATTCAAATTTTATGATCAACAGCTGTCGCTACCTTAACTTTACCTTTTAGTCCTGACGTTGTTCCTAATCCCGGTCGCGATGTTGAACCATCGAACTCTGTACCTAAAAAATGAAGCAGGGCCTCTTTAAACTGCTCAAACGAAACGCCAATCTTGGTGCTATTATTCGCGGTAAGACTAGAAATCAGTGCAGATCCTTGATCCCGAAGTTGCAAGAGTTGACAAAGTCGAGTCAGTGAAGCTTCATCGAGCAAACCATTGTTTCGTTGCTGAGCTGTCTCACAACTTTGGAACATTTGATATAATTTTTGCTCATATGGATCGGCTGACACTTCCATTATCTAAACAGTCGCCAATTCAGTATATAGCCGTTGCTAAAACAAAATTCAAGAAAGAGAAGTTAATAAAAAATAATGATTAGTAATACATGTAGCTGCAACCAAATCATATCCATTGCCTACATATTTCAAACTGCACATTGATTGATTACGAAAATGCTAAAAAAAAAAAAAAAAAAACCTTGGGAAATTAATGTTTATGTGCTCCTTTCTAACTCATATACATAAATTTGAAAAGAATCTTGAATTGATTGATCTACCACACACAACTACTTTATATATAAAATAAAGAATTGGGTAACTGGATAGAAATAAAAATAGTTATTTGAAATAAATACGTTTTTAGTCAATACAAGTGAATATACTGCGTGCCCTTACCCATTTGCATTTACTATTATGGGTCCGTAAACACATTTGTGTTTCTATTGGCAGTATTTGTCTTGAAGCTGCACGTCTTAGTCTAATATTAATGATAAAGGTAAAAGAATGCATTAGAATCAAAGAAGAATGTTTCATTTATTTTAAGCATTCATAATAATTTTGGAATATTACTTAGCATGCAATAAAAAACTATTTCTCAACGAATATGGAAATTCACATTTTTCTAAATGCGCAAGCAAGACTCACTTAAAGTCCTTATACTATGTATTACAAAATTAATGTGTGTGGGTGTATGTATTGTACATACATATGTATGTTTGTATGGATAGATGTGTACATGCTTAGGCGCATTCGAATATTCATATGTATGTATGTATGCACATGTCAATGCAATTCACTGCAATGTGAACAGCGTAAGAACAGATTAATCATTTTGTTGCGACTCTACAATTATGGATGTATTGCTAAATTGAATAATTATAGAAATAATTAATTGTTTATACTGTGTTTTGGTGAAATCGATAAAGCGACTACGATTGTGTAGTTTTTGTAAATATTCGACTTCAGCTCCTCGGTAGAGAATCAAAATTATTGTTAGCAAGAACAGTTGGTAATTTGAAACAATTAGAACCACATAAGACTATAACATAAACAAAAAAATTGCACAAATTGTTTTATTTAACACTATATACGTCAATTTTTAAGGTTTGATAAAAAACATAATATAGTATAGCACTAGAGTGACCATACGCTGCATTTATTAAAAATACTAATTTTACGAAAAATATAATTTACAAATTTTTCGATAAATATTTTGAAACATGTATGTTACTTTCTCTTGAAACTCGCCTTTTTCTCTTTGATGTGAGTTTAGGCATTGGAATAACCACTTTCTTCAATAATCAGTTGTTGTCAATATTGTTTACCATAAATCTACTCATTCGCAATAATAATATTCGCAAATAATTGTTAATTTAGTGGGAGATTAGACTTTAATCAGATTAAATTATAAAATTAATCATTAGTAAACAATTCCGATTAAAATCTTTTTAAAGCTTTTAGAAATAACCCTTAATGCAGCTCAGTTTTGATGCTCAATTTTGAAATGAATATTTTTATATATTGTACTCTTCAGTTGTGTGACCAAGTTCCAAAGCATTTGGGATAATATCAACGCTGCAATATAAATCGTTTTAAAATTTGCCCAAGCCTCTAAGTAAAACGGTAAAAGAAAATGACTAACGTGATTATATCACTTAATTGAATGTATTCAATTTAATTTATCTTAGCAGAAAATCACTGTTTTTATTTATGAACTATTCATTGTGAAATTGTCGGGACCGATTACCGCATATGTGTTCTACAGGAATACCAATATTATTGTCAGGAACGATTAACCCATATTACAGCGTTGCTCTACGTGTAATCGTTAAGCCACCACTAAAACGTAGCGATAGTTTTGCAGCTCTACAGCGACATAAAAAACATAAAAATAAGTCAACATTTTTAAATTGTTAATAGTTATTAAGTGCAAAAGTGAACGGCTATATAATTCAAAATCGTGCATTATCTGATCAGAAGTAAAGTCTTAAATCGTATTTCTAATATTTGTTGTTAACATACATATTGCTCCCACGACTGCCACGGCCTCCTCGGTCAAAGAGCAAATTAAATAATTTTCATTTATTACGAAACTTAGAAATACGCATTCATATGCATTAAAATTCCAACTACGGTCCGGCGACTGCTTGCCAAGCAGCAATATAAAAATGGCCATGCATTCATATATGCGGGCTAACGCAAACCAAAATCAAAATCAAACAAACACAGTGAGCGTGAATTTAAGTCCAGATGAGATGCATAGTTTCCTAAAGGATAAACAGGCTTGGGAACATGCGATATCGCTGTATCAAGGACCAGATCCTCTTGATCATTGGTACAACTATATCTGCTGGTATGAGAATCATGCGCATAGCGATCCAGAGCAAAAGTTTAGAGAGACCCTGGAGCGCTGTCTCACTGTGTACGAGCATAACGATTACTATCGACAAGATGTGCGTCTAGTGCGTCTCTGGCTCAAATACATTGCCATGCAGACAGATCAGCTGCGATTCTACCAAGTGCTGTTTCAGCGTGGCACTGGCCGTCAAGTGGCCGCCTTTTATATAGGCTGGGCCAGCTACTACGAGGCGCGTGAACAGTTCAAGGATGCTGAAGCAGTATTTAATCTTGCCTTCCAAGAGAAGGCACAGGGCAATGCCGAGCTGCAGAATGCGCACACCAAGTTCACATACGTTCGTTCCTTGTTCTATCAACAACAGCAGCAACAGCACCAACAGCATCCGAACCAGCAGCATGTGCAGCATCAGCCGTCACAACTACACCAACCTCCACAGCCACATGAGACAATACCACAGATGACTTCTTACTCTCACGCGCATCATCACCAGCAAGAACACCCACACCAACATCACCATCATCATCAACATCAGCAACATTCACAGTTACAGCCGCAGTCACACCAGACTTACTCGCAACCCGCTACATCAACACCTTCTAGGCCTCACCAGCTGCCGCAAGAGAATTTTCTATCATATCAACAGCATCCTGATGAGCTTGCTTATCATCCTCATGCTCATTCTCATCAACAGGCCCCGCCGCAAGCACATTTTCAGCATCAAGAACAGGTAATATTTAAAAAGAGGATGCGAAATGCAAGTTTAAATGAGATTCAACAAATTTCAAATCCAACAATTTATTAATTCTAAATACTTCATTTACAGGAGCAGTTCCAACATGCAGCTGCTGCAGCTTCACACAATCAAGCGACGCTTGACCATCGTCACTACGCTCCAATAGTTCACCAAAATCATGAAGATCGGGTAAATAAATATTGCCTTACAGCACCGTTACACACAGTGCTTACAAATGTCTAATTTTAGCCCGCCTCCCATCCACACTATGAGCCACACTTGCAACAGGTCATGGCCGCCGAAGACGCAAATGTGAGTCAAGCGCAACAAGATCCTTCAACTGCCGAGTCATCAACGCAAATTGAGGGCATTCGATTGCCGCGGAATTTTCACGCATATGGGCGAAACAACCATGAAACCTGGAAACCAGCATTGACACTGGAGGAACCAGACGACCCCTCAAGGATTTGTCATTATGCCAAACAGCTGGTATATCCAGCAGGTGCAGGAGTTGAGTACAGTCCTGAGGAGCTGTTAGCACGCAAGTACGCACACATATTGGAGCAACGTAAACAGCAATCACAGGCACAGTCAGCTGCTCGAAGCAATGAGCCAAGCGAGACACAACATGAGCCACAATTAAAAAAAGAGACTATTTACTCAGTAGAACAGGAACAGCAGCAGCAACAAATTATGTTTGATTCCTATGAGTCACAGAATTCATATTACATGACCGCAATGAATGGTGAAATCTGTACACAAAACGATGACGAAGCTGAAGACGAACATTCAGAGGAGGAGGATGGTGATGTTGAAGATGAAGCCGACCAGGATCAGCAGTCAAATCAATCAGTCGAGGAAGATTCAGAGGAAGCGGAGTCCGATCAGCAGGTCGATGACGACAACGAACCAGTCAAGTCATATAGTAATGGTGCTCCGGCGGACATGCTATTTCGAGCGCAGACAACGTATGAGCATCAAAACCGCTCCATTAAGATGAAGTTCAAAAAAGAACGCACTCTTGAGAGCAGCACCTACAGTGCCTACACCATTGAGAGCATTTACCATCAGCAACAGGAATTGCCTTCGTCTGCACAAATGCCGCAAACGCCCCAAACAGCACAAACTACAATGACAACGCTGCCAGCGTCACCCAAAAATGTACAAGATTATAGTGGAGGGGCTGGGACTGGCACTGGGACTGTTCAACGCCAACGAAGTCTCGGTCATCATTTTCATCCATACATGTTGTGCCAAACGTCGACGCCAAAGAGCATTGGCAATGACAATCGCAGAGCGCGGGTCAAGGCTAGAATTAGCAAGTTTCAAGTGGAGCCACGTAGTAACAGTAATTCCTCATGTTCAGTTGCGGAACAAGCGGTTAATGGCATCGATGCTGTTGCGCTTAGTGCTACTGGGGATGGAACTGATGCCACTGTTGCGACTGCACCAATAGACAATGCTACCTTCAATGACAATGCCAACTTTTCGTTCTCTAGTGCAGGCGGATTGGACAATTCGAATAGTTCATTGGCAATGGCCGTCGATAGACTTCATTTTCGCGATGCCACTCATGTGGCAAGTATTAGCAGCAGCAACAACAACAAAACTTTACATCCGCACAATAATAATAACAACTTGACGACAACATCCGCAAGGGGAACTGCATTAAATGACTTTTCCACGTTCCAGGAGAACTCATATTTTGCCACACAGCATGATGCGGAGGCGCAAGAACGTCGTCTTGCAAAGGCCTTAGAGACAATTGCAAGGCATTTGGCTAAGGAGGCAATTGATCCTTTTAATAGCGAACTCTGTCGCGCATTCCTCACAAAAGTCAATTTCCCAGGCGATGATGATGCGCACGCTAGCTACAAAGTTGTGCAAACGCCACTGCCAAAAATATCTAACACACGCACATTGAATGTCCTCGATAGCATACAGTTCAACATTGACAAAGAAGTTGGTCGCGGCTCTTATGGATCCGTATACAAAGCGACCGATATTCGCACCGGCCATGTTGTGGCTCTTAAGTACCAGAAGCCGCCAAATTCTTGGGAGATTTATATTTGTGATCAGGTAAGTGGTAAAAGTACATTCGAGTGCTCATCTCTGTCACCTAAAATGAATCAGATAGGTCATTGTCTGTATGAAAAAGAGCAGGCATATGTAAGTGCATTGTAGCAAAAAATAAGTTTAAATTGAACATTTATTTCAATATGTGCAGTATTAGCTTATTTTGGTTAGTTATTAAATATATGATTTTAATATATTTTTTTTGTACTTTTTGTTGGAAAAATTTTTGTTTTTATCGCATCTTAAAACATGTGATAAAGAAAGTAAAAAAGATCCTGTAAAGTTTGCACGACTGTGAAATACCCGCCTTTTCACAAGTGAGAACAATTTTGTTGTACCTAAACATGACAGAAGGGAGAATGATTTGTATTTATATATAGCGAGATGATATAGACATGTCGGTCTGTTTATATGAACACTTAGATCTCAGAGACAACACTTGTTGGTTTAGATTTTTTCCACGCTTATTTCCGACTCCGCAAATAAAAAGAAAATCGAATAGCAAATGTAGTTTTGATGCTAGAGTTTTTAGTACATTCGATATAAACAAAGTTTGTATTTATGATTCCCGAAAATGTAGCAGTTTTTTTTTTCTCAACAAACGTCAGTGTCAACGTTACACTATACTATGATACTATATTAAAAACATAGTCTTTGGTATATTTAACTATTTTTGCGCTGTATTAATTTTGTATGTTTTAGGAATAATAACGCACTGTTTTGCATTTATTGAAAATGGGTAGTGGGTATCTTACAGCCGAGAACACTTGACTTTAGCTTTCTTACTTGTTGGCAACATACAAAAATAACTACAATATTTATGATTCCCGAAAATTTAGTTACGATCAGACAAAAATTGTTGAACTAATGAAAGAAATATCTTTGTATGGAGAAATTGGATCACTTACTTATTTGATTTGGCTGACAATTCTGTATATTTTGAATCGTACTTTGGGTATAATTAGTTAGAGCCCAATATTATGTTATGTTATAATTTATTATTCACAAAGCACTTCCAGGGAACTCTGTCCAACAAATTTTGAATTCATTATCGTAAAACGATTCAAAAATCAAATAGAAATTTCCACGAAAATGAAGAACGAATTAAAAAAAAACGCAACAAAATGCTAAAAAGGAAAAAGAATTAACGTTGTTGAAATCAAAATATGAGGAAGCAAAAAAATGTCAAATGACATTTTTACTAAACATTTAAAGATATTTTTCTCAAAAACTACTTCATTTTGTTCAGAACGACATTATTTAATAAATGATCTGCAGTTTGATTTAGTACAATAATCAATCAATTGATCTTTAACAACAGGTCTTGAAACGTGTTCAGGAACGAGAAGTGCTGCCAGGATTGATGGATATATCGACTGCGGTTATAGCACCAAATGCAAGCTTGATAGCTACTGAATTCTCTCCGTTTGGTTCGTTGCTAGATATTAACAACAAAATTCGGCAGGCCACCACAAAAGTTATGCACGAATCGCTAGTGATGCACTTCTCGGCGCAAATTTGCAATATTGTGGACCATTTGCATCGACAGCACATCATCCATGCAGACATTAAACCGGACAACTTTCTACTGATGCGCGTGCCAAGTGTCGACAGTGTTGAACCTTCTCTGCGTCTCATCGATTTTGGCTGTGCCATTGACATGTCACTCTTCCCTAACCCTGAGCATACAAAGTTCCGCAAGGTGGTTCAAACCGATGGTTTCACTTGCATCGAAATGCAGGAGGGTCGTCCTTGGTCATATGAAACGGATCTATTCTGTATTGCCAGCACGGTGCACGTCATGCTCTTTGGCGAATACATGCAGCCACAAAAGCGCCCCGCCGGATGGGATATACGTCAAAAACTGCCGCGCTATCTCAAGAAGCATGTCTGGTCTAAGTTTTTCAGTGATCTGCTTAACATGCGTGCTGACAAGTTGCCTCAGCTACAGTCAATGCGGAAAATATTCGAAGAGGAATGCTATCGCATGGAATCGGAGTTGCAAAAACACATACGTACTTTATCCAACATATTGCATCGACGATAACAACAGCACAACAAAAATGACATAATCATAATGTCACTGTACTTGTCGACCCTGTGCCCCGAATTGGGTATTTAACTAAACTACCAATGCGCTTGATGATCTGCTTAACACACATACTTGATTCACTACTACATAGTCTGAGACTAAACTCTGCCCGTCTGCGTGAATTAAGTAACTTTTAACACTACATTCATATTTACTGTTTCAAGCCCAAATACCCAAAAAAAATATTTGTTTAAATTTTTCCCCTTTAATCAAGACATTGGAACACTACAGAGCGCGATTGTGCTATCTTATGTAAATAATTTAACTAACACGTACAAAAACTTTCATCATCGGCATTATAACGCGAAACATAAATGTCAAGAAAACAAACCATGTCAAATGAAATGTAATACTTTAATTTTACTTAAGTATATGAAATACACATCATATTTTCAAAGTCAAAAGAAGAACAATAATATGTTCATATACCAAAACACATGAACGGTTTGAATGTCGATAATTGCACAAACATATTTAACACAAAAAAAATATGGAATTAATTATTTGCAATGTGCAAAAATACTAAATTAAAAATACTAAATTTATATGCAAGGCATTCAATCGTTTAGATTCAGAGCAAATAAACTGAATTTTGCGATTCAATTGTATAAAATGAATTGCAAGTGCAATTATCGCCATTTCTATAAACAGTATCACAGATGAGTTCTAAACTATCTTTTCAATCCTTGCTTTTTTTTAGACATTCTAAAGAACCAATTATGTGTATTAAAAAACGTTTGAATTGAACGCTTTTCTTAAGCTTTCGCCCTGAATCGCTAGTCTACTACGTACTTTTGGCATAATTTCAATAACTTCTGAGATATGTCTGAATTATGTGCTTCATTCAAATTTTTTAAATTTATACTCATTTGAGTGAGCTGATATGCAGTAAGAATTAAACATTTTCTTAACATATGCATAGGTACGGTATACGTAGGCATATTGACCACGATCGTCCCAGCGAAAACATGGGCGAAAAATAAGAAAACAAAATTGATATTTTTCATGTACAGAAAGTCACCTGTGAAGAAACTGGAAAAAGTAAAAACAAAAAATAAGTTGCGATCGTTAAATGTAATGTAAAATACTATAGGTAATCTAAGATTTGCTGTACTATTGAGTAATATAACTTTAAATGATAGAGAATAAAAATTGAGGAAATGTTGAATGAAAAGTACAAAAACAAAAAACAAAAAAAAAAAAGAGAAAATCATCGTGGTAACCTATTTTCGCGAAGATGAAATGTAAATGCTAGAAAAACGAAATTGCCGCTAGGTAATTGTCAAGTAAGTGCTAAAAGCGCCGTGTGCAGCAGGCGGCATGACAGCGTGGCAGCATGCAACAAGTAACAAGAGCAGCAACATAACAACAGCGTATAACAATCATGGACAACAATGCTGCGCTTGACCCACTTTTTCTTTTTGCCAACAGGCAACGGTAAACAATTTCCACCAAGCAAGCGAGTGGAAAAAGTTGCAACTTTTCATGCAACACAACAGACATAGACACACACTCCGCATAGCGCCGCAAAGTCAAAGTCGACGTTGCGGCGCTGCAAGCATCGACTTCGCAGTCGCTGTAGCTGTCGCTGCTGCGCCGTCACTGTGGAAACGTCTATGCGCGCTTGCAGTTGCAATTGCATTCGCCTTCGACTCTGGCTTTGGTTGTGACTCTCGCCAAGTGAAAGTAAAGTGGGGCAAATGTAATTATTGTTGCTTCTAGTAACCGTAACCGAGTTAGAAGCCTCGACTGCAGTTGGAAAGTTGGCAACAAATGACGACGTCGACGTCGACGCCAACGTCAACTTTTACACAATATTTTATTTAATCAAATTGCAAAGAGAAAATGCTAGCAACATCGGCAACAGGCAACAGACAACAACTGCGGCACCGCAATTGCAACAGGCAAATAATGCAACGCGAAAACTTTCTATTTTTTGTGTGTCGTATTTGACGTCAACACTGAATGCAACTGCAGCATTCACGCACACACTGCCATTAGATGTTTGCAGATTGTTGCATGCATGAATTAATGATTGTGGCCCATTTTGGTGTGTATGCAATTGGCCTTAAACGTACCCGTAAATAACCGACAGATTTTGTAGGATGTGTGTTATTAAACATTTGGGAAACATAACAATCTGCAGTAAGAAAAAGGATAGCACCAAACTGATCCTCTTAGGATAATATATACACACCTTTTACAATAATTCATAATTTTTTGATAAAAAAAAGTATAAAAATATATCATATATCATAACAATTATTTATGTTTTTATCATGATTATTTATGATTTTTTAAAAATTATCTCAAATCTAAAATCTATATTATAAAAATTATAACAGTCTCTTAAATTTTAAAACAACATCTCGTCATCAATTTAGTAATTTTCTCATTACTCTATAAAATTGCGTTGTTTAAGCTACTAATCAACACTGAATTTTTTGTGCTTTTGTCATTTTGTATCGGGTTTTATATAGGGTTTTATATATTCACGAACACATTAAGTTTTGGAACCAAAAGGACAAGAGCCAAATATTAAGATTAGTTCGAGTAGTCAACAAAATATCAAATTTTATTTTTATTACAATCTAATTATCATAATGTACACTTGTCACTCAAACAGCCTGTTTAACTATAATATTAGATTTGTAAAATTACAAAATTACTATGTTTATTTGTCAGCCACTGCAAAATCAGCTGACTTTTTCTTAAATATTTAACTTATATTAGTTAAAATTGAATTGTAATTATACCAAAACTCTAGATTTAAAATTACGCTGCCTATTTGATTTTTTCGGATTTTCGGGGAAGGAGGAGAAGGAGGCCTCGATCTAAAACAAACTTAGTCTGCGTGAAACATTAACAAGAGTTTTTAAACATTATTTCTCTATACTCTCTGAGATCTATGGTTCATACGGACGGAAGGACAGATGAACAAACAGATGGGCATGAGTGTTACATACATATATTTCCTGTAGACTCAAAGCTATAATAACCTTTTACCCTGTGAGTAGCGTGTAAAACAGTTGTTCTCTAAAGGGTTTTGACGCGATATAATTTTGTGCGTTAAGGCCTAAGACTAAGGGAATGCAAGCGGGATTGAATGAATGACTTATTCAGACACTTCCATTGTTAATTCTTCATCCGAACTAGATAAAACATCGTTGGTAACCCATTCAGATTGGAAAAAGTCATGGACAAAATTCGGAATGTGATCGAATTTATATTTACTTTGCTTACACTTTTCTTATTAACTTCTATATTTCTTTATCACAATCATAGTTTGTTTCATACTATTTGCATTGTGAAAGGACGAAATAGTTGCTGCTTCTTGGAAATTATGGCCACTTGATGGTCACGGTCAAATGGCAAAAGCTTTTGCTGTTTGTGTGCACAAATTGCACGTCCCCAATGCGAAACAATGAAATTAGTTAAGTAATTTACAGTGAAATGCAGATTGCGGGCTGGTGAAATTTGTTTTTGTATTGACTGGTATTACACGTACTCTCATTTGGCTGAGCATTGTGAAAAAGACGTGAGGTTTGTTAAAGTCTAAGATACAACACACATCCTCAGTGCATTTTGGCAAAATGCGCTTCGCTACATGGAGCAGAGTTGTAAAGTAAGGGTATCTAATGCTAGTCAAGCAACACAACCGGTTCTTTTTTTGCTTTCGTTGCCATTGTTGGCTGCATTTGGCACACATAATGTGGCTGCTGCGATCCACATCCGTTAGCAACCACAGCGGCAGTTGCAGTTGCCGCGCAGTCGCAGCGCAGTCGCAGCGCAGTCGCAGCGCAGTTGCAATTTTAGTTGCAGTATTGCATGTGGTACGTTGTGATGTTCGTAGATGCATTAGAAAGTTTCAGCAAAAGTGTGACAGCTTTTCTATTTTCCACCCGCGCATCAAGCCGGATTGAGGTACAACAATTTCAACATGCTTTTAACCTATTTATTTATGTACTTACATACTTATGTACCTATTTACTTATGTCGTTTTATTTAATTTTGACATTGCAACTGTTAGAATTTGTCAAGATTTCGCAATTTTAACAATTAATTAAAACCGAAATGTATATATGAATATATATATATTAATATATACAAAAGCATCGTATTCGATTTAACGCCAACTACGGCAGACTGGTAGTTTGAATAAAAATAAATTCAAATGTATTTACGATATTCCGACAATTTTATTTTATACAAAATTATATTTATTAAATAACGTGTTAACCTGCACTAAAATAGCATTTATTATCTTATAGTCTATTTTAAGTTGAAGTGTTATCCTAATTCGCCATCATTTGTAAATACATAATTCAGCATATGTACATACATACACATTCATTATTTTTCCTCAGTCTAAGGCTCAGAACATACCACGGCACGGCACGCCACGTTAGACAGAGTCACTAGAGAGCATTGACTGTTGACCGTGCGAGGACCTTGCACTTGAGTGCGATTCTTGCTCCTTCGTGCTCAGCCAAGTCAATGGCCAAAGGAAAAGCCGCAAAGTATCCTACGCAATATACTCGTATTTTGCGATTTGACCCTAGTGTTGTTGCTTTCGTAATATGGCAGAGAGTTCGACGTCTGCCAAAATTACAAAGCACTTGCGGCACACCAACACGAGGACACCAGGCGAATCGCCTCGTCTGATGAACCCGCCCCCATTTTTGCCTGCTTCACGCAGCGACAGGGCGACGCTTCCGTCGACCCGCCAATCCCAAAAGTGAAAGGTTATTATAACAATATAAAGCAGACGTTGTGGACATCGATGTCTGGGCTAAGTCTAATAACCTTTCCCTGCTTTGTCCCTTTCTCTTTCGTTGGAGCAGACAACGCGCGCATCCACAAACAATAATAAGGACAACAGCCTCGGCACGAATGTAAGAGGAAGAGATTGGGCGCCAGACGCTGTCTACGGTTCATCTTCCTGCCATCTTCCAGTCCATATCTATAGACGAGCGCACACACTTTCAGACGCACTCAAAAGATTTCCAGTAAACTAATAAAAAATTGTCAGTCTGCCCTTGCCAATGTGTTTGTGAAAATTCACACACACAAGCACACAAGTATGTATATATGTACATTTATATTCTGCACATATGTATGCTTATATGTATATGTGCAACTACATATTTATGTATACTTATATACCTACACACACAAACACGCCGTAATGGCGTGCATCCTGAGAATGTGAACGTGAGTAATAACAAGTAGACAGCCAGAACCAAAGAGCGAGACAGCGAGATGGAGTTGAACAGTAGTTCAATAGTGCTAAATCACACAAAACAATAAATTGTATTACATTTGCTGACATTTAAGTGGGCTTATCGAACGCCTGGTACACACATTCCAAAATATTCAGATATCATTGCTTATAACGATATATATTTTAGGTTTCGATAATTTTTAACCACAGTGCAATGGTTGAAGCTTCTGTGCCAGACAAATGTCATTGCTCGACGCCAGAAAGGTTAACCTTGAAAGTTTAGCTTCTAAAGAGGCAAGAAAGGACGAGCAACAGTAGACAAAGAGAGAGTGAGACAGGAAAATAGGGAGATGTTCAATAGAGAATAATCGATGGCGGATGCACGCATGTAAATATGTACATACATATGTATGTATATACATACATACTTGTTAATTACAATAGAAATGGAAGAATTTAAAACTATTCAATATCGCAGTGGAGCTAGAAATTTGAACTTAATATGCGACCGAATAACCAAACGATAGAATTGGCTTCAAAACATAGCGCAGCATATCAATTGACTTGGCCAAAATAAAAAGAGAAAGCGGGTCTCCGTTAAAGAACACTGAGCTCCAACACCAAACAAACACTCAGATGGAAACAACTGACAACGGCAACAACAACAAGACAACAGCAATATAAACTGGCAACATAAAATTACCGCCAGCAAAAAGCAACGGCAACAAATAATAAAACTGGGTCGGCACGCTGCTGCGTCAGTTGCAAACGAACAACGTTGTTGTTGTTCGAACTTGTTTGAGGTTGCGTCAGTCTGACAGTGCATTTTTCGTCCAATTGGATAACGTGCCCATGTCACACATGCATACATTCATATGGATGTATGCATTTACTGTGTATGGTGTATGCATGTATGCATTTATGTGGGTATAGAATTGATCTCAAAAGAGTAGTTCGTCGAACAAAGTTTCAAGACAAACTGCAGCAGGCTAGTCTAGGCTTTAAACCTTGTTGCCACAACTCTCTCAGAACGCAACCGCATTGTGATCGCAGGAAGCAGCAGTTTCCATTTCATTCCGTCCAAGTCAACGACAGTTCTTGATCAGAGGCCTTTGTATGTATTTGTGTAGTGTAATTTGTGAGCCACAAATGAATTAAAAAGGAAAATTGTAAAATATGTATGTGTGTATACTTACATTTATGTATAAACATAAAATTTCCACCAAATTCTAAACAAATTCAACTTTAATCAGTATATGAATGTGTATGTATATATATATATATGTGTGTATCAAGTGCACGAATTCAATCGACTTCTGCCACGCCTCCCAAATAAGCGGCGAAGGCTCGATCAAAACAAACAACTGAAAAAAATAAAACAATCAGGTAAGAATATTACTCGTTTACTCAGAAATACAAATACAGTAGAATCCGGTTATAACGACTCCGCTTATAGCGTCCGACCGGTTATTACGACGAAAACTCGATGGCTTGGTTGGTCCCCATACAAACTTATATGAAAGCGCCTTCGCTTAGAACGTCTCCGCTTTTAGCGACTAACCGCTTATACCGACGAAATTTTTCAGAATTCAACCGGATATAGCGACGAAAAAAAAAATTCAGCGAAAAATTGCCAACAAATTTAAGCATCAAACGGCGTAATTAGAAATGTATGTATGTATTTATCAGTGATCGGCACCCTTGCTTGTGTGCGTAGCAGCGACACGAAGCTCTTAGACTCTCACTACTTTCTGTCAGTCTTAGCCGTCGCCTTAGCAACGCTGCTGTTAGAGAGAGACAGTCGAAGTGCAATGCTGACGTCTCACAAATGTTTACAGCGTGCGTGTGCAGACCACATAGCCTATTCTGTTATATTTCTAGTTTTTTTCTGCTTTTTTTTTTGAATGCGTAATTTCGCCAAATGTGAGTT
This sequence comes from Drosophila kohkoa, assembly GCA_019972355.1. Classification (NCBI taxonomy): domain Eukaryota; kingdom Metazoa; phylum Arthropoda; class Insecta; order Diptera; family Drosophilidae; genus Drosophila; species Drosophila kohkoa. The sequence continues at coordinate 1,761,842 of BJEL01000057.1, read as the reverse complement.
AATGCACAAAATGTGCAATGAAGTGGTCATTCAGTTTAAGCTCGACACTTGTGCATTACACCCGCAAAATGTCTCAAAAAAAAATTTTTTTTTTTTTTAAATTAATTTGTTTTATTTTAAAAGCCTATTACGAACTGGCAACCATAAAATAAACAAAAAAAAATTTTTTTGCTCCTTCCGGTTAGTGCGTCCTCCGGTTAGAACGACGTAAAATGGTCGGTCCCTTGAAAGTCGTTATAACCGGAATCTACTGTACATATGTTTCATATATTAACGTTAAATTAAATTACTATTTTATATGTACATATGTATATACATATATCGGAATTGTCAAGTTGGTTGTCCTCTCAACTATTAATTTTTTTTTCGTCCTTTGTTAAAAAAGTGTGATATTATGCTTAAATACTTCAATTTCGCGCTCTCTCACCACATCATTCTCTCTCACACTGAGTCATACTTCTGATGCGGTCACAATTGATGACGCTGTATTTGCTGTTGTTTTGTGTGTACCCGGTATTCACAGAATAAACGGGTATAATATATCACTTGAGAATCCGAAGTCCTGTTTGTAAAATACATAAATACGTTTAAAATGTAGCGTAAAAATAAAATATTTTCAATGCGACCGTCGAAGCTTTTTGAAGCATAGTCATAGTATGGCACAGTGATACACACTCCATTTAGTTATTTGTTCCTCTCCGAATTCGACTTTTGATTTAAATCTGCAACTGCTTTCGTTCATTCATAAACTTTAAAGTTCTTATGGTTCTCAAAATTTTTATTAAACACAAATGTGCCAGTCGACGCAACAGCGTCATTTGTATTGCGATTACCCGCAACTCTCACACGCGGAAGTCATTGGACTTGACAACAACAACAACCGTATCATGAACGATACAATGTCGCGTTGGTGGCCATCATATTGTAACGGAAAAGTTGCTCCTTTGTTTCGAAACATACTTACATACATACATATGTACTTACAAGCAAATATATTTACAATGTGTATGTTAACGCATTTATCTAAATCTATATCCGATTATAGTTTTGCATATAAACATTGTACAGATAAATATCGATAAATTTTAATTCTTCGATTGTAAAATACACTTATGCATGTAGAACATACACATGCAATGTACAATGTACGTATAATGTATGTATGCATATGGATGTATCTATAAACAAGCGGAGGGAAGGTGGCGAAAGAGAGGCAGAGAGAGAGAGATAAAGATACTTCCAAGGTCTCTTACGTCAGAACATGTGCAATGTTGTGTGGGGTCAGTCAAATTGGAATGTGAATATGAAGTATAAATATTTAAACTCATACACATAAAAGCATACACACTTACATATGTATATGCGTTTACTTTTGTATGAATGTATTGTGGGTGTGCAAAAAGTGCAGCGAGCCCAGCACAGTTTAGGCTCCCGTCACAAAGAACAAAATTACCCGACTCTGTTATTGTTTTTAAACTCCCCAGTCAACGTGCGCCTATATATACACACATACATAAATGCATGCATGTGTGTGTAGCTTTGTCACACAGGCACACACACACAGTTACAGTCTCAGTCATTCGCGTCGCAGTGCCTGATCGGCAGTAGGTTCAAGGCCAACGCCTGAAAGGTTCAAAATGCTCACCATGCGATTATGTGAGCGTGCGCAGAGAGCAGTCATCAAGACGAGGAGCGATCAATGGTCAGTGTATGTATGTATGTGTATTTATGTATACATGTATGTATACATACAAGTCCACGCCCACATATATACATGTTTTCGTATGTATGTATAGGCTTATTCATTTAGGATTATTACATATGTATGTATGCAAACATGGATGTATACATAGAAGTTTCTACCGCTTATGTAATACAATCCTGTTGGGGCGCACATACAAATCCAACTCTGGAACTTTAAAAATTAAAAAAGGAGGCATGCATATACATATGTATGTATGTATATACAAACATACACACATATACAAATATATATCGTTTGTACATATGTACATACATATGTGTAAATAAATTGTATAGGTGTAAAAAGAGCGAAACATTCTAGAATCTAGATTACATAAAGCAGCAAAACAGCCTACAACGAGATCAGACAGCACCACAGACAGACAATAATGCAGCCCGTACAAATATTCGTACTTAGTCGCCCTCTCTTCAACACACACACATACACACAGCTTTAGCGAAAAAATGTTGTTTCTTTTTTTTGCAAGCAAGAGCAGCGCAGCCGCCGTCATTGGCTCTGCTGTGTGCGTGTGCATTTGTATGTGTCTCGCACTGTGTGTATTTGTTCGGCCGCAGAGTTAATGCACTCCAATGAGAAGTTCAAGGCTGAACAAATCAGTCGTTTGTTCAGTTTGCTCATGTTCACGGCGTCAAGCCATATGTATAGGCGTACATACTTGTGCAGGACCGAACGAGAAAATTTCTGTGTAGGATCTACATATGTATGCTTGTTAAATGTAAAAAATTATCGATATACAAATGTATGTAGATTTAAATATGCATATATTAATACATATATAAATGTACATAAATATGATGAATGCATATATAATTGTTTATATGCATGTATGTATGTATGTACATACATATGTATGTAGTTACGTTCCATAAATATTATATTCATACATCTGCTTACCTCACAAGTTAATGCTTATCTTGCCTTGCTCAACGCAATAACAATCAGCGGTTAGTTGGTGGGTGGGAGAAGGAATAGCATTATGGGTCGTTGCACGATGGCAGCAGTTCATTTAATTTGCACACAAAGTTCATATTTTGGGCGCCACACAAATACACTCATTTATTTATCTTATTCTATTTGATTGTTTGTGTTTATTCCCAATGCTCCCGCTGCAACTGCGCAAATTGTTAAACTGAGAGAGCAGAGAACAGAAGATCGTTTCTTATTGAGAGAACTGCCAATAGTGGAAGAGCGAGAGAGTTTTGTTTCTGGTTTATTGAATGACCAATCAACCTACTACTTGGTGGGGGTTGCGACTGCTCGGCAGTCTGCAGTGCAAGACAGATGGAACCGAGAGCGGGGCATTGCTGACCGCGGGCGGGAGGAACTGCCTCTCTGCCCCCTGCCAACCAACTGTTTTTGTTGTTGTTTCCAATTCTAAATTTAGCATTTCTGAAGAATTTGTGTTGAGTGCACGGTGCCTGCGCCGTTGGCATTTTCTTCTATAAAAGGGATAATACGTAGTTACGTTTACTCATTGCTGAATGCCGAGATACAAACATGTACATATGTACATATGTATGTATATGTTTAATAAAAACATACATATGTATGTATGCATATAAATACATTTATACATATATGTATGTATGCAGACATGTGTAACTGCCGTTGAGTTCTCTTCTCGCTGCAGTTCGTCATGCTCGTTGTTGTTCTGCGCATTTAATTCTTATTCGTTTATTTCGTAATAATCGCAACATCCGTTGCCGTTCATCGTGTTGAAGGGGGTGGTGAAGAATTGATGGGGGCTTATATTCATTGTTCTTTGTGCATATGTATCTGTATTTGTTGCAAGAGGCATCGTAAGACGATTCTTTGTTGGCTAAATGATTGCATTGTCGATCTTGTTCTTGCGGTTTTTTCCTTCTGCTTATCGCGACAAGCATTATATAATTATAATTATCACCCTTTTTGCTTATAAAAGTGTATGTACACATGTATGTATGTACTTAGGTATTTCCACATACATTCATGTACATACATACATTAAAAAATGAAGGCACTGTATAAGTCCAAAACGTTAGTTTTCTATTTGGCAACATTGACAACAGTAATTGCAGAAGCAACAACAATTAGCCAAAAAGCAAGGCATCAACAACAACGAAAACAATTTGGAAAGTTTTGTTGCCGAAATGCATAATTCATACATGTACATATGCACGTACATATGTATGTATGTATATATGTATGCATCTGTGTCCAGTTGACACTCTAGACATACATACATACATACATAATTGCAAATGGCAGCCAAAAGAATGAAGTCGCTGCTGAGGGAAGTGAAAAGCTAAAGTCAAGCGCGAAAGCAACTAACGATCAGCTATAGAAGCGAAGAAGGAGAAGCAAACGAGCGACGAGATCTTGTCAAATGAACAACAAATGAAGCGCATTGTGCAAAACTTTTACTCTGGCCCCGGGTCTTGCTGTGGCTATTGACACCGCTACGGCAAATATACAAACATCAATTCACATAAACTATGTTTGTATGTATGTATGTATGTATGCAGGTACATATTTACGTATAGACAACGTTTGAGTAGCTTCTACTCGTAAGCGAGTGTGTCAAGAAGAAAAATTAATTAAACAATCAATTGGCGTAACACTTTCTCTTCTTAAGCAATAAAACCGAAACAGAAGATCTTTATAGCGTTACTATAATGAACATTGGGCGTGAGTGAACGTTCTAAACCCGTGCGTCTTACTACGATCGACGTATTTTCACCAGGTGGAGAGCTTGAATGTAGAACACACTCACACGTTTACATGTGCATCACATGAACATACAAAACAAGCTCGAGCTTAAAACAACGCAGCATGTTTGAGCCTCAACCTGTATGAAAGCCAAAGCTGAACCGAGCCAATGCCGGGCACTAGGTGAGCGAGTGCAACTCAATCGACAACGAATGACTGGGACAGTGAAAAAGAGAGACAGAGCGAGAGAGAGGGAGAGACTGTTAGACCTCAACCGGTTTCGTGTGCTCTGAATTTGAAATTCGGTTTCTGTGTTGAGCACTGAGCGAAGACGGACAGCAGAAAAGAAGTGAGTGATGACGCAGCTTGAGCTTTGATAAGTTCTTGAATTGATCTTGCCACAGCAGAAGTTTCTTTCAAAGCGCATGTCTATGCCTGTGTGTGTGAGGCACGGCAAATACTCAAATCCGTTACTTGACCCAGTTCTGAACTGGATACGAGAAAGACGAAAAGCTTCAAGTCCAAAAGATTGCTGCGACAGAACGTTAACGTTAAGAGAGAACACTTACACCAGTCTAAAGATTTGACTGTGTGTGTGTAAGAAATGACTTTATGAATTCGTGTGTGTGCTTGTGTCTTGCGTGAAAGTTTCGTAATTACTCGACGAGTGTGTGTGTGTCTGAGTGTGTTTGTTAATCGTGCTCTGGCGGCCTACTTTTGAGGAGAAAGTAAGAACGAAGCGCTCGCGCTGCTTGGGCTTCGTTTCGATGTTGCTGTAGTTGTAGCCGGGCTTTCTTTATTATCATTCTTATTGTAATTGGTTACATAAGACGAAAATCTTGCGGGCTCTTTCTTTTTGTTGCGTTGCTTTGTTAACGTTGCGTTGCGTTGCGTTGCGTTGCCTTGAGTTGCGTTTCATCGTGTTGTGCTGTTTGTTGTCTAACCGAAGGCTGAAAGACTAACTGAGCGACCCATTGATCGTCGCTCTGACGATTCTTGTTCTTTCTAACGGTATAATGGACTCGAAATGTGGCTCTAATAATGCCGTTTACCTAATTCTGAAAACTTGTTTGGCATTGTCTTTCGTTGCGCTTATCGGTTATCGCTATGTGTGTGTGTGTGTTTGTGTTGCTGTCTGCTTTGTGTACCATTTTCACCGTTTACCATTTGGCCCAATTACTTATGTACGTTTGTATGTATGACAGAGATACAGATTTGGGTACTTTTCTTAAGGCGTTACATAATTCCGTTAGACATCACAAAATTGAGTTTCTCTTTATCAGTTTTATTTTACTTACTATGTTTATCTTAAAAATGTACAAACATAGTATTAACTAACAAGTACTAACCTAAGATTTCGATTCGAATATATATTTTTATCTCTTAACATTGTATTTTTTATTTACTATCGATTGAGTCAGTAATACCCATTAGGCATGCCTTAATAACACAATCGTGTACCTTTATTATTACCTAGACTTTCTGGTTTACTCAGACGGAGTTCTATAAGTAACACGTCTTTTTTTTTTAGTTTTAATTTCATTACTTCATACCCTTACAAAAGAATCACTAAACAATTTGGTAGGCTTTTTTGTTATAGAAATGTTGTTTTATTTGTGCAGTAACTTAAGCTTTTGTTTATATTATATTGTTATTTATTTATTTATTTATATATATTTATTTATATATTATTTATTTATTTATATTTTATTATATATTTATTTATTTATTTTTTGTATACATGAGTTACACAGAAAATAAATCATTTATGATCAAAATTTTAGTTTTATTTTTTGTATTTCTCAAATTTTATGGAATTAATTAGAATAAATTATTATTTTTTACAAAATTCATTATAAATTAAAACATAATTAAGTCCATGTAATTTTTATAATATAAAAGTAATGAAGATCCCTGGACCCAGATAAATGCTTGCTAGAATGAAAAGATAATAAATAAACTATGTGAGTTTTTAGTTAATTTTCTATTCATGTCAGATTTAATCTTATTATAATATCAAGATAACAGCCGGCTATTAAATATCTAAGTATCTGTAAATACCTGAAGTGCACTTCATGTATTTTCATTTATCAAAAACAATATTAATGAATTAAAATTCTCTTCTCAAAGGATGTCGAAATTGAGCGTTCTCTAACAGGGGTTCTTATATAACATCATAGTTCTTTAGAACGAAAGTTTCGTCATTATAAGTTGCAATGCTTCAATCAAATGAAGCTTAAAATTATTAAGTAAAAATGTGTAATTCAAGACATAAAGTTAAGCTCGATTTCTATTCTTCAGTATGTAGAAGGAACACTGATTTATTGGTAATTATTTTTATTTGTGTTTTGGAATACCTAATTTATACTTATTGCTGCACACAGTGATTTTAGAGAGCTAAAATATCTGAAGTAAAAAAAAGAAAGAGAATAAAGAGTAAGCAAAGCTATTTTGTCAATTATAATTAGCAGCTTAGACTTGATTTGTCACAATGGCAGCAAGCAAACACACATTATGTGAAATTCTAATAATAATTTCATTACGAAAAAGAAAGCAACACAATAAACATGTCACGCTCTTTCTGTGGCCATAGCTGTTGTTGATTTGTAGCTTTTGTTGTTGCGGCTCTTGCTGCTGTTGCTGTTATTGTTATTGCTTAAATTGCTGCTGCTTTGCTGAAGTTCGCGTCGCTGCCGCTGCGTGCATTGACTTTCCATTCTTGTGTGCGTGTGTGAGAGTGTGGGGGCGGGAGGGGAGATGTCGATGCAGAAACTTGACTGCGCCATCTCTCTCTCTCTCTCTCTCTCTCTCTCTCTCTCTCTCTCTCTCTCTATGTATGTGTGATTGCTTTCGTTATTCTAATTTTTTCCTTTCCGAAATCAAATAACAAAAAACAGCTAAACGAATACATACATACATAGATATAATACATACATATGTATACACACACACTTACATACATTTGTATTATCAGCATGCAACGACTCAGTATTAAAGAAATATACAAAGTGATAAATGAAATCAAATTGAATAAGCAATATGTATTACATATACAATTATTGTACATTTCTCATTCATATGTACATACATATGTGACAAATTTCTTTTATATGTATGTACAAACATACTTGTTGCTAACAATGCAAGCGCAATAACAACGAAACGCAAAAGTTGCACGATGAAAAGAAAGCAGAAAGCGATGACCGTCCATCCCCCAATTTCATTCTGTCCCTTTGTCGGTCCGATCGTTCGTATGTTTGCTTGTATGCGTGTAGACGTTTCTACGTGTGACGCGTGAGTTCTGCACAACGCAACAGAGCAAGCAGCTCCCATTAGCATTACACTGTCACTCTCTCCGTCTCCGTCTGTGTCTGTGTCTCTGCTTCTGGCTCCCTCTCGCTTGCTCTTCTCTCCTACACGCATGAGCTTTTTTGGCTTTGCAATCGATCATTGAACTTTGGTTGTGAAAAGTAGAGCAAGACCCAAATTTCTTCACTGCTTAGACTCTTTGACAGCGGCTGCTCGCTGCGTATATGATACATATATATATACATATGTATGTGTATGCAGTCAGTTTGTTTGTATGTAAATATATAGGTGCTGTGCTTTGGTGTTATCGCTTCCTCTCTCACTCTCTTTCTGGTGCTTCTCACTCACTCTCAATATGTAGTTGAGGCAAAAGCGGCTGCTTTCTTTCTTTGTTGTTGCGTCGAGTCGCGTCGCTTCGCTGCGATTGCGATTGCTGCTTATGTCAAATGGTTTCTCAAGTACCCTCCAATTGCGACCGATAAACAGTAAATAAAACGGACAATGTTATTGTTTATAAAACAAAATGCAAAAGTGTATTAATGTAATGATCATATTTATGTATTTAATAATTGCTTAGAATACAAACCCACATCGCTCCACTTAGCGGGGGGCCTGCTCCACCTTCTACCTTCCACCTTTCACATGTGCTGCAAGCGCCAGTTTTCGACTTCTGCGTGAAAGTAACAAGCGAACAGTTTATGTACAAATATGCTTGTGTGTGTGTGCCAGTCGAGATATTTGGTTCGACTCGGTTTGGAAGAGAGTGAGAATGAGCGAGCATGAGAGTATTTGTGTGAATCGCTGGGCTTTTCGTGCGTGTTTGCGGCAAGTTCATTCACATTTGCACTCATTACGCGGCCAACAACGGCAGCCAATGCTGCTCTTGAAAATCAAACTTCTGTAGTGGGCTGCCAAAAACTAAACTGCAATATATGTATGTACACACGTACATATGTATGTACATACGTAATTGCAGAAACTTGAAAACACAAAATATGCATAGCTAACTGTTATTAAGAAGCCTTTACATCTTATTCGATAAACAAGACCAATCAAAATTTCCAGATTGTCAAGAAATTGAACCTTCAAATTCCTATTTATTTGCAGTTTTGTAGCATTACCATTTAGTAAAATATTCATCAGTCATAAAACAGAAAATTTTTACGATAATATTTTGGTATTCCTTTTTAACAAGTTATGATTAGCTATCATCACGTGTTATGCCGGTAGGTGCTGGATAGGTGGCAAATAACAATTGCTGCATATTTTTTCCTTTGTCATGTAACACTTATGTATGTATCATCTCGAACAAAATCCCTACAATCGAACAGTTATAATGCACTATCTGTATATTGGCCACTCCCCCTTGTCCGCTTTTTCTGTCACCCCATCCATTTCTATTCCATTCGTCTCACCGTTTGTTTGACAACGTGCCAGCGCCATACAATGTAAATTGCTCAATATATGCATTCATTGCCTTGCGCACCCCCCGAGTGCCATCACCTGTTCAGTAGGCCAGTCCGATATCACATCGAACTTGCCGTCACGTTTGCCGTCTTGGCCTACTCACGTTTTTCCAGCAGCAGCGCAGTCAACAACGCAACGTGTCGGACTTCGAACATGTTGCGAGTGCTAACGTAACGACGCAACGCGACGCGACGCGACGCGACGCTCAAGTCCAAGAATGTGAAGTTAGGTAAACGGTGGGTGAGGGGAGTTTATATATCTGTACATTGTCGTCGCTACCCAAACCATTCATTCTCACTAGAGGTGGAGAACTATCGATAGTCGGCGCTATCGATAGCGAGCGATTTTTTCTTTCAAACCATCGATAGTGTCGATAGTCCCATCGATAGTGTGATGCTTTTTAATTGTTAAATGTAAAAAAGCTATAATATTAAATTTAAACAAAACTTTATTATATTCTTAACTCTTAAAAATAAAAAATACATTTCATTTGTTGCCAGTTTTTTATCGTCAGATCGCTTAAAATACTTCCACACTTTCGATATCCGTTTCTTCTTTCGTTCTTCGGCTTGCTGTGTGTGCTTGAGTCCGAGTCAGCGCTGCTGCATTCACAAGCAACTTCGACGTCACTGCTAGGACTCCTAGCCTAGGAGTTGAGTTGCGTCGTTTTGCTTAAATTGAAAAAACACGTGTTTAATACTTCAAATAAAACTTACAAATACACTTGCACTTGCCTTTTTCGACAATTGTTAGGAGCTTCTCCACGTAACTTATTTTTGCTTTCCACTTTCAACAATATTTTTGCTTTCCACTATATTTTTGCCTTGCGCTATATTTCCACTTTCCACTTTCAGCTATATTTTTTCTTTGTGATGTCAGACGCCGAGTGCAAAACTATCGATAGTGCAGGGCTGCCATCGATGGCGGTGCGATAGCGCCAAACCATCGATAGCGTCGATAGTGCCATCGATAGTTCTCCACCTCTAATTCTCACGTTGCACAGGCGCGCTTTGTGGAAGACTAACAATGACTAACTCTCCCGAAACATCGTTGACTCGTTTTGCAGCACTTTCGAGGTCACATTTGGGGGCGGAGACTTGGTTTGGTTTGTTGACTTTGGGTTAGGAAAGTTTTGAGTTTCCAGTTTATTGTAACTTAAATAATTCAATTGACACAGACTTTCTAATTCTGAAATTCGGATTCGTTGTCATATTAGGAGTTGAATTATATTTTTCACTAATATTCAATCTTTAAAAATATAAGAACGTGTTAAGATTACACAATTTTCAGTACCTTGTAGAGGTACAACAAAATAAATACATTGTAAATAAAATTGTTTGAAAGGGGAATATTCTAAAATATTCAAATACTCTGCGTAAAGTAAATTCTTCTACTTGTACCAGCTCAACAACTATAGTATTCGTAGTGCAGGCTATTTCCGTCATAAAATAATGCAATATCCAGAATAAATGAATATTTATTTGTATATTGCATCACCAACATATGCCGCGTAATAAACTTGCAATTAGGTATATTCGTCGTAGTGAATGCAACTGTTCGTTTATGCTTTCTTTAATACAAAGTGTAATTATTGAAGAACACTTTTACAATTTCCACGTAATGTTTTTAAGATAAATATAGCTAATAAAAATGAAGAGAATATTTGATTAGCACTCTTTCAAAGAGTATCTGCGATACGACTCAGTTTGATTTAACCGAACATTGTCGTTATCTGTTACAGAAGCAATCACGTTGCAAGCCGCAACAAAATAATAATAACAAGCTAAACCTATAGCTAAATTACTGTAAGTTTAATACACACCTTATTTCCAAATCTCCTTCATAGTAAAACGAAATGTCGTATTATTTAAGGCAGATAAGAACAACAATAACTAAACCATATCGAATAGTAATGCTGTTCTAGTCAGGAGTGGTCGATATGATACTCTGTGCTTTTGTTTCAAAATATATATATTGTATATTTGTATATTTTTAACCTTGGCTTTCCCTGGAGAGCTCAACTCTTCAGTAGATTAGAAATATGTCGATTCCGCTCTGGTCTCTCATACCCTTCTTTCCACACTCGTCACAGGGTACAAGTAAGCGCAATATGTGAGCAAATCGCTCATTTCCATAACGGACTCAAGTCGCGAACATGTGAGCCCAGCAGCGTTGGAACTTGTCGAGACGCGTCGCGACGCGGGAGCGTTGCACTGACAGCCGGCTGCACATTTCGCGACACGTGACCAGCGCCAGCACCCGGCGAGTATCAAGTATAAATAGCTCTCGTTGGGCGTTGCTATAACTTGACATTCGACGGTGCGCTTGAGGAAGGGGGGGGCTATAGCGAGAGGGGATATTGCAGTGCGCTAGCTGCGGCCATAGCTTGTATTACGTTGTTGTTGCTTTTTCGCTGCTTCGCTGCTGACTTTGACGCCGACGACGAATACGTTGAAGCTGTTTCGTAACAGTTTGACGTCTTGCTTAGTGTGCGTGTGTGTTGTGTGTAGGTGTGCACTGAGAGTGTGTGCGTAGAACGTACGTAGTCAGCAAGACTGTTACAGCCGTTTGTTCGTTCCTTTTCGTTCCATTCCCCATTCCCCATTCCCCATTCCCTACTCCCCCACCGCAACGTGAATGCTACTCTGCTGCCACGCAAACATCGCCTGCGGTGTAACCAATGAGCGAACCAACAACTGATTACCTGAGCTATACACCATACTCGCACATTCACATTGGTATTCGTGTTTGTGTTCGTGTTCGTCTTCATTGCAAAATATTAGTTGAGCTTCGGCATTTGAATGATGCTTATGACGATGATCAGATCGGAACGACAGGGCGCAGCGGAAGTAACGAAACAGCGATTGGCCGGACCACGTGAGTGCTTGGCTCACGTGTAACGGTAGCTGGCTGGACCAGCAGAGCAGAGCAGAGCTCGACGGCTCGTCGTAATGATTTTGCAATCATGCGAATTAGTTATCCCACTACAATTAAGTATCAAGTGAGGGGAGTAGCAGCATTCAAGGAATCTCGAATGCTTATTAAACTATGGCACATGATAACTTCTCCCCTCAGTAATAGTCATTCTATCAAAAAAATATACCACATTTCTCAAATATTTAAATTGAACATTTATAAATATCGGACTCAGATTCCATTCCTATGTAATTCATTTAGGCAAAGCAATATTTTTTAATGTGTAAAAATTTATTAACATAACACTGTTCATTTGTTATTTGGTATTATATAATTCAACTTGTTTGAAGAAGCAATGAAGAAATGATAATAATATAATTTTCTTTCGAATATCGTTTTAAGTACTCAACATTTTTTGCTACCACAACCGAGATAGTTCTAAATATTCCGAAATTTCCCGAGATAACAAATCTTTCTCTCTATTGTTTTTATACTTCTTCTGGTATTTTATATTAGTACTTATCAAGTATATTTTAATTCTGATTCTTACGAATTTCCAAGTAAGCAACTCAGCAAATCCATTTGCCAGTCGTTCGTTCGTTCCGTCCGTCTGTCTTCGGGTCGTTAAGTTAGTCACACTCTGCCATATCAGACATAGTGGAACTTACGTAATATCTCCCGACCTAACTTTAGCTCGACTGCACATGTATGTACCTGTCCTTGTCTCTGTTTCTACCCTATTCCCGTGGCTTTAGGGTATAAGCTCTGTTACTAGCCCTACATAAAGTGTTCTTAGCAAACCTTTGGCTTCTCCTTTTTATTCAATCCAAAGGATCAATTTATCTATATCGAATATTGCATATTATGACAAATCACTCGACCTTAGATACAATACTTGAATGGTCCAGTGGTCTAGGGTATCTTCGGGCCGATCTCTGCGAAAATTACTTATTATTGTTTTTGTATCTAATCTGCAACGATGTTGTTATTGCCAGTCACAACTGCATCGCTTAGTTGATAAGATAGTCTCATTCTTTAGAAGAGGAAGTGGTTGTCTGAAAATGTGGAAAAATCATACTTGTTTGAGGCGGAATAATAAGGAATTCTCGGATAAGTTCTAATGTATCAAGTACTCATAAATCAACAAAATTCAAATAATATAAAAATGCATGAATTTTATAGAACAATAGGCAACTGAGTTTCACTGCAGTTTGGTAGATTTGTACTTAAATTGTACATGTTTTCTAAGCATGGTAATGGATACATTTTTCCAAATTACCGTTTTCTAAAAAAATTGGAAAAATTATACATTTTGTGTGCTCTTTATTGGAGAGTTCTTAGCTTTGTACAATTATAAAGAATTTATTTCTTGAATTATTATTAAAAATACTAAATATTTATTGCGATGGGAACACTCAGGACGTATTTCCGTTCACAAGCATGCTGAGTGAATGGTGGAGTTAATTCGCATAGAACTTTTGCAATTAAACCGAACTATGTTGAATTTTTTATTAAATCTCTTGAAAAAGGCTGAATTGAAAGCATAATATGGTTTATAGTTAGAGCAATGTGCGTCATCAAGAAGACAACTGAAACTCGAGTATACATATATATGTATATGTATGTCTGTCCATACATGTTGGCTGCAGTCACATCTATGTACATACTCACATGCAAATAAACTCACGGGGCCAGCAGCGCAGCGCAATGCAACGCAATATTTCAATAAATACAATTTTCCCGTCTTCCCGCATTTGTCAATCGCCCTCGTGCTGTCGTCGCACTGCCTAGCCCTCCCGCCCTACTTCATCCACTGGTTGGCGAGCAAGCACACGGCGCAATCACGTTCTACTTTTCAAAAATGCAGCTCAAAACGATTTGAGATTGACACTGATTACTCAACAGGCCAGCTGAACAGAACACAAATGTGATCGGTTGGAGCTCGCAGCGCAACAAGTCCGCAACCTTCTCCAACCAGACAAATTTCACTTTTACCCATGCCACGGCAAGCAAGCTGCTGCTTCAAACATGTTGACCGGTGTTCGATGCTCGATGTGAGTCGCGTGTCGCTACTGCGTGCAGCGGCAACGTGACCAGGCTCCGATTGGACTGTGGCTGTCGAGTGAAATGCTTTTACAAAATTCAATTGCGATTCAGCATTCGGTCGAAACGGTTGTGAATGCGCTCGCGAGCCGCGTAATATATTTTATATTGTGAGTGAATTACAGTCCTCCTCTCAAGTGCTGCTAGTGGGGAGATTGAACACAAATAGTAAAAGCAACATAATCAGACAAAGTATCAGCCAAAACATAGAAAACGCTGAACTTTAATTGTGGCATAAAAACAAAAAGCTAGTAAGAACAATTACTTAGTACACATACTAAGTATAGATCGTGACAAAGATCTTTAAAAACAAAAAATAAATATATAAACGTGAGTGTTTGTGTGAGTGTTTTCTGATCATTCATATTGAAATGCAAATTACAAAATCATATTAACAAATTGCATTTGAAAATTTGTGTTAATACAACAAACGGTGCTCGTGAATGGGATTGAATGCTTAAAACATTATGTCGATTGTGTGCATCTTAGAGCAGAAGGTGAATTTTATCAAAGAGGCTGCAACAAACAAACATATTCTAACACTCAAAAACAGCAATAAGACCAATATCAACAACTGTGCGGATAACAACAACAGTCGATGTGCAATATCATCATTCGCAGTCAATGACAACAAAGCACAATGTAAGTGCAACAATGAAATAAAACAACAACAACAACAAGAGGAGTGCATAAATTTGTTTATTAGTTAACAACGCAAAATAAACTCATGCGAAATAGGGAGAATAGATATGAAGAGAGCGACGGCAAAAGAGAGAGAGAGAGAGCGCAGTAGCAGCGCGCTTAGTCATTTTGTTTTTGTGAATTTCGACTCAGCCAGCAGCGACTGCAGCAGAACAGCACAGCGCGACGTCGTCGTCTGTTGCTTTTACTTGTTGTTCCTTGAGAATGGGGCTGCTGTGCTGCGGCTTTTGGATGTGTAGGAGTCGTAGGGGTTGCCGGCGGCAGCAACGCTGGCAGCGTCTGGCCGCTGTCGTGAGTAAGCCAGTTTATGGGAACGAGAATAAGTGTTTGTGCGTGTTGTCTGTATGCGTTTATAATACATACTGTGTGTGCTATAGCACATTGAACTGCAAATGCCAATTCGATGGTCACGGTGAGGGTGAGACGACAACGGCAGCGACAGAGACGACAACAATAATGAACACAAAGACAGACACTTACACTTGCACACTAGCAAATCTCGTCGTGTGATTTCTTGTTTACGTTGTCGTCGTTGTCATTGCCATGCATGCATGTGCACGAAGGTATACTTGTGTTGGTGCTGTCGTCTAATTCGCCGATTCTTGCATCATTTGCCGTAATCATTGTGTAAATGGCCGCGCTAAAAATGAAAGCAAATGTGCTGCACTCGGGTTTGGGTGAATACATGCATTTGTGTTGGTGTATTTGCTTGTTTGTAAAGGTGTCAGCATGTATTTATATACTTCTACTTTTTTCGGCTAGTATGGCGCATGGGAGGAGGGCAAGGTCAAGGACCAGACAAAGAAACACCGGCCAGACGCCTTTGTATGTATCTCTATGTGTATGTGTGTGTATAGCCAGAAAATATCGCATTAGACAGTATGGCGTTGTGGACATTGGATGCATTTATTGTTTATTGCGTTAATTGTAATCACATTGCATATATTTTGATAGCACTCTAACTTAAATTAGAGGAATCGTCTGATACCGATACTTTTTAGACATACATACATACATTGAAACTTTAGACTACTGTAGCAACTTTAACCGAGAAAAAACGGAACTTTATGAATGGATTTTATTTTTATTTAATTTAACGACAGGTGTAAACCGTCGATTATATATATAGAATATAAATCTGAATATTTAAAATTAGATAAATTATAAACACTGTAAAACTTTCTTGAATATATAATAATATATTGATAATTCATTTAAAATATCTTAAATATATTATTTATTCATACAATGGTATTTAGCTTATCGACTAATCTGAGTACTTTTTTTTGCCAATCATTGCAGTTGAGCTTGCGAACATTAATCTGAAACTGCTGCAGTATAATCGCCAGTATCAGGATCAGAAACAGGAGTACAGCGAGTTCGCTTCTCGTCCACCGTCCCACTCAGTGGTGCTTAAACGGGAGCGGCAGGGAGAAGAGACAGAAGAAGAAGAAGACGACGACGAGCTGCAGGCGACGGCAATGCCCGAGGTGCTCACTACCACGCCCACCCAGAGTCATAACAAAGCTCCCGTCTCTGCCTCCATGATGAGCAGCGTACGCATGACGACCATCTCACCCACGTTGTCCATGAACGGAAGCTCCAACGAAGCCACCAATCGTAAGTACAACAATATAGTCATTGTCATAATAAATTCCTCTATATCCATATCGTTCTCTTTGCTGCAGTTCATCCATTGTCCATGTATGGCGGTTCAATCAGTCCACAGTCCAATGACAGCGGAATGTCGGAGAGCCACAGCATGGGCAAGTTTGTGCCCGCCGGCGGCTACGGGGACGGTCACAGTCACAGTCACAGTCACGGTCACGGCCACAATCACGGACACAGTCTCGGCCATGGACATGGTCACAGTCTAATGGGGAAGCCTGCGAGTGGAGGTAGCTCGCCATCCACAATGACGGCCGCACAGAAGGAGCTGTTCTCGCAGCGCAAGCAGCGCGAGTTTACGCCGGACAACAAGAAGGATGAGAGCTACTGGGATCGGCGACGACGCAACAATGAGGCTGCCAAAAGGAGTCGCGAGAAGCGACGCTACAACGACATGGTGCTGGAGCAGCGCGTCATTGAGCTGACCAAGGAGAATCATGTGTTGAAGGCGCAGTTGGATGCCATTCGCGACAAGTTCAACATATCTGGCGAGAATCTGGTGAGCGTGGAGAAGATCCTCGCCTCTCTGCCCACCAGCGAGCAGGTGCTCAGCAATACAAAGCGCGCCAAGATAAGCAGTGGCACCTCCTCCTCCTCCTCGTCCAATGGCTCCTCTCTCGCCTCTGCGGTCTCCTCACCCGAAGCCAACGCCGGCGACAACTCGCCGGCACCACATGGCCATGGCTATGGTAGTGGCTCCATTGCTCCGCCCCTCTCGCCCATCATCTATGGACCCAACAGCAACAACAACAGCAGCAGCAACAGCAGCCAGCGTGTCAACGATGCGACAGTCAACAAGAATGGCCATCTTGTGGTGCAGCATGCTGGGCCGCCAGCGCCGACGGCATTGCCATTGCCTTTGCCACTGACTGCGTCCCATCCTCAAGCGCATGCGCATCCACAAACGCATCCTCATCATGCCTATCAACAGCTGCAGCAGCAGCAGCAGCAACAACAGCAACAACAGCAACAGCAGCAGACACAAGAGGCCGTTGCTCCGCCCTCGCCAAATGATGCACACAATCGCCCGCTGCCGCCCAGCAATGCCATCGCCAATCTGGTGCAACAGGCGCTCCATCGCAACGTCAGGCCCGAGGATTTGGACAGTCTACGCAAGGTTGTGGCCGTGGGAGCACTCTACAACGCAGCTGCTGTGGGCGCCACGCCAGCGGCGTACGTCTCCCCAGCTGTGTCAGCCACGACGCCCACTTCTGCTTCCGCCTCCGCCTCAATGTACATGTCCTCGATCAGCAAGGAACAGCTCGAGGCAGCCAACTACCTGCACAGTCACAACCTTAGCCACAATCACAACCACAATCAGAGTCAGAGCCTCGGCCAGAGCGTCGAGGGAGCTGTAAGCAGCAGCGCTGTGGACGCTGTGAGCAGTTCGTGCTCTGGTTCCTCATCGGTGGTCAGTTCAGCGGCAGCCAGTGTTTTGAATCTGTCGCGGCGCGCCTGCTCGCCCAGCTACGAGCACATGCTCTCCTCGACCACCTCGTCGACGCACCATCACCATCTCTCCTCCGCCTCATCGTCTGCGTCGTCGTCGGGCGCCGTCTCCGGTGACGATGAGCAGGAGCATGACATTGCCGAGGAGCATTTGCATCCGCTTTCGCATACGCATACGCATCAGCATGCACTTCAGCATCCCCATCAACCGCAACACACACTGTCGCTGGGAGCGCACAGCAATGCTGGCAACAGCAGCAGTGATGCCAACAACTGTTTGCCTCTCAAGCTGCGGCACAAATCCCATCTAGGCGACAAGGATGCGGCGGCGACGGCGCTGCTTTCGCTGCAGCACATCAAACAGGAACCCAGCTGCAATCGTGCATCGCCTCCAGCGTGGAACGACGGTGGCGATAACTCCAGCGATGAGCGCGACTCGGGCATCTCAATTGCCAGCAGCGAGTGGACAACGCAATTCCAACGCAAGCTCCTCGCTCCCAAAGAGGCTGCAAACGCCGCCGCCGCTGCCGCCGCAGTCTCTGTGGCCGTTGGCGTAGTGTCGAACGTGGAGCGAGACCAGATGCTAAAGAGTCAGCTGGAGAGGCTGGAATCGGAGGTGGCAAGCATTAAGAGTATGATGATTCTCGCTGAGTAGGAGATGAGAGAGCGAGAGCGAGAGCGAGAGCGAGGAGAGAGAGCGAATAGACAGATTGAAATTGGTTCGAGATACTTTTGAATGCAAATGCAGAATGTGATTGCAACTATATGCGAATTGGATGGGATATGGAGTGGATTGAAAATGGATGTCGATACACACACACACACACACACACACACTATACGTACTATATATATATATTTTATTGTTGATGCAATTGCCTATTTCTGTATTTCTGTGTAGAGTTTGTTCTATAATCATATCTAACAAATATTTATATATGCGATAAACTATATAGATCTCGTCTTAATCGGATTTACGTTCTAGAGTCCGTTCCCAATTAATTAACAGAATTTGCACACATACACACATGCAATACATGTACATTAAGTAATCATTTATTGTTATACTGTTATTATCTGATTTTCCTTATTCGCTGAACCATTAACATGTTCGCATACATATATTATATATACACATACATAGATACTTTTCTAGTTTTAGATGTTGCTAAGTATTTCCTATTGTTATCACCTTTAAGTTTAAGCTTTAAAGACAACTTTTTCGCGCTAGAAACTATTGCTATTTCCGTCTCATCTGAGTCAGTCGACAAAATCTTATATTTTCACTGTACATACATAAAGTTGTAAGCTTAGTTACGTTTAAGCTCTATACATATAAAATAGACACATAAAGCAACTATAACAATTACATAATGTACGAGATTAAACTATAAAGATTATATTTAATATATACATCGCATACATATGTATTTACATGTAGAACACTTTTTGCAAAGGGTTGGCAATTTACATTTCGTTAACTCATGATCAACTATAATTAATGATCATTGTGACACAGACGAGAGACAAGCGCAGATGTGAAATGATATCCCATTATCTTCTTCCCCTCGATTCCACTGCGATGGATCACTCGTATTTTGTATATCGTGTTGTACTTGTAGAGATCAGTGTGAAAGCTAAAGAAGCGCTGCCCAGGGCAGCACTTAACATAGTAATTGTGTAAGCTATAAGACGTTTTACTGTTA
The DNA here is from genome assembly GCA_019972355.1 of Drosophila kohkoa. Taxonomy (NCBI): domain Eukaryota; kingdom Metazoa; phylum Arthropoda; class Insecta; order Diptera; family Drosophilidae; genus Drosophila; species Drosophila kohkoa. The sequence goes on along the minus strand of BJEL01000057.1, from coordinate 1,742,069 downwards.
CCATAAAGCTTATACTTACTGTTTTATTTATGACTTGTATTTTAGTTAGCATTAGTTTTGCGAAGATGAAGTGCATATACATATGTACATAGTACATGTCTGCACATAGTATGTATATACATACACTTACAGATGCATACTCCGATATCCAAGCCTATATATTTAATGATGTGACACTTTAAATGCACACAGACGCATAACAACTATACACAACTATATAAAACGTTTGTCCTAAATATTAAAATAAAAACATTAATTTGAATTATCCTAGTGTGTCTTTGTAATTAGGTAAATAATTGGCGGTAGTAGATTGGAACATTAAATAAATGCATTTTTGGGCAATGACATGTTATAACATGGACTAAAAGAAAACAGTTTCTAAAATAAAGAACATTTGTCTCAAAAATTTAGTTCTTAAAATAAGATCACTTTACAACATTAGTCTGAACATTAGTCTGAAAAAAATGCTAAATTTGCATAGGTTATAAAATTCTGTAATCTTTCAAAATTTCTATAAAGTTGTTATCTAGCTTTGAATGTTTTCGTTCATATCTTAGTGAGCCGAGATGTCGCATATTATTCTTCATTGTACAATCTAAGTGAGGAGGTCCTGGATTCTCAAATGCTGCGCGAATCGATGATAAGGATTTCATAAGTAAAGTGACTAACATGCAACTAAATGCGCTAATCTTATACTGAAGTTGTAAACAAACACTGTTATGTTTGAATCAGTTGTCAAAATCAAGAATTATGGCAGCCGAAATAATTAGAATCTGTTTACCATATATTTTTGTTTTATCCACGACGTTGCTTGTGCACTCTAAATTGTTAGTGAATGGATCAAATATATTACTTGAGCCGAAAAGTGTTGCTGAGAGTATTGAAAAGGGAAATGTCCTCAGTGAGTTCTATGTCTCTGGCAGCATCAGTCATAGGCGTCTTTATGGAATGTTAAGCGATTTAAAGACCATTATCGAAGAGCATAGCGTTGACAATGATCTTAGATTTGCATCGATTGATTGCAACAAACATAAAAGGTTCTGTGTCGAAAGGAATATCTCAAGTTATCCATCTTTAGGGTTCTTCAGTAAAAGTGATATAAGTTACAAGGAATTTAACAGCTCTGTTGATCTCTACACATTGCTGAGATTCGTTAAATTGCCCTACAGTGCTGTCACAACAATGTGTAGATCGGGACAAGTTCTTCACTTATCAGCTAAAAGTTTTAGTTCAACGATATTTAAGGGCATGTTCTTTATTAAATTTTACCTAACTAACTGTCAACACTGCATAGCACTGGAACCCGTTTGGAATCAATTAGCAAATGAGTTGAAGAATGAAAACATTTTGTGCATCGCCAAATACAATTGTGATGAGGACAGGTCGATTTGCAAGGATTTCAATATCAAAGTTGTGCCAACACTCTTGTGGTTCGAGGAAGGAAAGAAAGTCCGACAGTACAAGGGAGACTCAAGTGTGGAATCTTTAAAAGAATTTGCTGAAGAAATGATCGCATATAATGGCACTTATAAGTCGGGAAGTTCTTTGTCAGCGAATATGGATACTGAACTTATTCTACTCGTATGTGGTTTTACAATTATCAGTCCTTATACACAATTTTAATATTGTTTGAAGATTTAGGTCTTGGCTTGCGGATAAGAGTGCAATGTAAATAATGTAAGCGAAAAAATAAAGTATACCACATATTTTAATATTTTCTGTACTGATGTGATAGAAATTTCGAAATATATTTTAAGCTTTCCATATACAGTAATCAGTTTTAACTAGATTATAACAAGTAACAAAGCTACAGTCGAATGTGCTCGACTTGGTACGCATTTTGGACGAATGTTCATAAAATATTCCGAATAATCCCGGAAAAACTGAAATATACGAGAGCCTATGTTTATGGTATATTGCTATAGTGCCATTCAAAACAAATATCAAGTGCTGTCGAAAATAAACAATATTTCTATTTCGTTTAGTCTCTTAGATTTAGATGTTTATATGGACGGACGCATAGCCAGACATGGCTATATCGCCTTATCTAGACCTTATCGGTTCGTAGATGCCCCTTCTGCCTGTTACATACTTTTCCTGGAGGCGCAAATTTATAATACCCTTTATACCCTACGGGTTCATATGGATATGTTTATGGGTATACAAATCTGAGTAAATGGTACATCTTAATAGCTGGGATCCTCCTTATGTGTAGAGATTCACATTCAGTTATAAAGAGCCGGCCGATGATGAAGTTAAGTTAAGTAATTTCGATTGATTTAGTCTCAGATTAGGATTTTGATGACTAAAAACGGACCCCAAATGCTAATAATACTATACTTTTAAAAGCCCTAATCAGTTTTTAAAAATAGAGAGCCGAAGTCGAGTGTTGCCTTGGCTCCTCTATTGACAGTCATTTAAGAGTTGTATTATATTTATTTATTTATTATTTATTTATTAAGTTCACAACGAAAAAATTAAAAATACTTATATTATTAGAATACTTAATACCATGTATCCCTATTTTAAATTTTGAAATACATTCCAAAATGAGTATATTAGTTTAGTATAATATTTATATTTATATCTCAAAGATCACATGAAAAGTTTCTAGTTTTTCAACTTGCGAATTTGTGATCGTTATCCATGTAATATAATTCACAAAAATCCTTTGTTTTTTTTTTATATTTTTATCGGTATTAGAGGCCTTGGAAAAAAACATCCAGTCCTCAAAAGTTAAAGACGTAGATGAAGACCTGTTTATTAACGTAAGTGCAAATATCTACATATGTAATAGGTATTTTGTTTCTGAATGTATATATTTATAAAAGGATCACGTAGATCTTGTCGGAAGGAGGGAGGGGGAGGAATAGGCAATGTGACTAATGAGATCTTCCTACATATCTGTGGGTACATAAAGATTCACAAATGTAGTTATATGTATGTGTAGGTTTGTTGGGTCCTTTGCGATCCTTGCAATATTTGTCTAGAGGTTGGCGAGTGCGTTTGCATGTACGCACAATGTAAGTATATACATATACATATGTATATATATGTATACATCAATGATCTTATGTTAAGAGCTTGTAAATAAATAATTTAAGTAAAAGTTGTAAGGTGTGACTGTAAATTGTAAGTACTTAGCACTAACTAATGCCGCATTCCGCATGTTGCATGTCGCAACGGCACCTAAAAAGATGCTTGGCATTTGGGCTGTAAATATACTTCGGTTTTTTCCCATTTTAATGAAAAAAATTCATCAAAATGCATCATTCTCTAACTACATATACATCTTGTTCTTGTTCCATTTTGGCGTTATCTAAGGGAGGTCGAAAATTGTACGTTTTTGGAAAACGCTAATTTTGGCATTATTTTAGTAAACGGTAAATTTGGTTGCTTCGGTTGGGTTTCTGTTACAGTTTCGGTTACGGTTACGATTCATTTGTGTTCGTTTAAAAGGTACATGAATTAGATTGTTAATCGCATTCTGACGCGATCTTGAGCAAAAACATTTAGTCTGCTTCAGTAGCAGTTGCCAGAGATGTGGAAACAGGCGTTGTAACGAATGTTGCAGTCCCTGTTCCGATTCCGATTCCGATTCCAGTTCCAGTTGCACTACCACTACCAGTTCCAGTTCCAGTTCCGGTTCGAGCTGTTTGTGTACTTTGTTCGAGGGACCAGGGATGCACCATGTCGTAATATTTGAGGAAGTCGTAATCGAACAGCTCGAAATCGATGCGATATATCTTGAGTAATTGGTCCAATGTTGTGCGATCGAGATCGGCAAAATAGCGTTCCACCAGTGCCTCAGACTTGATGCCACTACGAGCTAAATTTCCAATTTTGCTCAACTTGCGCCTGGGCAGCTTTCCCAGCAGCAGCGATTCAAGTCCCGCTTGCCGTATGATAAACTCGGAGTCCCGTTGAAATGTTTCGGTTTTGCCAATGATGCTGAAATTCACACTACACGGCGTACAGAAGCTGTAAACTGGCGCCCAGTGCTCATCAAAGCGACGTCCGGCCTTGTGCTCCTGGATTAAAAAGCGCACAAACTCTTCAAATGTGGGGCCACAGCGTGGCCAGGGACCTCCCATGCTCCGGCGTCTAAAGCGATGGACAATTTTGGTGCCTAGCGCCTTATAGAAGCTGTTCCGATTGCCCTCCAGCTTATTGCGATAAGCGCTAAGGATACGCTCAAAGGGATCGCGTACAAACAAAAAGGATAGAGCACTGGGCAAAAGTTCCAGCAGTTCGGCTAACTCCGGACGAGGGAAACGTTGTCTTGCCAATTCCAGAGGCTGCACCTCAGTTCGTTGTAAATATTTCAGATCGTAACCAGCTGTCGGTAATAGAAAGGTTTTATTAGAACTTAAATTCACCTAGCGATATGATAAAAAAATATTTATCTACAGTCGTACGTGCTGAACAGTCAGATTTGAGCTACCCTTTTTCTTACAGAATATAAAATACACATTCATAGAATGAATGCGACTATACTACACACTTCCTTGGATAATATAGAGTGTATTGACTTTAATGAGTGTATATCCGCATAACCATAGGAAAAATGTGCGCAACAAGCTGAAGAAAGCATCTCCAACTCCATTATGAATCAACGAATCTGCTGAGCCTATAGAGCAATGTTCCTTTGTCTGGCTACCATATGAACAACTAGATCTCAAAGACTGCAAGAAATATTTAGATTTTTTCTGTTGTTTGTTTTCTGTTTTCTGTTGCACACAGATGAAGTTTGCTTTGCTTACGAAAATGGAAAAACTTATAGCAAGCGTTATTTTAAAGGAAGGGTACAAACAAAAACAACTGTTGTCTTTCGGATTACTAAAAAATTTGCTTACGATCAAATTAAAACTAGAATTTATTGTAAGTACGCGTATCTGAAATGATGTCTTACTAGCTTGAGTTAATAATAATGCGTTGTCATCATCCTGATGAATCATGAATATGTTCTTTTGACAGCATTTTAAATGCAAAAAGTCCGGCGCTGCGTTATGGGGCCGGAGATGTCTCCTTCTGCGTGCTTAAATATATAATATATGTATGTGAGCTACGAGTTATACCTACCCAGTATGTTAAAGTAATACATCCATGTGCTGCTTGCAGCCTTGAAAACATTGCACCACACAAGATTATTGTGGCCGGGCGAGATGAAAAATTCCCATGGATTCGGTGGATACTTTTCCTGCAACTTATATCGCTCGCACACGGTCGCCAAGTGGTCGCGACGTAACTTTAAATCTCGTTCAGTGCGACTGTGAAGCTCCTCAGAGTACTCGTAGACTGGATTAAGCGTGCTCGCTGGAGCTGCGGTTGTTTTTCTGGCCATTGATGAGGTGCCGTTAGCACGACTTAAGTCCAAGCGTTGCTGATCAAGTAGACGTTGGCGTTGCGATTGTTGTCGCTTCAGCTTGAGCTGTTGCTTTGATGGCTCCGAGTATTCTGCCGCCTCCAATGCCACGGCGGCTGTTGCTCGCTCACGATGCTCGAAAGCATTGAGCGATTCGCGAAAAAGAAATGCAAAGTAGCAGACGCCGACCAAAACACAGGTGCCTATTTTCAGGTACGCATGTATGCGCCGTCCTGATCGCAAGCGGATCTGCATTTTGAGGACTCAGATCCTTCTTTTTCAACATCCACTACATGTTCCAGATCTGCATTTTAAAAAAATAATAAAAATATATCATCGGGCGTTTAATGGCAAATCCTTTGCAATCACTTTCCTAGCAAGCAAAGACCCACAATAACGTGACCTGTAACACACTCCAACGGCGCAGAGGACAACCCCGTTGCGAACCGACACTTGTTGGTGTGTGTACATATATACGCACATACACGAACACAGACATACATATGCACGAATACCTCTATACATTAGAAGACACACACATACACAGCTGGGTGGTTGGCAATGTACGTCACTCTTGAAGTACGCAGAGATATATGAAAATATATATGCGCATACATACATACACATTTATTTACTCAGCACTCGAAAAATAGGACACCATCCTTAAGTGTCAACATTTGCTTTTGTTTCTATGAGATTTCTTGTTGTCACTCTCAGTTTGACTAACCACGTCTCCTTCTGTCCACATTTCCACTATTGCTTTATTTATAAAAGTAATATCGCACATTTTGTTGAGTGTTGAGCAGATACGCTTAAGATTTAAGTATCTTTAATTTTCACATTAAAAAATACCTATAGTAATGCGCAGTGTCCGGTTACTGCGAAGCGTTGTATCTGTAAGTCTATACTTAAAATTACCACCTGGGAGTATTGGTATCCTTATTCACGTATGTACATACTGTAAGAGACTGGCAGCTCAGTCGTGCTGCTCCCATCGACTACTCGCACTCAACTGCCGCGTGCCTCTTTGCGGGCCGCTTGTAATACTTTAATCCGAAGTCCAAGTCGCCTCTAGTTTCTGTGCGCAGGCGCATAGAGAGTAATTACTGCGTCTGAGTAAGAGTAAAGAATATATTCTCGCTATTGCCTAGTCGCATCACATCATTTCTTATCTCCCAACATTTTACTTTGGTTGATCTACATATTAATCCTGAAATATTTTCTCTCTCATAGAATTTACTTATTATCTTTAGATAGATAGATTGTAAACAAAGAATAAAAACAAATATTTTCTAAGTCATTGTTTGAAAATACCAAACATTTGTAAATTTGTTTATTCCTACCTTTGGTGAATATTTCAATTCGCGGTCGAGACGATTCAATTGGGAGATCTCTGTCATTGCAACATGAAATTAAATTGTTCCCCAGAATGTATACATGCACCACAATAGTTATCAATTCCGAAAGTTCAGTAAAAATCAAAGTATACTTTTTGCATTTTTGTGTATATTAAATCTTTGTATTTTCTTTTTTCTTTCTATAAATAATTGTTTACTTTAAAGTACAAACAAATAATTAATAATAAACTTCTAATACTACGTTTTAAGACACTTTCGTTTTTTTGTTGTTCATCATCTTGTGTTGTTGTTTAATGCAATTTGTTTTAAAATATATTATTTTCTTGTTGTTTTTATATATGTGTGGGTGTATGTCTTTGTTGCATGGATTTGTGTGTGTGTGTATCTTTTTTATTTTTGTGTTGTTATATAAAAATGAAATATCCTTTATACAACTGCCTTTAACATTTTTGCAATTTTTGTTGTGATAAATTTAAGTTTTTTGTTGCTGTTAATTATTGTTATTGCGCTTGTGTGGGAAATATGTGAAAACGGCAAAATATGCTTCAAGTATGTTGCATCCACTAGTTTTATTGTTTTTTTTGGGGGGCCTTAATATGCATAAACGAATTCGCTTTTTATATGTAATCGTGTATACATAAAATTAATATATACATATATCGGTACTATATATGCACGTTATTCTAAGGGGTATGTACGTTTTTTTGTGTTTTCCTTTTCTTTTTTAAAATAAACATGTACAAAGTATCAAAAGACTTATTGAATATAGCAATCATACAATACACATAAGATAATAATGTTGAACAATATATATATATATGTGTGTGAAGAAATTTGTATACACGTACACACGATATATGTACATGTATGTAAATAAATATAATACAAGTATACATATTTATTTATTCATAGACATACATACATATATATGTATGTATATATTTAAATGTGTTTGTTTAGCGCTTTTCTTTTGCTGTGCATCTTTGTTTTCCCCTTATTTGTTCAAATAACATTTAGCAAAAATAGAGCCTGCCTTATTTACAATACAATTTTTGCTTTTGTAATTTATTTTCTTCTTTTTGTTTTGTTTAAGCAAAATATATAACTTTATATACGATTTGTGTTTCATCTAATTGTATATAAGTATATACAGATTGTGTTCAATCACTTCACAAAATGACAAACACTTTTCTTAATTTTCTCTCTGGATACCAAGTTTTATATCCCATCTTTTTTCTTGACTAACTTATTACAGAGGTTTTTATGTGCATATATTGATAGTTTATAATATGTATGACTTACAATTTAGTTTTTAGAACTAAAAAACAAATTTTTTCCAAACAACTCAAACTTATATGAGATATATATATGTATATATATGGAATTATATATAAATAAATATATATAATTATATATATACACACATATATAAATATATAAAACTATAGACTATCTGTATATCGTGTGCATATATATTATTTATGTATGAAATTATTGAATACAAAAATATTGTAAATATATGGTCTGCTTTTATCTATGTTGGACTTGAATTACCATGCTTAAGATAATATTTTATATATGTTGCATTTATCAGAAATAGGTCTAAAATATATACAAGAGCTGAGATGTGAAAATAAACTACGCATGCGTGCCAGAACAGAACAGGATGATTCGTCTGGATTTATATTATATTTCTGCATATATCTGATTTTCAACTAATTTGTTCAACGTTTTTTTTTCTTTTTTTTTTGAGCTATACACAAATTGTCTGTTCCACTTGACTAGCAAATTTATTTACCAAGGGAGAATTGATGAAAAGTAGAGCTAAATAAGCAGTGAGTAGTGTCAAAACTAAAATTAAAGGTAAAGGTAAAGAATCCATAATCATCATGCGCGTTTAACTAGATGGGCGTATGAGTGTGATGCTGCTCGCTTTAAGATGCAACATTATTGCAACCTTTGGGTATAACTAACTATACAAAATATTCAAAATTGTTCTCTCTCTTTTTAATTACAAACGAAAGCGAAAATTCAAGCTTTTGCATGTATATATAGATGTGTGTAATTACTATTTACAAAGCCTTAGAAAGCAACATTATAAACAATTGTAAATTTAAACGCCACTAGGCCAATTGCGACGAGCTGCTGTTGACGGCACGGTCATCAGTGGTCACACTTGACTCAGTACTAAACTCCTGGAAGCTTAGCCCAAGATTGTTGTTTAATGGCACTATGCTGCTAATAACATCGCTTACATCTCGCCATTGCTGGTGTTGGTGCTGGTTCTGGTGCTGCTGATGCTTACCAGAATTTGCAATTGGGTCCGTATGGCCGCCATTGACATCGAGCTCATCGTTGTCATTATCGCTCAATATGTTGTTCAGGCACATATTAAACTCATCATAGTCCACATAGTTGCCTCCGCATTCTGAAGATGAGGCAACATTGCTCAGTTCTGGCATTAGCAAGCTAACCGCATCGATATTCACATCAGCTTCCGTGTAGCTATTACTTTTAATGTTGTGATAAGTCAGCAAACGCATCTGATCGGGATCGGGATCATCCATTTCCTCGTAACCAAGACCACTTTTATCTGTAGTCTCAATAAGACTCAGGGCTGAAGACAGATCAATGAGATCTTCCTCTAGATCACCAGACTCGTCATCACCGTTGCTGTTCACCTCTAATTCACCGTTAAAGTTTTGCGCCTGGACCAAAGGAAAACCAGTACTGATATCAAACCGCTCTGCAACTACGTCCAGGTCAATCAGCTCAATCAAGTCATCCTCGTTAGCATCATTCGAATGGTTCAAACTCTTAGCCAAGGCGCAAAGCTCTGGTCACTTGTAGTCACGCGATGTTCTTCTCCGTCGTCCCTCGGTCAGCATGGATTCTCCAATTACTACAACAAAAGGCATACAATTTAGACAATCGCGTTTCTTGAGTATTCGTATATAAGTCGATAATTAAATTCCACTTAAACGATTTTTTTAGTCAACTTGTTACGTAACTCTTTTTGCATTATTGACACATCCCTATAACTTGCAAGTCTAATTTTATTGCGAAGCCTACAATTACTATAAACTTTTAATAAGTTTAAAATTGTATTGAAACTTGTATTTAGTTTTACAGAAATTGTATGCACCTGTTGAATTTGAATCTTTCCCTGCTATGTGGAAAAACCATTTGCAATCTTCTCGATTGCGTGTTTCCAAATTGCCCGTTACTCTGTAGTTTATTACATCTCAACTGAACATCATTATTAGATCTATTATCTCACACTCTTAATCTGGTTTTGAGAAAACTTAGATCTTCCACCACAGATATTTTAGAATTCTCTTCTCTAGTGGTCTAAGGTTTTCAAAACAAATTTTAGGCTGACGCCATAAACATACATATGCCGATTAAATTAAATCTTTGACTCTGTTAACCACTGTATTATAGTGTTTCCGCTTAACTTCCATTTATGTGTATCTGCTGACTATCAATAATATAACTCAAAAAGTTCTCAATTCATAAATTACTGAATTTATACGTTTCAATTGATGATAATTTATTGTAACTCTAAGATTCTTAAAAGTTTTTTTTATATCTACAGCTCATTGACGACTCTAAATAAATAAATAAAAACGAAAATAAAAAAATTAACTCACCTGCACTGCGTGTTTTACGGCGCGCTTCAGCTACACTTTCGATGATTGCATTTGCTGCATTTGTCGAATTATTCACACCAACCACTCCAGAACCGCTCCCTGCAGTTTTACCCGGTGTGCCTTTGGGTTCGGCAGCGGCAGCTGCCGCTGCAGCAGCAGCAGCGGCATTGCTGCGACTAAAGATGATCTTGTTGGCAGCCGCGCTTGCTCGCACACTCCTTCTCGTTCCAATCTTCTCATCTGTTGGTGAACTGGCATTCACAACATTATTATTGTTTGCTAAACTGTGGCTGCTGTTGTTACTAGTCGCAGCTGCTGCTGTTGCCCCACGTGTTGCATGCACTATACTCGTGTTATTATTGGTGCTGCTATGGTTATTGGTGGTGGGTGTTACTGCTGTAGACGTAGAATTGTTGACCGTTTGCAATCCACTGTTGATTGTGTGAGTTGTAACCTGTGCTTTTCCTGTCTTCTGCATCTGAGTGGGTGTAGCATTCAAGTGGATTGTTTCTGAAAAAGAAATGCGAATTGTGTACTTACGAATACGAAATCTTATTTATAGTCTAAACTCTGTTTAAGCTTACTTTGCTGTTGTTGTGGTGGATGCACTACATTTCTTCGTGTTATGGTTGTGGTTTTATCCTCTACTTGTGTCTTTGAATTACGCACTTTGCCCGCTACTTCAATGAGCGGTTCGTCTGAGTCGGAAGACTCAATCTCAATCTTCTTCGTTATCATATGATTGACGGCGGTCTCAGTTGTCTCGGTATTGTTATTATTATTGCTGATTCGTGTACGTTTACTATTGCTGCTAATCGAATCAACGAAGAGTGTAGCATCGTTGACGGCACCATCATTGCTACTGCCGCACTCGGACTCCTGACGCCGCCGTTTGTTGTTGTTGTGAATAGGCGTTGGTGTGCCACTCATGCGGGGACTTGGAATCGATGATAACCGCGATGTGCTTCTCACCAAAATGGTTGACGACGTTGTTGTGGCCGAAGTTGATGTTGCCGTTGTTGCTGCTATTGTCGTTGGCTGCTGCGATTCTGGGCTAGTTTTAAGTGCATCTAATGGACTTTCTAAACGACTGCTTGCGCGTGTTCTTATACGCGAGGTCTCCGAATCTGATTGCGCAGGTATTTCAATTGATATAGGCTGTAGTGACTCAGTCTGGGGCTTCTCTTTCTCCTCCTTTTCAACCTCGTTCTCCTTTTTTTTATGTGCAATTGTAGGCTTCTCTTCGGTTTTAGATTCTGATTGAGTTGAAGAACAAACTTTTGGTTTATTTTCTTCTTCCACTGTAGTTGACTCTTTCTTAATGGAAAGGAGTGTTGTCGATAGTTCCTCCTGGTTGATCTTCTCTACCTTCGCTTTCATTGGAGCTTCACTTTTCGGTTCCGTATCAGAAGTAACTGTAATTTTCCTGTCCAAAACATCAATATTGTCCGTCAATTTCTTGATGAGATCATCGTCTTCGAGCATATCAATATTCTCGCCATTTAATTTTTCATTCTGAGATGTTATTGTTGTCGACAAATTATAACCACCACTACCCATGATTGCCGCCGCCGTTTCTTTGAGTACGCTGGCCACAATATTCTCCAAATCATCGGGAAAGTCTCCCTCCATTTTGGCCAGTGCTTTTTCAATCTCATCGTCAGCATGTTGCTGTTGAAGTTTACTACTATGACAGCTGCTTGTTGTTGTAGTTTCCACAGCAGCACAAACAGTTGTCGATTGTATTGTTGCTGCCGCTGCCCCTCCCGTCGTCACTTTACTGCAAATTTGTTGCTGTTGAAGCTGTATAGGGCTGCTTGAGGTTTGCTGGTGCGGGCTTTTTTCCGAGAGCGCATCCATTGACTCTATTCCACTATCTTCACCACCACCGCCATTGTTGCCATGACCAGGAGTGCCATTGCTGGCCGGCGAGTTTCGTAATGTGTTGACTAAAACAGACGCGGGTGTCGGAGACGCAGTGCTGCTTGGTCCACTAATAGACACCGCTTGCTGTTGACTCACATGGTTATGTTGTTTGGGTTGTGTTGCTGACACTATTGCTGCTACATTGCCCAGCTCATGGCCATTGTTAATCGAGTTGGTGGAGTTCATGGAAAGAGCAACTGCTCCTGGTAGCTTTCTGTCGCCAAGCATAGTCGGTAATGTTGTCGTTGTAGCTGTCGTGGTTGCTGATGTAGAGGATGTGCTAACAGTTATCATAGTTGCTGCATCGACGCTGCTGCTTGACGCCTGTTGTTTAGTTATTTCGACACGCTTCAGCGTCGTCGCACTGGGCAACATTGTTACGGCCGCCGCCAGTTGTTGTTGCTGCTGTTGCTGCTGTTTCTGTAGCTGCAGCTGTTGCACGGCGGTTATGTATGGCGGCGGCTTATGGTTTTTTGTCATCGGCTTGCCACCCAAAATGGGTGTGATCGTTGCTGCTGTCTTGATGGGGTTCTTTAAAGTTAAGTTGTTAAGCAAGCGACTGTTGTTACTGGCAATGGCATTGTTGTTACTCGTGCTGTTGTTGCTGTTGCTATTGGTGGTGGCTGGGTTGCTGCTTATTGCGCTCAGTGTAATGCTGCTTGGCAAAGAGGTGGCGATCTTGCTAAGCTGCTGTTGTTGCTGCAATTGTAATGTCGTCGTCGTCGTAGTACCAGAATTTGTAGATCCCACAGTCAACAATTGTCCATCCTGGCCGATCTGCGCCTGTGTTTTGTGCGCCTCAACAATAGCGCTGATAGTTAGACCGTTCTTGCCAGCCACAATTGTTGTAGTCTTCGCATTTGTTGCTGATTGCAAAGGCGGTGGCGGAGGTGGAGGCGCCTGAGTAGTCTTCTGAATTAGAACACCTGCAGTGCTTTGCAAACCATTGACATGCGTTGCAGGTGTTAGCTTAGTCTGCTTGTTGTCTGAAGCTCCATCCATTAGCAGTATTTGGTGTTGCTGCTGTGCCCCGCCTTGATCACTAAATGTACGTTTCAGCTGTCGCATTTTCTGATCCTCATCGACAACTGTGGTTGTGGCTTTCTTTCTGTCTTTTCGTGTATTTTTCACTACAACTGAATTTTTGCCACGCAGACGAATTTGAAGCGGCGGCACACGAGGCTCATTCATTCCGACAGTAACCGCCTGCTGTTGTCCAGTTTGCTGATGTTGTTGTTGTTGAACATTGATGTAGACTGAATGATGTTGTTGAGGCTGCTGTTGTACATTTTGGTGATGCGTCTGAGAAGTAGGCAACGTTAGCAAATGTGTTTGCAATGGCAATGGCTGCTGTTGTTGTTGCACATTATTACTATCCACTATGGCATTCAGTTGAATATGCTGCTGGTGTTGTTGTTGTTGCTGCTCAAAAGCTGCTTGCGTCATTTCGACTTTATCGAGCTTGAGACGCAACTTTATCTTCTCATCGGCAATCGCTGTAGCTGCAGCGGTTGAGACAGTTTTAGATTTTCCATTGCCCTTCGCACGTTCACGCTTTGGTTTTGGAGTTGTCGTTGCTGTTGCGTCTTTTGTTTTGCGCTCCTTAACACCCTGTTGTAGTTTCTCACGCAATAGATTTTGTTTCGTCGTCTTCTTGTTGTTATTACCACCAGGTACGAGAGAATTTGTTGCACCACTTCCAACTATCGGAGAACTGTTCCCAGAACGCTGCGAGTCTGAGGTGATGCCGGTCAAGTGAACCTGTTGTTGTGGAACTTGTTGTGTTTGCACTTGCATGGGATGACATGAGTTGACGATTTGATGCTTCTGGTTTTGATTCTGCTGACTTTGTACATTAGTATGATTCATTTTGAGTTGCTGCGGTGCTTTTCTTGAACGGCTAGACGCAGATTTATTAGATGCAAGGGAGTCACGAGAGCGCTCCTGATCGCTGGTAACAGCTGCCGGCAACTGCTGACCACCAGACATTGCAGAGTTTGAATCTTCTTCGGAGAAGAGATTGCTCGGCAGGAGCATGTCATTAGCAGGATTAAACCCAGCGTAGCTGCTGCTGCTCGACATACTCCGAAAATGTAACTGCGTTGTCTCTTGTTCGGCCTCCGTATCGCTATCATCGCTGACCATTGGCTCCATATCGCCCGTGTGCGGATTAATAATGAATTGCTTTTGTTGCACATTTCCGCCAACAAGTTGTGGTTGTTGTTGCCCCAATTTCTTTTGAACTACCACTTGTGCATTAGTATGATGTACTTGTTGCTGTTGCACTTGAATTGGTTGCTGTTGTACTCGATGAGAGAGGTGCTGCTGCTGCTGCAGCTGAATCTGGCGCTGTAACTGATGCCTTTGCTGTTGTTGTTGTTGTTGCAGTTGGAGTTGTTGCAATTGTGTTAGTTGAGTTCTCTGTTGTTGCTGTTGATGCAAGATTTGCTGTTGTTGATTATAGGGCTGCATTTCGAGTATTTGTGATTGTTGATGCGTCTGCTGATGCTGTTGTTGTTGGAGGGATTGCTGTTGTTCCACTAAGCAGCCAGGTGTTTCTTGCAACGTACTAAGTGCATCACCCACATCCATTCCAACTGCCGACAAATTGTCCTCAATCAAATCCAAGTCTAAATCTTTAGCATCCTGCAGTAACGATTCAAGCTCATTTTTATCCTCGAGGCTAAGCGTTGAGTCGAGATCACAGTTTAGAGTCGGTAGTAAAGCATCCAAATCATTAGTAGTTAAAGCGTCAAGGTCCGACAATGAAATCAAAGGATCATTCAAACTATGGCCAACGTTTGAAGTGCTCGCAACATTTGTTTGAGGTTGTGCTTGCTGTGTCCCCAATTGTTGTTGGGCTGCCATTGACAGCATTTGTTGCTGTTGTTGTTGTTGCTGACGTTGCCCTCCCGGCACTGATATAATCTCAGCTGCACTCGTTGCCGATTGTGTTGTTGAGCCGTTGGCTGAATGAATTTGCTGCTGCTGCAAGTTGTATTGCAACTGATAACGTGTAAACTCCTGGAAACTGCTCTTAGTAACCGAGTCCATCGGTTTACTAAGTGCAGGCCATCGTGAACTACCCGCTGACGCAGCCTGGTTGTAATCTGGAGGCGGAGGTAGAGGGATCTGAGCATTGCCCGCGCCCGTTACAGGTACAAGGTGTGGATTTTGCAAATTAGAGATTGAAGACAGCTCTTTTTGCTGCTGTTGTTGTTGTTGATGATGGAGCTGCGCAAGTTGCTGCGGGTGTGGGCTATTGGGTGCTGTCGAAGGCGATAGCAGATTTGCTGGCTGCGTAGGCTGATGATTAGCCATTAACGGACTGTGCATCGAGTGGTGGCTAGAGGCAGGTGAGTGGGCAATCGGCGACGCTCGACCGTGAGGCATAAACTGTTGCGGCGTCTGTGGGGAGGATAATGGCATGCTCATAAGACGCTGTTGCTGCTGTTGTTGATGCGTATGCGTCGGAGGGGGCAGACCTCCTCGAATTTGTTGTTGTCTCAACTGTTGCTGTGGCTGCTGTAGGCTTAGATTACTGAAGCAATCTATAAAAATATACAATACTATTAAATTAAACTTTCTGTTTCATTTCTGCTCAATATCTTACCATTTGGCTGTTGTGTAAGAAACTGCTGCTGTTGATGTTGTTGTTGAGGAGGCATAAATCGCGGCTGCATGCCCTGCAACTGATGTTGCCGTTGTTGATGAACCTGCTGCTGTTGTTGGTGACGCAAGGTAGCCACTTGCTGAAAGCGATGTGTTGGCCCACCTGGATACATATTCGCAGTGTTGTTGGGACTGAGGAGAAGTGGTTGCTGCTGATGCTGAATGTTACGCATAACCAAGGGAGCTCCTCCTGTAGGGGATGATGGCACAACGGCATTACTCGGTGCATTCCCGTTGTCAATCGTTGCTGCTGGTGTCATAACGAAATCGCTTGGAGTCGCCGAGGAACACCGCATTGGCGAGTTTGAATTTATCATTTGAGCGCTAGGACTCATACTGACAATGGGTGATTGTGGTGTTGTTGGCGCTGACATTTGGGGTGACTTCAATTGATTACTAGTCATCACATTTCCGTCGTTTTGCAACAGATTAACTAACAATGGCGATGATATTGCAATGTTATTACTGCCTGTTGACGTGGTTGTTGGCGAAGCAGTGGCTGATGATGATGTTGGCATATGATGATAGCTTAGAGTTGCCTTTGTACCCGCACTTGTTGCGACAGCGGTAGCACTACTATTGCTTGATGCTTGATTCAGACTCGAATTTGAATTCGGTCCCAGACCAGGATATGGCGGTGGCGGATGTATAAACTGAGATTTATTCGAGACTGCCGCAGCACCGAGTCCCGTCGCCGCCGCAGTCGCCTCGCCGTTTGGCGAAGTTTCATTACCTAACAGCTTGAGAGTAACATTTGGAGGAGGAATCGGTGGTGTGCCCAGGCCGCCAATGGCAGATGTGCCTGTGGCCGCCGTACCCGTCGTTTCTCTGCCCTGCAAGACACGTGCTTGCCGCATACTTTCGAATGGAAAATCCGTTGGCACATTAAGCGTACCTACAGGCGAAGGCAACAGCGGTACCTTGCCCTCCATGGGACACACTGTGTTCGGCGACTTAAAGATGGGGGGCGTCGTGGCGGCTCTGTTATTATTGTACTG
Organism: Drosophila kohkoa; assembly: GCA_019972355.1. Classification (NCBI taxonomy): domain Eukaryota; kingdom Metazoa; phylum Arthropoda; class Insecta; order Diptera; family Drosophilidae; genus Drosophila; species Drosophila kohkoa. The sequence continues at coordinate 1,725,097 of BJEL01000057.1, read as the reverse complement.
CGATGGGAGCGTCTGCGGCGGCGGCAACGGCAGCGTTGGCTGTGCCAATATTTTCTGCTGCTGTTGCTGCGACAATGCATCTCGCCGCTGCTGCTGTTGTTGTTGTCCTAAGATTGCATCGTTTTGCATCGACAGTTGCGTGAGTCGCTGATGTTGCTGTTGCTGAACATAAGCTGCCTTGCTGGTACTGGGGCCATCAAACGTGGGTACTGCCGATAGTTGCGCCGACCCACTGGCACTAGTAACGCCAACGGTGAGAGCGGCTTTGTTGGAAGACGTGCCAGCCGCCTCAATTGCACCGCCTGCGACATCGCTTAAATTATCTGTCAAAAATTGAGATAAATCCATTTTACAATATAACTATTTGACAAAAGAAATATCGATATACTTACCCTTTACTTTAATATCTTGTCCTCCAACTTTTAAAGTTATCACAGAATCGCCTTCAGGCTGCACGGACAGAATACCCAGGGCTCGCAGAGTGGGATTGCCCTCGGCAGCCAGTTGACGCAGTCGTAGTACTGCATCCCATGGGAGAGACACCGATATCCGCACTGACGGTTCAATCTGCTGCAAATCGTCATCGAATCGAGGGGTTAAAATATACATTTAATTAAGTAAGTCAACTAAATAAAAACAAAAATATATTTTCATCGAAAACTCGGCTTTCTTCAAGCATAATAAGGAGGGAAGAAGCAAAATTAGGAGAATAAAATTACTAGCAATCTATCGACTTATCGATTACATATCGTCTTGTCTATAGACGATTGCATTTCTTTTTATGCAGCCCTGGGAAACGTAATAATGGTATTTTCCAACTATTTTCAACGCAAATGTATATTCATAAAAACAAAATATTATTCACATGTATTCTTTTTATTTTACAACGACGCACAAACTTTTTTCTGGCATGTTGGACTAAACAAGACAGCGAAAATAAAAAAACAATTAAACATTTTGACATTTCTGTTTTGTGCTGCAGCTTCGCTCACCGTGCGAGCGAGATGGTTATATGAACTTCTTGGAAATTCCAACAACAATTAATTTTAACAACAGAAATATAATATGCATTTCAGTGCACAATTCATCTAGTCAATGCATTTAAAAAGTAGAAGCAAGTAGGATTTAAAACTTATTTGTAAGCTGGCCTAATTAAAAAACATCACGCTGTTTATTCGAGGCCACAGGTTGCTCACGTTCTCATTTTGGCCTCTTGTTGTTATCGATACCTCGTCGTCGCCATTTTTCTTCCGACTTGGAAGGGTGTGTGGTGTGTGTGCAAGAGGGAAACGGTAACCAAAATACTGCTCTGTGGCTGTTGGCCACCGTCTTCGTTCGTAAACGGCAAGCAGCGGATCGTGCCTCAATAAAATCCCAAAAAATAGACACACACACATGTATAAATACATTGAACGCATGACACGTCCAAAAAGATTTTTTGCGTTTTGTTCTGTAAACGAACACTACATGGGTGACGCAAGTGATTAATAAGCAACAGCGACCATTCTCACCACCCGTAACTTCTTTGCAGCAAATGCAATAGCAGATCAGCTGTTATTGCAAACTTGATGGCGGCAAAAAGAAAGAAAGCTCAGCACTTAACAGGGTGAAAGGCACATATAGGCGACTTGGATTGGACTTATAACTCACCTGTTTAAGTGGCATATCATCACACGGCAATCGCACCCGTCGTAGCAAATTTAATTGGCGATGTAATGCACAAATGTTGCATTTAACACAAATCACTCACAATTCTGCTTGCTATTTAGATTTGAATAATAACGAATGCCTAAGGAAATCATCGTGACCATCAAATGATTTCCAAATTAGAACTCGTACACTGTGTTTTTCTCGTCCTTTGTTGCACTTAAGCAATAGCATGTTTGCACTACGCGCATTTTCTACTAAATCTTCAACTCTTCAATAATAATAATGGTACACAAAGCAAATCCAAACTGTTTCTTCTTAAATTGTTGTTGTCTTGTGCACGCACACTTGCATAAATACAAATATATATATTTATATCCAATTGTTATTTTACTCGACTTAACTTTAACCTCTACAACATCTTTGTTGTTCCCGACGCGTATTTCGGATTAACACAACGTGTGGCAAGGGAGCGGGCACGGGCGGGCAGAAGCACTGGGCGCTCCTCTGCTGCTTTTTCTGCTGCGGCCGATTGCGATTTTCGTCAGTTTTTCAACGTTATTAAATGCTGCTAACTGCATACAAACGCGAACGTTGCTATTTACAAATAATAGAATGCACTTTTCACAGCTTTTTAGTACATTTTTGTGGTCATACAATTATCTACTTTATGCATAGAGAATAATAATATTGCTTTTCACTGGCACAGAATCTTTTTTTGTCACGATTTGCGATTCGTATAAAAATTTGTATCGTAAATTAAAACGTTATACGAGCGCTTTTAAAGTTTATAACCACATAAGCATGTAACTGATTATTAAAATCTGATTTTAAGCTTATTGCTACTGGTATAGCGTACTGTTTTTGTTGTTTATTTTGTACAAAAATCTTGTTAATTATTGAAATTCCACGAACAATAACAACCGCCATTTGCATTCGCCTTCTGTGGTAGCCATTTTTATTTTCCAGCCAATGTTAACCTACTAAATTTGTACAAAATATACTAAATATTACTTAAGTGTTGATTTTCAGGGCTACCATATCAAACAAATAAAAATTAGATGGGTGCGACATGTTTATTATTGAATTTCCTTAACGAAAAAAATGTTAATCTTTAAAGAATACGAAAATTGATAAACAATTTTCTCTCACATTTTTCCTAAAAAAGTATCGATAAATCAAAAATGAATATAGAAAACATAATATTTCCAAGTTAGGGGCAATAATTAATTAATAGTAATATTAAATTCTCATTCTTATTATTTTTATAAATACAGTGGTGTAAATTGTTAAATTGTTTTGAATATCGAACTGAACTATGTATTAAAATACAATTTAATATTCTCAGCGTGTGGCAACAGTCTGGCAACATTAATTTAGCATTTTTAAAGTCTGGTAAGGTCAGAAATTAGATATTCTTTGCGAATGTAAGTAATGTGTGATTGAAATTAATTTTATTAAAAAAAATTGGGTCTAAGTAATAAAATAATTCATTCTAAAAAGCAAAATTTATTATATACGGCCAAGTTGTTGTACACTAATTGTTGTTTTCATAACGAAACGGCGATCTACGGCGACTCTTACACAAAAGGTTACATAACAGCTGACTACTGAAAATTTTATTTTCAGCCTCCTTAGTAAGTTGAACATGGCCAACACTCCAGCAGCATCGAGCAGCGCCGGACCTGTTCTGCGTGGTCTACACAATGCCACCATCAAGCGTAACTTGGCTGTAGCACTCGGTCTTACCGCCGTCATTACGGTTGCTTTTAAAATTTTGGTCAATGATCCAAAGAAAGCCGCCTATGCAGAATTTTACCAGTGAGTATTGAATATACAAATGTACATAGCTTTCAACCTACAGTGTCGTCTAAAATATTTTATATGGCTTACAGAAAATATGATGCAAACAAATCTTTTGAGCGCATGAAGGCCGCAGGCCGTTTCCAATCGTGCTAAACGAGCTATGGATTAGTATAAGACATAAAGTGTGTAACTTTGTTGTATTGAAAACTAAATAAGAGTTCAATTCTCAAATTTTCTCTTGTGCGTCTTTGTTAAAATTGAAAAGAAGGAAGAGGACAAGATGTTTTTACCTTTTTACTTAGTCAACGACGTTGCTGTGTCGGTTTTAAAACCATTTATTTACTCGTCTTTACAATCTTATCAAAATAATGCACATAACAAACACAAAAACTAGAAATATAAATATGTATATTTGCCCGCGGACTTAAAATCTAATGGCGAAATCCTTGTAATCTAGTCGATTCAAATTGCTTTGATTTCGCAGCTCGCATCGTTCGATTTGACAGCCCGGCGAACCTTCACTGGATAGCCATTCGATCCTACATTAATATCGGTTGTTATCAGTACTTCAAAAGCTGTGCCAATAAGAGTAAGTTCGGTTTGTTACATACATTTTATCCACCTCCACCTTGGGCCCCTGCATTTTTCCTACTATTGTGCCACGCTTACTGTTTTTCACCCATCCAGTGATTCCTGCCTTGGTGCAACGGTCCCGCGTGTCTTTTGTAAGATTCAAGCCTGTCAATTACACATAAATTTAAGAATTAATTATTGATTTTATAGATGTTGCTTACTAGATAGTACAACAAAGCAAAACCAAGGACATCAATATAGCTTATTTTTAGCACTGGGTGCGATCAATGTCTGCTCTGGTCACGTAGCTAGCAACGGGTACATCTGATGAGAATTGTACATTTTGCAAACTACAACTAGCAATTTTCTACTTTTACCTTGAACATGGCCATACACCTCGAACTCCAGAGTGATCAATTGGCGAATATCCGGAATGCCCATTGTGTCTGGCGTACAAGAGAGTTTCCTTGTGATTATATAAAACGCAGTGTGAATGAAATCACAGGGAACTTTGTAATCCTCTATGTTACGATTGGACTTCTTTTTAATTCGATAAAAGCACGAATCTTTAGACGAGTAGTTATTGAAATTTGTTAACTGTATATTCTGAAAATTATTTTTTAATCGAGAATCTGCAATTTAGTGGGTATGATTTTTAGCAATGCGACGTTGAATTCAAACTAAAATGCCAATTTTCTTTGTTTCACGCTTTGCTAGCAATATCAATTGCTTTCTATTTTGCGCTTTCGATTTGTATTTACGTATTTATTTTAGCTGCGCATTTTTTCGCCCAGTTTCCTTTTACTTTTTATTTTAAGCAAATTGGCCTTACGGTTCGAGAATGTTTATCACTGGGTACCCTACGACCAGTCTATATACATATGTACGTACGTAGCATTCTAATGCGAATACGTTGCTCAGTCATTCATTCACTAGCGTCGTGAGTGTAATTTTTATATGACCGAGTTGGTCGAGAGTCGGGTAGACGACCTTGACTTCCACATTTTATTGTTTTTTTTTTTTAAGGTCTGCAGCTGACCTTTTATAAGGTGTAAGACAAGAAAATAGATCACATATTGCATATTTGTTTTGTATTTACAATTATTTCGATGAATGCACTAGATGTGTGTTGAAAGCGAAATCTTAATTTCAATTTTCGATATAGTACTTATATATAAAATGAAATCGAAACATAAAACAAATTAGAACAATTGCACATTTCTTTGAACATACATTCACATATTTAACATTATATAGTACGCACTACGGCCTATACCCAGTATACACGTAGTAATTATTTTGTACAGTACTACTATATATACAAGTTGGAGCTGGTTATGACCCTTGTCTAAATGCTCATAACCCAGACAAAGGCCAGGCCAGGCCAGACCAGGCCTTTAAGTATGCTTGCTCAAGCAAACATTGTTATCGATTCTTGGGTAACAATTAAGTTGATGCTTATAAAATTAGTTTAACAGCTAATCTCTATTTAGTATAAAGTTTAAACGAGCGTAATTAGTTAAATATGAAGCAATATCATTAGTCATTGACTGAAATTCAGCCTTTAAATGATCTGTGTCGCATTTTGCGGTTTCTCTATAAGATTGTGTTGTGCCTCCTTGTCCTTTTCCAAATGTTTTGCCAGCGTTGCGTGTTCTGTCTTCAGGTAATAATCTGGTGGCTCGAAATGGCCAGCGTGACTACTATGGCGATACTCCGCAGACTCTACCTTCTTGCGACGTTCTCGTAGAAAATGCAAGCGAACGTAGTTAATCGGTATAAGGACACAGTCAGCTCCGGATCCCTCAGCATCAATAAACACTCCTCGCACCAGAATGGAGTTGGAACACTTCAGAGCGGCGAGCAGCAAAAATGGAATGACGTGCGTAATCCAAAAGCTCAAAATACGATCGTCTGTATGAAGAAGCGGAATAAGATTAGTATAGAGATGTGAAAGGTGATGCCAATAGTCATTAATAAAATACCGGGATACAGGTAAACATCGAGCAGATTCCAAATTCCGCGCCAAGCATTAACCGCTCCAAAAAAGATCATTAAATAGTAAATATCGCAAATAATTAACTTGAGGATGCCATTAATACGACGGCAAACGTAGCGCATTAATGGTTGAATAATAAAGGTGACAAAAACAGTTAGGTAACCTATCAGCTACATATAGTTAAAAGAGTGAAATCAAAAATAGTCAGAAGACGAAGATGCGGATATACTTACCAGTGAGCCCCAGGCAGACTTCGCTTTGTCCTGCGGAAACAAGGTTAGGTCAAAGATTCCCCAGAGACCTCGCCACGCAATTACTACTAAGGTACCAATTACAAAGACAGAGAATAATGTGTCTAACAGATAAAGTCCAGGTTGATTGAAACCCTTAACATATAAAAATAATTTGGTTATTCATTTATATTTGCAAATGACTCGCAATATTCATTGTTTCCAAGATAAGAGATTAATTGGTGAGCAAATAATTGAATTTACTGAGAGATTGTTTATCTTACCGATATTTTGAACATTGTGTCCACCTCGAAATAGTCGCTCTTGTGATCCATGGTAACTGTGTAGGGAGCTGCGCCTAGATTTCGAAGAGTTCGAGTGCCGACCAAAAAGAGCAGTGCGATTAACGTTACCACTGAGATGATGACCAAGGAATCGATGCTTGTCAGCCAGTCGCAGAGCATCCATGACCCACGCCACATGTTGACACAAATAATACCAAAGACGGCGGTGTAAATCCGCGAGATGGCGTAGTATGTAAGTCGTCGCTTATCCGGATGTATGTGATCCTTGAAAAAGTCCTGAGTGACGATAAATATAAAGTGTCCCAGGCCTCCAATTAGAAAAGAGGCTAGTGCCGATAATGGCAAACTACTGGGGATGAGAAGGACTCCCATGAGTTCCCAGGTACCCCGCCAGTAGGCGATCACGCAGGGTGCAACGACAAGGCAGGAGAGCAGTACATCCAATATTTCCAGAAGTAACTCATGTAGATCTCGGCGTGGCGCATCCGCTGAATATTTCCTGATAATTGGAATTGGATGCTTATGGGTCTGATGTACTGAATGAGAATGTGGATGCGAGTGAGTATGTGAATGAGGATGCTGAAGGGGTTGCGAATGACAATGGGAATGTTGTGGTCCTGTATGCTGTTGTGATAGGTGTATATTGTGCTCGGATGCCGTCGTTATAGCATGACATTGAGATTTCGTTGCCCTTGTGCAGCTGCTCACTATGATCGGCATTGGGGAACCTGATGAGCACTTGTCCGTGGTCAACATTTTGTGTCTTCCGTGAATGACAAAATTAATTATTTTCTATGTTGCTGTTTTTGCAAATTACTAATTGTTGTCGCTTGTCGCTGTGTGTGTCGAAATATTCTCCAGTCACAACTTGCTCCTGAAATTGTGCGCACCTCAAAAAGAACAGCATTCAACTGTTCGTCTGCGTTGTAATACTGTTTTTGCAGTAATGGCGTTGGATTTGGCGAATCTCAAATGATGACATTGTGATGTACTCTCCCTCTGCCTTCTGCTTCTCCTCTTTGTCTTCCCCTTCGGTACTTGTCCCCCTGCGTCCGCCCTTTAAGTCGGCGTCGTCAATGATCGCTGCACCGTTGCACTGATAATACTTCGGCCTGATAATTATTATAGTAGTTAACTAATAGTCAGATTATGTGTTCTCTCTCAGTTCCCAGCCAGACAGCTGTCAGTCGTCTATCTCGGTTGTATAACTCACATCCACATTAACGTCCACCAACATTCATAGATGCTGCCCAGGCCCCGACTGCTGTTGCTGCGCCTGAAAATCCAAAGAACCATCATTAAATGACATTATAGTACTAGGCGTTTACATAGTTTATGACAAACTGTTGAATAGAACGAGCTAACATACAATGCCATAGTTAAAGGATAGCCTTGTGTTCACTTGTAAAAAAACATAGCCTTTTACATTTGGCTTTTTAGTGCAGCATTTTATTATTTTACTGATTTTCTGGTAATAGTAGTATGTAAGTGTGCACTAAATATCACACCCCATATAGCTAAACTGTCTTATAAAAGAGGGACAACCTCATTTAATCTTAATGAGTAGTATAATTATTAATATGCGGGCTGGAGTTTTCATTTTCCCATAAATATAAGTTTAAATAATTAAATACACTTTTGATCTCAGAAATTTATTAGTGCAAATTCTAAAATTGAGATTTGAGTGATTCGTATGAATTGATTTTGGGAAATTGCATACTATTTGGAAACATACAGCGCTTTCGAATTTTTTCAGTCTATAATTGGTATTTTATTGGTATATCTTAGAGATTAATTAAACATGCCACACGTATGCAGTATATATTTAAATTTTTAATCTAATGTTGACATTTTGCATATTACTCACTAAATTAACAAGTAAGAAAGCTACAGCCGAGTAAAAAAATACTAAAAATATACAACATATATTTGGTATATTTGGTATATCGATATAGTACCAGAAATAGACCATAGCCGGTACAATATACCAGATTGTCAGCAAAGCAACTAAGACCCCTAGTAATTAGGCGTTGTTGCTCATACAAAAGTATTTCTTTAATAACTTCCACAATTTTATGTGATCGTCGCCAAATTTTCAGGATCCATAACTTCTATTGTTATTATCGTATACACCAAAATTCTCTCTAGTTTTAAAACTACGTTTGTTATTCGATTTTATTGATTTGCGGGGGCGGAAGTGGGCGTGGCCAAAATTTGAAACAAACTTGATCTGCGTGCAAACATAACAAATGCTGTCGAAAAAATATAGCTCTATCTCTTATAGTCCCTGAGATCTAGGTGTTCATACGGACAGACACACAGACACACAGACGGACATGGCTAGATCGTCTCGACTGTTGATGCTGATCAAGAATATATATACTTTATAGGGTCGGAGATGCCTCCTTCTACCTGCGACATACAGTTCCTGCCGGCACAAAATTATAATACCCTTCTACCCTATGGGTAGCTGGTATATAAATCTAGTGTGGTAGAGCCCTCAATTTTCAATATACAGAATTGCCGTATTATTCTTAAGACCAAAGCAACCAGACAGTAGTAGCCGTTTTATAAAAACTTATAAGCTAATCCGACCGCATTAAAACTATAATAATACTATAATATACATACATGTATGTGACCATAATTAAAAACGATGTCATACAAAATTATTATTTTTTTAGGAATACAGACTATAGCTATTATTTTATGTATTTATGTAAATGAACTGTGGCTTTAAAGTTCAATCGGTTTTTTTCGATTTGCAGGTGCTGAATTGAGGGTAGCAAAAATCGAAAGCAAACTTGATCTTCATAATATTTGGGAGTTCATACGGACAAATAGACAGACGGACTCGCTGTTAACGATTGTCAAGAATATATAGTATATACTTTATGGGGTCGGAGATGCCTCATTAAAGTTATAATAAAGATTTTGTATTTTTCTGGTGCATGAATATATTTGATACATTTTATTAATTTTGGTTTTGTTATGAAAAATTCGCTTAAACTGTGGAAATTTAAAAGTTCTCATCGGAATTTCGAGAAAGCAAATACAGGTATTTTATTTTATAATTTCTTAAGTACTAACTTAACTTAAAGTACTTTCAAAAAACTTCGCCTTGCCAACACCCAAATTTGCAAAGAAATCTAACGTTCATAATGCCCAATTAGCCCATATGCTAATAAATCACCTTTTTTTTTGTTAATTTATGAAACCTATTGGTTTTTATTAGATCTAAGGTTGTTTTTGGACAAATGTTCGCTTTGAAAAATAAACAACAATTAATTTATTGGCATAATTTTGAACACTAATTTCAGTACCACAGAATTTATTTTCGAATTTTAATTTTTAGTGTTCAACACAATTTGTTGAATAATATTAAGCATGTCGAACAGCTATTACTTAGATGCAATTAAAATAAACTTGTGAGCTTACAGCTTATGCCTTGATAGGATATAATCAATGCGATCGCACTTGTCAGTGGGCATATAAGAGAGTGTGATGTGTTCACTTAAATATAGCTTCAGTCAAGTACTTAATAGATTCAATTTAAGATGCCATCTAGCAAAAAAATAAGTAAAACTGTTTCGTGATAAAAACGAAAGTATTCCCAGCTCGACAAGGCATTGACAGAGACTCAGATTTGAACTTGTGATTGTACATGGGAGTATATTTGTACATATATACCTATACATATATATATATATATACATATGTACGTATCTTTTTATCTACTTAAGTTCACGTTTTCATATTAGTACCATCATTTGGGGCTATTGGATGGGAAGGTGCCTATTAGGGCTGGATAATACGAGTACTTGAAATACATATGCACGAGCAGGTGAAGGCGAAAAGACAACCAAAGTGTACATAAATTTACTCATATGGATCATACATGTCCATGACGACGCCAAAGAAGAAAAGCTTAATTTTAATTAGTGGATAATAAAATTCTTACATTTCCTTTTATTAACAACATTTAAAACTGGTGAAAATTATAAAAAGAATTTGAAGAACATATTCTTTTGAGCGGGCAAATTATTCCAAACGAACCAAGAGTATTTTCAATGCGTATGCGAGTATACATTAGTGTAGGAAATTATGTGTTGTGTGCTAATTAGACAAACCCAAAACACATGGCAAAATTTAAGTGATTTAAGCGGCACAGGATGTTTGTGATTTGCTGCTGCGGCAGCGTATGCGCAATAATTAAACATGCTGCCGCAATCTCCACCTCTACCTCGTATGGGACCGACTCGAGCTCTTGCCTCTGGCGTTAGCAATGACTAGTTGAAGGTCCAGCTAGTGCTATTGGATAGATTGACCGTTGTTGCGAAAGCAACAAAAATAACAGCACTAACAACGTTGCTGCTGAGTTTGGGTCAAGCGCATTCGCATTCGCATTTAAATCAAAGTGGTGAATTTGTTTCATAAATGGAATGGAAGTCCCGCGGAGAATATCATTAAGGTAGCGGCTGCTCAGCAAGACTTCCTCGAAATGTTAGGGGTCGTTTGCCATTGATGCTTATAATGATGCTCGTGATGATGATGATCATCATCTGAAAAATCCAGCGAACCTCACGCATTTCAAGATCACCAGAGATATTTATTGAGCGGATCCGAAGAGGAAGAGAGACGGAAAACGAAGCGACTTAGCGGGACACCGAGTGGGAAGCACACAGCAAACATTATTCAAGTTCAAATCTAAAAGTAGAACAGACAACACGACTCATCCCAATCATATTGTACTCCAATTACCCCAGCTAATTGACAAGGAACGGGTGACAATACAAATTCCAATTGGACAATGACAACGTCGATGTCCGTCGTGCATAGTGCTTGAAAATTTTGCTAGGCTTATCAGAACAACCCCCAGATCTGCTTAGCTCTAAGCTAATTACATTTGTCAACAGCGATCTGCTGCTGCTGCACTCTTAAATGATATTCCAGTTCAAATTTATGCGAATACCTCGTATGTACATATCTCGCGTAAGTCTCTAATCGAATGTTTACTTTAGTACCTGTATAATACGAGTACTAGTATAACTGCCTCTATTGCTGAGCACTTGTGAATTTTATTACTTTTTACAGCTTTCCCGCGAACTGGAGGCTTTGTGCAAACAGGTGGAGATTTGCATAAGACAAGCACAATCACACACTACCTTAGATATACAATTGTTACCATTCCTCTCGCTCTACTTTAACATACTTTCATGATTTGCTTTACCCATTAGCATTGACATCTTTACATAATTGGTTCTTCCAAAGGCTTTTTACGAGTATATATGCAAATATTATATTATTTTGAAATTAGTTGAATGCAAGGCAAGTAGCTCTGGGAATATTTTTGAGTTCGATACACTGAATGTCAAAAGAGATTAAGAGAACGATTCTCTTGTAATGCGTATTTCAATACATTAAATGCAATTGTAAGTGTCTTTCATAAAATTAAAAGCCTAATGAAAATTTCAATTCATCCGTTTAATGGGACATAATATAATATTATATATATATGGGGGATATCATCTGAATAAGTTTTCAAATAATGTTTGTACCTTTTGGACCATCATACCATATACAATACCTAGGTTCCACGTTGTATGACTCAGTATCTTTTGGATCTCAATCAAATATTGAACTGGATTAAATAAATTTGATTTGATTCCATTAAGGAATAAAAATTGAAAAACTAAGTTTTTGATGTTCTTAATCAATATCCAATCTTTTGGTAAACTATGAATCAATTGAATAATAATTTAGATAAAACATATGTGCCGAATAAAAGAATTCTCTATTTAATAAACATCAAAAATTCTTCTACATCGGTGGTTATTGTTTACCGTTGAAATTAAGCAGCGGTTACGAATCTGGTGTGGCGGCGTCTCCGGCGATTGCAATTGGTGAGTGCGTGTGCGGCAAGTGCGAGTGCGAGAGAGTACGACTATGAAAAAGTAATCCCCTATCGCGTGTGTGTCGTATTTGTGTACATATGTATACGTAAATATATATTAACGTACTTTTGTATGTACATATGTTATGTTGATACTACAAGTATGTATGTATGTTCGTATTTTATCTATTGTTATTTGCACTGTTTGTAAGACGCGTGTAAATTTGGAAACACACAAATGAGTCCGTTTTCACTACGAATCAAACGTTGGTGCCATCATCCTGCACTTCGAATAAAACTATGTACCGGAAGTGTAATTACACTGCTTGGAGCAAATGGCGATCTCGATTGATTTTCGATTTATGATCTTCCGTTAGAATTGGACGTTTATCGAAGAAGTTTGATGTTCGAATGAACATATGCAACTTTTGGCGCTGCTATATATACTTATAGTCGTACTCATAGAAATGGACATACAAAAACACACACACAGATTTACACCAAGAGTCACACACTCCCACATAAACATTAATGGGCGCACGGCAGAGGAACAGACACGTTCACAAACGCACACATATATGAACACACACACACGCACACAGTAGTAAATGCAATCTAGTTTATTTGTACGGTTATTTGAACTCGGAGATTTTTGCGCGGCGAGCTTACGATGTTGGATTGGAGGCTGCAACATCCAACAAGCTGATCACTTTACTCGCAGTCTGTCGTCAATGGCAGCGAAAACTGAACTGCGTTTGATGTGAGTTTTGGATTTGAACTGAGTTAGGGTCGTCAGCCATGAATCGGTCCCCAGATTTCGCACTCGTACAAATACTGTCATACTGTCATAAACCCGGTGAGTGAGCTTATCAAAATAGTTCACATCGTTTCGGTCGAATCGGTTGTTTTGGATACGACACACACCCCATCGTCCCATCTCTGCGGCTTAAGCTTCGCAAAAGCTTGTTCATGTTTGACGAATTCTGATTCGAACTGTACATGATTCATTTTTTACCCTTGTTCTAGATAGAGCTTATAACGCATTGCTTAAACTTTCGTTTGGACTATGCGATAACTTCAGATTTGTCGACATTTAAATCTTTGATAAAAAAGTGTGTCTGGTGAAGTGTTTTTTTATTGTATCATATGTTAAGGATTGTAACGCTTTTTTCTTATAATATAAAGCATAGTTAGAGGTGACAAAATGTATGTGCCTACATTGAATAAAAACGATTGAGTTAATACTTAATTATTTGGTAAAAACTACGATGTGTTCAATAGAAGAGTCTAAAATTATAAACAGATCGATTGCGCACTGAGAACTGAAGGGCTAATACAACTTTGAAATCATTTGCACTTAATAAACTTATTAGAATACATTATCTACTATTAGTTAATAAATATTCAATTGCATTCTCATGGGAACGTGCAAGTGATATAACTACCTTCTGGTGACCAACTTTCGCATTTACCTCATAGCTTAAATGTATGCGAGAATAGAATGCAATTAAGATAACAAAAAAATATTCTAAATTTATAATTAAGTTATAAAACCGCCATAGATACATCCATGATTTTTCATTCTACCAAATCTTTGCTAACTGCGATACAGTCATATTTCTCAGATCAATCGCCGAATGCGTTTGTATATTTAATGTTTAAAGCGAATTCGAAGCCTGTTGCATGTTGGGACCTTGAACCATTTATTTCCCACCGGGGGATGCATACATTTGCTTAAATGTAAAGTAGATATTCATATATACGTACATATTTCGAGTATAATTGTTGTACAATATTAGTGAATTCAGTCCAACAAATGTAGTATAATGTAAGCTTTAATGGTGATCTTCTAACTGTGTAGAGTACACACTTTTATTAATTATAATAGTTTTATGACACATGTGATTATGCCTACATCTCTGAGATAGATCCAATGTTACGGATGGACTCGAAACGTGCGAGCACAGAAAAAGTAAAAGCATTGTAGCAAGAATCTATATTGATATTCGTATTCTAATTTAAGAATTCAATGTATTAAGTAAATACAATTTTTAAATTTGAAAATAATGAGTAAAGATGGATTTCGATCTTGTCACTTTAAAAAGTATTAAAAGAAAGTTTTAATAATAATTTAATTGAACCAATTAGAACGTTCTTTATTCTGACGATCAAACTTTGGCGAATTGCATGTGACGACAACAAAATGAAGTGATTAATTAACCATATTCTATTTGTTTAATTTTCTTGTACTTTTAGTATATTTCATATGTTGTTTAGTGCTCGTATAAGAATTTATTTATTTATTTAAACATATTCAATAACCGGAGATCGTGTTTGGAAATCCATTTTAAAAAGCCAGTCTCCCTATTGTACGCACTTTACAAATTTCGCCCGCTATGACTTTAGGAGGGAGAATCGCTAATTTGGCAACACTGCTATGACGATTGATTCTTATTATTCTTACAATTAATTACATTCACGTCTACTAATACTAATAATTTGAAAAGCAAACACAATCGAGAGGTACGAAGAGACATAAACGAAACTATTGATGCTTATTGCTACCGATATTTATATTTTCTTTTACTATTATTTCCAAAGCGAATAAATGCAGATGGGATTTTTTTATAATAAAAAACAAATAATTTGCATTTGTAAAATATTCGAGACAACATAATACCGGTATAACTGACCTAACGTACTAGTGACTAGTCATATTCAAATTTCATATGACCATCTGACACACATTTTCACTTCGATCGCATTACTGTTTGTTATGCCAAAGTTATTTATTTTTTTTTTTTTAGCAATTACTTATGCAAATAAATTGTTTTCGGTGATAAAATCGATTTGATATTAAGCTGCTAATTATTAGCTTATTTGTATTAATTAATCTTGGCCACCACAACTTCTATTTACATACTACAAGCAAGTCATTTAAGTCGGACGCGTGTTTTTCGTAAACTGAAAAGTTGACAAATTTTTGGGCAAAAATGTATTTCCAAATTCAATTCAACCCAAGCCAGACGCTGGCTGTGCTTATCAGCACTGATAAGAATAATTGAGAGGATTGCGCACTCACACCTATAAGAATGTGTTTACGTGAATATGGGTGTCATTGTGCTCCTTTTCTACTCTGATTACAATCCGAATCATATATATATTGTATTCTACATAGCTTGGGGTCATCACCAAAGAATTGTTAAAAACAAATATTTAAGTTCCTGTTAATCGACAATTTACGCTTGTTTGTACCCTGTCATGATAACTGTTCAACCCGACTTTAATGAACTCTGAATTAATGGAACCCGTATTAAAGAATTAAAGCATACTTTTAGGGATTCTTAGTACCTAAAAATCAATAAAACTTACTATACTTTTGATTATATTCTGGATATTTTAATTAATTTGTTTATAGTTCAAAAACAATATTTATATGTGCATAGAGTATATGAATGGTCTGCAATTAAAAAAAACAAGCAATAAAGCCTGTGCAACGTCTGCTTATCAATTGCTTATCAACAACCAGTCCACAAACCAGAATAAGCGTCTGTTCAGCTGATTTTAATGTTTTCTATTATTTTTATACTCCGTAATGTAGTTATATATGATTTGTTAAAAGTTTTCTTTAATTCAGGTTTGCTTACGTAAATCAAGTCTACTAGCTATAAATGAGAGCATATGTTGCTAATGATAGCTCACAAAAAAAAAAGGAAAGCTAAAAGTCGACTCCACTTCGAGATACAAATTATTTTTATTGATTTATGAGTCCCTGTTATCAAAATTTTCGGGTAGCACTGGAAATAAACCAAACATGCTAAGAACTTTAAAATGTTGTATGAAATTTGTTTATTTTTTGGCGAATTGTAAAATAAATAATATGCATAGTCAGATATGGCTATTTCCATTGCACGATTTTACTATCTAAGAACCAAACCGATACGCATGCTGAATGTTTATTTTCTATCCGGTACGCTATATATGAAACCGTATAAGTCTTTCAACTCTACAAAGTGAGAAAGGTACAGTCAATTGTGCTCGACTATGGAATATCGTTTAACTTTTCCGAAAATACCAAATTTGTAGATCACTAACGGTTATCAAAAAAGTATATTGTAGTGTATACAATATAATATACACCTGGCCCTCGCTTAACTCGGACTCTTTTAGCACGAACTCGGTCTTACACGGTTACAAATTTGCTCCCATCCCCCTTTTAACACGCTAAAAACCTCGTTCTTACACGATTTTTTGATAAAGGAGCCACCAAAATGAGAACAAATTTTGAAGCAAACTGGCTTAAGCTATAAATGCCACCAAATGCATTTCAAACTTGATATGAATAGAAACATATGATCACCTTACTTTTTAACATTTTTAAGTTTCTATAAAGATTAGCCTGTTAAATTATTATATGAAGAAACTTTTTTAGCTAAATACCAGCTTTTAGTTTTGGAAATATGAACGCACTGCATTTATTAAAGGCATATGCATAACAACTTTTGGTTAATTTTTAACAAATGTATGAAACTTTAATAAAAACAGACAAAATTTTAAAATTAAAAAATTTTTTTGCTGCCAATTTTGAATTTTGCGAACGTAACCCCTTATTTTGTACTGAATTCATGTTTTGCTTAACACGAAGATTTCTAGGAACGTAACCGTGTTAAGCGAGGGCCAGGTGTACTTTCATATGCATCTGATTTTTACCCTATATAATGCTGAATCTTTTTTATTTAATCGTAATAAAATTTATGGAGATAACTTAGATTACATAACTATTATTCGTGCCCTATAGCTTAGACATTCCCTTAGCCGGACAATAATTGCGTGACGGTGTAAAGGGAAAATCTAAAAGTCACGTTAACGTCCACAAATGTGCTTTTATGGCTGAATAAAAAACTTGGAAGGTTTTCAGGAAACCATTATAGGTAAAAAATCAAGTTCTCAGTTTTTTGGTTTACCTTTTATTGTACGCATGATGGTTAGAGTATAAAAAGAAAAAACAATTTATTTATTCGTGTATATGCATTTTATTTATATCCAATAATTATGAGTGATATTTTATACATCAAAATAATAAAGAGGTTTTGGCTTTTGTTAATTGTATGGATTAAGAAATGAAATTCATTCTTTGCCACACTGCAAAATTCTGTTAACTTATTTTAATTAAAATTAAAGAATGCGATCGATGTGCACATATTTAAAGCATATACGTAAATATACATGTTTATATATATAGATATATTTGGTAAGTTGGGACGTCTAGCGCATAGCTATAGCTCTTAAGGAATGTATAATGAAGTTTGATATACTAATAGAATTGCCAGGAATCACAGAGCAAGTAGGCATACATTTTGGACCTTGGCCCACTAGCCCTGCAAGACGGCAGTTCTAATTGGTGATTAATGATGATGATGTATATATGTGGATTTAGCATTACATTCATTGTAGCTCGTTAATATAAATTCATTTACTAAATGTGCTAGCTAGAGTTGTTTTTAAGATCAAGCTGTGCATTTTCCCTATAATAAAGGGTAGAGAGCGAAAATCCGCGGTGCGTTTTCCATTGGAACATAGGTTAGATAGAACATGAGTATTCTTTATGTTAATGTGCGTGTGCTTTATGAAACTATGCAGCTAAGGTAACTAGTTGAATAATCGCTCCAGTATACTTTGAATTGTTACTAGCGATTGATCCTCTAAAAGGAATGTGCGATGGTTGCCCTCGACTGTGTGCACTTCAACGGGTCTTGTGCAAACCTTAAAAAAAAGAAACAAATGATTAACACTAAGACAATTTTATATTTTTAAAAAACTTACCTCTTTTAAGCGATAGTCCTCGTCCAGTTTGGCTGAGTTATCTGTTGGTTTGACCAATGTAACCTTTGACTTCAGCTTTAACTTTGGCTTGTAGTTATCAGCCAACTCCAACTTCCTGTAAAATACTTTGGCAGCCATGCGAATCTAAACAGAAGACGAAATGAGTTGATAAATTAGTTTCTAATTTTTATATAAGCCGATGAGTGTCTCTTACAGTTTCTACGGGTTGTGTAATTTCTACACTCATTAGCTCGGCAAACTTTTCTAATTTCTCCTCCCATGTAGGTATCACCAGTAGCAAGCGAACCAGCTGAAAAAGCACAGTATATGTTAATTATGAGTTTCGAAAATATCGAGAAATATATTTATTTAGTAACTTACCGCCTTGTAATCAATGTTGGCAAGCACAATTCCAAAGTAAGCCAGGCCATAGCTCTGCTTACTGTTATCATCATCGACGGTGTATCGTTGCTTAAAGCTGCTCGTAAACCAATTGACATAGGTGGGGGCTCCATCCAACATGATGATGCTGGCAATCTCATTTGTTTCCTCGAGCAGGCCCGCCATCACATAGGTAAGTAGGCATCCAAAGGAGTAGCCGGCCAATTTGTAGGGACCCTTTGGTTGCACGGTGCGCAATTGTTTAATGTAAAATTTCGCAGCAGCTTCGATGGATTCAAGAGGAACATTTTGTGTAAATTGCAGGCCATATGCGGGTACTTCTAGTCTCTTAGCAAGCGGTTGAAGTGCTGTAGTAAAGCCCTCAATGGGTGATATGAAGAAGATGGGAATCTGCTTGCTGCTCTTTGCAGCGAGAGTCTCAAGACGCACTATCTCTTCGGTCGGTATAAGAGCTGTGGTAAACACAACTTGGGTGCCATCACCCAATGGACTGGCGGTTCTTGATGAATGTACTGATGTTTTGGCAACTGCAGGCTCAGCCGCAACAGCTGGAGCAGCAACACTTGTTGCATTGGTTGCAGGCTTAACTTCGGCGCCACCATCCATTTGCTTGAGAGCTCCGAAAGTTAGCTGTCGAATTTCCTGTGTAGACAAAACAATGTCAAAGTTACGTTCTAAGGTTTGTTTGATCTCGGCGCCCATCAGCGAATCCATGCCCAGATCGGCAAGTGAAGAGGCGTCCTGAATATTCTTGGTGTCACGCAGTCCCAAAATATTCGATATAGTGGCAATCAGACTGACGCCAGCCGAAGAATCAGATTTGCGCTTCTCAGCAACAACCATTGAGGCGAGCACGGGATGAGGCTGTTGCAAGAACAAATCGATTGTCTGCAGGCATGAGGGCATACGTTGGGGCAATGTGCCTCCAATGACCGTATCATTGTCACCGAGATTTTCCAGCACCAAGCCAGTGTCACCAATGGCACCCCATTGAATAGCTGTTCCAGGAAAGCCGCTGCTCTGGCGCTGCTCACAAATACGTTCCATGGCCGAGTTGGCTAGACCATAATTGGATTGTCCAATATTACCACGGCCGCAGGAGACACTCGAGAAGCAGATGAAGTAATCCAACTCAGTGCAAATGGTGCGCGAGTACTGGTCCAAAAATTTGGTAGCTGTCACCTTGGGGTCAGCAACCGTCTTAAAATCCTTGGCAGTTTGATCTTCAATCAAAGCATCGCGTAGCACTGCAGCTAGGTTAAAGATGCCACCAACTAAGGCCAGTTTATTGCTGCTTTCCAGCAACTTCTTCGCTCCAGCTGCTGTTGTCACATCATTGGTATCAATCACAACTTTCACACCACGTTCTTGCCAACGGCGTATCATGAGTCCCTGGTATCCAGTCTTCACACCCGACCTTGAGGTAAGCACAATGTATCGAGCACCACGCGACACCATCCAGTTGGTTAGCTCCAATCCGAAACCACCAAGGCCTCCAACAAGTATGTAACTTTTTTCAGGGTGCATATAGGTGCGTGGGATTGCATTGATTAGACGAGATTTAGGTAACAAGGCCTTCTTTCCATCCTCCTCGTCACGCACTTTGATGACCACCTTACCAATGTGTTTGCCTGATGCCATAAAACGGAAGGCCTGCTCCACTTGCCTATCATTGAACACCGATGTTGGTAATGGGACAACAGCACCACTCTTGATTCCTTCGGCCACGAGAGACACTACTTGATTTTGCATTTCTTCCTCACCTTCCATAACACTGTCAAGAAGAATGCCATGGAAGGAGGTATTCTTCAAGAAAACGGACATACCCAATGGACTATTATTGCTCAAATCGAATTTTCCGATCTCCAGGAAGCGACCGTTGAGCCCCAAGCAACGGATGGACGCCTGCAGTTTTTCCTCCGACAATGAGTTAAGCACAAGGTCAACGCCTTTACCATTAGTTTCGACCATTATCAGCTGCTCGAAAGATGTGTCTCGCGAATTGCCAATGTTTCGGGCCTGCAACTTGGGGAAGCGCTTCAGCAGGAATTCCCGTTTTTCTTTGCTACCGACTGTGGTGAAGACCGTCAGGCCATGATGCAATGCCACAGAGATGGCAGCCTGACCCACACCTCCAGAGCCGGCATGAATAAGAATGCGTTCGCCTTTCTTCATTTGTCCGCGCACAACCAAAGCATAGTAGACGGTAGCATAGACACAAGGAACCGTGGAGGCTTCCTCCATAGTCCACTTATCAGGGACTTGCCACATCATGCGCTTGCTGGCCAGGCAGGTGGTGGCGAGCGACTTAGCTGGCACCATGGCCATCACACGGCGACCGGTAGTGTCACGTCCAGCAAACTCCAGACCAAGAACGCAATCTTGCTCTGCCAAATCGCCGGGCAGCGCATCAGCAGCCAATTTGCCTGAAGATAACATCACGTCACGGAAATTAACAGGCGCATAGTAAACCGTACAGGTTTCCAGATCCTTCTTGGTTGTAGAATCGTCGACCTTGGCACCCTCAATCCATTTGAGCGAAGCCAAGTCACCCTTGACGAGGGCGTTCACGTAGGCATGTTCAACTTGTAGGGTCGCCTGCTGCGTCTCCAGTTTCAGATGACGGAAAGTGCCCCAATTGCCGTTCTTAAGTACATTCGAAATCAGATCCTTCTCCAGCTGCTTCTGATAAATGGGCGCTGTCAGTGAGAATTTCTCAGAAATTTTATCTTGAACAAAGACGAGGCGCACCAGCTTGCCACCGTTCTCATTCTTGACGCAAGTCATCAAGCCAACAGCACCGAACAGCTCTTCATTCTGGCAAACAATATAAACATACTGCTCCTCTGTGGCTGCCACGCTGAGTGCATTCTTTAGTTCATCTACCCAGGTAAAGTTCTGTTCTGTCAACTGGACGATGGCAAACTTGCGAGTCTTCAAGTTAACCTTGCGACGAGACAGGACCAGAACACGGGTTCCTCCTAGGGTTTGCTCTTGCACAGGAACAAAATCAAACTTCTCCAAAAGGGCACGTCCTGTTTTGGTATAAGTGGCGACACTCTCTTCCAGAATGAGAAAGCCGGTGTCGCGTATACTGGCTATGCTATTCTCAAGGGTTTTTGTATCCGGCCGGGACAGGACATCAATGCCGAAGACAAAGTGACAGTTCTGTTCTACTGGTTCTTTCAATACATCCTTGGACACAACGCGTACACCAGAGACACCCAAAGAGGCGGCAATCGTTTCTTCATTGTTATTCGATGTGACCACTGCTACATCGCCAGTAAGCACAGGTTCACCCTCAATGATCTGCAGTAGATGATTGGCCACAAGAACGTCAGGATTGCGACCATTGGCCAGCTCAACACCCTTTAGTTTGACGGCACCGCTCGAGTTCTCAATTATCAGCTGAATGGCCACATCTAATGCATGCAAACGAGCTTTTTCTGTGTTCTCATTCAACTCCGTTGTATTGTTATTCGCAACGAAAGTGTACCGCTCCAAAGTTGGAGGATTCTGTGTGCCGGGGCGACGCTGAGCTAGCGAGGCTTTCAGTCCACGCAACTCTACTCCACCGCTTTTGATTACATTGATTCTGTCGTACCAAGAAACAGGGAGGCCAACATCCGATTGGGACTCTTTGCTTAGTCCGTTTATCAGTTCCAAATGCTTCAGAGGATTGATGACAGCCTTTTCAATGCGTGTGGGCAAATACAGCTCACGCAAGTTCTTGCTGAGAATACTGAACTGTAACATCGTATCCATGAAACTAACCCAGTTATCCACCCATTGCAAATGTCCGGCAGAAGCAAATGTGTCCGAGTTGATAATGCCACGGAAAATGCCAGAATAATCGTATCCACGTAGACGCAGCTCCTTGTAGACATCATTGGTAACCAGCTGCTTGGCGACGGTACTAGGCGTTTGGGGCTCCAAAGGCAGTTCCTCGTTGCTAATGCTTTCTGGAATGCTAATCTTTCCGGAGACTGCCAAGCTGCCACTTTCGCATATCTCAAAGTTACCAGTACCATCGAAGAAATTAATTCCGAACTTGACGACAGCGTTCTTATTCAGAATGGTGGCTCGATGGAACACAAGATTCTCCATCACGACCGGCGTCTTGTGAAATTCACCACCACGCATTTTAGCAAAAGTCATCCAAGCGAGAGTCATATAGCCGGTGGCAGGGAACAGAATTCGACCATCAATGGTATGGCCAGCCAAGAATGCATCCTCCTCCTTCGATAGATCCACTTCGACAATGGTTTCCCCCGATGTCGTTTCTTTGCCAAATTTGGCCACCAACCACTTCTGCGTGTGATCCCAACCAACCATAGAATTCAACATTGGTGTGCCCCTTCCAACTGGATAGGTAATGGGACGCACCAAGCTAAGCACCTGCGGTTGCGCTCCGGCGGCAAAGAGTTTTCCTACGTTGCTGAGGAAGAACTCCACGTTATTTTCATGGCCGCGCTTTACTAGGCTCAAGTTGGTAGCATCTGGTCCTAAGGCACGCTTCAGAATGGCCTGTAACAGACCATGAGGTGCTATCTCAATAGAAATTGCGTTTTTGGGCACATGCTGGAGTGCCTCATGGAAGAGAACCGGTGAAAGCAGATTGTTCACGTGATAGGCAGCTGATGATTGCATGGCAATGGGAGTGCCCCAAGCGGATTCCGGTATGCTTGTGCTCACCCAACGTGCAGTACGATTTTTAGCATTGGGAATAATCTTTTCGAGACTCTTGCGCAGTTTGGGTCCAGCATCTGCAATATATTTGCTGTGGAACGCGTAGCCGCTACTGTTTACTGCCTTGGCGAATATTTCTTGACCATTCAATTTAGCTACGAGTGCTTCGATTGAGGCATCTGGACCAGAAATCGTGCAGTTGTCCTCACTATTATGACATACGGGGAAGCAGTCACTGGGCACGCGCTTGTGAGCTTCATCCCAGCTTAGACCAACAGCTGCCATCTTGCCCTTCGGCAACTGAGTATCCAGAATGCTTTTGCCACGCCAATACGCAGCTAGCACGGTCTGCTCGGGAGTGAAGCACCCATCGGCATAGGCACAACCCAGTTCGCCAACCGAATGGCCAACAATGCCATCGGGATGAATGTTCAGGGAACTCAACAGATCTGTCAAAGCCACTTGCATGGCAGCAATGGAGATGAATGAGTTGAGAATGTTCTCAAAGCTCTTATCTGTAGAACGGGTGAGTACATCAATCAAATCGATACCTTCCGGTTTTAGAACGTCGGCGCAACGCTGTATCGTCTTGGAGAATACATCAATCTGCATCAGATCTTTGGCCATGCTAGCCCACTGACTGCCCATACCGGAGTAGATGTACCACACTGGACGCTTCTCATCGCTAAACTCCAGCACTTCACGTTGCAGTGATCCTTTGTTGCTCACCACGCTGTAACCGCGGAAATAGTGTAATGGAATAGGTTTGGAGTGGATGTCATTGATCAGCTGCAAGTACTCATCGTCATTAGAGTGATTGGCTGTTGATTCCAGTAGCGTTTGTACCGCCTCAAAAGTGCGGCCAGAGGCGACAACTAACTTAGGCGAACTGTTAAGAGGTGTAACGGTCTTTGGTTTGGGATTCGATTTAAGGATCACGTGAGCATTGGCACCTCCAAAACCAAAGGAATTTAGGCCGATGATGCCTCCGTTCCAGGGCAAATTTTTGTCAACCACCTTCAGACGACCATCCAGAAGACCATACAAATCAGGATTAGGTTTGTTGTAGTGAAGATTAGCGGGAATGATGCCCTCTTCCATAGCGATTAAAATTTTCGCCACCGAGCAAACACCAGAAGCGGGTTCCGAGTGACCCATGTTCGATTTAACAGAACCAATCAACAGTGGTGTAGTACGATTCTTGCAGAAGAAATCAGTAATGGAATTAACTTCTTGAGGATCGCCAACCTTGGTGCCTGTGCCGTGAGCTTCCACATAAACTACTTCATTGGGATTAAGACCAATTTCCTCATAGGTTTCGCGTATCAAACGGTTCTGCATACTTCCAATGGGATACGTGATACCCTGTTCCTTGTAGCCATCTGTATTAGTGCGAACGTTGAGAATAGACGCATATACACGCTTGGCAGCCGAAGTTCTTTGAAGCAGCAAGACCACACAGCCATCGGAGCGAACATAACCGTTGCCAGACTCATCGAAAGCTTTGCAGCTACCATCCGGACTCAACATGTTCAGTCTCTTGAACTGTAAGGACATGGTCGGCTTGAGAATAAGACCAGCACCGGCCACCAATGCATTATCGATCTTGCCCTCCTTCATGTCAGAAAAAGCCTGCTCCAGGGCATATAGCGAGCTGGAGCATGCGGTATCAATGCTGTAACTGGGTCCTTTAAAATCGAATGTGAATGAGATGCGATTGGCGAACATGGCACGAGCACAGCCGGTTAACCCATAGCCATTCACACGATCTGGATCACAGCACCAATGCTGCTCCGTTTCGGAAGTCGATACGCCAATGTACACACCAGTGCGAGATCCGCGCAAGTCCGTTGGATTCAGGCCAGCATCAATAATTGCCTCATGCGTCAATTCAAGCATCATGCGAAGCAAGGGATCCATGCACTCGGCCTGCTTCTGGTGCACGCCAAAGAATTGTTGATCAAAGTTCTCCAGATCAGTCTGCTTGATCTTTCCCATTCTGTCCGGCAGTCCATATAGACCTGTTGCAATGAAGACAGACCTTTAGATTGTGCTAATGGCAATGGCAATAGATAGTAAGTGCTACACTTACCACGCTCCCAGCGTCTGGGATCATCGTTAACCATATCAACGCCCTCGAATAGATTCTTTTTAAATTCATCAATGGTGGAGCTCTCGGGCAAACGGCCAGAGAAGCCAGTAATAGCAATTTCATCATTTAACAGCTGCTGCTGCTGACGAGGAGCCGCATAGTGACCGCCGCCCAGGTCCAATTGAGCGGCAGTACGCGTCGCTGGCTCAGCTGTGATGACGTCATCGACAAAACGGGCCGGCATTTTGATATTGTCTATCGGTTCGTGAAAATTGGAGGTACTTGCTGTTATCTGGCTTTGTGGCTCCGCAACGGAGTCAGGTTGGTGCGAATTTTGTTGGTTTTTATTTCGACGCCGTCGCCGACGCAGTGCCCTTGCACTTTTAACTTTACTTTCTGCAGTCTGCGTGCTATTGTTACCACTGCGCTTGACAGAATCAGCTTGCTGGTCCACGACTTTCAACAGTTTTTAGCGACTGCAAAAACAAAACAAAAATCAGCTATAGACGAAAGTTTTTGATAACTTTAAATGTTATTAAATTCATTTTGTTTCTAGTTTGGATGCAAATATTAAAAATAACCTGTAGTATCATCAGTTGGTTCTATGTCTCGCTATATATGGGCACTTTAAACTGACAAAATTTAAAAAAAAAAACAAGAAAAATGAAATGCTTAAAATTGATTAAAGTCAATTTTTTAGATCGGTGTATTTTTCCGGAAATGCCCACAGGAAATTTTCTGTTAAAAGTGTTCTTGTTGTTGACAAACAACAAGTGCTACAAAAGTTGTAAAATATGTGTATATGAATAAATATAGTTACATAAAATTGCTAGCAGTTCTATTATAATGGGTAACAGCACTGTAAAATTTCAAAAAATCCATTTTATTCTGTTTTTGCTTAAAAGATAGTTTAACTAATCTAGAATACAGTAAAACAATAAATTTGGGTGGAAAAAACTTTCTTTTAGGGAACCGTCTCACATGTAATGTAATGGCATATCAAAACTTTGAACGCATTTTACTCAAAACATGGTTGAAATTGACAAGCGGTATAACTCGAATAATTTTCAATATTTTTGCGTAACATGTTGACCATGTGTTTAGGCCGCGAATACACAGAGAGTATCGTACCGATTTTTTAAAATTGACTGGGCGATTTTTAGTTGGCGAAAAACTGCCGAAATTATTAATGAATTTTAGACTTTTTTGTTCTACCGTTCACCAAAATCACAAAATCAATATTATCAAAAATCCTTACGGTATTCTCTAGATAAATCGATTTAAATTAAGTTATTTTTTCCCCGACCGGTAGGTTCAAATTTACACCACTTGTGCTGCTTTTGCTATATGAAAATAATTTTTTTGTACTTTTAAATATATGTTTCACAACATACCCACATTTTAATCATTTACCCCATTCCTTCTAGTCGAAAAATATCGAAAAAAATGATCAAAAACAAGGGTTGCTGTGGTATTAATACTAGAGGTCCAATAATTTTGTAGTTTTTGTTATTTTTATTTAATATTAACCAAAATCTAAATTTTATTACTTTTTACGTTTATGCATTATTTTTTTATTTTAAACAAAATTGATCTGGGTAACTAATATCTACACTGGTGGCAATATTAATAGGCGCGACACTTTTCTGTTAATATACAGTTCTGCTGTTAATATGATAGCCTCTCACAAAAAGCTTTTTAATGTATTGCTCTCTAAAGCTTAGCACCAGCCCGGCCGGTCATTGTGGAAAGTTAGTAGTGATTGAAAATCAGGTGATTTCTGGAGAAGCTGGACGGGCGTGCAACGACGGCTGCTTGTGGCGTGATTAGTGAATGCGCAACACTACCGGTATACGTATGTTTATACATATGTAGAAAACATACTGCCCTTAGAAATCATAACAGTGTAACGTAAAACATGTTAACATTGGGGAGTACCCAGGGTTTTGCATCAGGCTGCTACCAGCAGCAGCTGGTAGCTCACTCACACTTATACATCGAGTGCGCTGCTTTCTTATTCGCCGACAAAACTCGTACGATGTGCAGAATGAGAACGGCACAACAAAAAGAAAAAGAGAATTAGGCAGTTAAAGTTGAACCGGTGGTTGGCAAGTAGTATAGCGAATGAGGCAAACATTGAACAGTTCTATCTTACTTGTGTGAATATGTGTGTATGTATGTACATTAGTTTGCACACATACATATGTATGTACATAAGTATGTAGCTGGATAAGTGTTTAGCAACAGTTAAACGATAACAGAAAGCTTTCTCTATATGCACGCTAAACTTATAAAGAAAACAAAACAATAATTGTGTTGCGTAGGTTATGTACATATTGGTTTTTATAAGCATGATTATTTTAAGCATAAATTTAGTTAGTTGCTTTTAATCTTTTTATCTCTAACCAAACAAATCACATACACATTTATCAAGCGTGTTTGTGTATGCCGGCTAAACATATTTACGTACATACAAGAGTGTTTATGTTTACAATATAGTGAGAATGAGACGAACGAGACAGAGAGGGTATCAACGAGAAAACATTGCGATAGCAACAAAAGAGAGACTGGACTCGGCATCACTTTGCAAGCCAGCCGGCAACACATACATGTGTACATTTCAACGCACACAGGCATACGCACGCATTGACATGAGCATGACGCCTGTTCATGAGCAATTTGTAGAGTGAGATAAGGTGGCGTGATTTCCCCAAGTTCATTGAAGTAGTATTTATACATTTTTGTTAGTTTTGAGTCGCATCATCATCTCTTTTGTTTTGCGTCCGATTTTTGTTGTTGATTTTCATGGCTTGTAGTGCATTTGAATACAACCAGACAGTCCAATATCCTTTTAGATTAATTGCTTACTTACTGTACAAGATAAATATTTATACGGATTGTGGGAGAATTCCAAAATTGCGTCATCCGATACCCAAATGTGTAAACAAAAGAGTCTACACTAGTATTGGGTCTTAGCCTTCCAACCCCAAACACCCATCACAACCCATTTACTCATTATATGTATATTTATGCACTTAGTTCTTTTTCCACAATTATCGATTATAGGGGCATTTGCACCTAGTGCTAGAATTCCGAGTCCCAGCTACGCATCCAGACCACTGTGGTATGAGGCGCGCGCCTCAAGTTCATTGTCAATGACAAACGGAAAATTAAATGGGGCGATTACTTGAATAAATATACTTATACGTACGTATATACTAAGTAAAGTTATACTGCGATCTCAAGTTATGTTCTATATGTATAGTACATACATACATAGACGGTTTTCTCTGGTGCTCTTAGGCAATTATAGTTGAAATAATTAATCATTGATTTGGTGGCTGTGGCTTGGCTCATTCCTTGGGTCTAATGGAAATCGTATAAATGGAGATATTTTCAATTAGCAGATGAAACCCTATTAAGTCAAGATAACACTGACAGTGAAGCCCATAAATGTACATTCTAGTTTAGGTTCTCTAACTTTGGGGAATTTGGACCCTAGGTATTAACAAATATTTTTGTTATGCAAATTATTAAGATGTGGGAGGCTTTTCACGCTTTGCTATTTGTAATAATATTAAATAAAAGCACAGGGTTCGAAATGTCAAAGATTGCGCAGCTGTTGTAAAATGAGATAATGTTTAAATTTGAACCTTTATTGAGTCTGCTAATTTGCTGATCTCTTTTAGTAACAAAATATTTGATTTCGGTTTCGTTTTAAATACAGTACACCTTAATTGTTATTAAATGTCCATTTTGTTTTTAAATTTAGGATGCCATCAATATGTTTAATAAACTTGCATTGTTTCTATAGTATTTTCACTTTTAATTTTTTTTCACTATTTCTTCTCTTTTTTTAGATTCATTCACTCCACTGTTTTCAGAAACAGAAATCCATATACATGCAGACGTAAATTTCCATTTGTGTGTGTGCCAACCGAATACATACCTAAAAATCAGGCGATTCCTCGACAGCTGTTTTTGTGAGTCAAAAGCAACTTGCACGGGTTCTTGGTGATGGGAGCGCTAAAAGTCGATGAGCAGTTTTTGGGCAGTCGGTCCTTACTGTTTTCCAAAAACGTACGACAGAAAGCTATAAGTTGCAATATAGCTTATGCAGTTTTAACCAAAACTATTACTTCGTTTTTCGTCGAACACTTTAAAGAACTTTGCGGTTTCGAAATATTTATGTTTTGTTTTTATAGCTCTAGCCAGAACAAACTTTTGCGATAGATTTGAGTGTAATTGATGCGAAACACTTGTAAAAGGGGTAACGGCTAATGGCAAACCTACCGGGTTATTTTGCACGATCTAACGACAAAATATGAATTACGAATAGTCGAGGCATCAGGTGAGCGCTGGGCTTATATACGACAGCAGTGACTTCAGCGACGCTTGTGAAAGCTTCTCTTTTGCTGTGCGCAGTGAGAGCAAGAGAGTCGACATTTGCAGAAACGCCAACGGAGGCAAGCGAGATAAGCATAAAAAGCTCATTTTTTGCTGTTAACATTTTCCATTATAGGGCTGCTCATTTACAGCCGCTGTTATTTATGCCCTTCGTAACATATTATGTTGAGTAATATTATCAGAATTAAACAGCAATAATAGTTAACAGCCGTTACTTGCGTTTGATGCGTGATACTTTGGAAATCGCAGACATCAGAATCAGACCACATTTTTTTAAAATTATAAATACAATCACATACACACATTTAAATACAAACATGTGCAAACACAGTAAGTGTGTACATATATATGTATGTACTGAAACATTTAATATGAAGTGATAGACAAAACCATAAACATTAGTGGGCTGATTAATAGTCGTCCCATAGATGAATGGTGCTGATAAAAATGAACATACAGACATACATACATATGTATTTACAAGTGTTTAAAAAGTGTGTGTATTTTTAAAAGTTTTGCTTATCAGAAATATTCTTATGAATTTTCCTAATGAATCATCGGTAGAACAATAACATGCAAGGTCATAACAAAAAAAAAAAACAATTTTTACTTTAATTAAATTTAATAAGAAACTTAACAATCTAATGTACTGTGGCTTTTTTTTGGGCATACGTGCTAAGCTAAAACTATTATGTCAATAAAAGTAAATGCAATTAATGGCACTATTTGTGTAAAACCCTCTCGACGATCTGGAATGTTTTGACCGCCTTTAGGAAGGTTCGGTGTGTTCCTTCTACCACATGCATATCAATTTGGGCACTGCAAATCTATGGAAATAAATTGGTTTTTATATTTTCAATTGTATGTAGTTGCATCGCTTACCTCTTTAAGACCATAGTCATCTTGCGACATTATAGCATTATTTTCCGCCGATTTAATAAGTACCACGTCGCTGTTAAATTGCTGCACTCCCTTGTAGCTCTCAGATAACAGAAGTTTCTGCTTGAACATACAAGCAGCTTTTATGATCTATGAAAATAGTTGACATAAGAAATTAGGTTAACATTAATTAATTGAAAAATACTAAGTATTCAATACAAAATATGTTTAGCTTTCTTCCATACAATTGTAATTGTGTATGGACCAAAAGCAAAACACACATAAGTTTAAAAATGGGCACTTACCACATCTTTTGATTGTTGAGTGTATGTTGCTAAGGTATCCGCTAGTTTATCTAACTTCAAGGTCCACGTCTTGTGTCCGTCAAGGATCTGAAGAAGCTGTAATAGAATTATATTTTCGAAATATTTCAATGTAGTTAGATACCATGTAGTTCAAAACTTAATGTTTGTTAGAAAACAAGTCATTCCAAAAGGGGAAAAAATGTTTGTAATTTAATTTTAACGGAAGACTTAGCTCTATGTAATATATACTAAAAATGGTTTTATAAAAAGCTCAAACCCAACTTAAATTTTTCGCCAATCACACAGACTTTAATGTTTGATTGTAATATGCACTACATTCCGGGAATATATATTACAAAATAATTAGAAGCATTTTAATTTATTTATTTATTATTATTATTTTTTTTTTAATAATTTAACGTGTAAACGTAATATTACGCTATTTTGAAAAATCCCATAAGTAAACTAATACTTCAAACAGAATTATAATTATAATAAAAGTGAGACAGGGCATTATAGACTTATAATACATATAATTGGTATCTGCTAAGAATGAAACCAACTTACCTGATTGTAGTCTACATCGGCAAGTAGTGCTCCAAAGTAAGCTAGTGTCATGGATTGCTGTCTATTTAAATCATCAGTCTGCTTCTTGGCCTCTTGAACATATCCGCTCGCCATAGTGGGGGCTCCGTCTAGCATAATGACTTTCACGTTAAATCTTAGCTGCTCCAATGCCACACCAATTGCATGGGCCAGGAGACAACCATAAGAGTAGCCCACAATGTTATAAGGGCCTCTTGGTTGTATTTTCTGGATTTGTTGCAAGTAATACGCGGCACAAGCTTCTATCGAGTCCAGAGGCACCTGTTCTGTGCACTGGAGTCCATAGGCTGGACAGCTAAGCGAAACAGCAAGTGCCTCAACCGCTATTGTGAAGCCCTCGATTGGTGCAAGGAAAAATACAGCTGGTTTACTAGACTCTTTCGTCGCCATGGAATGCAGACGCACAAGTACGTTCTGGGGTAATACTTCCTTGGCGAATACGTTGCGGGTTTCATCACTTTGGTCGTCAATGGTCGTCGCATTTGAATGATTAGTAGCATTCACATCTGCAATTGTCGATGTGGCTGTAAGTTGTTCTTGTGCCGCAGATGAATCGATGTGTCTCAAGGCACTGAATGTCAACTGACGGATTTCCTGAGCTGACAGAACCAAGTCGAAGTTTCGCTCGAGTGTTTGCTTTATCTCTGTGCTCATTAACGAATCCATGCCCAAGTCAAAGAGTGTCGTCTTGTCCTGAATACTATTCACATCGCGCAAACCCATTATTTTAGCGATTGTTGCGATGAGACTTTGACGGGTTGATGCTTCCGCTTTACGTTTTTCGGCTAGCACCATGGATGCCAGCACAGGATGTGGTTGTTGCATAAAGATATCTAAGGTGTGGAGGCAGCTGCTCATTCGTTGGGGTAAGGTTCCCCCAATGACAGTATCGTTATTGCCCATGTGCTCTATAATAAGCCCTGTATCACCAATCGCTCCCCATTGTATGGCTGTACCTGGATAACCCTCCACCTGACGCTTCTCACAAATACGCTCCATAGCTGAATTCGCCATGCCGTAGTTTGTTTGACCCGGATTTCCACGACCAGCTGCCAAACTTGAGAAACAAATAAAGTGCTCGAGAGCCGGACACATGCTGCGTGAGTAATGATCAAGGTGTTTGGTTATCGATATTTTGGGTGCTGCAACTACCTCAAAGTTTTTCATGGTTTGATCATCAAACATTGAGTCTCTTAGAATTGCAGCTAAATTGAAAATACCCCCCACCATCGCGATTTTGTTGCTGCTCTCTAGCAGTTTCCTACATCCCGCATCTGTGCAGACATCATTTGTATCTATAACCACTTTAACACCACGTTCATGCCAGCGTTTAATCATGAGGGCTTGATATCCGGTTTTCAAACCAGAATGCGAGTTTAAAATAATAAAACGCGCCCCTCGATTTACCAACCAGTTGGTTAACTCCAAGCCGAAGCCGCCTAATCCTCCGACTAGTATGTAGCTTTTTTCGGGATGCATATAGGTGCGAGGAATAGCGTTGATTAGTCGCGGCTTGGGGAGAGAAAGTTGCTGCTCCTCGTTGCGAACCTTAACGACAACTTTGCCAATATGTTTGCCCGATGCCATGAAGCGGAATGCCTTCTCAATCTCCTGATCGGTGAATAGCGTAATGGGTAAAGGTAAAACAGCTCCGTTCTGAATTCCATTTTGCACAAGCGAGACAATATGCTTCTGAATTTCTTCATCACCGTCCATGACACTGTCTAGCAAAATGCCATGGAACGACGTATTCTTTAAGAACACAGACATACCCAATGAACTATTATTACTCAGATCGAATTTTCCAATCTCCAAGAAACGACCATTTAAACCTAAGCAGCGGACCGATGCTTGTAGTTTATCGTCAGACAGTGAGTTTAGGACCAACTCTACACCTTCACCTGAAGTTTCGTTCATTATCAACTGTTCAAAGGATGTGTCTCGCGAGTTTCCAATATTCCGTGCCTGCAGTTTTGGGAATCGTTTCAGCAGAAATTCTCGCTTCTCTTTGCTGCCGACTGTGGTAAAGACTGTCAGACCATGATGTAAGGCCACGGAGATGGCAGCCTGACCCACACCACCAGATCCAGCATGAATAAGGATGCGTTCGCCCTTCTTCATTTGTCCACGCACTACCAAAGCATAATAGACGGTAGCATAGACACAGGGCACTGTAGAAGCTTCTTCCATTGTCCAATTGTCCGGTATGTTCCAAAGAAGATTCTTGTTGGCCATGCAATTTGTAGCTAAGGACTTGGCAGTAACCATGGCCATGATCCGTTGGCCATGCGAGTCACGACCTGCAAATTCCAGGCCCAAGACACAATCCTGATGAGCCAAGTCTCCTGGCAGTGCATCGACTCCTAACTTTCCAGATGCCAACATTATGTCCCGGAAGTTAAGAGGAGCGTAATATACTGTGCAAGGTTCCCATTTACTTTGATTTTGGATTTGATTTATAGTTCGCGGACTTTCGACCCAATTAAGTGAGGAAAGGTCACCTTTAATTAATGTGTTGACATAGGCTTGCTCTACAGTTAGCAGTGGTTGATGAGCCTCCATGGGAAGGTGACGGTAGCTACCCCAATTTCCGTTTTGGTGAATGTTTATCGACAAATCCTTATCTAACTGATCCTGATAAAAAGGATCTGTAAGTGAAAATGGCGGTAATCCCGAATCTAGGAGCATGTACAATCGTATCTTTTTTCCAGGATGCTCACGCTTCAGACAGTTTACAAATCCTAGAGCTCCTGTACTGGGTTCTCCTTGAGCAACTAAGTAAATACGATGTTGATCTGCCTGGGTTTTCGTCAACAAGCTCTTAAGATCGGTCATCCACTTAAAATGATCATTTGTAAGATGGACAACTGTGCATTGAGAGTGATCTTTAGCGATAAATCTTTTAGCAAGGACCACGACTCGATCGTTGTCGTATGCGTGCTCTAGGACTGGCAACATCTGCAAGCGTTGTAACCGTTCCCATCCAGAGATTTTATAAATACTTGCATTTTCCTCTAGCAGAATGAAGCCATTTTCCACCTTAATGCTTTCCATTAAATGTTGTAAATGAATATCTCCCATTGAAGTTGTAGACAACAAATTGAGAACATAGAGAAAATCACATTGTCGCTCCACTGTCGACACAGCGAGATCCGCCGTAATGACGCGAACTCCAGATTCCTGCAATACTGCACGCAGTTCTGATTCATTATTAATGTCTGGTGTTGCCACAATTATTTCGGCAATCATTATTGGTTCACGCTCTATAATATCCAAAAGTTTGGGACCAATGAGTGTCTCTGGATTACTTCGTGCGTTGACAATTTCGACGCCCTTTATTTTGGAGGCACCTCCGCTGTTCTCAATTATCATCTGCATCGCTACAGTCAACGCTATAAGCTTGGCACGTTGTTGATCCCCTCGAGGAGCTGTTGCCTGCTTGTATGGTGTAAAGGTGTATCTCTCTAAGCTCGCTAGACTTTGATTGCCGGATCGACGTTGTGTTTGTGCCGTCTTTACGTTGTGTATCTCAACGCCGCCACTCTTGATCACGGATATGTTGCGATACCACGAGACGGGCGGCTTTTGCTGATGGTGTTTCATTATCTCGAAATGTTTGAGCGGATCGATGAGAATCCGCTCAATTGACGTGGGTACGTGTAGTTCTCTTAAATCGTTGCTGAGTATACGGAATTGCAGCATGGTGTCCATGAAGCTAATCCAGTTATCCGTCCACAAAAGATGCCCGGAGACTGCCTGAACATCAGTGTCTATGATGCCTTGGAAGAGTCCACTGTAATCGTATCCACGAAGGCGCAGCTCCTTATAGATATCCTTTGTGCAGAGCTTAATGACACCGGCACTACCAGGTAAGTCTGGCAGATTGAGCTGTTGTTGCAGTGGGCTAACTATCAACTGAATTTTTCCTGATGCAACAAGGGTTGTACCCTCACTGACCTCAAAGTCACCTTTCCCGTGAAAGATGTTGATGGTTAACTTTACTGCTGAAGCGGCACTCAGTCCCAGAATGGTAGCACGATGGAAGACTACATCACTAAAAACAACCGGGGTGCGTTGATAATCTCTATCCTGCTGCTGAGCCAGCATCATCCAGGCGAGCGTGATGTAACCAGTTGCCGGAAATAAAATGCGTCCATCGATCGTATGACCTGCCAGAAATGTATTCTCTTCCTTACTTAGATCAAGTTCGATACTCTGTTGGGTGCCCTGTCGGCCACCCTTGAACTTTGGATAACTCCACTTCTGCCTGTGATCCCATCCAATTAATGAGCTCAGCATGGGCGTACCACGTGAGACGGGATAATTCATTGCTGATGGTAGCGACATATGCAATAGTTGTGGCTGCCCACCAACCGCATATAACTGACCAATTTGACTTAGTAAGAACTCCATATTGTTGGCGTGACCGCGCTGCATGAGACTGACATAGCTTATCCTCGATCCAAGTGAGCGCAAAATAGCACGGAAGAGTCCATGGGGAGCAACCTCAACAATAATGGCATTTTTCGGAATATGCCGAATGGCTTCATTAAAGAGCACCGGTGATATTAGGTTGTTGATAAAATATGCTGCAGATGCCGTGCGACATGCCGGAGTTTGCCAGTCTTGCTCTGGAACACTGGTACTTAGCCAACGTTGAGATCGCTGTCTAGGTTCTGTTATTAGGCGTTCTAGATTTTTTCGTAGCATTGGCGCCGCATCAGCGATATATCTGCTGTGAAAAGCGTAGCCCCCAGAACCGACAGTTCGAACAAAAACGCCTGATTCCTGTAACCTCTTGATGGTTGCATCCATAGCTGTAACTGGGCCAGACACAGTACAGTTATCATCACTATTGTGGCAGACAGCATAGCATTCCGGTGGTAATTGTTGTTTAATGTCATCCCAACTTAGCCCAACGGCTGCCATCTTTCCTTGCGGTAGTCCTGGTGTGTCAAGGACGCTTTTTCCTCGCCAATAAGCTGCAAGTACAGTTTGTTCGGCTGTTAGACAACCGTCCATGTAAGCTGCTCCCAGCTCACCGGCCGAATGTCCAATTATTCCAGCCGGCTCAATGTGCAATGCCTTTAATAGATCCGTCAATGCAACCTGGACGGCAGCAATCGATACGAAAGAGTAAAGCATATTATCAAAAGTGGATTCTGTTGATCCAGTGAGTACTGCAATCAAGTCAAAGTCCATTGGAGCGAGTACTTCAGCGCAATGTTGAATGGACTTTCTAAACAAATCCAACTGCATGAGATCCTTGGCCATACTAGCCCACTGGCTCCCCATACCAGCATATACAAACCAAATCGGGCGCTGTTCCTCCTCATACGGAATAATCTCCGTTTTGGAAGTAGCAACTGAGCTGCTAACGATGGCAAAACCACGATAAGGATGTAATGGAATGGGCTGGGAGTGAATGTCGTTGATTAGAGTCAAGAACTCGTCATCGCTCCGATATTTGACAGCCGATTCCAATAGCTTCTGGACTGCTTGCTCCGTACGGCCAGAGCAGATGACCAGTTTTAATGTCTTGGTTCTTGTGATAGGGATTTTGTTTTTGGCATGCGACTTGAGAATAACGTGTGCATTGGCACCACCAAATCCAAAGGAATTTAGTCCAATAATGCCACCCTGCCAGGGTAGATTACGATCTACTACCTTGAGTCGGCCCTCAACAAGAGCTGGTACGGCAGGATTTGGTATGCGGTAATGCAAATTCTTTGGAATAACACCCTCTTCCATGGCTATGATCATCTTAGCCAGTGCACTCACCCCAGACGCTGGTTCTGCATGACCCATATTTGATTTTACGGATCCAATCAGTAGTGGAGCCGTACGCGAGGGACGACAGAAGAAGTTGCTCAACATATTCGCTTCTTGATCATCACCTACGGGTGTACCACTACCATGAGCCTCAACATAGACTACCTGATCAGGGCTAAGGCCAATTTCACCGTATGTTTCGCGCAGTAACTCCTGCTGCATGCGACCATCGGGAAAAGTGACGCCTTGTTCCTTGAACCCATCCGTGTTTGTGCGTACGTTAAGAATTGAGGCGTATATACGTTTTGCGTGTGTAGCGCGTTGCAAGAAGACCACGGCACAGGTGTCGGCACGGGCATATCCATTCGCCGCGGAATCAAATGTCTTGCATGCACCGTCGTGGCTGACAATACCCAAGCGCAGAAATTGTAGAGCGAATATGGGCTTTAATATAAGATTAACACCGGCGACCAAAGCGTAATCGCATCGGCCAGCTCGCATGTCTGTATAAGCATGTGAGAGAGCTACAAGTGAGCTGGAACAAGCGGTGTCAACTATAAAGCTAGGACCCTTGAAATCAAAGGTGTAGGAAATGCGATTGGCGAACATGGCACGGGCACAGCCTGTTAAGCAATAGCCATTTATGCTGCTCGGCTCCATGTTGGGAATTTCATGTTCAGTCTCTACAAATGACAGTCCAATGTAGACACCGGTCCGACTGCCTCGTAACTCAGAGGGATTGATGCCTGCATCTATAATAGCTTCATGTGTCAACTCCAACAGCATGCGCATGCAAGGATCCATAAGTTCCGCCTGCTTTTGGTGGACACTAAAAAATGTGTCATCGAATTTCTCAAGATCCTCATCCCGCATTTTAGCCATACGCTCTGGTAGACCATAAATGCCTATTGCACACACAATCACATTAAAAAAATGTACTTATTTAGAGTAAATGTGTCATTATATTTTAACTTTTACGTCAATTTACCTGCTTCCCAACGCCGCGGATCGCCTGTGACCATGTCGATGCCATTTAGCAGATTCTGCTTGAATTCTTCTATATTACTGCTTTCCGGAAATTTACCGGAAAGTCCCGAAATAACAATGTCACCGTCCATTACAGTTGCGTCCTCATTTGTTGTTTTTTGGTTTTGGATTTTCTTCTTGTTTGGCATTGTTAGCTTTAATTCAAATATGGTTCAGAGTCCTATTCCTTGTTAATGCTATAAAACCGTTTTATTTTAAAGAAAACAGCTGTATAAATACTGTGTTCATTACAATCACAAAAGTTTCATTGGCTGCAGTTTGCTTTCGTAGGATATTCACGTCAAAAGATGTGAATGTATAAAATACATAACTCTACAGAATTATATAAAATTCTCGAACCTAATCGTAAGATTTTTTTGAGAAGCCTAAGATAAAATTTCAATGCGACTAATTTTAAGGATTTGTGCACGAATGAAGTTTACATATACAATTACTTGCACCCAAAAATATATACATATATTTAAAAAAAATATTAATTTATACGTCGATTTGTATTTGATTTGATAGGGCAAATGGCAAAATAAAAAAAAAACAAAATGAACATACCTAAATTGAGTAGTTTTAACATTAAACATGCTAGAAAAATGTTTGTGTGAAACTATATCAGTTTTTTATTTTTGTATTATTTATTTTTTAATTTATTAATTCCAACGCAATGTAAAATATTAATCAAAATCTTTGATTTTTATACCCGCTACCAATAGGGTAGAAGGGTATTATAACTTTGTGCCGGCAGTAAATGTATGTAACAGGTAGAAGGAGGCATCTCCGACCCTATAAAGTATATATATTCTTAATCAGCATCAATAGCCTAGACGATCTAGCCATGTCCGTCTGTGTGTCTGTCCGTTTTTCCGTATGAAACACTGGATCTCAGAGACTATAAGAGATAGAGCTATAATTTTTTTTCGACAGCATTTGTCATGTTTGCACGCAGATCAAACTTTCAAATTTTTGCCACGCCCACTTCAGCCCCCGCAAATCAAAAAAATTGAATAACAAGCGTAACTGTAGAGCTAAAGCTGCGAATTTTGGTATGTACAATAATAACTATGGTAATTGTGATTCCTGGAAATTGGTTGCGATCAGACAAAAATTGTGGAAGTTATTAAACAAATACTTTTGCATGGACAAAAACGCCGACTTACTAGGGGTTTTAGTTGCTTTGGCCGACAATCTGGTATATTATGCCGCCTATGGTATATTTTGAATGTGGTACTATATCGATATATCAAATATACCAGTCGGTATATTTGTAGTATTTTTGGTATATTTTGAAAAAAATTCCGCAATATTGTGTTTTTATTCAAAATGGGTAGCGGGTATCTCACAGTCGAGCACACTCGACTGTAACTTTCTTACTTGTTTAAATTTGATTGATAATTAAATTGATTACAATTAATATTCGTTATGTTTGAGAAAACAATATGTTAAATTACTAAGAATTTTTTTTATTTTTATTATATCTAGATTTTAAAAGCTCAATTTTTTTTAAAGTAATATTATATCATCAATCACAGGTCACATAGATGATGACACGCCTGATTTGAAAAGATGCGTTGACCGCGTTTCACGATCGTATTCAGTTTTACAATTTACATTTCAATCCGTATATTGAAATATGTTTTTTAGACACTATATCTCTTGTTTAGAATCTCCACAAGTACTTATGTTCCATAGGCTGTAAACATGATTTGTATAGAAAATGTCTTTTGGAACTTTGGATATGCAATGGTCAAGAATCACAGAATTGAAAACACCCCACATTCTAATCGAATTGTAAAGCAAATGTCTTGACCTTTGCTAAAATAGAACTTGAAACAATCACAGTTTTTATGAAAAGTACACGACAGTCAATTGAATATACGATGGTTGATTGCATATATTAATTTCACTCACGAAGCAGACACGCTTTGAATATATCCTTTTAATTTGAAGAGCCGTTTATAGTGTAAGCGAAAAGGATATTGCCGTACGCGGATTATTGAATTGATTCTATTATCTACGATATTATTGATCCGACTTGATCCGACGGCACACTGAACGGGACGCGTACTTTTCACATTCATTTTATGCTCTTGGTCGGCTTAACTGCATAAATAATTGCCTATATCCATACTAAATACTAAGCTCGCCACGCTCACGAACTCATAACAACTGCGCCACAAAACATTGAATAATTCATTTTCATGCTAAAATATGCATCACAATTCGAATCGAATCAAATCAAATCGAAGACAAACGCAAACTGCGACGCGCTGCAGGAACCAGGACAGGTTACATTACACAAATGCCCCAAGTTAAGTAATTATTTTGAGCGTGCGACGCCATATTGACCCAATTGCTATTTGCCAGTTCAATAACTTCAACATTCAAATTGTTCAAAATTAACAAAACATACATAACTTTATTGTCTACGGGCACGAACACTTCGTTGTTTTACCGAAGTCACGCCAAGTTTTTTGACCCGTCCACCTGCGGGACCGCGCAGTTCTAGGCGGACTGGGAGGCTTGTCGCATTGCGCACTTTTTTGGCTTTCCCTGGGACACTGGGTAGCCTTCTAACCCGAGCTGCCTTAATCTATAAATGAATGTTCATAAGAAGTTCTGAGATCTTAGATATTTTCGTCCTTACCATTCTTGATAAACCCTTGATAACATTACGAGAGTTTTCTGGCGGCAATGTTGATCCCCCTTCTACCGAAGTCTTCGCAGTCCGTCGGAATGGTAGCCGCACTCTATTATCTTCTAACGAGAGAAGTCCTATATTCATTCCCAGTTCGATAGAGAATTCCACTGCACGCTGTACTGATCCAAAAGGTCTTATGACGTCTTCCATGACCGCATCCTTGACACGGTCACATAGATCCTCTGTAGTAGAGCCTGATTAAAACAAATAAGATAATTTTAAAATTAAAGATATCATTCTGGAGAGAGAGAGAGAGTATTTATTTAGTCGCACTCACGCAAATCAGGATTGCGACCAAGCAGATCTAAAACATATGGCAGCAACGATGTTGTGTTAATTTCCATTTTATAATAAAACGTTAATCTTTACCAAAGTCACAGTTTTTTAGTAATATATAAATTTGTTATGATTATTTGAAATTGTTTGAAATTTCAGTTCGTGTTCCTTGACTTACGTACGATTTGTTTGTGAATATTTATTAAGAAGCTCCGTCATTATTTACAGAAAATGACTTCTTTTTCAAGAGTACTATGACTCAAAATACTTATAATTTTTCAATTGTTATTGGACAAGCTCGAAATTTTAGCTTAATGTTTACTGCTGACAAATATATTTACTGCTGGAAATAGCAATAAACATTAAGTGTCAGAAATTGCATTTTAGAAATGATCGATTAATGATATACTATGGTAAAATACGAAGAGCAAAAATTAAAAATTGTTTCGACTCTAGTCGAGGTTGAACTTAAATACTTTGTAAAACCTAAACCTAAGTAGACACTGTCGACTACATACGGAGATCTTTTGATTTTTATTTATTTGAAAATATGGGCAACCTTTTCTTTTCTTGTACAGACAAAAAAAACTCAGATTTAATACCAATATCTCGGGAATGAAGACCATTAAAAAACAGAGGTTTGATAGTAGTGAAATTAGTAGTAATTTTCCCTAATTAGAAGTAAAGTTTTTCAATGTGCGCTGTGGTGCCTCTAAAAACCAGCAAATATCGATGACATAGATTCTATTTGGCTTGAAGGTAGACAAGCTACAAAAATTTCCTATCGACTTCGACTAGACGTCTGCAAGGCCACAGCAACAACGGCTAGTTGGGAACAAGTTTGTAGAATCCCGGGAATAAAGCATAACAAAAAGAAAACAAAACAAAAAATAAAGAATATAAAACGCGTGCTTGAAGTGAGTTCACCTGATCAGCGGGCGTTGCTGATAAAGTTGGCAACAGCAGACGGCAGAATACTAATTTTGGTAAGCCTTGACCTTGATAAGGCGATAGACGGTACATTGGGGAAATATCTCATTAAACATAGCTACGGAACGTTGCTAACACATGCGAGAGAGATGTGATTAGCGGTAGAGCGCCGCGTGC
Organism: Drosophila kohkoa; assembly: GCA_019972355.1. Taxonomy (NCBI): domain Eukaryota; kingdom Metazoa; phylum Arthropoda; class Insecta; order Diptera; family Drosophilidae; genus Drosophila; species Drosophila kohkoa. The sequence continues at coordinate 1,682,550 of BJEL01000057.1, read as the reverse complement.
CGCGTGCCAAGTGGCCCGACAGTCAGCGGCTATTACTGATAAGTGATAACTCAGTGAATGGCCAGTCAGCCAGACGCTGACACGAAATTAGACCCGCGGAAATTTACACCACATACAAAAAAGGCCACAAAAAGCGTGTGCCGGCTCGAATTTGTTTTGATTGTTATTCGAACTAGCATTATTTTAGTTCCATTCTTGATGATAATGAGCTTTGTTGTTTGATCTCATCGCTGGTGCTCGGAAGTGCTCATATTTATTAATGTATTTGAATGCTTTTATGATCTGAGTAATTTTGTGATTTTGTATCCCGAATACGTCCAATTGCCCTTGGGCATTTGATGCAGTTGATAGCTGGACTGACGAACAGACAGTCAGATGGACAGAAAAGTCGCTGATAACGGTGCCCAACACAGTATAGCTTTAACGCCTTTCACGGTTACTTAAAGGTGAGCCAGAGTAGGATTTGTGATTACCTGACCACTACACAATTGCAGCACACTAAACCGCATACGTCAGAAGCTTTAAAACTTAGTCGATGAACCTCAGGCTTGTTGCTGTGCTGTGATGGCATTACGACTATGTTCTAGCACTCATATTATATATTCGAAACACAAAAACACTTGCGTCACTCAGCCCCTACAATATTTTGAGACGTAAACTAAATGCACTCCTTATTTGTCCGCAAAATACGGATGAGTTTGGCTTTTGTAACTAATGTCTCATTTATAATCACCATGTTATTATTTAAAACGAGTAAGAAAACTACCGTCTAGTGTGTTCGGTTGTGAGTTACCCATTTTGAGTAAGGGCAAATAAGTGCGGTGTTATTCTTAAAATTTACTAAATTAATATACCACAAATATACTAAAATACATCGAAGGCTATATTCGGTACCAGATTGTTCGCCAAAACGGATATAACACCAGCAACCGATGCGTTAGAAGGGTATTTTAACTTTGTATGTATGTTAACAGGCAGAAAGAGGTATCTCTGACCCAATAAGTATGTATATTCTTGATCGGGGTCAACACCCGATACAATATAGCCATGTCCATCTGTCCATAATAATACCTAGATCTTAGAGACTTTAAGAGATAGATGTTTGCACGCAGATAAAGTTTCCATATTTTTTGATTTAAATATTAAACATTTAAAACAAACAACATCTATATTTGAAACATAGCAATTCTACACAAAAAAATTATATCGCTCCCTCTTATAGTCTCTGAGATCTAGGACAGGCAAACAGACAGATGGACAGAACCTGATCAAGAATATATATACTTTATAGAATTTGAGATGCCTGTTACATACATTTCCTGCAGGATATAATTATTAAACTTATTTAAAAATTTTAAACTTATGAATTTGCTCTGACCCCTTACTTGATTATGTTTATATATTTTCTCGTATTGCATTTGTGAACAATTAATACGATTTGCGCCAAAAATATACAAGACTGGATTCCATTTTACAAAACCAGCAGTCCTAGTATTTACAATATTTTGATAATGTCATTTAATTAACAGTAGGACATTTGATTGTAAATGTTATACTTCAGATGTAACGTTCACGTATTTTAAAAATTCATAAAAAATTAGAAGGACTGAAAAAAAGAAGTCGCATGTGATAAATGTGCTGCAAAAGATACTTGACATGTGCGATTATGATTCAATTTTCAGGAAACATTCTCCGTGTTTTTATATTGCAAATAGGCCAAATTCTACATAATGTGTGATGTGACTAAGGGTATAAGAGTGTTGGAAATTTAAACTATTTATACATATATAAAGAGACCCTATGAATAGTGCGTAAGACACCATTACAAAAATGCAATGTTATTTGAAAAGCCATCAACCTTATAAACTATGTTCAATTGAATATTCATGTAATTAACATAGAATTAAATTTACTGGAATCGCATGTTCTGAGTTTATGATTGATTTCAAATCAAGTCTTGCTCCATGCTAAGGAAACATTTGAATTAATCATACTTATCATCTAAAGATTCTAATGGTTTATTATTTGCTTCTATAATTTGCTAAAAGATTTTTATAATCAAATATATAAATAGAATCGCATGCATGTGTGTATTTTATAGTACTAGCACTAACCAAATAGTATATGTGTTATACGCTAAAGCGTAATTGCGAAATTGAGTTATTCCGTTACATACATTTTTCTGCATAAAATAAAAATCGGCCTTGCAAAATTTTTGTGGCGACATTTCGTTCCGCAGATTCCATCACAATCAAATTTTAAAGCGCATTGATACTCCGATAAGGGAATGTATATGGATGGAAATAGTATTACTACTATACTATTAGTATAGTATATTATTCTGCACCCATGTCGGCAAAGTGAAGAGTAGCATAAAAATAAATAATTTAAAAAAAATTAAAAAAAAGTCTTTGAGGCAGAGAAATAGCATTAATTTATATTGCAGAGTCAAAAGACTATATATGAAATTTAAAATATAAAAAATATTGAAATTAAGTTACAATAATATGTGCTTGGGATATTGTCGGCATACAAAATACAAAATAAATGTGATTTCATCTGTTTTTTTTTTTTTAATAATTGCATTTGTTTAAAGAAAAATGTTTAAGTGGAGTGCCCAAAAATTTGCATTTTTTTCTATTTCCGTGCCAAATTTAGTGTCATAGGGTTACCAAATTGTTCACTCTAAAGTTTGTGGAACTTCTGAAATGTATTAATTTTCCGCACGTTCAAAATTAACTCATCTGGGAACAGTGCTTAATGTATAATATGTGTATTATATGGTTAGTTGTATTAGCTTAGGCATTCGATTCTATAAAAAAAAATATTACATACTTTTAGGCGGTTACTGTTAATCATTAACGATTACAAATTAATTTTTAAGTTAAAAAAAAAACAATTATATCACTCGATATATATAGAAATACTTCCCGGAATTTGAGATTCACAAATGTAACTTTTAAAATCAAGGCAGGAAGCTAGTTTTATGCAGGGGTTTGGGAAATTTATATTGTCAATATACACGCAGTTTCCAGATGTTTTGTTTGCACTTGCTTCATGTTTACACCAATCTAAGAAGCTGTCTTCCTCGCCACTCGATATGGAAACGAACTTGCCGTGCTCGCCAAAATCATTGAGATCTATCCAGAAATTGATATTTTTGCTTGCTTTTCTTATTTCGGCCAGAGTCACATTATCAGTCAGACTTATCAATTGACCACCTTTTGCGTGGCACTTATGAACAGCGGTGTACCAAGACGCTGGGACATCAATTATGGAGTAATACTTCGATCCAATTTTTTTAAAAATCTGTTTCTGACTGTGTCCTTCTGGTATACCAACACTAAGGTCGATCTTTTCACATTTATGATCACACTCTAAGGGGATAGGATACGACATAAATAAGTACACTATTAAAAATATTGGTAACATGATAAACGCACCCTTTGATTCGGTCCATGACGTTGATAATCCCAAAGTAATAAGAATTATTAATAGACAAGTATCCATGGCTCTCCGTATTACAAACCTCAGCGGACCACCTCCGTTGAAGTCGTCGTTCACAATAAACTTTGGTTTCTTTTATACCCGCATGCCTATGCAGTCACAATGAGTAAGAGTGAATAATAGCAATTGATAAATATAGTAAAATTGAAACATTTGCTTCTACTGCGGTTTTATCGGATATGTATAAATATATATACGATAGAAGCAAATATTTCAATTTTACTCTCAGCTTGATTAAGATTTCCAAACTCCGTCACGAATTTTATGACGACATATGCACGCTAGTCAGAATTTTATTAGAACACAAGAAAGAGGCTATCCACAAAGTTATAATATAGGGCAACATAATATCACGACTTATAAACTCTACTTGTCTAACTATTACCTTAAAAGCAGAAAACAAAACATATTTTTTAGGTGACGAAAATAATCCAAATTGTACAAGCCACCATTCTATTGTGGCCATTAAAAATAATGTCAACTTTAATGCTTTAGGATTACGCATTGTATTATTATTATTTTTGCAAGACTCTTGTGGTGTTTCATTTTTATAAAAATATATAATATAGGAATTGCAGAATTTTTACCGCTTTATGTATAAATCATATTTTAAAATATATTTGAAAATTTAAGCAGAATTCTATAATAAACTTGCTTTAAGTTCATAAAATACAAAATTAAATTGTGTAGTGGCAAAAATCACTTTATTAGAATGGAATAACAGTGGTATCAGAAGGCATAACATTATCACTTAACTATATACAGTAATACAATGATAATACCAATAATGTTTATAATACATACAACATTTAAGGTTAAACAAACATACGAGTATACGAGTGTACTTTTTTCATTCAATATTATACATTCCCTTTAGCATTAACAAAATAGATTTAGTAAATATACTTTTGTCGTTGTGTGAAACAGTTAATGTGGTACAATGCCTAATCGACTTGTCTGCTTTCGTCCCGATTGCGCTTGAAGGAGACTGAATGGATAAGAAGTGGTGGCAAGTTGCCACGCAACATCTGCAGACGCTTGCTCTTGACCTGCTCGGGACGACGCAATTCGTCCTTGGATGAAGAGGTGGAGGCAGCTGAAGCAGATGTGGATAGGGATGCGAGCGACGTGGAGCCGGGCAGAATTTCAGTGCTTTGTGTCGTCAAGAGAATGTTGGATCTGCGGAAGTAGCGCGGCATCGAATAATCATCCTGCGAAGCCCGAGCTGCATTCGCATTCTGAATGGAGAAGAGACTCTGCGAGACGCGATACTTTTCAATTGTCGGCGTGTCTTCGTAGTTCTTCGGCAGATTGCTAAACGATATTGAGGGTACCTCGGGCGTCATACTGATCTGGCTGCCAGTTCCAGTGATCGCGAATATATCAGTTTCGCTGACCGCATCCCTAACGTTCATGTGGGGCACGCTCTTTGCAGATCGAAGAATGCGCTTCGATGTCGCTGACATTCCGCCAACGCTTGGCATCAAGTGAGGATGGCGATCAATAAGGCGAGGTCGCAATATCACCTCATCATCCTTATCCTCTTCCTTATCTACCTCGGCAATGGGTTCGAACTTTTTCGAGGTCAACGTCTGACTTCCCTCTGGTGACGAGTCCGAGGGAGCTAATGTGAATGTGATTCGTTTTTCCGTTGTCGAAGAAGGCACAACAGCCTCAAGTTCAGGCTTCGTAGAGTCGTTGGCATCTCTCTGAAGACCAGCTGCAAATACGATAAAAGGTGAGTTAATGAATTTAATTTACTTAGTTTTTGCTCTTTTCACATTGTTTTCCATCTAATTAGTTCAATCTATCAACTCAAATGACTAAGGTACAACACATCGTCAGAATGGGCAAGACGTGAGATAACATATATGAGTTCGACCAACATCATTTGTATTTGGAGTTATTAAGAAGAGTTTGTTATTTTTTATTACTTTCGTATTGAATCTAAATAAAATTGATAGCTATAACGCTATTGATCTCTGGCACAGACAAACATCTCTCAGATATTTCTTCAATTCAATATGATCAATTAATTTTAATTGTATTTCATGTTCATGACTCTACTACTTTGCTTTGTTACATTCGACTACATATAAGTTATTATAACTCTTTACATCTTGGGTACAGGGTACAAATACTTATTTCCTTTACTTAATGGAGTGCAAAACAACAGTCGAAGAGGAGAAACAGCACGAATTCACTTTATCTGTATACACATTATATTGGCTTTACTTATCATCGAAGTAAACAAAAATAAAAATAAATGATTTACGTTCTATACTTGTCCAGCGATTGGAGCATACACGATTACGCTACGGTTGGCATTATCTATTGAATATGGTGCAACTTTCCTGAACCCATGGAAGAATCGATGTGCACAGTCTTGAGGGAAAAGACATATGTTACATATATTTTACATATGTTTAGTCATAATAAAATTTGTATATTACCCATTATCATCAATTAGCCTTACTAAAACTTATTATCACTTTTTTTGGCTGCTTACTTCTAGTGGTCGAGAAATATTTAAAAATTTCATAATCATTTAATCACGTCCAACCACATTATTGCCAATAATGAATGAAATAAATAATCATGGTAGCCTGATATTTATTATGATACCAAATCTTCATTTGTAGTCTCTTATGGTTAAAAGTTTCCCATCCGCGAAATTCTTCCTTAATAGCACAGCGTCACCTGGTGTTTGTTTTATGCGTAATGGTATTGTGGCTAACCCAGCATGTGAGCAATCTTGATAGCACCGACTTAATAGTGTTATCTTTTACATTGTAATAAAAAAATAGCAGTGTGCATTATACAGACACACGATCGAAGTCGATTTATGCAAAGAGCGGGCGTGAAAAGGTCCCAGACTAAAGAGCGAATCGCGTGGTAACCGGTATCTTTACTGGTTGTAGCTGCTTTAGGGGCAATATTTCGACAAATGAATACCTCCAGCAATTTCATTTCCTTGTACAAACATTACACATCAAGATTGTTGTATCAGGGATTTTCGTTTTTCGTACTTTTCCTCTCAACTTTCGAGTCAACTTCAATAAGTATAAACAAATTATAGAAATATAAGTACAAGATTGTTTATAAAATACATGCGGTAGGTTTTCGGTTAATTGTTATTTTGTTTTACCATTTTCATTTTCATTTCATTAGAACTACATTACAAGGTCTAACAATGTCCATACATAAAACTTAAATACAGCTAAGTACTTACAATAACATAATAATAGTAATAATAAAATCTAAGTGTTTTTTTTTTTTGTTGTTATTTCTCACTCTTTGCCATCTAAGTTGGCTAACTAATCATTAATATTTATAATATTAAGTCATTTCTCACTAATGTCTTAATGAAATTAGCATCTCCCATATTTACGCTGGGGAAAATAAGTATCTTTGGCACAAATACTGCTGCAGGAAGTTACCAAGATTTGTCAACGAAATCGACTTTGAGCTAGATTTTCAGAATTCGCCGATTGAACGCCATTTAGCTTAGATAGAACTTAACCTTGGGAACGCCGGCAGAGACAATACTGCTACTGCGCGTGCTCTTGCCACTAGTCTTGCCACTGCCCCCGATTGGAACGATGTGAGCATGACAATGGCCATCATTACCTTCCAAACGGCGCAGCAAGCGATCCTGTTCGCTGAGGCGTGGTGTTGTGGGCATCTCCTTGTTGGGCGAGTGGACGCCAGCTAAGTAAGTCTTTGTGCTGATACGGTTTAGCTTAGTCGGTTGGTGATCCTGGAAGATCTGCGAGTTGGCGAACACCGCCAGTATCTCTGGTCCGAGCATCGGTACATTCGTTTGCGTCACCCTTCGATAATCCTCCTCATGTATCTTGGCGCTATTCAGGTTGAGATCGAAATCCAATACAACAAACAACATTAAATTTGCATACTAATTTTAAAACTGCAAATTGATATTGAATGAAATTACCGCGAGATGCAAATGCCAAAGGCAAATAATTCGCGTTCGCATTTGCGCGTCGCTTGTTATCGTCAACTCAATTGATCAATGGCCAACAATTCAAATCAGATACACAAGTAATTTAATAAAAGATGTGTGAAAGCATTCGCCATTGACTAACTGAGAGCTTGGCCAATTTACTACCAGTCCCCTTTAATTAGTACCTCATCAGGCCAGAGTTTCCACCCCTCCCCACGGGCTGATCGCAAATCGGCTGCGGCACAGTTAACAGATTGTTGTTGTCGGTAGTCGTAGGTTGGATTCGGTTAATGATGACGCCGTTCTTCTGGGAAGCCAGATATTCCTCATCATCGTCTGCATTGTAGTTAGCTGTAAAGGGCAAGATATTAATACTTCATCAGTGGCAGTTTAACATTGTAGACAATCTTAAAACTTTAACGATCTGTCTTGATTTGCAATTTATTCACTCTGTACACATATGGAACTATCTCTTAATCTTTATCTTATTTTTCCCCCAAATATTGATATCTTCAAATCTGTTGTCATCAATTCAGCTATTACTTAGTTTTAGTTTCTATGTATGTACAAAATTAAGTTTATTTTTTGCGCTCCCTCTTTCATGGTAATCACGTTCACCTCAAGGCGCACGTGCTTAAGTGTGTGCGTGTGTGTATGTATGTTGAAGATCTACATTGAAAACAACTGTCGCATAATTTAACGGCTTCAAAAACACACACACACAAACACACATTCTATATATGTATGTATGAACAAAGCACCGCGTAAGGTAAACATGCACCGGCTAACCATCAACTGCCTAACAACAGCAACATCAACAACAAGACAGGCGGACAGCGCAAAATAAAGAAAGAGAGTACAATGATTGTGAGCAAAAAGCTAAATAAATATACATATATATGAGTATGTACATGTATATATGTAAATTGAGACTTACCGATCGATTCATCATAGCAAAAGCGTTCCTCAAAGCAGTTCCAGTATAAATCTTCTAAGCAGCTGAAAGGTGTATAAGTATATGTGTGTGTGGAGGAGAAAAGTAAGTTGGGAGGGCATTCAAATATTAGCAGTAAGTCAAGTTGGATAACATTTTAGGTTTTGCTTACTTCTGACAACAGCGGCACATGTTGATGGCCCCCGAACAGTGGAGAGAAGCGGGTATCTAAAATTTTACCGTACTCGATGTACCCGTGTGGCCCGTGCTGTCGTGTTTGGCTTGAAGTGTTTTCGCCTTGTTGAAATTTATTTACTTCTCTGTTGCTGATTATGTGCGACATGGAAGAAGCGAAACAAATTACATTTATGTATTACGAGTATTGTGGAATGTATTGCCGTGTGACTCGTTCGAAAATAATTATTTTCGTGACGCAGAGCGTGGAGCGTGGAATCAGTTTGACGTTTTATCGGCAACTGAAGTAGTAAGGCCCAAGAGTATCTCTCAGATAGCGCAACGCTACCTCGCTCTTGAAATCTCTCTCCCTCTCCCTGTATCTCTTGCTCATTCATACCTCCCTCTCTCGCTCAGTCTATCTCGCTCTTTCGTTAGTTGACAGGCAACAAAGAGCGCGGAGTTTCCAAATCTCACACCTGTGCCTATGTATTTGTAATAATATCAACCCATACACCTATAAGTTTAAACATACATTTTATTTACGATCGTATGTGTGAGTGTCTTGCTTAATACAGTTTTGCGAGCAAACGAAGCTTTTGTCAACTACGTATGCCGCTCCAGCTCCAATTCATTCGACATGCACAGTCTTTATAACAAACCAATTTTGACTCGTTAACGTAAGCTCATAGAGAGCATCGTACGATTGATCGACGACAAAAGCCAGAGCGAGCCTACGCTTGCGCCGAACGTATTCACTCTCTTGGTAATGCGCTCTCCCTCAATCTCGCTTAGTCACTCGCAAAAGCATGAATAAAGTTACTCTCTCACATTATTATTTCGCTTTGCACAGTGCAACTAAGGTGACAATATTGAAAAATAATATTAAAATATTATATCGGCATGTGGTTTAATTGGTTAATTGAACTAATGATACAAATATAATTACATTTCATACATTGTTATTACAGTCGAATAACGAGTTTAAAACCAAAAGTGCACATTCATAGCATCTCAATTTTGAAGTGCGTATCAATCGTAGGTAGACAGTGTATTTGAATATTTCAATCACTCTTGCACATACTTGCGCCCATACTGCGATAGCGTTTGGTTTACTTAGCACTTTTAGCGATAAGCAAGCCGAACAGCGACTGCGATTTGGGCCAGATTTCGAACACAGGTTGCACGATCACGGACTCCAGTGTTTATCTTGGACGAAGGGAGGACGGAAATTTTGAAAAATATAGAATATACTTTTAGGGTTTAATGGGATAAGTACTACATTAAGCTGCGTATATTTCGTAAGTTATTGTTTCTTTATAGTCTGGAAATTATTTGGTAAAAATATTTGAAATAACTTAGTAACTCTTCCAGTTTCGGCAAAAAAATGGCTGAAACAAAAAAAAGTACTTTGATTTTAAGCCTCTATCTAAATGAGATATGTACATATATATATCTTCACATTAAATGCTTCTTTAAAAAAAAGTCTGTGTCTTATTGACAAGATAAATTTGATAAATGAAAGGAAAAAAAATAAAATTCGGTTTGTACGAACAATACAGACTAAATTATTTATCAATAATGTGTGATATAAACTATATTAAATTATTACGAGTATATCTGAAATTAGATAAGGAAAGATATAATCTTTGAGCATAAGAGATGTAAGATCATATGTTCACACTACATATGTTACAATATCTAAAGGGCAATCACAAAGATTGAAACACAAGTATTGAATCACAATATATGTATTTTCATTTACTACACTTCATACTTAATGATCAATAAAACGAGTTTCTTGTTTTATTTTATTTTTATCTTACAAACAACGTGTAGTTCAAAGCTCAGTCGTCATTTGAGAATGCGGTTCCAGTGCATGAAAAATCCCCAGCAGATCATTAACAAGTTCATGAATAACGAAAAGCATTTACAGATGAAATCTGCTCGATATGTAACCGTATTCCGTATACTCTTTAACTGTTCGAACTCTAAGTTTCTGACCCCGGAGAATAGAAATGCGTTCAATACTCATTTGGAATTGGTTACAAAATTCGCAATATTGTTACGTAAGACTGTTCTCTTCATTTATATTCATTTTTTCACATTTGAGATTCAAATAAATGTCAATATTATAAAGTGTTAAGGGAAAATCTTGATTATAAAGTTGAATGGTAAGCAACATTATAAATGATAATGATAATTAAATCGATATTATTTTGCCGTGCCCTTCCTATCTACCATACAAATAAAATAAGAACTATATATTATAATCAAATTATAGAGCAACAAAATACATACCCCAATATGAATCAAAATCTACAACAAGGATAATTAATAAAAGGCATTATATATAATATATGAAAATATAAATGCTTTAAACTGGATTTAACAATCAAAATGTTCATCTTTCCAGTTTCATTAAGATAACAACAACACAAACGAAAGCGAATTTTTGAAAATAACTTCCGCTCGCTTAAAACAATACGAAAAAAATGAAGCAAAAGTCACAGAAATATCAAATACCACAATAGCTTTAAACATACAACCACTCAACCGAATCACGCGATGATGTCGATTACACGAATATATTAAAAACAATAATACAAAATTAAAGCAAGTAAAAATGCTACTGTCGAGTGTGCTCGACTGTGAGATATCGACTACCCATTTTGAATTAAAGAAAAAAATTATTCTCAAAATATAAAAAACAAATATTACTAAAATAAAAGAAAAAGGTTCGATTTGGTATATCGATATACTATTATATTAAAATGTTGTTTGTTTTAAATTTTTCCCAGCTACGGATAGAAATTTTGGTAAGACAGTAATAACTGTATTATGATGCCTCGAAATTTTGTTGTGATCGGATAAAATATGAAGTTATTAGCGAAAAACACTCTGACAATCTGGTATATTTTGACCACTATGGTATATTTCGGACAAAAAACTTCATAAATATGCCGAATATGACCTTCGGTAGATTTTTGTGTATTTGCGGTATTTAATTTGGTATAATTTAAGAAGAACAGATGTACATGGCCATATCATCTCGCCTGCTAATGCTGAATAAAAATATATGTATATACTTAATGAGGTCAGATGATGACCATTTTTGCCTATTACCTTTATTACCAATTTCCAAAAAGTTTTAATACCCAACGGCTATAAAATAAAAGTGTTATTTTTTGACACTGGTAAAAACAAATTTTGCTTTCATATATAACATATATTATTCGATTAGCTTATTAGTTACTCAATTAATGCCATCAAGTTTTCTAATAATAAAATGCAAATGAATGTGCATAAAACTAATATATAATTTCTGACTGGAATAATGCAAAGTTGTTGTTTCCAACAAAACATTTGCATATTTGATATTAACCTTAGTTCAAAAGACTATTTTGTAATGTTTTTTTTTTTTTTTAATAGTAACAAAGAGACGTCAACAATGATATTATATTTCAACGACAAGCAAAAAAAAATATTTTATTTTAGATTTAATGCGTGTAAACCTGAAGATATGATAGATGTGAGATCTAAAATGTCATTAAATTTAAATACAATACTTTCGATCCAAATTGGAATTTATAGAATCCAAATGACTTACGTATCAACATTCCATTAAATAATGTATTGTGGGTACGTAACAGTCGAGCTTACTCGACTACTAACTATATACTGGTTTTTAAATAGGCAATATGAATAAATTCAGCTTGAACATGTATTCACTTCAAAACAAATGAGAGAGTATGCTTAAGAACGAGATGCCCTATGTATGTGTATTCCTTAATAATCATAATAAACATGAGCGAAGAGATATGTTATCAGAGTTCTGGCAAAAGCTTTTCTCAATTTTGACGCAAAACATTTTGTGATTTATGTATGATTGCTTGTACTTTAATTATATTTATAATCTGGGTATTGAAGAATATATGTAGCTAAGGATATTTGTATAAAGACAGGGTATAAACAAAACAATTCAAAACAGTTACAGTCAACTGTAAGACTATTCCAGTGAATCGGCAGTCACACCTTGATCGCTGCATCATCTCGATTATATATTATATTATATAAAAACCGTAAAGAAACTTAAATGTCTGCACGAACATTCTTAAAATATAACTTTGTAAGTGACTAAGCAAACAATAGCAAAGTATGAGTCATCAATCGCTCCAATAAGCTATAGCTATATATATATATATACCTATGGGTATCTACATATATACTCAACCAATTGGATAAACGCTAACAAGTTGAACAATGGCTAAACGCAAGCACCAAGTCATGACTGAAAAATATTTGAGTGCTCCATTACAGCCAACTTACTAATTGATAATTTCAATATAGATTGTTGCGCGTGTTTAACGAAGTCGGCAGTGATAAACTAACAAAATACCTAATAGTTTATTTCAGAATATCTTTTTAGATTGTTATATTTTTTTTCGATCATATCGTCTTGGATTACAATAATTCTGCATTAACTTTTTGGTTGAATAGATCTGAAATTCTGACTATATGACTATATTAGCACTCTCTCATATGTCTTACATGTTCTCATACATGTATTTATTTAAAGTATTCAATTTAAACTAACTAACTCGAATAATGCTCTTGCATATTCGAAAATATATTAGTTTAATTCGAGTTCTTTCAAATTGAATCCCCTCTAATTAATCTCATGTGTTCGTATGAATATACACTATATATACATATGTATGCATAATGTTTATGTATGCGTTAGAGCTGCATCAAAAATAAATAAACAAAAATGAAGTCAGACCAGCGAAACTCGACTGGAATTGGAACACGACCGGTTGATCGTTGCATCGATCGATCGATTGCATGCGCAAAATACAACCACTTGATTTTTAACTGTCAAAGCCAAAAAAAGGGGACAGACAGTGCTTGCTGATCTGGTTTAAATTGTAGATACGATAGGCCATGAACATCGAACGTGCAAACGGTTATTGACACTTTCGAAGTGGCCTGAATGTTTCAATGAACATTTACGGCGTAGTAATCGTATACGATTTATACACACATATGTATATATTTATCTGTATTGTCTCTTGATATTCACGCACACACATGTGTATGCAACATGGAGTCAAATACGAGTACTGAAATTAAGATTGAAGCCGAACATTAAAATAAAGTTGGAATGCAACTCGAGTAAAGTTTTGGATAGCTCCTTGCCAACCGTGATAGGTAAATATAACTTTAAAAGTGTAAATACGAAACAACTAAAAGTTAACAACGTTATGCATAAATAAATAAATACACACACCATGCATTGCTATACAGTTTTTGAATTTTACATATCTCTCAAGGTCTTTTAAAGCTTTTTGTCTAGTGTTTTATTTAATGGCTAATTGAAGAGATCAATTCCAAATATTAGGAACAAATAAAATGTAACCAAATTTGGAGTTAAAAATGATTTATTTTAATTTTCAAAAACGATTCCAGCAACAAATTACCTTTCTGTTTTCTATAAAAATGGGTAGCCAGATTGCTATTGTAATTTGTATTTAAATGTATTGTTAGTTATTAATTCTCTTTACTTAAATACATAATACAAATTATGTTCATATGTATTTGTACATACAAATGCAAAGACACAGCCACTCTCCACGAGATAGTTGTTTATAAGCAATTTACAACAAAACGGCATGCGTATTTACCAGATATAAGCGCGGACAGGTTTTGAATCATTCAACCCTAATAGATAAGTTAAAATGCTTTTAACATTCACTCCGCATTCAGATACACATCAACATACATATATCCTCGTTCCCGCGAGTGAGTATTATATAATGTATCTATTGTGTCTCAAAGTGTATTCTACGCACTTAAGTCGATAATTCTCAGTAATTTTAATAATTGCTTTTCTTAATCTGAGTTCCGCTTACTTGAATACAAAGTCAATCAGTCACGAGAGATGTTGGAAGACGGAAGAAAATGAATCATACATCAACTAAAAATTGAATCTATGAAATTGAAAATGCATTTTTAGGTTAACCTGTCAAAATACAATAAAGTCGTTTTGTGTGTTGAAAACATTGTGTTTAAGATTTCAAGCTAAATATCATATTCATGATTAGAGTGAACATTTTATCAGTTGGCTAATTGCCCTTTTGCTTATAAATGACAAACGTACACAGTACATGTGTGTACATGTGTTTGTAAGCTTTATAGTTAAGATAGCAAGTGCCTTTTGAGGCTAACTCGTCAGACATTGAGCGATTGACAGAAACCTTATCATTATTGAATGCCTTTGTGGCTAATTTCGATTATTTGTGATGTTGACAATCATATTGATATTTGCCATAAGTCGTGTCTTACAAGCTTCATTAATTGGCCTCTCGACAAAAATATAAATAAGTTTCCCTTGCTCTATAAACAATGGACATTTACTTACATGCAAAAGTTTGAAAATAAGTAATTGTCAAGCAATAACAATTTGTTTCAAAGATGTGATTGCACTTCACGCATTAAAATACACTCGAAAACACAAATTAGTGAATATTGTTGTTATTAGCGACTTTTTATTGCAAAGGCACATGACTGCTCACGCGCACATTTTCACAGACAGCACACCACATTTTGCACAAATCGAAGAAATTGAATTCGCATTTGATTTGTAATTGCAGGCACATAATCACACACTCACTCACGTTTATATGTATGTATGTTGATATAAATATACCAGTACATACATATATGTATCTTTAGTTCATTTCAGGTTTCAGTAATTCGAAGAACTCGGGAAAAGCTCAGAAATGACCTTAACGAGAAACAGAGAATCTCGTCTCGAGATCTGCATCTGGCGAATCCGACATTACAACGGTATTCTTTTCTCTCTTTGTGCGCCTACGCATGCGCCCAAGAGTTGAGACAAGTGATTACAACTGCAACATTAACAGCTCAAAAGAGACAGACGGTTCGTTAGTAGTCGCAAATTTTCGAGCACAACAGTTTGTGCCTCAGGGTCAGCATAAATATGTACTACACTCGTACACATACTCACGTGCATGTATACACACATTCGCAAAAACAGTTTTGTTGCGTTTTCAATTACAGGTTTCTGATCAAAATTTTCTGTATTATTTTCATTTGAAGCTAATCACATCACATATAAAATGTTAGCAAACATATACCCAAGGTACGAGGAACCCCAAATCTATTTTTTACTTTCTCTCATATCATAAATGTTTGTTTGTATTTATTTCACAGCTTCCTTGAAGCTTAAAAAAGCTTTCACCAACTCCTTATTTCACTCTCAAGAACTAAAATATTCAAATGGAGTTTCCAGCACTTTTAACACTTTATTATTTACCACATTCGACGTCTTTAATCAAAGAATGAAATTACTTTTAGCACGTACTTTTTCACAGATGGAATAAACCAAAACAAACCGTGGTTTGAACGACAAAAGCTCGACGCGCACGTTTATCAAGTTCAACATTCGTCGGTTTACTGAATGCGTCAACAACGACACAGCACGACGACACGAACTTCTCGTCAACGATCTGAATACAACACAGTTTAAAAGAGTTTGCAAGGCATGATGGTAAATTGAGCGTTGGGATATATTTGTCTCCAGGAAATGTTATGAAACTCGGTTTTATATGAATAATACAGAATACTTAAATAAGTACAATGAGTCACAAAATAATGTTAAAAACAAGTGCATACTTACAAATTATACTTTGCAAAAAACGCACTTTTTAAATTTGTTTACTTTTTTTTAAATAATTCCAAGAAATAAATAAATTAAACGAATGGAAAACATTTTTAAATTCTTCAAAAGAAAAAACATAGATCAAATTTGATACTGAAATTAAATAAATAATTTCTACAATAGCTGGAGATGGAAGTGAAAAAGTGAAGTGATATTATCGATGCATTCAACATTTTTAAATATTCTTTATGATCGCATCGCTGTTTTTTGCACTCAAGTAACATAATTATTATTAAATAATTTCTATTAAATAAATTATATTGTTCCCTGTTGCTCTAACATTCAAGTGGCACATTTTAAAAAAATTCAAAGTGCTTGCATATTCTGTATTTGTTAAGGTGCCTATACAATGGATATGAAATGAAGATTAGAAAAAGCAGTAATCTGATGAACATCAATGAACTCAAAAAAGTTCAGATTGACGCCTTGTTTAATTACAATTTTTAGTATTTTGTTAACGGCAAGCAATAAATGGTCATACTATGATTCGATCTGCGCAATCGATTACATTTATGTATGAATCAAATCGAAACACACAACATCCCTAAATGTACTAACAGTCTCATTTGGAGCATAACAGATGTTAATATTAACATTACCCAACGAGTACAACAAGAAAACCACTGCAAAAACGAGAGAAAAGAGGAAAACACATCGCTGCGCTCGACCTATTTTCTCAGGTAGTAGGCGAAAAAGCAATATTTTTGCGAAAACGAAAGAAAAAAATAGCTGACTGACTGAGAATATCGCTTATAGTACATTTGAATGAGCATTATCAACATATTCGAAAGCAAATGTGCGCAAAATGAAAGTAACAATCAAGTCATGGACGGGAGTTGCATCTTGGCGTTGGATAGCAAATGATGAGAACTGTGGCATTTGTCGCATGTCCTTCGAGAGCACTTGCCCCGAGTGTGCGCTGCCCGGTGACGATTGCCCCCTGGTGTGGGGTGTCTGCTCCCATTGCTTTCACATGCATTGCATTGTCAAGTGGCTAAACTTGCAACCGTTGAACAAACAGTGTCCAATGTGCCGCCAAAGTTGGAAATTCAATATACATTAAAAGCTAAAATTAATTTGAGAAGTATACAAACACATAAACGAGAAGCAAGAAAAACAAGTAAATCGAAAAGCAACCACAAGGAATTCAACAAAGAAGAACAATAAGCGAATCGGTTGAGCTTGAAACTCAAAATTGTATTTAAAATGATGGATAACCCTGAGCAACAACAACGTCAACAGCAGCTGCAGCTGCAACAACAAAACTCTTTATCTGGTCTGCCACCACTGCCAAAAAGCCTCAGCGCTGCTGCAACCACAATCGGTCCTGCTGTTCCAGGACATGGACATGGACAGGGTCAGACTCAAGTACGTTCCCACACTTCGTCGCCGTCGTTGCAGTTGCAGGCAGTGGCTCCAGTGGTAGCCCTAACTGTGGCCGCTGGAGATCTCTATCTGGGACCATCCACCTCGACGGCGGCAGCATCGCGGAATCGCAACTACAATGGCCACGGGCGCCACGGCAGCCTAAGCTCCACGCAAGAGTCGTTGAGTGATCGCGAGAGCGTTCACAGTCGCGCCTCGTCCACCTACAGCGCTAGCGGTGGCAGCGGTGCAGCTCACCAGCACACACCAACGAACAACGCATCCAGCACCATTGACAACCAGCTGGCCATATTACGACGTGAAATGTATGGATTGCGTCAATTGGATTTGTCACTGTTGTCGCAGCTCTGGGCGCTCAACGAGTCGATTCAGGGATTTCGCGTATTTCTACAAGAGCAGGACGCCATATCGCCGCCGTCGCGATCCCGCACGCCCTCCGATGCCAACTCGCTGTCGTCAGATGAGGACGATGGGTCCTATGCGCCAGTTGCGGTGCCCAAGCTTAATGCGGCGCCAGCCGTGATTGCGGCTGCTCTGGGATCGCCAGCGGCTAGCGGCGGTTTGCCGACCAAACTCGCGACGGGGTCAACGACATCGCACGCCTCGACAAGTTCAACATCGGGAGCATCCGGCTCTTCATCAGCAGCCTCTTCCATGGGCAAACACCATCAGCAACAGTTACAGCAGCAGCAGCTGCCCCATTATCATCATCATCATCAGCGATCAGCAGCGCCACCAGCACCGCCAGCTCAACACAAGGCACATCCTCAGCTGCCGCGAATCTTGCAGCAACGCATGCGGCATGCGCCGCCTCCACCGCCTCCCACACGGCCCAAGGGCAGTGGTGGTGGGGCGAGCAGCAGCAGCAGCAACCACAGCATAAGCAGCGTCACCCAACAACAACAACAGCAGCAACAACAATTGCATCAACATCAGCATGCAGTTGGACATCATCAAAGGCCTGTATGACAAAACCCGTTCTTGGACTAAGTCTGCCATGGTCCAAGAACGTAGTGCTACTAGAGACAACAAGCACAGCAACATCAACAGCATCAGATACTACCACACCCAAACAACAAATAAGAAAAACACAAAACATTTCACAAATGTCAATTGCACATTCATCAAGGAGTCAATTTAAATCTGTTGATTACAGTTGAATCATCCAATTCATCCATGCTTGCCATTTTTGAACGTTTCCTTGCAAGCTTTTGTAACGAATCTTTTGGTGTGCATTCGATAACCACAAAAAGTCTAGTGTATTATTGCGAAAATGGCAAGGAAATTGTATTCAATATATTCTTTAAATAGTAAAGGATAAGATCCTTCAATAAGCTACATACATAAATACATTTATCGCTTATACCATATATATCGCATATATATATGTATATTACTTACTTGCTACTTGGAAATACAAATCTTGCATCGAAATAAATAATAGTAGGGAATCTTTTGTTGCAGAGATTTCTTGAATGGATAAAAAATATTTGATGATGATGTTGAAATGATAGAGCAAACACATATATAATTAGTTAAATTACTTATTGTACTACTTGAAGCTATTCTAAATAATTAAAAACTAACACACATTACCTACCATTAACCAAAACTAAACTCTTGGCCTAAACACATTAAAGCTAGCAATTATATCGATAAATATCCATACATTTTTCGTTGCACTTTAAAAAGAAACCTTAAAATCTAGGTTCAATCGCGTTTCTACTAAAAAGAAAAGTTACTATGCGTAATTACCAATATGGAGAAGCACTTAGGAATCACGAAATCCGATTGTTTTTCTCTCTTTCGTGTCAGATTTGATCAATTCAATAGTGAACTCAAGAAATAACCACTATTATCGGTAATTTAATTATCCTCTATAGACTCGGAAAGTAAATACCCGCTTGATAGGTGCTTGAGGATATATATGGGATCTTAGAATATTCATATACATATATGGAAAAGTAACATCGGTGCAGAGAATTAGAAATTATTTACACCAACAAATCGATAGTGCACATAATAATAATATATGTAATTTGAAATTGGATAAATTGACACGTTTGCTGATGCTGATGATATTCTGTACCCTATATAAACATATTCTTTATATTATCGGAGATGCCTCCCTCCGATCGTTGCAATACATTTACATTTACACAAATTTATTACACCCATTCCATTTAATGGGTACACAAAGGAGATTTACATTAAATTAGTATTGTATCTTCGGCTACTGTCAAGGATTAATCTCAAGAAAACTCCTATATCAACATTACATGATTCGTGTGTATTCGAAAAGAAAAAACAAACAATATGCTAGCTTAGTTCGCGCATATCAAAATGTATGTTCGTAACGTATGTGTAACTAACTAATCGTAAGGAAGTTCAAGTTTTCTTCTATATTAGCATTATTTATGCAAGAAACCAACAACGATTTTTGGCCTAACCTTTTTCCTTCTTCATAGAGAATTCAATCAAAATGTGAAAACCATGAGTCAAATAAATGGATTTTTATATGAAGTGAAAGTAATTGCATTTATTGTACTAGACACTTAGCAATGTGCAGAATAGTTTTCTAGTTCGAGGAAAATATTCGAGAGCAAAATCTGAATCACTTTTTAGTGTGCGATGTACGAACTATTTGGTAAGCAATTTGTTGATATTAATAACTGAACGGTTGGTTTTTGTAATGTAGTCATAAACAAAAATCAAACAATATCGTCGATATGTAACGTGTACTGCAAATAATTTAAAAGAATGAAATGAAAGATCTGAACAATAAATATCACCTTAAATATAATACTTTTTCTGGTTTATGTGGGATTTGCTACAATCAATTTAACGTTAGTTTCGATGGATATACAGAATTTCTGGTAATATTTAATATTCAATAAAGGACTATTTCGGTTTATTAAAAATAAGTCTTTATCCTTCAGTGAATAGCTACAAAATACGCTGAGAATTTTGCATGTCATTCTAATATCGGCCAATTTTACCGAAAAGTAACTGCAATCAAGTCTTGTAAAAGAAAAGTGGATAAAAAATAATTGTAACCTCTTTGTCCATAATTTACAGGCATTGCAATAGTGGATCAAGAAAAAGACACGCAGGTTCCATTCTCTAAATTAATTATTTGTATAATTGTAGTATCATACATTTTTTGGATACGCGGGGATAGTTCAAATATAATTTTAATTATGATGTAATGTAATGTATGATGTAATGATCTTGATTTAATTATATTTTACTAGATTGCTAATATTTTTAGAAAAAATATATATTTATTTTTTAATATTACTTAAGCTATGTATAGGAAATTAAGTCTATAGCTAGTCAAATTGAAAATAAATGGGTGTCCTCGTATTAAGTACTGAACGGCCCACAGCAATTCGAAGAGATCTCTGCAAGAAAGCAAATAACATATTTATATTAGATGTGAAAACATAAGTTCCTTGCCACTTACTGTTGGTATCACCCCAACCCAGAGGAACACCAAGGCGTCTGTTTTCCTGCTTCAGCCATTGGTAGAGCGGATCAAAATATTCCAGCAACGCAGCAGAATCCATCTCGGTTTCGCCCGTGAACTCCTCCAATATTTGCTTCCAATGCCTTGAATTGCCGGCTGACAAAAACTTCTTGAATGCTTCTCCAGCCTTCTTGCTGCCAAATATGTCGCAGTTATCCAAAGTGAGGCGACTGTCGCCGGGCACATACTGATCGGCTAGACGGCACAAAGCCTTGTGAAACTGGAATTGGAATATGTGCGCTGCAAAGTAGCGCAAGTATTCGACATCGGCATCGATATGGTATTTGGCCGGTGGATCAAAGTCGGTCTCGTTGCGTGCAAATGGCGGATCGACGCCACCGAACTCCGAGCGCATTTGCCAAAAGCCACAGTTCCATTGTGATTCATCGAGTTCATTGCGGAAAACAGAATAACGATACTTGTCCATGGTATAGCCAAAGGGCAGAAAAACAATCTTTGAAAGCGCCTGCTTGAACAGCTCATTGATGCGACTCTTTTCATCCCAACGCCCATTGGTGATGAGACCAATGCTTTTCAGATGTTTGGCCGACATCACGGACAATGCTATGACATCTCCGACAGCTTCGTGGAAGCCAGGATTCGGGGCTCCACGAAACACAGCCGGCTGCTGCTCATACTGCAAGTAGTATTGAATATGGCCAAGCTCATGGTGGACAACATACAAATAGTGAGTGTTGATCTCAGTACACATCTTGATACGCACATCACTATCCTGATAAAAGTCCCAGGCTGAGGCGTGACAAACGACCTCGCGATCATTGGGACGAGTGAGCACACTTAGGTTCCAAAAACTTGGAGGCAATGCTCGCATGCCGAGCGATTGAAAGAACTGATCGCCCAACTGGAATAATTTCTGCACACTGTACTGCTGCCTGTTCATTTCCGCGGTGACATCGACAAATGATTTCTCAGGGAATGGTGTAAATAAGTCGATGACATCGTTCCACGACTGTGCCCACATGTTGCCAAGCAGATGCATCGGAATGTTACCCTCAGCAGGCACTACATCAGAACCATAATGCTGACGCAAACGATAGCGAACATAACCATGGATTTGTCTGTAGAATGGCAGCAATGCTTTGTAGGTGTCATCCAGCTGACGCTCAAAATCGGCATCTTCGTAAAAGTGCACCCAGTAATCGGCATACGAACGGAAGCCTATAAAGATCGAGTATATTTATATTTATAGTACAACTAGAGAGCTCATTATAGTAAAGGTTGATGGGGTTATCAGACAGTCGATCGATCACTCACCATTAAGTTGCGCTGCCTTGCGTGTTAGACGCACATACTTGCCAAAGTTGAGGCGCATGGGCGTACCCGCCTTGTCGTACCATTCACGCCAATACCAGGCCAGCTCAGCAGGATCCCGACTTTTGGACAGACGCTCTTGTATGTGTGGCTCCAGGGTTAGAGAGCAATCACTGCGATTAGCAAAGGAGCAGACACTGGTAGTGGCATAGTTCGACTGCATTGCGCTAATGGCATTCTTCAGCTCTAGATAATCGCTGGCCTCGAGCACATCCGCACCCAGATTCTGCAGCATCCTTGCCTGCCTGCGTATGCTCGCATCATTTGACTTCATATAATCGCCCGACTTCACAGCCTGGGCCAGCAGCTTGTTGTCCCTGGCACTGTCCGCATACACTTGAATCATGGCCTTCCTGTTCTCCTCGGTCACATTCGTGTTGTAGGCGTACGCAGCTGAGTACTCCGCATGATATCGTTCCCGTAGCTTAGAGTTCTCCTGTTCGAAGAAGCGGCGCGCCTGGAGTTCAAATGCTGAGCAGCTGTTGCTACCATCGCCCTGGCCAAAGGGCAGCTAAATACAAAGGGATCAGACAGCTTTTCAAATTAATAAAAGTGTTACACTTACCCACAACAAAATGGCAAATACGAGTATTAATGACACCAGGTGTCCGTCCATTTTGAGATCTTAGTCTAAGATATTTTAGACTAGGAAATTCTTACATCGGCCGCCTTTTAATACCTTAAATTTAGTCTGTCAATGCCTGCTATTACTTGATTGGTCTCGAGTTTCAGGCAAAAAAATATAGTCCTTGTAGTCGATACTCCTTAGCTTAGCTTCCAGGCAATTTGCTCCGATAGTTTCAATCTATTCTAATGCTAGTCCGCTTCTGAGCCGAAGTTGAGAAGCAGAACTGCTTATATGCCTATTTGGCGCCCATTGACACAGATATGTGTACTCGCAAATACAAATACACAGACTCGCATGCCGATACCGATAACAAGCAAAGCGCAAGTTTCACACTTGCTGCAAATAAAAAATGTTAGCAATTGATTTTTTCTTTCATGTTTTTTATTTAAACAATGAACACCCGTCCAATTCTGAAACCAGCACCTGCCTTTTAATCTACACTTGCAGCCACTGTCAGTGTGAAGCATTTCCGTGCATTGCATTTGCACTGTAAATGATCAGTGCACACGAACACTTGCATGGAAGCTTATCAGCTGTTGTTGAGTTTTCTATTTTAATGGAAACGGAATATTAGCATTATTTCCATATATTTAAATGAACTAATTATTATTACAATATTAAGATGAGAGACTATGATCTACATAGATTCAAGCATTATTCAATATTTGCATTTCTATAATAGTATAAAATATATTATGTCAAAGCAACTTTAAAAATATATCTTATATTTTGCATTATATTATACAAATTCTGATTCCATTAATTTTTAATGAGGCTGAGCATTTAATTTTAAGTTTTATAACAAATTTGCTATCGTTAATTATCGAGTTGCTAAATTCGATAATTGCTGACGCTTAGCATTGGTATCAAATATTTACAGCCTAATTAATTCGACTTTGTGATGAAATTTGAGCCAAACTGAATTTATTCGAAGATCTGTTTAGATTTGGAAAAGTGTATAAAAATTGAAAATAAGCAATTTATTGAATAATGTGGGCTGCAAAAATTTGCAAATATATAATCAGCTGGTTGCCATTTATGAGAGTTTTTCCGATATATACCGAAATATTAGAAAGAAAGAAAAACGGCCACACTTTCCAAATCATTGTAGATGCGACTCCTAGCCTGTTTTCGCACTCACTCCTCATTTTCTACAATGCAGCCAGTACAGGGTATTACACACAGATGCTTCTGGCGAAAGATTCGACTTTGGCTGTATTAGCCTAATTTATTATAACTGACAATTAATTATATTATCTGCTCTTTTTAGCAAAATAAAATTGATAGTAAGTTTTACATTGTACAACCGAAAAAATCGGCAAAAAATGGTTTATAAGATTATTTTTATTTCAAAGCAAAAATTAAGAAAGTTACAAAAATGAGAATAATTAATTAAAAGTTAAATATTAACTAATATTTTAAAATTAAATTGGTAGATTTTCAATAAAGTAGATCGATTTCATAGAGTATAAGCTAAATGGAATTCAGTATATTTTTCGACCTTAAATAAAGTATTTTATAAATGACAGTCACCTGTTCTCTGAGTTGCTTTTCGATTACATTATGTGGGTCAAAGTAGTAGAACTTTAATCAGTATCATTAACAATTAAACTTTAAAGAAGAGAAATGTGGTCAGACACATTTTTAATCGTTTTTATATCAATATGCACAGCATTTTTGGGCGAAGGTATGGAAAAATTTCAGACATTAAGCAAAAGTTAATTCATTTTCAATTGGATTTATTTAGGCCTTACCTGGGTGCTCGTATATCGCACAGAAAAATACCAAAGACTAAAGACTGAGGTGGACAAGCAGAGCAAGAAGCGTAAGTGATGAATGAAAAATTAAAAATGCGAAATGAACAAACATGCCGCGCAATTCTATTTGTTGTAGTGGAACGGCGAAAGGAGACGCATGGCGATTCCTTGGACAAGTCGGTGAAGAAGAAAATTGAACGCTATGAGGAGAAACTGAAGAACAACAATCGCGACTTGTCGCTGGTCAAGATGAAATCAATGTTTGCCACGGGATTTGCGTTTACCGCCTTGCTTAGCATGTTCAACAGCATTTTCGATGGGCGCGTCGTGGCCCAATTGCCGTTTACGCCCATCTCCTGGATTCAAGGTCTAAGCCACCGTAATTTGTCTGGTGACGATTACACCGACTGTTCTTTCATCTTCCTTTATATCCTGTGCACTATGTCGATTCGACAGAATATCCAAAAACTATTGGGCTTCGCCCCATCGCGTGCAGCAAGTAAACAAGGCGGTGGACTCTTTGGTCCCACACCCGGTCAATTTAAATAGAAATTTCAGTGGAAATTTGGATTTTGTTTTTTTTTTTTTGTCTTAAAAAGTACAATAAATTAAATTGAACTTAAAGAATTGAACTCATACATCGGCTTGTCCACAATTAATCTATCGAAACTGAGTCGCGACAAGTCCAGCGTGCGAAATTGTCCGTCCATGATAAGCTCGGAGACGGCGCGTCCCACAGCTGGCGCTTGCTGCATACCTTGGCCACTGAATCCCGTCGCAATATACAGATTGTGGTAATACGGATGCGCGCCTAAGATGCCGTTCTCGTCGTATACATTGTAAGCGTAACTGCCGCTTGAGCAATGTTCAATTGTGGCACCCTCAAATGCTGGAATTCGCTTTGTGAGCGACGGCCTGATCTTCAAATCAAAGTAGGAGGAATCTGCTGCTGACGCGGAATTAATGCCATAGACATAGTGACCTCCCAATCCTTGACGACGAATGAACGAACCCGAGGTGTCAAAAATCATTGGCATTGACATTGCCATTGAATGTGTTTTCTCCTCCTGCGTGCTGATGACATAAGTGTGACGCTGTCGTGCATCAATTGGTAGTGGAACCTGTAGTACTCCAGCTCCTTGACCAATGTGCGCTAGCTGCGCAACTTGGCCGGAGTCGCTTCCAGCCGCAATGACGCAAAGAGCAAACTTAATTGTGCGTTCAGTACCATCTGACATTTGGACAAGAACTTTGTCCAAACTTTGGTAGTTACTCTCGGCAGTGCCGCTGGTGTCGCCGGTCACAATAATGTCAGACTGACTCTGGTACTGGAATCCTGTCACCTGGCCATGAACAATGTGGGCACCATAACCGCATGCTGCGCGCCGCAGATTGGTAAGCAGCGCCCACGAATCGAACCAACCTTCGCCCTCCAAGCTGAGGCAGCCGAGTGCAACGTTTTGGGTGTTGAGCCAGGGAAATCTTGTTTGTAGACGATCAGGAGTCAGCAGTTGATTGCGAGCACCCAACTCATTCTGTAGCTGCGAGGATTGCTGCAGTGCAACCGCATCAGACTCCTGGGCGAGCACCAGCTGACCATGTGGAGTGTAGTGTAGTGGAATATCTGAGCCAAAGTGTTCGTTGGCCTTGCGCATGAATTCGGCCCCGAAGAGCGACATCTGTATGTTCTCCGGCAAAGAGAATTGCTGACACAATGCTCCCGTGGACACGTTAACTCCAGACTTGGCATACTGGAAATAAACATAAGGTGTAAATTAATTCAAAATGCAACAATTACCAATTATTAATATGGGATCTAGTGGAAATTTCAACAAAATAAGTAGCATTTTTTAAGCTTTTTAGTTCACTTGGGCCGTTTTCAAAATGGTTTTTATGGTCTAGTGCTTGCTATGAAATCCTGGTAACATTGTTCAACATACCGTCTCGTCTTTTTCAACAACAACCACATTGAGACCATCGCGCGCCTTTTGCTTTAGCCAAAAGGCAATGGAGCTGCCGATCGCGCCACCTCCGATGATCAGGACATCACAATGCGTTTGAAATTCATCGAGATTTCCTTTGTCGACGCCAAATTTACCCAGTTTTCTCGCTGGACCATTTTTGTACTCTAATTGGCTGTCAATTTCTTGTTCTTGTGGCACAAAGAAATCTTTTATCTTTCGCATATCATTGCCCAGCAATCGGAAGGTTCGTCTAATGGGGTGAGAATCCTCCTTTCCCTCTGATTCGTTGTCGCCACCTTTGGACTTGTCGCTAGTTGCATAGGCACGATGAAATGGCACCTGTAGCCGACTCATTAGTAGTCGACAGCGCAGCATATTTACATATGTCGATCATTCAATATTCACTCAAAAATTAGTTTAAAACACGTAAAAAATAGATTTTTGGGCCTTATGCCATAACGAACATGCATTCGAACTGCAATAGGTAGCGCTCCGACAAAGAGCGTGACTGACGTCACAAATTTAATGCCAGCTGACCGCTATTTACATCGCACCTAAATCGATAAGTGTAAAAATACTTTCGGTATCACGTGAATGGTCTGTCAAAATAAGTAACGAGCAAAACTTTAGTATGTTGTCATACCATAATTCTTTGGCCACACTGGTTGGCTTTGCATTACTCGGCAAATTTAATGCAAAGGAGAGAATCATACATAAAATATAAATAAAATCAGAAATTAAAAGTACTTGAAATGACAAAAACGCAAGAGACACATGACCTCGACATGGAGGTGGATCCCACAGCCGAGACCTTAGCAGATGAAAAAAAAAATCAAGATCTTGCCACGGTCCAGGAAATACGCGAGCAAATTCGTCAGATAGAAAAGTCAGTCGCTTCGAAGGAGTCGCGGTAAGTTTTTCCCGTTGTTGTTGATTATTCAGAAAAAATCTATATGCAAAGTATATCTTCGCAGTTTTATTTTGCGTGTGCTGCGTAATTTGCCCAACACACGACGCAAACTAAACAGCGTCGTGTTCCGCAACCTGGCACAAAGTATTTATCCAGTTGGTGCCGATCGTGAGGCTGTTTTGGCGCTGACACCCGAGCTTGAAAAGGATGCCAGCGAATTGCCCGATGTGGTCAAGAAGCAAGTAGCAACTAAGGCACCAATTGCCGAGGTGGATGCCTACTTTTATTTGTTATTGCTGGTCAAACTAATCGATGCCAGTGATTTAAAGCGTGCTGGAACTTGCGCCGACGCATTGATGTCCAAAATATCCGTACAGAATCGTCGCACTCTGGATCTGATAGGGGCCAAGTCGTATTTCTACTATTCACGCGTAGCAGAGCTCAACAACGCTCTCGAAGGCATCCGCGCCTTTCTCCACGCTCGTTTGCGCACCGCAACTCTACGCAATGACTTCGAAGGACAAGCTGTGCTATTGAACTGTCTGCTTCGCAATTACTTGCACTATGCCCTCTACGATCAAGCGGATAAGTTGGTAAAAAAGTCAGTGTACCCGGAGTCAGCCAGTAACAATGAATGGGCGCGTTTCCTATACTATTTAGGTCGCATAAAGGCGGCCAAGCTGGAGTACAGTGATGCACATAAGCATCTGGTGCAGGCCCTGCGCAAGTCGCCGCAACATGCAGCTATCGGTTTTCGCCAGACAGTGCAGAAGTTAATCATTGTCGTGGAACTGTTGCTGGGCAACATTCCGGAACGTGTTGTATTCCGGCAGTCTGGACTTCGTCAATCCTTGGCACCATACTTCCAACTAACACAGGCTGTGCGCTTGGGTAACTTGAAGCGATTCGGTGATGTTGTGTCGCAGTTTGGCCCCAAGTTCCAAATGGATCACACCTTCACCTTGATCATACGTTTGCGTCACAATGTTATTAAGACCGCCATACGCTCCATTGGACTATCGTATTCGCGTATTTCGCCAAAGGACATTGCGAAGCGTTTAATGCTTGACTCGGCAGAGGATGCCGAGTTTATTGTATCAAAGGCCATTCGTGATGGTGTGATTGAGGCGACTCTGGATCCAGCTCAGAACTATATGCGCAGCAAAGAGAGCACGGATATTTATAGTACTCGCGAACCTCAGTTGGCTTTTCATGAGCGCATCTCATTTTGCCTGAATCTGCATAATCAGAGCGTCAAGGCTATGCGTTATCCTCCCAAGTCGTACGGAAAAGATTTAGAAAGTGCCGAGGAACGACGCGAACGAGAGCAACAGGACTTGGAGCTAGCCAAGGAAATGGCCGAGGATGACGAGGATGGTTTCTAAAAGTATTGTGTATTCTGGAATTGCAAATTATACATTACTAATTCATAAATGTGTCGCTGATTTAATAATAAAATTAATTTTCAATACTAAAGTGTTCTATATTTTCTTAATGAGTTGTAAGTACATTAGTATTTTACAGTTGTTGCATCCTAAATACATTGGAGGAATAAAAAATAAATAAATAAACTGAGCTTTATTCCAATAACTCATTTGCGTTGGGCAATTGATTATGGAATATCTCATAATGGAATCTCCAAAAACCTTCAGGGCGAGTGGGAAAAATAAATACATTAATTCTTTAACATTAACACTTTAGTATTTACAAATAAAATGTATTTGATACAAAAGTGGTTAGTCGATTAAACAAATGACTAGTGGCTAAGACCCTTTAGTCACCTCCGTTTTTTGTCACTTTATTTGTTTATAACTGTTGATAAATTCAGCTCTCATTTGGATTGATTAAACACTTTCAACACTTTCCTTGGTTTCTATTCTTTCCCTCATCATCGTTTTGCAGAAGAGTAAACTATTTTATTCTTAGCCAAAGTAACTAAGACCCGATTGCAGTAGGCGTTTTATACCATACAAAAGTATTTCTTAAATAACTTGGACAGTTTTTTTCCGATCGTAACAAATGTTGAGAAATCATAAACACTATATTTATTTTCGATTTGTGGGGGCGGAAGTGGGCGTAGCAAGAATTTGAAGCAGACTTGATCTGTGTGCAAAAATAATAAGTGTTGTCGACATATTGTCGTATTCATATCGAAAAAAGTGCGGTATTGATGAAAATCAGCTGAATTATTTCACTTGCAAATTTTGGCGCCTTGAAATTGCTTTGCAATTCTTAAAAACAAAAGTCGAAAAAATGAAAGGAAATAGACAGAGCCATAAGAAAATGTTTAAAGATATTCGCCAAGATGATGAATTGAACCACTTTGTATTGAAATATGATCGTTGTAGGGCGAGTTGCTTATTATGATGTAAAATCAATTGATGAATAAAAAATATTGTTTATATAAACATATAATTTTTGAATGCCCTCAGGGTCGCATAATTTATAAAATAGCTTATTTTCGGTTTATATTTTATTGCCTTTTATATTCTTTTTCTTCCTGCCTCGGGTTTTTACTTTTTCACCCTTAAATAGCAGTTCGCGTGATGCTGTTTTGGTGTAAACACTTGCATCATAGAACTGCATCATTGAAGCAGATGCACGAGGTCTAAATAGAATATATGATGCAATTATTTACACCAACGTCGCATCGTTCGTACAGCTGTTTAGTCTGTAAAAGTGAACAAATTCAGTCCGGAAAAAGAAAATTTTCGAAGGAAATAGAAACAAATTAAATTTATTACTCATTTATTGAATTTACTTCTTTCCGTTTTGTATAATATTAAATAAATAATAAACTCGATCTGCAATGATTACGTTTCTGTACAAAGTGGTCAAATTGGTCGCCTTGACGATTTTCTTCAAACAATTTTTTTGTCTCTGTCTATTTCCTTTTTTTCAAAATATATAATTTTTAAGGAGTTGTTGAGCAATTTAAAATAATATTAAACCGCCAAAATTGGTAAGTAGAATAATCATTTGTTTTCCTTCGATATTAAACTTTTTCGATAAATGTACCAAAATATTATGCGCAATACAGCCTCACTTTTATAATCAATGTCACATCATTGAAGATGCGGCTTCATCAGCCGTTTTAGGGAAATGTGCACCAGAAGGTTTAACTTTTCCAAAATTTTAAGTGATAATGCTAGTATTAACAGGGTAAAAAGTTGTTTTTTGGGATCTATCGCGAATCGCTTTCTTTTGAGAGTAGAATTGCTCGTTGGTATATATATGTAATTATTTTTAAAAATTACTAGAAGTGTTTTGTGGTATTTTTTTGGGAACTTCAAATTGCTGCCATTTACACATCTCTCCTTTAAGTCCATTTGAATGGAAAAAAGCTGCAAGTCGTTCTTTGATCTCTGATTTTCCATTGAGATCTTTTTATTTACCGGGGATCTGAAAGGTTGAAGGGAGATTCTCGAAGATTCTTGGGTATTTGCTGTTAAAAAAATAAAGCGGGCTTAAGCAGTGTTAGAACTGTTAATTGTGTTCTAAACAAAAAAAATGTACAATATAGAAAATAACGAAATTAATTTAAATAATTATTTGGAGGTATAGGCATTGATATTCGCAATAAAAATCGATATTTTGATCAAATTAAAAAAAACATCGGCTTATCGATTTTTCCATCGATGTTTCGCCACCATCTCTACTTTGTCTGTCATCAACCCTATCAGTTGGTTGCATTATTTTTGCTTGGAGCAGCGAAGAAAATTTTGTGAATACTCAGGCGGTATTGGAATGATGTAAAGTGCGCAAATGTAATTACAAAAGAATGAGTTTAATTCTGTGCTCAGAACCAAATAAATAAATTGTGTTCGTGCGTTATTTATAGTCGGAAAAATACATGCAAAAGAAATAGCAGCAGTCGCAGCATTCTGTGGCAGCGACGAGTAGCGAGTAGATTGTATTTGGAGTCTCTCTGGCCACATTGGTGCAGCAGCAGCGCCCGCAAATGTATGCGACAAGCAACTACAAGAACAATAAAAACAACAACAACTAGTTGTGGGCAGCAGCAGTCTTTGTGAAGCATACGAAGAAGAAGCAGAAGCGAAAAGAAGAGAAACAACACACACAAAAAGTTAGAACAAAATAAAACGTGCGTAAAAGTTAATTAGCTGCCGCTTGCTTAGCGACGAGCTTAAAGGAGTGAGTGATTGAGAGGGCAAGTTGCATATCAGCAGCTGCTGCTCTAAAGAATTCGACATATTAGCTATATTTTTTTTTTATTATTGTTGTTGCGGTTTTTGCACCCACCAGACGTAACTAGAGCAGCAGCCACTCTACAAACACATACGCAAACACAAAAAAACAAACACACATACATAGAAATCCTTTGGGTAGACTTAGCAGTAGATGCGTGCGAGCCGCAACAAGATTGGAAATGATTTGTCCAAAAGACGTGCTGCAGTGGTTTAAGACTCTGGAGAGCTACAAACGCATCGATACCATGTGTTCACTGCTCGAAGCGTGCCTGCCCTTTGAGCTACGCTTTCTGGGCACCTGCCTGGAGGAGCTCGGGCGCCGAGATTCGCCCGAGTTTCGCAGCATGGAGTTACGTGCGAACAATCCGCAGGATCTGGCCACCGATATGCACAACTGTCAGAAGGGTGAGCCAACTGACATCAAGATTCGACGAAAGATGGCTTTGTATTTGGCTATGATACGCGCCTGTAATCGCAGCTGTGTTACCGAAATATTTCGCACCCTCGAGTGCTGGGGTGAAAGAGATTTTGCCAGCATGAGCGATCAGGATACTTTGCTGGAGCTGTTGCTTGTCTACACAATGGCCGCCAGACATCCGGTATTCTCGTACCATCAGCATACCAAATGTGGTGAGATTTTGGCTAAGATTAAGGAGGTAAAACGTGTCACGGACGAAACAACGCAAACTGAGAGTCCGCCTCAGCAGCAACAGCAGCAGCCACCGCAACTTCAACAGCAACAGCATCCGCAACTTGTGCTGCATCAGCAGCAGCAACAGCAACCGGGACAATCGCAACCACAGCCGTCGTATCATCCACAGATGGTGCAAATGTTGCAGACGCCGCAAGGAACAACTCCAATGATATTTTCACAACATTGGCCCAAGGTAAGCGTTACTTGGGTATTCCCTCTTCCCTATCGAGGTCACCAACAATTCAATTCCCTTACGCATATGCTATTATTTTTCTTCAGCTTATGCCTAGCAATGAAGTCGATGGCATGTCACATTTGATGCCATCTAACATCACCATTCCAGCGGACTCAAATGCCATAGCTGCGGCAGCGGGCGCTTGGTCTATGCGCAGCATGTATGCGGCGCCGCCGCCACCGCAACATGGACAACAGAGCAGCATGGACCATCAGGTGCCGCCGCCTCCACAAGCCAGCTCGCCCATGTTGAGTAGTCAGCAGTCATCTCCATCGAGCAGTCGCACCACAAGTCCACAGCGTGAGCGTGTCGGCAGTGCGCCATTACAGCAACAACAACAGCAGCAGCAGCAACTGCGAAGTTTGTCGCAGCGCATAACAGGCGGTGTTAAAAATGTACGTCGACCGTCGGTGGAAACAACGCCACCACCTCCATCATCATCCTCATCCATTAGCAGTGGAGACCCAAACATGTCTGCACAGCATGGCAAGCACTTGGATGAGGTAAAATTGGACTGATTTCGTGTTGCTCTGTATTTTATATTGTTTTTGTTCTCATTGTAAACTTGCAGAGTATCAGCGAAAGTGGCGGCACCTCTACAGGAGCGAGCCTGCCCAGTATTATACGCAACAGTTTTCCGAGAGCGGTGCATCAGCGTATTAATGCGAATGCTTATATGTCACCTCACCAGCAACAGCAGCAGCAACAGTCGCCGGTGAGTCAGCAGTCACAGCAGCAACAGCAGCAGCACTATCAGATGAATAACTACATTAAACCCAGCACGATTGTCTACACCATGCATAATATGCATATTAATGATGATGGCAGCGGCTCAATGAGGAGCATAAATTCTAGTAAAAGCGCTGCAACAACTGGTAGTGAATCGGGCAGCTCGAATGGATCGTGTGGTGAGATATCGCCACCGGAAACGCCAACGCCGCTCTCGATGCATTGTACGGTAGGTACAGGCATGCCCCTTGTGCCTGGTTATCAGCAGCCTCAGCCGCAGCAGCAGCAACAACACCAACAACAGCAGAAACAACACCATCTGAGCTATAAGCAACAACAGCAGATGAATCTACAGCAGCGTTTAAATGGACGCAATGGAGTGGAAAAGAGCTACCAGCAAATCTACACGACGAGCAATCCCAGCGATGCTCAGAGTATACAACAACAACAACAGCAGCAGCAACAAGCGCTGCTCATAAGTCCATCAGCAGTGAGTACACCAACAACAACGGTGATACTACAGCCTCAACAACAACCACAGCCAACAGCCACAGCGTACAATACAGCCACATATCCATATCATACGGCAAGCCCGCGTGGTCCACCACAGACTTTAATTCAGGCACATAATGCACCTCCCCCGCAAGCGTTACACCATCCATTTCGTTTTCCACTGGCGCCACCGCATAATGGTGAACTGCTCTATCCGGCGTACCATACCGGATTGGCCTTTTCGCCAGTACCCGTAACAGCTGCGACTGCTGGTGCGCCCACTGCCTTGGCGGGTGGTCAAATGCGCAACTCAGCTGCCACCGTTGCAGTTGTGAGTACGAATGCTGTTACAGTGCAAACACAAACACCCACGTCCCAACATCAACAACAGCAGCAACAATTGTTGGCCGCAACGGTGCCAACGACGCCGTATACAACAATGAATGTTTGTCCTATAACCGGTGTTAGCAGCGGCATCACCCAGAAGGTCATTTCTTGCTATAATTGTGGCTCGCAGACACATAGTGGACGTGATTGCCAGGAGGCCTCCATGGAAGATGTGACACGCAGTGCCACCTACAAACTGGACTACAGCACGGCAACGAATCCCAGCGGTGGCGGCATCCCTGACACTTCCATAGAACACAAGGAAGCGCCCGGCAACATTCTGAAAAACGTCACAGGGACAACGCCAACGCCGTCGTCGGCAACGGTGGTATCAGGTATTGGCAAATAGACGGTGCATATGCATAACAACAGAATATATATACATAAATGTGGATGTATATATACATATACACATTTCGATTTATAATTAATACTTATTGTAATTCTTAACTATTAACACAATTTCAACATTTATTATGAATGTAAAAACGCGGAAATCAAATTTCACGCCTTAGCCACTTCTCTTTATTGTTTAAGCCATTTTTAAATTGCGATCGCCACAGTATGTCGCCCATAAAATAGAAACTTACAACCTTGCATACCACAGGGAAATTATATATGTATATATAAATATATATATATACAAAATGCATCTCCCCTTCCCTAAATATGAATACTTACCATTAAGTGGACATGCAAAAAAATGAGCAATAGAATGCTTAGTATTGAAGCGATTGATTTAGAATTCACGAAGAATACTTAGTAGGCTAGAGGAGGAAAATATACGAAGTGTAGCAACTATCAAAAAGATTAATAATGACATTTGTATAGCAACTAATGCAGAGGACTCCACGCAATTCAAATAGCTATCAAATCTATTCAAATTGCGTGCATAATGTACTAAAACTATAATTTTAAGAAAAAGGAAAAACTAAATAAAAAAGGAAAAAGAAA
The DNA here is from genome assembly GCA_019972355.1 of Drosophila kohkoa. Classification (NCBI taxonomy): domain Eukaryota; kingdom Metazoa; phylum Arthropoda; class Insecta; order Diptera; family Drosophilidae; genus Drosophila; species Drosophila kohkoa. The sequence continues at coordinate 1,647,019 of BJEL01000057.1, read as the reverse complement.
AAAATATATAAAGTAGATTACATTAAAATGTTAGCAAATACCTTTAAAAAACTGTATAAACAAATGTGCGCACAGCACACCAACACAAATACATAAACACACACTGACACATAAAGTGTTAGGTTGTGTGTGATTAGTTAACGTTATCTATTAATATAATTATACATTAATTTTTTCTTGCTAGTAATTATTTATTTTCTGCGCCTTGTTTGATCGAAAAAGAATTTAGCATCGGTTTTTACATTGTATTATAGTATCTTAGACAACTATTTGAATATGGCAGGCATTATTTCCCCTATTTTTTTTATATTATCTCAAACTATTTGACCATAAATTTAATGCATAAATCATACGTATACATAACGATAATCGATATTGTCCAGGTTGAGATTTATGGCAAATATCACGCCCACAATTATAATCTAATTGCTTGTGTTTCGGTTACTTGTGTAAAAACGTTGTTACCTTTTTTATGAAAGTGAAACAAGAACAGATAAACAAAAAAAAAAAAAAAAAAAAAACAAAAAAACAAAAAAAAAACGAAAATAAAAAAATATAAAAGCAAGTAATCTGATAAATAATATTGATTGTGAAAATGAAATAAAAACATAATTCAAGAGTTGCTACTACTTTGTTAGTGCATAACAAAATGATTATTATATTTCAGTGAAAATAAAAACAAATTGTTTCTTAAATTCGTGTACAAAAAAACACAAAGCTACAATTTAACATGTTTTTCTTATTATTGCAAGAAAAAAAATACTTGGTATTTTGGCATATGATATGTGTGTAGTATTGGTCACGAGCTCATGAGAGACCATTTAAGTTGGTTGTGGAACGGATGGTGAAGTGAACGAAACCATCAACTTAAATTACTTTTCAGATACAGTAAAGCCTGTCTGTAGCTTAACTTGTTTTATATGCATGATAAAGATAATTCTCAATAATGCACAATGTACAATGTATGTAAATTTTAATTGTGATCTTAAGTAAGCAGTACATATGTACATATACTTATGTGTATTTCTTTACAACGATTTGGCACTGTAGCTTTTATCCAAGAGGCAAAGAAATAATGGTTGCGCCAGAGATCTCGATATGTTGTATGTGTGGCATGTAGTTTACTTATGTACATATATATGTGTACAATTCGGAGACTACTTCAGACCTATTGCAACGAGCACAGCCACAACTGTATAGAGGGAGCAACCGTGGCGTTCTCTCAAGCGTGGCAACTGCTGCTTGTCGTAACGGCAAACGCTCTTCAGTTGAGCGTAGACCTGGATCCGGTATTGTTGTCGTTAAAGAAGAAGCTCTAAGACATAGTACAGCATACATTTTTTTAATTATCACAAAACTATAAGGTTAAAATCCGATGTTTATAAGGATTTTATAGCTTATATCAAATCGGATAATAGTGGAGTGTCGTGGATTCTTAAAGATAGTCTCAACGTTTGAAAAGTATATTGTTTACTTCTTCAACATTCGTTTTTTCATAATTTTTCTTTCTGTATGCAGTAAGTTAGACGTGCTTGTTCATGCATGCAGTGTGGTAAGTTGTTGCCGTTTGGACATCAACCTCTCCACCTACGCCGTTCGTCGTGAGTTAGAGAAAAAGGAAAACGTGTGTAAACAATGCTTAAGGCCGTAAAGAAATCGACCGAGGTAAACAAAGCCAAGTTAAAACTTAGTGCCAGCAATGGTAACGAGAACAACATCAACACCACCAACAACAACAACAAAAATAGCAGCAGCAGCGGCATTAATATTAACAAAGACAGCGACAACAACTCCGAAGTGTCTAGTGCACTGGATCTCAAAAGGGAAACCATCATTGGTCAAATATCGGAGGGTTCTTCAAATGACTGTCTACCACTGAAGAAGCTCAGCCTGAAGGGTAATCAACTCTGTGGCAGTATTTTGATTGGCAATTACAATGTGAGTTAACGAGGATTATTTTGTGGCATTATAAACTGAAAATAATCAATGCATTCTATATTTAATATTTTAGTATTTGACCCAGTTGGAGGTATGCGAGAACGAAATGGAAGTCTTGGATTTGAGTTCTCTTGCCCAGCTGGAGACATTAAAATGCAGTTACAACAAGTTAATTGAACTCATTTTCAATGGAAGCAACTTACAGACCCTCATTGCGGATCATAACTGTACGTAATCGAAAGTTTTCAAGCTCAATCTACTGGAGATAATGTGGTAAATGTATCCCTTTAGTGCACTAAGTCTATTATTGAAACCATCCTAAAAGTATACATTTCTTATTTTATATCCAATGAGTTGGATCACTTATATAGTGGTTATGTCCTCTGTGTGACACTACTTAGTGTGTACATTCATATTATAGAGATACAAAATCGGAAATCAATCACAAATTGTATTGACTCTCTTGACTCTCTAGTGACTTGGTTTCGCTATTTATTTTTAAAATGTGATAAAACTAGGAATAAATCAAGTAAAAACAAGTTAGAAAGCTACAGTAGAGTGTGCTCGACTGAGAGAAATCAGCTACCCATTTTGGATAAGAGCAATACTATTCTTAAAATATACCAAACTAATATACCACAAAAAACTAAAATTTAGCGAAGGGTATATTTGGTATATTGACTCAGTACTACATACTGAATATCCTGTACTATACAGTACAGCTGTTCAAAAGTATTTCTTTAATAACTCTTAAAATTTTATCTGATCGCATCCAAATTTAGAAATCATAAATAAAGTAGCTATGATTGTATGTACCACTTTATATGGTCGGAAATGACTCCATTTGTCTCTCACATACATTTCCTGGAGGCAGAAAGTTTGAACACGCTTCTACACTATGGGTTTCGGGTATAATTATTATAAGTAATCCCACAATCAATTCACAAAGAAATTGAACTTTAATCTAATTATTGCTCATTTGCAAACATTGCGTTTAAATGCAAACACTCGTTTATTTGTAATTTTCAATCAAAACATATTAAAAAATAAACTCTGCGTTCCCTTGTCGTTTTTGTGTAAATCGATTATTTTTGTTGTGCATAACTGATCGGATCTTAATCTTATTTTCGGGTTCTTTTTTAGGTCTGCAGAGCGTTCCCATATCGAAGAGTGTGCCCCTGAAGCTTCTGCACATTGACTTATCGCACAATTACTTAAGTGAGCTGCCAAAATGGATTGGAGAGTGCGTATCCTTGGTGACACTCTCCGCATCGCACAATCTTTTGAACAACGTCACGGAACTGCTAAGCAATTGTCGTATCAAGTGCCTACAGACATTGGATTTGGCTTACAATAGATTACAGGAACTTAACTATCTACCGGATTCATTTTGCAGCGTGAGGCAGCTACAGTTACAAAGCAATGAACTGCAGTGCTTGCCAGCGAACTTCTTTGCCGTAACTCACTCGCATTTAAGTTCGCTGAATGCCTCATGCAATCGACTGACGTCGCTTCCGCGTTACGAGCAGAACAACAATGCGGCACTTGAAGAACTCTGTCTGACGTCAAATCATCTGAACGACAATATATTTGATGTCCTCTTGCATGCTGGCAGGCTGAAGACTCTTCGCTTAGCCCATAATCGAATTGCAGTTTTGCCAGCGGATTGTGTGCACAACTGGCCTGACTTGGAGGTATTGGTATTGTCAGGTAACATGCTGCAGCAACTGCCGGACCAATTGTCAGCTCTAAGCCAATTGCGGGTGCTGCGATGCTGCAACAATCTATTGCTGAGCACTCCGAAGCTGGCCAAGCTGAAGAAGCTAAAGATTTTGGATTTGGCACACAACCATTTGGATCGCATCAATTTGTTGTCCTTGGTACCGGTGCGAATTCTCAAGTACCTCGATTTATCAGGCAATTTGCAGCTGCAGGTAGATGAGCAGCAGTTGAAGGCCTGTCAGACGCAGAGCCAACGCATCTGGAGTCTGATTGATGTGTCCGGTAATAATCGTGCCGCTTTACCCACCAGCATCAACACTCAGGTATTGTCCTCGGAGTCGAGCGAGAAGCGCACGTCTAAAGCCAAGACGCAGTCCTGGTCCTTAGGATTTGCCGAAACGCCAGGTGATCTGCGGCGTCTACTGGTTTCGCAGCTTCGCGCTAGTCCCATGAATGGATTCGATCAGGCGCTGTTCGGCATGTTCGAGTCAGAGTCTGAGGCAGACGCCCGAATAGCCCAGCAAATGGCGCAGCTGGTGCCCGAGCTGTTGAAGCAGGAACAAACCCTAAATGAGACATCCCACAACGACTACATGAAATACACTTTGTTGGCAGCGCAACGCCAATGCAGTGGCAATCTACGCAGCGCCACGCTCTTCCACTTGGTACGGCTGCCGACCAAGGTGCACGCTCTGAAGACGAAGCGCTTTGTCCTTCGAATGGCCAATATGGGATGCCTTGATGCATATCTCGTTCGTCGTACAACGCACCTGCGACTAACTCAACCCGAAATCCAACTTGGCGTTAACACTCGTAAACAAGCCGTCGGACATTCTCTGCCCGATCCAGAAATATTAGAGGTGTGTTTATTGTTTATTTATTGTGATTGTGTTGTGTTTTGTGTTTATTTCATTTGCATTTGAAGCAACCGTCAATAGTATGGATATAGATTCTTAAGATAAACAATCTATGAAGACTTTTCGTTTATTGAATATGCAAAACATGATTCGTTAATTAACTTTTATGCGGCTGAGTAGCGGTTCATTTTCAGCTCAGTTCTAAGAGACTTAAAGTCAAGTCATCGAGGGGCACATACAAATGTATGTACGTATGTATGTATATATATATGTATGTAGTATCGAAAAACTAGAAACTATAGAATTCTAAGAACTTGTGAACTAAAAAACATACGAATAACGGGGTGCGAGCTATGTTGTAGGTATGTATGTATGTTCGATTGTCTGTAAACAACATACCCGGAAATTTATTGAAGCAAATGACTCTTTCTTATGTTGAAGATTAAATACCCTATTATATAGTCTCTAACGATAATTTTTTCGGTCCAGCACAATAATTTTTAGCAGTCACGAAAGTAATATAGCCACACAAACATATGTACGTACATACACATGTATGTGTGTGAGTAAAATTAAAGCAAAACAGTTATATTTTTGAAGATGTTACGTTGCATATGTACATAGCTATATTTGTTTTGTTCTTTATTGATTGCTTCTTGCAGGTAACTCTGAGCAACGATGACCAGTACCTGGTGCTGGCTAATGACCAGTTATGGTCGGTTATGGATATTGGCAGGGCCGCAAGGGAGATACGCAAGGAAGATAATGCCGTGCTTGCGGCAAAACGGTTACTGGAGATAGCGCAGAGCTTTGGAGCGACAAAGAATCTCAGCTTGATTGTTGTTCGCTTCTGTCACCTGAGTACCGATGTGGATCATCTCATACGCGAGCTCAAACAGAGTGTGCGGAAAAAACCAGCGATGATTGCTTCGCAGTCTCAGAACTTGTCTGTGAGTAAGCGCACCTGTTGTGATCGAAGTAATGCGTGTCGCCATCGCACATTGGATCAGGAACTGCTGGCAGGTCGCTACTCACCCAGTGGTCAAAGCAATCCCGATATTTTGGCCAAAGACATTGGCGGCAGTTCTGGTCACGTTGTGGCCAAAGATGAGTTTATATTGGCGCATGCCCGTGTGATGCAGGAGGAGCAACAATTGGAAATGCTAGACGAAACAGAATCTGTGTTGTCGGAGGAGCAGTTTAAGTGCTGGGAGTATATGCTTGAGCAGAACACTCAACTGCTCTTTGACAAGGAGTTGAATACTATCTCGAAATCATTCTCCAAGCAACGAATGCCCACAACAGCTAAGCTCACAGCTGCCGATTGCAATGATCTGAAGTCAAATCTCATTCGGAATGTGACCAACAAATTCATATCGAGCAGCACGCCCCATCTGCCTCAGTCGGCGGCAACTATAGCCGCATACCAGCAGCCGGTAAAACAACCGTTGACCACTGAACACTTTGGCAGTATGCGATCATTTCAACAATCCCATAATTATGGATACAATCTCATTGATGGCAAGGCTCGTGATGCCTTTGCCAAGTTGGGCGGAGGACCCCATGCGGCCTACTTTGGTTCCCTTCAGCGCCGCATGCCCTACAATTTTGAGTACGATTTTCCCGTATCCCAGGAGAGGAATCATGAAGTGTTGGATGAGGAAGATGTCGATGAAGATGTCTACACAGAACACGAAAGTCGTATGCGAAAGTATTGGGGTGTGGCAACCACTGAGCTATAAGCTGAGAAACAAACATCTTGGCATTGTTATTTACTACTGTACTTCATTTTCAAGATTGTTTTGAATCGAATAAAACTCTGTGTAAGATTACATACCTAAGTAGAACAGCACCCAATGTTATCTCTTTCTCAAATATTATTTTATGTGCTTCACGGGTGCACAGCATAAACAGCATAAACCTCGGACTCGAAACTAAATGGAAACTTTTCTGAACTATCTGCTCAGCGTATTTAAATTTGACCCTTTTTTGTTAATACATATTTTCAATCACGCAGCAGGCGACTGATCGAAAATCGGAAAGAACCATAGAAAACCGGTCAGACTTATCTGGCCTCATAATTATTCAGTTTTTGGGTTCGGGGATGCCCAGATGTCTGTCAAGTGTCTAGGCCAGAATCGAACCAGTTTGCACCGAGAAATTGATAACGATCCCAAAAATCGTATAAATAGACGGCTCTCTGTGAGAAGCAGCACAGTTGGAAAGACGATTCTGTGTTTGACACAACTTAAATATTAAAAACTAAACATGAAATTCCTGGTATGTTAAAATTGTAGGATCTGTTATTAGGTTATTAACTTTTGTACTTTATTTTATAGTCGGTTATCTTAATCGCAATCGCCATGTTCGCTGTGGCATCGGCTCAGTGGGGATTTGGTGGTGGTGAACAACAACAACAACAGCAGGGTGGCGGAGGATTTGGAGGTGGCTTTGAACAGCAACAGCAGCAACAAGAAGGCTTTGGAGGTGGCTTTGGAGGTGGCTTTGAACAGCAACAGCAACAACAAGAAGGCTTTGGAGGTGGCTTTGGAGGTGGCTTTGGAGATCAGCAACAACAGCAACAACAGGGAGGCTTTGGAGGATGGTAATTTCATGTTGAATCCCAAGCCTAAGTAAACTGGACGAATGCTGAGACTGACATAATTGTACATTCGATTTTAATGAATGCTGTTATAATGCTACGTTTTTATAAAATTGCTTATCAAATCGCCAAAACAGTAATGTATTAATTTTTCCATTATCAATTGGCATCTTTTTTGCAGTGAAAATAGACGGTGTCTGGATATGATAAAGATGTAGATAGAATTGCCCGTAAGGGAAAATATGTTTAGATAGAAAGAATGCAGCAAATAATTTCGAAGTCTGTAATTAGCAAATTTACCAATAGAAACGAGCTTATCACAAGCTCAAATATTTTACCACTCAGCATAGCACTCAATTGTTACTGCGTAACAAAATTAAAGATTCTGGATATCAAGTAGTAATGATACATCGCAAATGATGTGTGTTGTTGTGTAGGACTTGTAAAATACATATTTCGTTTCTAATACACTGCATTTCATAAATCTTTGAACATTTTTTAAAGAGTATCTAAAATAACACGTAATGGATGGTTCATTTAAAAAAGAATTCACAATGTATTAAATTCGTAAAATAGCCAGTATGAAAAGTAGATTGCAAATGTCGAGTTAGGAACTTTTAAGATCTCAAAAAAATCGTGAAACAAGAATTTTAGACTGATACATTCTTAAAGCCAGATATCGTTCTCCAATCATTGTTTTGAGATTAAAAATCTCAATCTCAAACTTTCAATTAATTTTAGTTTTTTTTTTCTTGAAAAAAGTATTCTAAATATGGGCAAATCCCAGAAACAGTCCACCAGCGACCAATTTTTAAATTTCACATTTTGTAATTTTTTTTATATGGAACATTAAAGTAGATATTGAATTTTAAGAATTTAAAGCAAAAAAAAAAATCGATCATTATAAATGCACAAATTTTTATCAAACCCAATTTTCATTATAATTTTTATAATTTTACTTACATTCGTGCTCTGCGCACACCTTCAAATCCCTATTGTATTCTTCACAATTTTTTGCCTCTGCTTGGGCTCACATACAAATCTAAAGTAAATCACGTTGAAATAATTGTGAAGCACATTTATGAATATAATAAATAATGTTTAGTTTAAATAAAAAGATTTTTGTCTTATGTTAATGCCAGCGGAAAAAGTGTAGCGTGCGACACAATGGGTTTACGGCTTTGCTAAAAATCTATAAACATTCTTAAGACCAAACGATCGGTTTTTGTCTTCTAATATTCTTAACTTTCTTTAGGATATTAACTTTTATAGGGTTTATTTTGCAGAATTCGCTAAAAATTGCGTTTGAAATAAAAATTTTGAAACTAACTTGCACTTTGTGTAGCGTGCGACACGTCACAATTTTATTAATTATTTTCAAAACAGTGACTCCAGTGAAATTGAATCTTATACCCTCCGAAAGTACTCTCAATTCACTCTAAACACATAACAAAAGTTTACGGTAAATCTTTAAGAAACCCCCCAAAAAATTGATTTTCATTAGCTAAAGTCGTGCGAATGTAGCGTGCGACACGTGGGATTTGCCTATATTGACAGAGCGAATGGTGTTGAACGTTATTGTGAAAAGTTTGTTGTTGATGTAAGATTTTCCCTTTGGGTTGAATTTTTCAGTTTTAAATAAAGATTTTATTACTGTATTTCAAGAATCTAGAATATTTGTTAAATTTTGATTTAAGAATTAAGAACTCATCATGATGGGCTTCAACGATTTAACACCACGCTGACAATGTTGGAATATCTAAAATTAGAGCCACAGATTGTTAAAATCACGATTGGATTTCATTAAAAAATAGCTTTCACATTACCCTCTGCAATTCTTAAATACCCTCTACAATTTTTATTTGAACGTAACTCAATATTCAGGAATCATAAAGGCTACAATTATTGTTTTAACCAAACATCGACTCGGAGATGCCTCCATCTGTCTATTTCATACATATCTATCGGGTACTTCGAATATTCGTACGTACTAATTTTACATCAATATTATTTATTTTGAATTACCGCTGCACTGCTTGAATAGTCATTACAAAAACGGAAAACGGGTTTTTATAACTGCTTGGCTTTGGCAGTTGAAACTGCTTTGTACAAGCAGTACATTGACCAAAATTGAGTTTTACGATTATCCGATAGATGGCTATCAAAAGTATAAGACGTGTATCTTAGCTCGCGAAATGAATACCCAAATTATATGTACATACAGTTCAACACAAATAGTAGGTTAGCAAGAATAAGCATTCTTCTACGGTTAGCAAGGCAAGGCAGGTTAACTAAAACCAATCTACGATGACAGTACATCAACATTCCAATTTATAACGCGCAGAGCAAAAAGTAAAAAATTTAGTTGAACGGATTCAATACGTTCCTGGTGCACAAACAAGAGAAGAATAAAGTGTTTTAGTAATACAAGGGTAACTAAATTCTTTTGACCAAACCCTAATAAAATCTAGAACACATAGCTTTATACATATGGGTCAATGTCGCTTGTGACCACCTTTACGGTTAAAAGAAAAACATAAACTAAAACAATTTTAAAACTAAGTAAAGCTTATTCTTAAATCTTTGGATCAGCACTATTTTAAGAGCTAAAATAGATTTTAGGAACTTGTTCTGTTTTACGATAAAATATATAAATTCGTTATTTTTTTGGTTTCGCGTACAAATTTATTAATTTTTGCAATTATCAAAGCAGAAAACAAACAGAACATTTATTAGCTCTACTTAAAGTCCTTTTCTAGAGCTATAAAAATACAATTTTCTTATTTTTTAAATTGTTTCAGGTTAGGCTTTTTTGTTCACTGAAAAGATAGTCACACGCGACATATGTACGTCAGAGAATTACCCATATATAGATAGTTTTTAAAATTTAGGTTTATGATTTAAGAGAATACCTAGATAAAGAACGGAAATATTTTGTTCAAATCATTAGCGTTCAGTATGTATGAAATCAAGAATGGATTGACTCTATTTAATCTTATATATAATGTTTGTTGTGCTTGTTTCATGGGGATGCGTAAAAATTTGTATAACCGATAGGATATCAAAATTTATAAAAATTCTATTTTTTCACATTATTTTGGTCCATAATTATATAGTAACAATTATTTTATGGTTATTGCCAAATGTTATCTAAACTGTAGTATCTAGATAAAGAGTGTTCAATATTGTGAAATTATTGAATTTGATCTGATTATTTGTTGATGCATCAAACAAGTGTCGACAGCGACACAAAAGTGCCCATTAAAATTGAGAACTTCATTTAACAAGCGCACAAATACATGCACAAGCATGTATGTGTATGTCTATATTTGAGTGTCTATGTATGTGTATGTGTGTGCTAATGCTGCCGGAGAAACTAACGCCCCGTATTTTTGGCGTCACTGATGCGCATAATTCATGTCAATATCAGAACTCATTTACTTGCGGTTGTTTTAGCGCCTCGTTGCGAAAAGAAAATCATCTAAATGGGAGCTACATCGGTGGACTGGTGGGTGTCTGAAAGAGAGAAAGAGTGAGAGTGAGAGTGAGAGAAAGAAAGAGACGCGAAGGAGATACTTGCGAGATACACATTTGCGTTTGATTTTCTAATCACTTTGAGCAGTTCAACTGTAGAACCGATGTGTAGTGGGACAATATGAATATTTGTAGCACAGAAATTAAACTCCTGTTTGAATTATACTAATAATAAAATTCATTTGCAATGATTCATTTTAGCTAGAAGTGTTTTATGAGCAAAGTTTATTAGAGCATGAGATAAGTGTAAAATTTTGTTGTCAACGATACTGAACACTTTAAATTGATTTTCGAACAATATTTAGAAGCCACATCTTATTTCTCTTATCTTTCAATTTGGTTAATAATATTATGGGAAAAATAGTGACTCAGAAATCTATTTCGCCCATTGTATGACAAAGAAGTCAGGTAATGGAGTGTATGAGATGCAACATCCGTTATCCGACGTCAAGCGGTGTAGCGGTAATTTTAATTATTTAGGACATTTGTATTTTACTTGTTGGCCATCAGTTAGAAATAAGCTTGAAACTGGCAAATATAATTCTCTTTTCATTTTCCATTTCGCGTATTTTACACTTGAAAGGCTCTCACCGATGTCTATCAGTGGACGGCTACTTTTAATACACTAAATTAACTTTTGAACAATTTCGGCAGCCGGACGACTCCCAAAGAAAACCTCAATGACGATTTGTTACCCTTTAACAGACATCACGAAAACACTCTATTGTCTCTTTATCTTGATAAGTAGCATTGTGCTAATTAATTTCAAATAAATTAAGTTGAACAAGAACTAATTCTTGTAGAAAACAACTTACTTTGAAAGTTTAAATTAATATTTATATTAATAAATTATTCATGTATTATTGATTTGACATATTGTGGAAAGTTTAAAAGAGAAGAAGTGATATTAAAGTTTTCCAAAATAAATCAAATTTACTCTCAATTATGGAGAGACATATAGTTTTTATATAGTTTCTAGTTTGAGAAGATCTGAATATGCTATGCCTACCTTTAAATGTGTTAATTTAAACAAAATTATGATCAATACTTTAGTATATTTCAAAACCGATCTCAAGTTTCGCTTTGATAAAAGATGTTCAAATACGAATATTTAAAAATATTTAAGTAAATTTCATTGTTTTGCTTTTATTGAAGGTGGGTAGCTTTCCAACTTGCTTATTTTTTATTTTTATCATCGTGATCTTGTGGAAATTCTTACATTTAACGTTGGCTTTTGAACTCTTAATTACATAAGCGATACCTCATTGTTATTAGAACTAAATAATTTTTACGACATAAATTTGTGGTTCCTGATATTTAATAATATAATCTAGAAATATGTTTATGTTATGTCTTTACTAATTTATCTCTTTAAATATCATTTGATAACTAAATTTAAAATGAGGAGTCGAACTCTAGTCGAAGCTATTTCAAGTTGCCTTTCTATAATCTCGATATTGACTGATTTATGATTTACGGAAATGGTAGCACCTTGCAAACTATTCAGCACAATATTAGCTCACAGACACCTTAAACTTTTCTCATTGTATATCTCAACGCACAGGTTGCCAGGTGCTAACTTCCTGCCAGTTTCATCCTCCTACAACTCATGTACTTCCTGCAGCGCCTTATAAGGCCTTTCAACGCATCGGTTCCTTCAATGACTTCCGTCATCGCCGACACACTCGACGTGTCAATTTACATTTGCTTGTAATTACGGGAACAACACTGCGGATGATGTTGATGCAGAGAATGGGTAATGGTTAGGCCTAGGACCAGATGGAGGTGGCGCATAACTTTTATCACCCGCATCTGGGGACGCAACCACATCTACCTCTTGTGGCAAGTGCAATTTAGAAATTCAATTATATTTATATATTTTTATGCGGATTGCCTGGCCTCCCCTTTGAGCCAACACTCCGACTCCCCGGCTTCTCGTCTCCCTCACCACCTTAGATGTCACTCGGAAACACTACAAATCAAGTGCCACGCACGGAAATTTCCTTTAATTAAAACTAAACTTTTAAGAGTTTGCCTTCGGCAAAAGCATTGCACCTGCAGACAGACAAATACACTCACGCCGATCCCACATAAACACACACTCATTTACTCCAAACATGCCAGCTTCATTTGTATCTGTATCTGAGTCTGCATCAGCTTTTGCGCTCCTACTGCCAAGTACCACAAACTTGCATAAGACACTCAGGGTGGTATGAAGTTGGCATCTTACAGTTGTTCGTTGCAGGCAACCTAATGTTGGTTAAGTACATAACTTGCCAACAAGTGTACCTAAAATACGAGAAATTAGTGTGTAAATCCCCTAAAATAATGATGGTTGAGCTCGTAGCTGAAGTAGAGTTTTTACTGAGAAAACTTGCATTTTGCATCTTTTGAGATTCTATGATTATTAAGTAGTGGGGTTTTGTTTGTATTGATCTTGATGAATTCTTGATGAATTCCATACTACTCACAAGTGATGCTAACACTAAATGTATGTAACACAACAAACAATCGACGTAATGAAGTATCATATATATTGTATGTTCGATCATCATTGTCCTGTTAAAAACAAATACGGAGAGCTGATGTTTTAAACTTAAAGCATACATACAGATATTTCCATAATATCAATTTATTAGTCGTCTAGAATACAATAAACTATTTTAACGTAAAACAAAAGACATTATTTGTTCTGAACTCATCTCGTTCTCAGTCATTAGCGACTTTTTCGGCATCGCAGAGCGCATCCTTTTGTTTCTTTAAACATTATTTAGATCCTTTGCTCCATGTTTGTAGACTTTCTAACCGTATCTTATACTCCACGTTTCATACATATCTAGACTTATTATTATATTTAAATAAAATAATTTTGTCATTTATACTAGCTAGCTTATATATATATATAACATATATGTGATCTATAGTGGCCAATTAATTTTATTGTGGCTGCTTGTGAACAAGTAATTAAGCTACAGTCATGTGTGTGCTTTTCTGAGATACCAGCTACCTATTTTCAATAAAACCAAAACTGTTTTTGAAATATACCAAATTAGTATACCGAAAATTATATTTTTATACCCGCTACCCATAGGGTAGAAGGGTATTATAACTTTGTGCCGACAGGAAATGTATGTAACATGTATGTAACATACTATAAAGTATATATATTCTTGATCAGCGTAAACAGCCGAGACGATATAGCCATGTCCGTCTGTGTGTCTGTTCGTCTGTCCGTATGAAACACTGGATCTCAGAGTCTATAAGAGATAGAGCTATAATTTTTTTTCGACAGCATTTGTTATGTTTGCACGCAGATCAAGTTTGTTTCAAAATTTTGCCACGCCCACTTCCGCCCCCGTAAATCAAAAAAATCGAATAACAAGCGTAATTTTAAAGATAGAGTTGCAAATTTTGGTATAGATAATAATTACTATAGTAGTTATGATTCCTGAAATTTGGTTGAGATCAGATAAAAATTGTCGAAGTTATTAAAGAAATACTTTTGTATGGGCAAACACGCCTACTTACTAGGGTTCTTAGTTGCTTTAGCCGACAGTCTGGTATATTGTGCTGTCTATGGTATATTTTGAATGCGTTACTATATCGATATACCAAACATACAATTCGGTATATTTTCGTAGTATTTTTGCAGTATATTCGGTATATTTTGAGAAAAAAACCGCAAAATATATTTCTTTTATTCAAAATGGGTAGCGGGTATCTCACGATCGAGTACACTCGACTGTAGCTTTCTCACTTGTTTATATTGTTATAGAGTACAAAATATTCCAGATTGTCTACCAAAGCAACTAAGACCCAACAGCAGCATCTGTTTATTGCCATATAGGCATTTCCAGGATAAATAAAAATAAAATAAATTAATAATACATTTAATTCATTTTTATTTGTTTGAATGTATTTATTGTTTGTATTTTGTAAATTAAATAAAACGTTAGAAATGCTTCGTAATAGTGCCTACGAATAGAAAACGACTCCATATTATTATGATTCAAAAGTATTGTCTTAGAAAGTACTAGCTATATGTCGCGGACTTGAGAATTTTACAGAATTAAATTACGTGCGCGAAGCAGTGTTTTTCATTTATAATTCGAAAACGATAAGTTTTTGAAGCATGTCGTTTATAAACAAGTAAGAAAGCTACAGTAGTGTGTGTGAATAGAAGCGAAACAGTTCGGTATTATTCTTAAAATTTACCGCAAAAATACTAAAATATACCAAAGGTTATATATAATTGGTATATGGATATTGTATTACATTGGAAATAAAAATATTCCAGATTGCCAGACTAAGCTACTGTGACCCGTAGTAAGTGGGCGTTTTTGCCCATACAAAAGTATTTCATAAATAACTTCTACAACCAAATTTTCAGGAATCTTAAGGTAATTATTATACTGACTATTGTATTTGCGGGGGCGGAACTAGACGTGGTATAAATTTGAAACAAAAATTTGCAAACACACTCGACTGCAAATTTCTTACTTGTTATGCCCGCTACCCAAGGGTATTATAACTTTGTGCCGGCTGGAAATGTCTACCTGTTACAGAAGGAGGCATCTCCGACCCTATAATATATATATATTCTTGATCAGCATCAACAGCCGAGACGATCTAGCCATATCCGTCTGTCCGTCTGTGTGTCTGTCTGTCGGTCCGTCTGTCGGTATGAACACCTAGATCTCAGAGACTATAAGAGATAGACCTATAATCTTTTTTCGACAGCATTTGTTATGTTTGCACGCAGATCAAGTTTGTTTCACATTTTTTGCCACGCCCACATCCGGCCCCGCAAATCAATAAATTCGAATAACAAGCGTAATTTTCAAGCGACAGCTGCGAATTTTGGTGGCGCATACAATACTTACTATAGTATTTATGATTTCTGAAAATTTGATTGCGATCAGATAAAAATTGTGGAAGGTATCAAAGAAATACTTTTGTATGGGCAAAAACGCCTACCTACTAGAGGTCTTAGTTGTTTTGGTTGACAATCTGGTATAACAAATATACCGTTTGGTATATTATTAGTATATTTGTATTATTGGTATATTTTGAAAAAAATACCGCAGGATTTTGCTTTTATTCAAAATGGGTAGCGGGTATCTCACAGTCGAGAACACTCGACTGTAACTTTCTTACTTGTTTGTATTTGTGGGGACGTGTCAAAAATCTATAAAAAATTTGATTTGCGTACAATAACAAATGCTTTCGAAAAAAATGTTAACATTATTATTTCTTATAGTTTCTGAGCTTCAGTGTTTTATACGAACAGATAGACATACACACTAGAGGTGGGCACGGGCCGGGCTTTTTTTCGTGGCCCGCGGGCTTACACAGGCCCGGAGCGGGTTCGGGCGGGCCCGGGCCTTAAAATTAAGATTCGTACGGGCTTCGTGCGGGCCCGGGCCTTAGCAAAAAGGCCCGGCCCGTAAAAACCCGAAATAGGCCCGAAAAAATTTTGATTTGATCGAATTAGAACCGCCATTTGTCGCATTTTAATTGCTTATCGATGCTACTATTAATTTGCTTATACAATATTTTATTTGTTTGCACACCACTAATTCAAAATTGGCGGCTTATTGTGAAATTAGCAAATCTGTGAAAAATAAAAATGTCGCGACAAACAATTCAGGACGCTGCAAATAAAAAAAGTGAATGTGTAAAATTTATACAAAATGAAAAGGGCAGGAGTGAAGTGTGGAAACTTTTCGATTGCGTTAATTATAATGGCAATAATGTTTTCTTATATGTGTAAATAAGTTTCGTGCCGGGCCGGGCCGGGCCCGGGCCTTGATGAAAATGTTTCGTGTTCGGCCGGGCCGGGCCTCTCAAAAAAGAGTTTGTTTTCGTGCGTGCCCGGGCCTCAAAATACAGGCCCGCGCCCACCTCTAATACACACAGACTGACGCACAGACAGACATGGCTAAATCGTTTTGGTTTTTCACGTTGATTAAGAATATAATAATTTTTGGTACATGCAATTATACATAATTATAGTTTGTATGACCAATAATCATACTTTGGTTGTGATCAAATAAAAATTGTAGACATAAATTTATTTACGACTTCTGTAGAAGAATCTTTACTTTGGATAATAGTCTGGAATACTTTGTACTCTATAGTATATAGAAAAAAGTTGTAATTAGGCGTTTTTTTTAGAATTTTCTGCAATATTTTGTTTTTACTTTAGTACTGTAGCTTACTTACTTGTCTAATATTAATGTTATGCAACACATAATATCCTCGAGTTCATTTCAATTACCAAGCCACAACGCGTTGCGAATGAGACTGTAGATTGATAGTTAGTCACTAGTTAGGACAAAGAATTTTACATTTAGTTGAAAAAATTGAAAAATGTTTAGGCTGAAAATTTTCGCCTCTAGATTTTTCAGTAGTATCTCTCTTTGAATATATCATGCTATCATTGAATTAACTGACAATCAAATATTTATTGAAAACACAAGAGCATTTCATTACACTCGGATAACAGACTTAACCAGCAAATCTCTGAAAGCATACCAAAATTTGGTATAGACACTTCCGAGGCACGTTGTCTTACTTTTGGCATCATTATTTAACCCAGCGAGATAAATATAAGTTGTCTACACAGAGGCTAGCGATTTGCTGCTTTATGGAATTGTTAAAGATTGGCGAAAAGATTAACATAAGGCGGTCCGACGGATGCATACAATCCGTAATAGTTGGCTTAAAGAGTATCGATCGTCAAGTGGTTACCGTTGAATGGACTGAAGGTTCCAAGATTAAAGGCAAGGAGGTAGCCTGGAGTGCTGTACTAGAATTGAATCCGTCTGTGGGAAAAAGGAAGGCTAAGATTGTGGAGAAGATACCCTCAAAAGTCGAGACAAAATCGCAGAGCTCTCCAAACTATTATATGTATCGTAAGAAAATCGCAAACAGCCCTTATAAGAAACGTCTTCGTGGTGTTAGTAAATCCGATATGGTCATGACTCCGACATCCATTGTAAAGCAATCAAACCCACCTGGGGACAACTCAATTTTGAATCAGTCGAGTTCCTCGAGCCTCGTGCCCCGTTCAAGTGTTGTCCGTGAGATCGAGCGGTTGAAGGAGCAACGGGAACTTCGCCGTGCTCTTCAGGATGAACAGCGGAGAGAACGCAGTGCATTGAAGAGCAAAGATCCAAACAATCCCAACTGGGAAGTGGCCCTAATGGTGCGCACTTATCGTGACCAGTTACAATTGAATCCGTTGCGCTATTTTAATCCGCACTTAGCTCGGGTCCAACAGATAACCGTGTGCGTTCGAAAGCGGCCAATGAGTCGACGCGAACTGCAGGGCAAGGCTGTGGATATTATCTCAGTGCCAAATCGTGATTCACTGATCGTTCACGAGCTGCGCCACAAAGTGGACTTGACCAAGTTCCTGGAGCATCACAAGTTTCGCTTCGACTACACTTTCGATGAAGAATGCAGTAATATGCTAGTTTACGAGCACACTGCTCGTCCGTTGATTCTCACTATGTTTGAGGGCGGTAATGCCACTTGCTTTGCCTATGGCCAGACGGGAAGTGGCAAAACCCACACTATGGGTGGCGAGTTTCGTGGCAAGACCCAAGACTGTACTACAGGCATTTACGCCCTTGCCGCTAAAGATGTCTTCTCGGAGCTGGCCAAGCCCAAGTACCGGGATCAAGGCGCTACTATCACTTGCAGTTACTTCGAAATCTATGGCAGCAAAGTAAGTTTATTACAACACCATTTATATTGAATACATTATTTCAATTTAATTCGAACAGGTCTTCGATTTGCTGTTGCCAGATAAGCCAATGCTTCGTGTACTGGAAGATGGCCGTCAGCAAGTAGTGATTTGTGACTTGACCCAAAGGCCAGTTACCAAAGTCGAGGAAGTGCTTAGCATCATTGAACAGGGAAATCGGGAGCGCACATCAGGTCAAACATCTGTGAATATCAAGTCATCGCGATCACATGCAGTCTTCCAAATGTCGCTTTTTGTGCCTGGTCAGGCTGAAGCCTGCGGCAAGTGCTCCTTTGTCGATTTGGCCGGCAATGAACGTGGTGCGGACACACAGTCTGCCAGTCTTCAGACACGCCGCGAGGGAGCCGAGATTAATAAGTCCCTGTTAGCTCTCAAGGAGTGTATTCGAGCATTGAGTCGACATTCAAGTCATTTGCCTTTTCGTGGCTCCAAGTTGACCCAAGTGCTGCGTGATTCATTCATTGGGGGCGAACAGAATAGGACATGCATGATAGCTATGATATCACCTAGTTTGAGTTCCGTGGAGAACTCTTTAAATACGCTGCGGTATGCGGATCGTGTTAAGGAATTGATAGCTAAGGAGGATGATCCAGGAGAGGTTAGCTGTAGTCAACCATGTTCAGATGGAGGTGAAAAGAGTTCTGAAATGGATGATGACCTGCAGCCACACATGGAGCAATGCTCTTCTGAATTCAAATACAATACAGATACGGAATCGGATGATTCTGAGTCCGACATCATTAATAAGTCCAACGGATTTATGGACTTTTCTTCTAGCCAAATTGCAGAGTCTAACATTTCATTCAATGAAAGTGACAGCCACCCGGACATTAGTGAGATCGATAGTGAAAGAAAAACTGATCAACATTACATTGAAATGGAAGATGTGTTGAGGCAACACGATGTGCTCTTTGAGTTCTTCCTTAGTTTCAAACAGAAGTATGACAAGGTCTCTTCTGAGACTTCATCATTAAAGAAAGGTATGCTTGTCTCAAAGTTTTTGATGGATGCAGAGACGACATTACGTGAACTGGAGAGTGCCGTAAAGCATACTCAGCATATGGTCAACAGCTTCAATTCACAGCAATACTTTGATGATGGGGATGAGGATCAGGGCGCAGAAAATATCGAGATGTAATAGAAGGTATTCATATTTTATTTATTTTGTATGACACATCATTGTATTGCTTTTTAGCTGAGCTCGTCTAAATATATGTAAATATAGTTACATAAATGTAAATGATAAGTTCAGAACAAGGCAGCTTTGCCAAAAACTGCAATTGTTATTTCGTCAACACTGAAACGATCCAAATTTAATATATATTTTTTTGTATCTGCCGAAAGTGCACTTGAAAAGAACTTTCTATTTTGGCCTGGAATGGGCAAAGTCTCCAAAAAGTTTTGCTTTACATTGAAGCAAATATTTCATGAAATATGAATGTGAGCTGAAGCTAGATATTAGAGTGGGTGGCAGAAACGCAAACATCTATGAGATTGCAGTCAATTGCTCATTGACTTGGCACAAGATGCCTCGACTTTTTAGCTACCCGACTTTCTGAGTTATCCCAGTTCCGGGTGCAGAGTGCTCAGTCTTAAGCCCTGCTAACATGCCAAAGACCAAATGCAGCTGTGACGACGACGACGACGACGATGAAGAAGGCGAAGATGGACGCCGAAAGATGAGAACGTTAGAAACAAAGTTCTAGGCGTGGAATGAGATTTGAGTTGGGGGGAAGTGGGACTTTTGGGTTAGTTGGGAGTTTAGTTTACGTGTGCGAGGATTTCAAGCTGTGCGCGCACATAAGTTTACGGCTTAAGCATGTGAAATTCATAAGAGCAGCAGCTGGATTGCAGACCCTAACACAACTGTTGTAAGTTCTAACCCTTGCCACCTACTCCTACTCTCATACATATCCACGTTTTCACCTGTACTCTCATAAGCCACCACCGTCGCGGCACTCTAATGCATAGTCAACCTCCTAAATAACCCCAAACGAACCACAACGAGCCAAAAACGCATGCACAGCAACTCAAAAAGTTGCCGTATGAAAAGTTTTAAATTAAACGAACTTGGATTTGGCTACTTCAATTTTTTCTTTCTGTGAATCCACGTACGATATGAGTATATTTAAACAACATATATATTTTATTTTTGATGCAAATGTGTAAAATGTAAATACAACCTCGTCATCCTTAACCCCAGACTCGAGCATCACAAATGTTCAGGGTTTAAAGCAGATGAATATACAGTGTTACGAAGATGCCTTTAAACAAATATATAAACGATTTTATAATTGATATTTGCAACTATGTTAATTTTATTTTTCTTCAAACTATTCAGCTTGGAATTGACCTCTTTTGCACACTGAGAACTTGATAAAACTACTAACGTTTTAAAAAATTAAAAATCGTAAAGTTTCCACCTCTTCCATAAGGTTTTATTTTGTTGCGATCATTGAACATTGTATACATTAAACAAAAAAATACAGTCTCTAAAATAAAATATTTTTAAAATCAAATTATTAAACTAAAAACATTAAAAAATAACAATTAAAAAAACCAAAAAAGTCTATCAGGTTATAAAGAAGTAGTTTTTTCGCTCATAGCCCAATTAGTCGAGCTGTTGCGATGCGTCACTATTGTGGACTGATGAGGAGGTTTTGGGTCGCAAATGCTGCGATTCTATGATAAGTTTTCATATAAATACATACAAAATAAGTAACTACTGAATTCTAATAAATTAGTGCAAGCAACATAATGTTATATTTTGTAATCTTATAATAAAATTATAATAAATTATACGATTTTTCATTTATTAAATATAAGTTGGAATTTTATTAAATGTTCTCGAAATAAAGATCCATTTTCTTTTCTATTTTCCTGAACAATTTTGTTCTTATGTATGCACATATGCATTTAAATCTGAGTAACTCTTTGCTTGATTTTGTACTTTCTTGGGGCTTTCTAAGAAATAAAATGCAAAAAATTTATTTTTATATTAATATTATTTTGTCCTGCAAGGCAAATCATGCAAATTTGCTTAAAACTTTGAATCGGTTTGGTTGATATTTTATTTTTTATTATACTTGTAGATATACTATTCCCATATGAGCAAGATATTTCGCAAGTTCCACAAATTTTAGAATCACGATTTTTGGTAACCTTTATGACTCTAAATTTGCCACGGAAATAAAAAAAAAACAAGTAAGAAAGCTACAGTCGAGTGAACTCGACTGTGAGATACCCGCTACCCATTTTGAATAAAAGCAATATATTTTGCGGTATTATTCTCAAAATATACCAAATATACTGCGAGAATACTAAAAATATACCAAAAGGTATATGTGGTATATAGATATAGGACCGCTTTTAATATATACCATAGACGGCACAATTTACCGGATTGTCAGCCAAAGCAACTAAGACTCCTAGTAAGTAGGCGTTTTTGCCCATACAAAAGTATTTCTTTAATAACTTCGACATCGAATCATAACTACTATAGTTATTATTGTATATACCAAAATTCGTAACTAGCTCTGAAATTATGCATGTTATTCGATTTTTTGATTTGCGGGGGCGGAAGAGGGCGTGGCAAAAATTTGAAACAAACTTGATCTGCGTGCAAACATAACAAATGCTGTGGAAAAAAATTATAGCTCTATCTCTTATAGTCTCCGAGTCCTAGGTGTTCATACGGACAGACGGACAGGCACACAGACGGACAGACGGACATGGCTAGATCGTATCGGCTGTTGACGCTGATCAAGAATATATATACTTTATAGGGTCGGAGATGCCTCCTTCTATCAAGTTATAATACTCTTCTACCCTATGGGTAGTGGGTATAAAAACAAATTTAGATAAATTAAATTATTAAAAAAAATAAACATTCATTGCCTATTTGCCTATATTGCTTCACTTTTCCGATAATGAGTGCGGAATAAAAGGTTGTCTATTTTTTGGAATATGGAACTGCAGATTTAGTATCGACATGCTTACATTTTTTGTGCTGGGAACTGCGGAACGAAATAACGCCGAAAGACTTTATACCGTTTTGTGGCAATAATCAAGAATGAGAAGTTCATATCTCATTGCCAACTGCCAAATGCTCCTTTGATTAAGAAACTCTTTTTTGTTGAAAAAAAAAAACTGCAGAGCTCCAAATGTAAAAAGTACTGCGTGCTTAAGATAATTGTGTTTTGGGCTAGAAACTCTAATAGAATATAATTTGGGCAAAATTATTGAAAATTGACGGTAATTGAAATGAATTTGAACAAATTTGAATGTATAGCCATGTGTCGTGATGGGCAACCATCAAAACATCGAAAAGTGTTGAGGCCAGACTTTGGGTTTAGCAACACGCGACAGAGAAACGTGCTCTTCAATGTTAGCTAGCTAAAAGGACTTTGCAATTTGAATGGTAAGTCAAAAAGCGTCTATTAGGCATTTTACTCAAGCTGTGGAAATTACCGGCACGTTCTCTATGATTATAGACAGGGATGTGGATTTTTGGTGTTGCAAGATTTAAGGATTTATATGGATGAACATTACACGCAAACGTTACTAAAGACACGTCGATCAATTGATTTAGAATATTTAAATTATTCTATGATGTGGATAACTATTTATTTGTATACAGGTGCGAAATATTAATTATTATCGCGAAAAACGATTTGGAAATAAATTAATTTTTTAAACAAGTTCCAACCGTGTTTAGTTTTAAAGCAAATTCCAAAACGAACATAGGGCTAATTCAAATACTATTGCTATTTTCTCTTTTAAATTGATATAAAAATGGATATAAAAGGCAGTTTAAATATATTAAATATATGATAAAATGTAACTATTTTAAAGTGAACGAGAGAATAAAAAACGATACAAGTGCGTGCCTTGTACAAAACATGCAGCTGCTCCTGATGCTCAACTGTTGCGTGGGTCGCTAAACAAACTCAATATATATAAAAAATTAACTGCAAGTAAATGAGCCAAATAAATTCATTTACCGCTTACTCGCGTCTTTGGTGCTGCAATCCCCAGCGAGTCCTGGGTGTCTCAACTGCACCTTCTATCCTGACACGTATCCAGTAAACTCAATTGTCGGCGGGGTGGCCATAGGGAAAAGCTAAATGCAGACTGAACTCGTACTTGTTACTTGCGTAGCCAAGTTGCCAAGAGGGCAAGAATAAACCAAACAAACTAAATAAGCTGAACGACTAAAAGTCGACGGTCGAGGGTTTGTCTGAGTCACACTTTATCCCCTGCTTACAATTGCAGGTGGTGTCTGCTCTTGACAATATCAGCGTTCAGACTATAGCTGACTGGCTTCGGTTTACTTGGCTCATGTCTTGCTACTATCAAAAATATATACTGTATTTATATTGCAAGCAAGTAAAAGTAAATTTCACTTTTAGCACTCATATGTGAGCAACTAAGGATAGTGCATAGGTAGTTGTTGGTTTGAACGAAAAATTAATAAAACGTGTATATAGTTTTCTTCTTTGTATGGTTTTAAAACACAGGTTTTTAAAACTTTTCTTTGTATGCTATTAGGACATAGGTTTTCAAAACTGTTTATTTTCTTCAAAATTATAAAGTAAAGTTCGCGGAAAGAGTAAATATTACATATCGACAGATCCATCGAAAGTTTCTGGTTGGTATGGATAACCATTATAAAAATCTGCTTCCAGCTGTGGTTGGTTTATTAAATTGATTTCGGAAATTGATGGTGGTTGGGGCTCTATTCCACCACCGAATCCTTGCTCATGCTCTTCCAAGTCATATCCGAATTCAGGAGGAAGCGGTTGCTCAAAAATATTGCCGAAGTCGTTGCCAAAATATCCTTGCTGCTCTTCTCCAAAACCTGGCCAATCCCATTGAGCGTGAGTTAATGTGAACATTGTTGTCAAAAGCAAAATATAATGCTAAACAATTATTGATTATTAAAATTTATAAAATATCAGATTGTAATGGAATACTTGAAGCTGACTTACACAATTTTTCATGTTTGCTCGAAGTTTGTAGCTTAACGTAGATTTCACGACTGTGGTTAGTCACAATTTTAGTTCTATTTATATGCACAAAAGAAAGAAGGAAATGATATTTAGAGTCATAGAAACTGGTTAGAAATTAGGCTACTCTCTACCTGTCCATTTGTATTTTTCAGCATACTGGTTTTTCTTAAGACGTCTAAGCCGCAGGGATGATACAAAAGTTAGAATGTCAATAAAAAGTCTAGAGTTTCAAGATATGATTTTTAAGAAACCCATTTAAAAAAAGTGTTGTTTTCAAAAAATTCATTTTATGATCGAAAATATCGAAAACATTAGAAGAATTTATTCATTTACATTCTCTAAAACATTTTCATTAGAGTTGCAGAGTTGCACCTGATTAAGGTTCAGTGACCGAGAGACCAGTTTTGGAGTTCAATAAATGAAATTATAATAAGCTAGCAGCTTGACTCCTTAAATCATTGGATCTGTATAGGCATTGAATTAAGTATGCCAGATAGTTTCGTATCATAGTGGTAATGTTGGACCAATTTTTCTGGCCAATTGCGTTCATGGCTAACTGTTATTGTCAAAAGTTTCGCTGGGAATATGACTCAGTTAACAGTAAAAATGACCCAAACTTTAATGAGTCGGTTGTTGAAGAGTTTGGCATGGTGTGTGGTTGGGAATTAGCAAAGAATTGGCTCTTAGCTGTTTTCCCATCGAAACCGTTAAACGTTAAACCTTTGGCGCTATCCTCTGTTCCCAGCTTGGAGGATCTGCTTAAAATGACTTTCTCTTTGTGGCGCTTTCGGGCACTTTGACACTTTGGGCTCGTTGGCAGAGAGTGTTCTTATGGTTGTATTCGCACAGAGCTATTGCCCGGGTGTGGTGTTTAGGCAACAAAAACAACAACAACAGCAATTGCAATAACAACAACAGTAATAATAATAACAACAACAAGAATACGAACAAGAACAAGAACAATACAAAAGCAACATTCGCAACTAAACAACTTTTTAATTGCAATTAAATACGTAACAAGTTTTTAGTTGAAAGAGCGTTGAGCTGCGCTGAGCGAATCCACAAAACTTGGCTCGGGTCCTTTTTGTCTCTTCACAGTTTTCACAGTGGCCATTGTTGCCATTCTCGTTGTTGTGTCTGTTGTTTTTCTTGTTATTCTTGTCTTGTTCTTTTGTCATTCTTGCTGTTGCGGTTTGCTATCGAAGTCAGTTATCTGGAAATACTATATGAAATTGTCTTTGTCTATGCGCTATATATGTGTAAGAGTACCGGGCTATACGAATATGTGCATGTACATTGTATGTTTGTGTGTGTGTGTGTGTTGCACGAAATTGAGTTGCGCGCTTTGGGGTTTTAATTGGTAATTGTTGGCTGGGGTAACGTTTGACGCTGATGACAACTTCTCCCCAAAGAGCATGAGATTATATTGGAGTGCTTAATGGCTAAAGAGGATGAGAAAGGTTACGAAATGGTTTACATTTGAAGCCTTTTAGCCGGTAAGCCGCATACTTGCCATGCTTTTACAATTTAACATTTTAAATACTTCGATTTAGTGTCCGGCTTATCTCATTTATTTAAAGAGTTCCATTTTATTTAAGGAATACATTCATTCAATCTTTAAAAAAACCTCCAATACAATGAGTAAATTTCAATACCTATGCTGCCGACGAGAAAGAACAAATGAATGTGCGAGTCTACACTGCAGTGCACTGGCATGTATATGTATTATGCGAAAACTTTTTATAACCGGTACCCATAGGATAGAAGGGTATTATAACTTTGTGCCGGCAGGAAATGTATGCAACAGGTAGAAGGAGGCAACTCCGAACCTATAATGTATGTATATTCTTCATCAGCATCAACAGCCAAGACGATCTAGCCATGTCCGTCTGTCCGTCCGTCCGTATGAAACACTGGATCTCAATGACTATAAGAGATAGAGCTATATTTTTTTTCGACAGCATTTGTTATGTTTGCACGCAGATCAAGTTTGTTTCAAATTTTTACCACGCCCACTTCCGCCCCGTAAATAAAAAAAAAATCGAATAACAAGCATAATTTTAAAGCTAGAGCGAATTTTGGTGTATTCAATACTAACAATAGTATTTATGATTCCTGAAATTTTGGTTACGATCAGATAGAAATTATGGAAGTTATTTAAGAAATACAAGAAATGTATGGCCAAAAATGCCTACTTACTAGGGGTCTTAGTTTCTTCGGCTGACAATCTGGTATATTGTGACGACTATGGTATATTTTGAATGTGGTACTATATCGATATTCCATATATACCATTTGATATATTTTTAGTATTTGCATAATAATTTCGGTATATTTTGAAAATAATACCGCAATATTTTGCTTTTATTTAAGATGGGTTGCGGGTATCTCTTTCTTATTTGTTTTATCTGCTCGCATCCAAATTTTTGGGAAACATAAAGACTATAGCTATTATTGTATGTACCAAAATTCTAACATAGAAAAAAACTGTTATTACATTTTTGTCGATTTGCGAGGGCGGAAGTGGGCGTTGCAAAAGTTTGAAACAAACTTGATCCATCTCTAATAGTCTCTGAAAAATAGGGGCTAGGACGGGCAGATGAGCATGGCTATATCGTCTTGGCTAATGATTCTGATTAAGAATATATGTATATACTTTATGGGATCGGAGATTCCTCCTTCTGCCTGTCACATACATTTCCTGGAGGCACAAAGTTAGAGTACCCTTCTACCCTATGGGTAGTGGGTATAACAAGTTTTCGTATAATACATATGTATACATGCCAGTGTAGACTCGCACATTCATTTTTTCTTTCCTGCCAACAGCATAGGTATTGGCATTTATTCATTGTTTTGTTTTGCGAATTATAGATAGATAGATAGACACCATCTGCGAAATTATACAATAAATAGTAATTTTACAAAGGCGAAACTGATATGAAATCTATATATTTAAGCTAGTATAGCTCTATCTTTTATAGTCTCTGAGATCTTCATAGGTGTTCCATATGGATAGACGGACAGACAGATAGACGGGCGGCTGTTGATGATGGTAAGAATTTACCTTGTGAGATGCCTCCTTATATGATACATCTACCCCTATGGGTATAGGGCCTATTCATATGATTATTATTGTACAATACCCCCTCTCCCCAATTTCTGATGGGCTTGTTTTTACTCAAAGGGAATACCGAGAATCTCTTACCTGTTGTTGTTCAATTTGCAAACCACTCATATGATATTTATGCCTGTAACTTGTGTATTATTTCTAGAGGCAAATGAAATTTGATTATAAATTCAACTGCAATAACTGAGCTTTGCATCACTTTCAGAGAGTTTTGAGTAGTTGAACTGCTTTTATCCAAACGCCGCTGCCCCACATGTCAGTCTGTCTTCTTTTGACATATGTTATGTGAGTAGAAGAGAACAATTGTCAGATTCACGATTCAGACGAAACGTTACTCTGGATCTGGAGTATTGGAACGGAGACATCATCAGTTTTATGTTACATTTATATTATTCCATTTGACTATATCTATCCCTCTTTAATCGCTACCTCTTTCTTTTGCTTTGTTTTGCTGTCAGTTAAGGCCAGTTTGTCCATTGTTGGTAATTATTCAGATTTTGGCTGCATTTCATGCATAAATAATTTTTGAAATTACTACGCAAAACTATAAATGCAAAGGCATACAGCTGTCATCTCTCGGATGGGCACTAAAATGCAGATGGCTGTCATTAGGGCAGATGTCTGACCACTCTCCACTCTCCACTCTCCACTCCCCACTACCGTCTCCCCACTTCCTGTATCTCAACTTTTCGACCGACCACTGACTTCATGTGTAATTTAATCAAGTTATGTGAGAAGGAAATGCTCGAAGGCTTCCTAACATTGCTTTCGTTCGCTGCCTTTTTTTTGGTACCTTCTCCAAATATATGCAAAAATTACGTTGACTCACAACTTTTGCGACGCGGTCTTTATGCAAATAGCCAGGCAAATTAGTAAAAACCGCGGACAGGTAAGAGAGAAAAGAAAAGAACAGAGCACATCAACTTAAAGGTGCGGTTCAAGTCGATGCCCTCCCCAATGACCTTAGCCCCGAGGTAAGTACTCGTCATAAAGTTTCATTAGAGTATAAGTAAAGCGGCGATAGCTACAACAACGCTTACATCGTCACCGGAGGCAGCAAGAAACTCAATGTTTCCATCTTTTAATTTGTATTTAAATGAAACGGTAGATCAAGAGACAATTGCAACGACAAGGAGAACGACAACCGAAGTCAAAATGAGAACCTTCCGCGGAGAGGACACGGACATATCGTGGGAGTGCTGACCGTTTTATTATTCTTCTACCAGGGTAAAGATACTTTCAACAACAAAAATTCGAACTAAATATATGTACATCGATATCTTGATGAAAGTATTAATAAGCCTTTTCAATTGGGTATTAGACGCTGAAACAACTAAAAAATCAAGTTTGTAACCCGCTACTAATAAGGTAGAAAGGTATTATTACTTTTCACAGCTAGAAACTAGAAAGTTAATATATTTTGATTTTCCCAAAATATCCCGTGTTCCATAAGGAATTGTAGTCATTTTATTACAAAGATTTAATTCAGTTTTACATGCACATTCGCGTGCACATGTAAATCGAGGGGGGACTGCCCTTCAATATATTTTAAGTGTTCTTAAGTTAAATAACTGATGAAATTACAGATAGAGATGCAATGCAAGTCAAAACTTTGTCCGATTATCAATAAATCTTACAATAAGCTTAACAGAGCCAAACAAGTTCCATGTTTGTGAGACAACAAACTTTGGACTAGTTCACACCCATCTATCCGGAATTCCGGCTTGGCCTTTTGGTCACCCCATGTCCCGTTGCTTTTGCCGTTGCCGTTGCCGTTGCCATCGCCTTTTGCCTTTGGCAATGCTATTTTCTACTGCAGCAGTAAAAATGACTGCACACAGCTGTGTTTCATGGCTCTGCGACGTTGCGGCAGTAAGATTTTATTAGCGGTGGTATTAGCAGCGACAGCGCGACCACCATCTCCACTAACAAAGCAGCGAAAGTAGAAGCAGAAGCTGAAGCAGAAGCTGAAGCAGTAAGGCCAGCGGCCCAGCACAGTGGTGGTCGTTGCATATTAATGCAGGCATAAAAATATTTACAACTTTTTTATGCTGCAGAATTTTTGGCAAATTTAATATAATTTTTGGTCATTTAATGAGACCATTCAAAAATGTTTTCCGTCAACTCATCAGAAATACTTGGCTTCAAGGGTGGATGAGGGTGGATACCTTGCAGGCACAACAAGTGTTTCAACCATAATGGGCTCAAACTCTCGTTGCTGTTGGCCAACTCATAAAAATTGGCACAACAACACATTATGCTCACACAAAGTCAAACAAATAGCCATTAAATGGGATGCCTAGTCGGCATTTCCATAGGTCTATAGGACCATCCGACCACTGTGCCAGGCCCAGTTTTACATTTTATCCGGGAACTGAGAACTTGGGATGCTTTTTGTCTTTCGTCTAATCCAACTGGCGGCTCGCACATTCCAATTCTGGTTTCTGTCATGTGCAAAAGATGCTGGGCGGGCTATAAGCGAAAGGATTATACAAATAAAAATAAAGGCCAGACCAGGGCTAGGGCGGGCCGACTAGGCAAGAAGTGTTATAAATTTGGGACAGCAGGTGAAAACAATTTCGTCCATAAACTTTTCGCTTAGCAGTGCCCACCCTCTCGATCCACCAAGGAAGTTTTTCTGGCCTCGCTTTTCGGCAAATGCGGTTGGACACAAAACATATTAAGAAGCTCACCGTGGGCCTTCTGAGCAAAGCAAAAAATATTGAGAGAATAATACTCGGGAGTACTAATACCCGTTTATAATAAGGTAAAAAGGTATTATTACTTTGTGACAGCTCGAAACTATAAGTATATATATATTCTTGATCAGCATTAACCGCTTAGGCGATATAGCCATTTTTATTGTGGAGAAAAGGAAAGTTAGCAAAATTTCAAAATAAACTCTTGATATTCAGTAGATACATATAATAATATCTACTTTCTTTATGATTCTTGGAAACTTGATTGAGATCAGATTAAAAACTAAAATGTTCAAGTAATCATTTTATATTTCCAAAAATGGATTCAGCTATCGCTGTTAATTGCTTGATTTAACAAACTGGTATATTTTTTTGTCTATGATATAGTTAAGTAATACATCGATATTCAAAATTTACAGAAATTACCATATTTTTCAAATATAAATTTGGCATCTTTTAACAATGCCGCATTCGCACTTTTTTTCTTTTAGCGAAAATTGGGTATCTCGCAGTCGAGCACATTTAACTTTTATTTTTTCGTGTTTTGGTAAAGTCAGTTAAACGAAACCAACTAAGAGATTTATACAAATGTTTGTGCTGGGTTAATAAAATTATTGTGTGGTTTCAAGAGACATCTGGAAATAAATACAATTATTGAGTAATTGCTTGTTATTGAATTTTTAGAATAGAATAAATGTATGCTGTCTCTTGTGTTTAAAATATGTTAATAATAAGAATGCCATGAATTATAAATACTGTTTCTAGGCAACAACTAACCAAATCCGGTTAAATATAATAATTGTATGGTTAAAGAAACTAAAAGCCAACAATAAAGCTGACGGAAAGTGCTGCAATGACAGCCATTTCTCATGTTGGAAGTGTTTTTTATGGGCACGGAAATTAAAGTAATCATTTTTTATTGCGCGAACAAACAAAGGCATTATATTTTACAACATTGCTGAGCGAATAAAAAGAGGTGGAGACAAAAAGTAAGAAAGAGAGGAAGAGACAGAGAAAGAGGGAGCGAGAGAGATAGAAATATAAAATGCAAACACAAACATATCAAGAGAATGGGAAAGAGCAAGGTAGGAAGTAGAAGCCGTGGCAAACCACAAAATGTGCTGAAGGACAATTGAGTGCAGAAATATGGCGCGCTTGAGAAACTTGCAAGCGGATACGATGTCCAAACAAGTAAGCAAACCGATCCCAATCTAACTGAACCGAACCGAACCGAACCGAACCCAGTCCACGCTAACGAGAGCGAACCGTACCAAACTCAACAAAATCAGCGAAGCGGCCAGCGGTCGTTCGGAATCGGACCTAGACAAGAACAAAGACATTGGCAGCTGCCACAACGACAACAGCGAAATAAAAACATATAAAATCCCTAGAAAATTGCATTAAAATCTATGGAGTGTGCATAGAAACCAGCAAAACCCTATTCAACCCCACAATCGCTCTAGATGGAGGCAGGGACACAACAGGACTGGAGGCGGAGACCCATTATGAACTAGACAAGGGAGCACAAGAAGTAGAAGAAGGAAAATGCAGTGAGCTGTGGGCGGAGTATTCCCCCTATTTTTCCGTGACTCTTTCTTCTTCTCCATCGCTTCGATACTTCCTCTCCCTCTCTGTCTTTCTGCCTCTGGTTTTGGTTTTCGGAACTACGAAACGGTAAATTCGAGAAAAATTAAGGGAAAAAGGATATGACGCCACATTGCAGCATGAACGCAAAATTGCGATTTTATTATATTTTAACAATGCACTTCGTTACGTGATTCCCACTAGAAATAGTTCTCATCGTTTTTGTCCTAGTCCATGTCTTTTACCCCAACTCCATCGTCATTTTCACTCTCGTCCCTGTCCTGGTCCAGAGTCGAGTTGATTTCGTTACTCTCCAGCGAATCCCATAACCGAGTCGAGTGTTTAGAACAAACCAATGCTGACCATGATGATGATCCTCCATAACTCTGGTTTTTCTCTTGAAATTAATTTACTGTATTTATTACATCATTTCGGATTTTAATATGCCTTTGAGCGTGTTGTGCGTAGAGAATCAACAAAGCAAGTATGAGATACCTCTTGCCAGGATCAATCTATCTCACAGTTGATTTCACCCGTACTCTATACTCACTTTAAGTTAAAGCGAAACTGTACAAAAGCGACATTATCGTTAAGCTATACGAAATTTATTTTCTGAAAAGACAAATATATCCTAGGAAGTATATTCGATATAACGATATACCATTACATTCAAAATAGAGTTAAAGACAAAATACCAAAAGCTAATCAGATTAAAAGTGTAAAAGTTATTATTTAAGAACTAATCTTATTAGTCAAAAACAGATGCTGCTGTCGTGTCGTAATTTGTATATATGGTATATATAAAGTGTAGCAAAAACGGCCAATAATAACCTATTAAAATCACTTCACAAAATAACAATTGCTGCAAACTTATGACAACTCTAGCCTATCTTTTTATTATGTTGAACGTTCTGACTTAAGTAACAGGTTACTTATGTTGGCTTTTGGAACACTTATTAATTGTTTTTAAATGTTTCTTTAAGCATGATAAGCTTTTAATTATGTATGTAAAATATATCAAATTATTATTTAAATGGAGATGGAGATCAAGAAGCAATTAAAAACATAGAATTAAAGATGACATGAGTGATTGACATAATTCAATGATATATGTATTTAGAAAAGTATCTTTATATTTATTAAATTAGACTGCAATATCTCATAGCAATGAAATTACTTGTATCGATATATTGTAATTGAAGCATTATTTTGTTCGAAACTATGTCAAATGAACATTTATTTATGCTGATTAATTGACAAATTGAGCCAACAAACGGGAATAAATCAAAATATAATACAAGAGGTGGAGGCACAAATCTACGCGTTATCGTATGTTAAAATGGCTGCAATTTATTTACAATATTTATACAAGAATTAATTGTTTGGCAAATGCCTTAAAATGATTGCCAGCTGTCATCCGGCATTTCACTTTAAGTGCCAAACATTGTTGGCCATAAATAATGACCAGAATTTCAGACAGAGGCCTACAGCTTAATACAAACTCACAGACTCACCGAGCACTCATATTATTGCTTGCCTTTCATTTGCGCTTGAGTAATTTTATTTACACTTTATGACTTCTTTATTTAACTCTAATTGCTGCCTTTTACATTTTAGGAGTACTTCCCAAACTAGAAATTTGAAAACGATTCAAAATCAAAGAAACAAACAGAAAGACTGTTGTGAATATAATAATGCATTTTAATAATATATACTGAGTTTTCATTGTATTATATATATGCTATTTGTAAGCATAGTATGTAACGATAGATCATAAATATTCTATTGAAATATTTCTTAAAAATATACTGTTTTATACTATTATTTTATTCTTTATTCATGGTTTAAAGTTCCAGGAGATTATATTTTAAATACACCACAGATTGCTCTGTAATTCTTAAATTTCCTTGAAGCAATCAGTCATTATGAAGCGGCTAACTGTAGCGCATTCAGTCGACTTGGTCCAGGCTTCCAACATATGAAATACATAGCTTTTCGAACTCTCCTGCAACTTATCAACGACAGCAGCAATAGCAACAACAGTAGAACCAACAGCAGCCTCGGTCTCAGCCACATTTGCAAGAAATATAAACACATATTACACACACACACACGAGCATTATCTGCATACTCTTATAGCAAAAGTTCTTCCGTCGTTGCTTTATTTTTATGCTTTTTCCTTAGCATATGCTTCTTATGCATGTTTTTTCTCGCCCTGTCTCTCAAACTCTCGTTCTCTTTCTGGATGTGTGTAAAATTTATTTGTCTTACTTATTATTATTATTTTGGCGCTTTTCTTCTTGTTGTTCTTTCGTCTTTATGTGTGAGTGTGTCTGTATGTGCTGTGTGTGTTTATGTATTCGTAATTAATTTCGTGCTTCGAAACATCTGCAGCTGGATTTTTACTGCAGCTTCCAGCAAATTACACATACGCCTCGTATACCGTGAGACTGGTAGTCTTGCAAACTTGATGACTTGGCTTTTCCATTCGCTTCTACACTTTAAGTTTCTGCGGAACGCGAACCACCAAAAGATTAATGCCAATTTGTCCTGCACAATTTAAAGCTGAAAATAAATACATATTAATCATCAAGACACAAATACGAAACCGAATTTGTATATGTTATGCAGTACGTCGTGTATGTATGGCCGTGTAATGTGACGAAGTCAAGACTGTAATGAGATAGAATAAGATTAGTATTACGTTGCAAAGCGGCAATGCCATTTCTTATTTAAATCATATGTGAATCCAATCCGAAGTAGATGTTGTTTTATAATTCTATAATCCTAGCCATATAACGATAATAAACATATAAATTATTCAACAGAAATTTCGATGCGTTTAGGATTTAGGGACGATCTATCCATGTCCGTCTGTCCGTATGAACACCTATATCTCAGAGACTATGAGAGATAGAGCATTTGTTATGTTTGCACGCAGATCAAGTAAATCAAAAAAATCGAATAACAAGTGTAATTTTAAAGCTGCGAATTTTGGTGTATACAAAATAAATATATGAGGGTATTTCTAGGGGTCTTAGTTGCTTTCGCTGAAAATCTGGTATATTGTACCGTCTATGGTATATTTTGAATGTGGCACTATATCGATATAACAAATATACCATTTGATATATTTTAAGTATTTTTGGAGTGTTTTGAAAAGATACCGTAATATTTTACTTTTATTCAAAATGGGTAGCATGTATCTCACAGTCGAGCACACTCGACTGTAACTTTCTTACTTGTTTCTATTCGCCCCTCTCTCGACAGAATCCTTTATATATCTAAAAATTTACAGTTAGATTTATCTATCGCAGAGTGGACAAACTGTATCCCGCTGATCATGCAGTTATTGTAAGGAGCTCCGGTATTTTATTTTCTTTAAAGGTAGAATGGTTCTTTTTTACTTCGGGGACTTGTATAATTTGACGCTTGCATGACGATCAAAGAGTCAAAATCAGACGCATTTCTCTACATCTATGGATAGTAGAGTTTGACTAATCTAGCAGTCGGGGATTTTCGCTGATTTCACACTTCAATTTACGTGCGGTTGAAAGGTAAGAAAATGTTTGTTGCTAGCTCAAGTTATTTCTTCTCGTCGCAGTCGCAGTCGCAGTCCCAGTCATGCTACTGTTGCTGCACAAATATGTGTCGTGTTACTTGTCGTTTTCCATTTCGATTGTGTCACTTACATGTTGCTGTTGCACACTCAACAAACCAGGCAGGCTAACGGGAAGGCGGCGAAAACGGCCAATGATTGAACGCGCCCAGGCAATTGCACATTGGGCACGTATGCAAACAGATGGGTTGAAATCATAGGAGTCGCCTGGCTTGGGGCAGAAGATGACAGACGAGAGGTGCAATGGAACAGGATTAGGATTGTGAGACAATTTTGTTGGATTGTGAGATGGGTGGTTTCTAGTAGAAGCGAGGCATAAACAACAAGTAAGAAAGCTGCATCTCATTGTCCTCGACTGCGGGATATTCACTACCCATATTCAATAAAAGCAAATCATTGCTTTTTTATTCTTTAAATAAAGTTAAAAAGACAGATAAATTTAGAAATCATAAAGACTGTAGAAAATTCTGTAGTTTTAAGATTACGCTTGCTTGAAAAAAACTTGATCTGTATGCAACAAAAAAAAGTGCTGTTGAAAAACTATGGTCTCTGAGATTTAAATGTTTATATGGACAGATGCCAAGAATACTTTATACTTTAAAGGGTCGGCGATGACTCTATTTGATTGTTTAATCAATTTCCTGTACGCACAAAGTTATAATACCTTTTTACTCTATGTGTAACGGGTATAAAAACGATGCCAACCGACAAACTGAAAATGACAAATTCAGCTGTTCGTTACACGTCTCGTTTCGTCTCGTCTCGTCTCGCCTCGTTTTGTCTCGTTTCCCGTTTCTGGTTCGAATTTTTGGTTTACTGTGGCACCTCCCGAACAATTTCCGTTGCATTTCAGCTCAAAAATTGCATTGCCATGCCTACACGCAGAGTAAGCTGAAATCGGAACAGCCCGAAGGAAGAACACGGCATTCTAAAGCCTTTTCAGATTGAGCTGTTTACTTATATTGTCCCCACATCCTTTGCCATCCCAAGCAGATGCCACATTCAACACACACAACTGGAAGCAGCATCTCAGTTTGACAATCAGACTCGACTCTGATTTCAATAAACTGAGGCAGAGCAATGTGCAAGTCATGATTATAGACCAATTGTAACTATAACTGGAACTATTTTGTTACATCTTGGTAGTAAATATGCCCATGCAAACAATATTACGAGGCATTAAAGTCTGTATATATGTTATATATACAGTGGGGAGCAAAGTGACTACATGGTTGCATATAGCGCATTTGGATGCGAGTAGTAAAGCAAACACAATAATTGTTTTTTCGCTTATTCTACATTTAATATACTAGAAAATAACATAAAACAATTAACAGTTAGAATAGCAAAAAAAAAGAAAAATTTAATAAACTTTGGCTCTTGAATTTTCTTATCAGCCAAAAAAAATTGTATTATGTAAAATTTACAACATTAAGACGTAGTCCATATTTTTTATGACCTTTACGACTCGTTTTGGCATAAACAATTTTTTTTAAATTTGATTGTGTATGACGTTTCATTCATTTGTACCCTTTGTTCCAAATCTTCCATGTTCGATTGAGCCGTCTCTTCACAATTGACCATTAATTTTGAACTGGATTGAGGTCCGGACTTTGAGCTGGCCACTTCATTAAGTGAAAATTTTGAATGACCAACCATTCTAGCACGGTTTTGGAGGTGTGCGTTGGATCTCCAACCTGTTGAAATACTATTTCAGCTTCGTTGTAAGCACATCGCTCAATAAAATTAGGAAGATGGGCTTTCAAACTATCCAAATAATGGTGCTTATCTATTATTCTATTTGGTCAATTCGTTTGACCAAATAACTTGTTTCCAGGATTACATATGATATGAATATCGAGAGAAGTTTTACCAATTAAACGGAAAATATCTCGAGAGTGATTCTTTGTTTTTGCATCTCGAGTTATTTCATTTTTGTAGTAAGGCCATCCTTAGTATGCTTTTCAAAGCGTAGAACAGTCATATGACTCGGTTTTTAGGGAACTCGGGGCAAATGCGTTGGGGGCTATAAAATACGACACAAGGTGCAAGCATTTCGCGTCGCATTTGTGTGGCATTTAATTAAATGCATTTTTTTGGCCCATGACGTCACTTAAAATATGCGCGGCGACGAGCAGAGAACAAGAAGAATGAAACACGAATGGAAACGAGAATATAAGAGTCAACCGGCGAGCCGAGCAGCGAAGAGGAGAGGCGAGACGAGGCGAGGCGAGGTGACAGCACAAAAAGGTGTTAATGGTGACTATGAAATTCCATTTGCATTTTACACACACCTTAGCTCCGGCATGCAGAAAAAATTATAAAATTAACAAAAAATGCATAGGAAAAAATTTGGATATTTTTAATGTAATTTTTAGTGTTGTTGCTGAACCCGTTGTCTCGCTAAGTGATGGTAATTAGGCGTGGAAAAATCCATTAGCAGTGTAGCGTACCTGCTGCACCTGATGGAGGGAAGTCCTCGAATGGCTCGCATAAGCTCAAATATGTAAGTGTTAGCTGTTATGCCTAGGTTATGTTGAATATTCAAATAGTAATTATTTGCAATATATTATGCTTTTTAGCTTTTCTTAGCATATAGATATTTCCATGCAATTTATTTGTGGCATAACTATAGATTTGCATTCCTGATGAATTTTTTGTTTGTTTTTCTTTTTTTGTGTAAGCCGAGTAAAGCAAGGAGCAATGATTAACTCTGTTGGCCGGTTGTTTAAATCCTTCCGTGAAAATGCGTTTCCATAATTGCATAACACTCCAACAGAAAATGTGCGGTTGACAGGCGACATGTCATTTCACCGCAAAGAGTTTTTTTTTTTGTTTTTTGTTCGATGTATGAATCTGTTCTTTTTGCACGGTGCCAACATAATTGTTTTAAATTAATTGCGAATTGTGCATGCAAAAAGCATAAAGTGCACTTCAAATATGTAAAGGAACAATGCAAAACGCCTCCACGCAGCGGGTAATTTATTGACCGCACCAACAACAAGCCAACACAGCAAGAATAACAACAACAACAACAACAACAACAATAACAACAACAACTCCCGTTCTCGTCGACATAAAACAACAAGGCTTAACTTTGGCTTCACTTCTGAAATCGCATAAATCAAATGAAATTAACTCAAAGCATACAGCAAGCAAATAGAGTACTGCATTTTTTAAAACTATGTAGAAAGGATGATCAAATATATCCATACACACACACACATATACACAAACAATCAGACTTCATTTACTGATTAATGCTTGAGTCCTCAAATCCAAACGGGGCTTAATAATAATAATTTGTTAAATTGTTTGATCAATGGAGAACGAAATCGTATAAGAAATCCACAGTCGAATGTGCTCGGCTCAATCAACTCAATTAAAACTTAACTAGAGCAGTTATTCTTATACCCTTACTTATAGGATAGAAGAATATTATAACTTTGTGTAGATAGCAATGATGTAACAAACAGGAGGAGTCATCTTTGTCTATATAAATATGTACATATTTTAGTACATTGATGGTCAGCGTCAAAAGCATAGACAACAATATTTGCTTTATGTTATGAGCAATGGATATACTTCTACCCTATAAATATAGTGTATAAAAACAATAAATAATGTGCATTTTAAAAACGATCACAAGTTGATCAAAGCGAATTATTGACGAATATGAAATAGCCATGATAAACTATGTTGCCAATATTAAAAAAACTAAAACATATTTTAACTCTCAAAAATACAAACTAAAATTTGTTAAATTGAAAACAATATTACCTATTTATTATATGCCTACAAATTACTTACATGTGTATGCACTAATGAAAATGTACTAAGTGTAGATCATTTGTTTAACACTTCGTGTCCCTGGCGGATGTCGCCCCATCACATACTATCTAGCAACGCAGAACGAGCATAAAGACAAATGCGCTTTGTAAACATTTTACGATTTGACGGTGGTTGGAATGTGAGGGATAAGGGGCCAAGGGCCAAGCTCAGTTCTTTGGGCAGTCAAGTGCTTTTCATTTTCAGAGCACGTCGCCGCGTCATAAAACAAAAAAACGAACGAAAGCGCAACGGGGCGGGCACGTTTAGCATATATATTTTCACACTTGCAATCATACTTTAAGCAGATGAACACTTACACATAGACAGACTGAGACACACACACTAATACTTCACCATTAGAGAGGAGATGAAAAAAATACGATATTTTTTATTTTATTTTACATCAACTGCAAACGGAATATCAATATTCAGATAAACCATTTGAGTTAGTCGGGATTTTTTGTCTTTCAATATGTTTAAGGTTATCGGACTGTAAGAGTTTTAATGTTTGTAATGTTAGTGTAATTTTAGCATATTGTAAATATCACAGTCAATTGGACGACCTTACTGGTGGTAATGTGAATATAATACTTATAATTTATAAAAAAAATTGTATCCTAAGTTTGAATAACAGTTTGCTCATCTCTAAGAGCCACACGATAAAATTGTTATCTCCATTTTCACTCCTCAGTCAGGCCATAAAAGTGCGACGGGATTGCTGCCAAAACTTTTGCTTTCATTATTTTGTCTTCTTGACTGATAAAGTATATGTATATGTATATGTGCATATACATATATGTAATCTGTTAGGTATATACAAAAATATCTCCAAGCTGTGGGTGAGTTCAACGTCACATCTCTCATCTTAAATCGTGTTTTTTGCGTTCCTTTATATGGCAATTCACTTAATCTAGGCGGTAAAGGTTTAATTAAAAAGTCGTAGACCGACGCGCATTAATTAATAAAAGCGAAACATTTCCTAAGTAATTGATAACAAAAAATTGATATTAATGGTGTCGTCTCACAGACTCTTATGAAAAATGCCTACTTCGTTGTTCAATAATAGACGTCAAGCGTTAGTTAGCAGAGTGTCAACTCGCGACCCAAATGCTTGATTTCATTATGACTGGCATTGTGAACTCTGAACTAAATCGACTTTGGAGATGACGTTAAAAGGATTTGACATTGGATTTTGGCATCATTTTTGACACTAATGACAGATAATGTTTTGTGGAAAACTGTAAATCTATAACTCCCCACGTTAAATGCTCGTCAAATGCGCTGTAACTACGCCATCGGCTCAAAAGTTGAAAGTCGTCTTCTAATGCTGATGGATATGGTCGACGCGACGGGGGTTTGATAAGCCACAAATAGCTAATAAAGTACCCTTAGTTCCTTGCCCCTTATCCTTCACCCTTTCGTATGCTCACTATTGTCGTTATTGTCGTTAAACTCAGCAAAAACTTAAACTCTCTTATGCTGCTTCATTTGAAACATTCAGGGTTGTTTCGTGGTTTCAACTGTTTTGGCTACGTTGGCAACTTTGCGTGCGGTTTGTCTTTGGTTTATGCTGCAGACCCCCACCTCGACCTCTCCTCCCTTCTCTCTGAACTACAACCGGTATTCTCCTTGCTCATATTTAGCAACTCGATTCATGCCACAAATGAATTGCAGACCAGTTGCAATTGCTGCACTTGATTTGCGGTGCAACTTGATGGCTAACAATTATCCGATAACAACTTTGGTTCAATTGCGGAAACTTCAACTCTGGTGACATTTGCGTAGGAGCAATATAACTATAAGTTCAGATGTCTGTAGATTATATATATTACTTACAACATACCTTATTACTACACATTGGGCTACGATCAACCAACAAATGGGATAATTTCAACTGTTTTACTGTTAGTCAAGTGCAATTAGAATTGTATTTCATTTATTGTTGGATACTTACTTTTGCCCCTTTTATTTTGGGCTAATTAAGACCAGCTTACAATCAGCCTAATCTCGGGGTTTGCTTCAGCTAATTGCTTATGGCTTTTCCCCATTTTTCCTCATTTACGCTGCTGTCAATTGGAAGTTTCCTTTTTTTTTTGGTATTTATTATTTATGTTAATTCAATTTTATTTTCTTCCTTTTGTGGCGAATTTAAAAATAAGGTTGCGCTCAATTGCTTTTGTAATCAATCAAAGTCAGCGCGAGCAGTCAACCATATTGCGATAGAAACGAGAGTGGCAAAGTGAGAGTGAGGATGAAAGTGAGGAGGATGTGAAGGGTGTGGATGAGTATGAGAGAGATATGTGTATTTAAGCTGCGCTTCTAAATGCATCCAACTCATCTCCATCTTCCACCCAACCTTTCGGCATATCTTATTCAATCCTTCCCATCGGAAAATAGTTGAATCGCTTGGGACAAAAACGATGATTGTCATGTGAATTCCGTGCTCCAATGGCGTCTGTGGTGTTGACGTGACACGTGAGCGACACTTGACGCCCGATAATTGATATTGTAGCAAAAGGAATGACTCATTGGGGATGGGGGAGTAGTGGAGGCGTGACGCGACCAAAGTGTCGGGGTTGACAAGATGCTTGTAATTATCGTTGACACATCGCGGTTGCCTGACAGCTGTGAGTGCCAGTTCCCTCAATGAATCAGTTCGTTCGACCATATTCCAATCGAAACTACAATCGAGTGTGATCGACAATATAGTGTAAACCAATCAAATTAATTCTTCAAAAAAATTATTCACACCCATTGCAACCCTATGTTCGCTCTCATTATCACATGTCTCCTAAGAATATCGGATTTTAATACCCGATAATAATCTTCGCTTATTATAATATATACGAGTATGCAAGGGTATGTTTGTGCAGCTCAATTACCATTTTGCCATTTACGAAATCACCGATGAAAGGCAATCAACCGCACATTGTTTTAATGCTGTCATCCAAATAAAGTTATCTCAGGAAAATGCTGAAAAGAGGAGAGTTATAAAGACAGAAGCACAGTATGATTGGTTACAAAACTTGTACGATAGTATGATAGGTATGATAAAAACTTGTTATTCGCTTATTAAAGACAGAATATTTTACAGCAAGATATATTTTTCTTTCTCTGATATGGTTGCCACAGGACTGCCTCTGGCTTGTCGAATGTAGTATGATGTATTTTGGGATCTTGGAACAGATGCTTTAAAAACTAATTTAAAAAGTATGGTAGACATAAAAAAAGCAATAGTGAAGTGAAGTGATCTGCAAAGTGCTATGCAAATGGATACGTATGTATATCTTCAATAGGCCTATGTCAGATCTTTATGTGAATGTTTCTGGGGCAGTCGCACCTTTTGATGATTCTTGGGCATATGATTGGAATAAAACGCACATACATATGTATGTACATATATATGCACATGATTGTTGGA
The DNA here is from genome assembly GCA_019972355.1 of Drosophila kohkoa. Classification (NCBI taxonomy): domain Eukaryota; kingdom Metazoa; phylum Arthropoda; class Insecta; order Diptera; family Drosophilidae; genus Drosophila; species Drosophila kohkoa. The sequence goes on along the minus strand of BJEL01000057.1, from coordinate 1,604,300 downwards.
AGTGTGTGCGTGTGTGTAAAGCCCGGTCATTTAATGCACAGCTTGTAGTTCTACTTGCTTTTTGCTTTACTTTTAATTACCAACTCAAATTACACGACCAGACTGCCGCACACTCATGCACACACATATACACTCACAAGTTCATTTGCCCGCTATTTTGAAAAAGGGAACACAAAAACGGAAGAACAGCTGTTTGGCTTGTACTTGGTAACGGCTGCTGCACAGACGAAACGACAGAAGGAAGGACAGAGATAGACCGAGAGAGAGAGAGAGAGAGAAAAGGAGGGTAGAGATATGGGTTGGAGATGAAGACAAGGATAGGGATGACTATGGCAGTCCAGACGACCGTAGCGAAGCCAAGAGGCAGAACCGCAGAACTAAACTTCACAGTCGCCATCGTTTGCTGCACATTTCATTACAATGCCATTGTATTCAAATCCTATTATAAAACGCAGAGCACTGCAGTGGGATTGAGGGACTGGCAGTAGCAACGGCAACGGCAACAGCAACAGCAACGGCAACGGCAACAAGACACGGACTGGGCAGGGATCAGGTGCATTGAGAGGGAAGCAGGAGAGGTAATGGTGTAACTCGAGAAGTTCGTGTTTGCAGCACGTTTCCACTTTCGCACTTGGTAAACATAAGTTGCCCACGCACAGACACATAACGCTGCTTAGAAAGAGTAAATGGAGCAGGAGGAGGAGTCATGTCGTCTGCAACACTCTATAAAATAATTACCAGCACTAGCCTCGTAGTTGTAATAGAAGGAGTTGCGAATCAAAGTAGAAAAGGTAGAACTGAAGTTCTATAGCCATTTGCTCGATTTCTGGTCAACATGAAAGTTAGATGAGTTTTAATCATCAAAAACGTAGAAATGTCTTTCAACAAATTAAAAGTAAAAAGAAAAGCTGAAATATTCTTAAGATATTAACCTCATAATACTAATCTTTGATATGTTATAATAAAAGAGCAATCAAGAAATCAACAGTCGTGGCTGTTTGAAAATAAAATGAAGGTGGTATTATCAATGAAATATACCAAATTTTTAGGAATCGTTAAAGAATATTGTTATTATTAAGGGTTCAAAAGTTGTAGGTTTGTTATTTGTTTTTTTTTTATAAACTTTATTTGCGTGCAACAATAAAAAGTGAATAGCTTAATCATCTCGGCTCTTGATGCTGATCATGAATAATAAAAACTTATTATGCCCTTCTTCCTATATGTAGCGGATTTATAATTCTTGTGCTCGAATGACGATTTCTTACATGTTTTAATAGCTGCATATCTTGTCTTTTTTTTTTTTTTGTAATAATAATTGATAATTAAAAAACAATCATTGAATTTACTTTGTAAAGCTTCAGTTTTAAAACTTATAGAAAATGTTTCGCATTATATCAGAGTTGAGCGGAGAAGTCTGTAGTATTTCTATATACTATTTTTTTGTGATGCTTATCTTTCAGAAAATTATATGAAGATTAATAGTTCAATACTGAAGTTGATTGAAAACATGTTATTAGTAAAACGATCGATAAATCCCCTTGGTAAATTTTCACAACTAAATTTTGTATATACATTTCGATAAAATATGTGTACAACGGATAACAATTCGTGCAACACAATATTCACAAGGACTTGCCCTTAGGTACTGAACAATTAATCAATATCCTGATGTTCAGCAGCTCCAATCAGAGAGCTTTCGTCTATAGTGACCCCTTGCAGTTCAATGTAGCGTAGGTTACTCTGGGATGACCAGGGTCTGATCCAAGGCAATGACATCAGCATCATAATTTGAGATGGCACATATTTGCACGTAGACTGTATGGAGATGGCATCGTCATCATTAAGATCATCATGGGGTATCTCAATATGTTCTGTATGTTCCTGTGACGACAAGTGCTGTTCACACTCTTTTGGCAGCTCCAGCTGTTCCTCGCAAAGCATTGAGAGCAGAATATGTTCAGCAAAGAGCGCACGCTGCTTCTGCCCGTGTTCATCCTGCAACGCTGTTTCCAATTGCTGCTCCGACATCCAATGCGGTAAGAGATAACGATCGGTCTCCAAATGCTCCGACATCTCGGTTGTGGTGGCAGAATTGCCTGTTTCAGGGCATATGGGAGTATCCGAATTAGCAATTGCCAGTGTGACCGTCCGCGAGCGAGTCTCACCTTCGAGGTAATTGGCATCGGTTTGGCTAAGCCTAAGGCCTGGACGCAGTCGACGTAGTTCGGACAACTGGTACAGTATATTAACGCCGGACTCCGAGTCCATTGGCGAGTGATTGGCACTCGTATTTGAGCGCACAGTATTGCGACTACTGGTGCCATTCTGGCTGCCATGACCCTGTGCTTGCTGACGCCGGCGCCGTCGAGAGGCGCGGGCTAGAGCTTGGCGTAAGGGAGGGGTATTTGGATCGAGAAGATTGGCGTGTTCAATGTGATTAAGAAGTAAATGACGTGCGAGATTGCGTATAGTAACTAGTTCAATGCCTGGCAAATCGGCGCACATAGGACACACAACATGGCTGTCGTTCTGGCGGTGTAGGGTGACAACATGGTCGATAAGTTCCTTTGCTGTGTGCCCAAAAATTCCGCAGTATGGGCAAGTATAGCAATTGGGGAAATGCATAAGATCGAGCATCTCGCCATTGAGCATAAGATCAGGAGGATGTTGATGATTTTCTGGATGTAGCATCACTTGCATTGGATGTTCTATCCTATGCTCTTGACTCTCCACATTCTGGTCATAGCATTCCTTGCACAGATCGTAGTTTACGCACCGCAGACAGTGAAAGCGACGACCATTAAAGTCGCGAGTTTGACAGCCATCGCAGCAAAAATTTCGATTGTCCATTTGGAGTTTACAAATACGAATCGTATAGATTATGTCCAATGTACTCTATGTATGGTAAGTATAACTACGTTCGACACTTCTTAGTCATAGGACTTGGCCTCAATTCCCAATAGCTCGGCAGTGTTTAGTTTTATTTGGCACGAATCTTAGAAAATGTGGTCGAAAAAAAAATATGAAACTTTTTGAATTTCTGATTTATAAAGACTAGTGACAGATTTGACAATAAACATATATCAATATAATTTTCAATGTTACACGCAGCAGGAAATACTATTTTATCATTTGTATTCCCGCTACCAAAAGAGTTGACAGGAGAACTAAATTTCTTAGAGAGGTTCTGCAAGCGCATTTTCTATTGTATGTTTATAATCGGCGATTTCCTCTTATGGATGGGAATTTCCCCGTTTAAGCAAGCAAATGCCTCTCATCACAGTAATGCAGCCTTAAATTTCGATAGAATGATTTACGTTTGAATTGTATGTTAGCTCAAGCAGATGCAATTAATTTTGAAGGTGTGCGCAAAGCTCGAATTGAAGTAAAAATATTAAAAATGAAATTTGTAAAATTAATCGAAACAAAATAAAGATTTTAGCTGACTCATTACACCAAGGCACGGATCCGGTACCAACACAAAGGGTACCAATATTAAATATATTTTGAATCAAGGTATAAACGGATATGATTGTCTGCCTTAGATCTGAAATCGAAAAGGAAACAATTGTTGTTGCCGTTAGTTTGGGCTTGCGAGTTATGTTTTGAGCACTATGCGAATATTGTCAATGCCAAACATTTCCGTCACTTAAAAGGTAACTCAAAAAGTGAAGTAGAAGTTTAATCCAACCAACCAACTTTTTAAGCCACATAAATCTCTGGAAATCTTTCCTTATTCCAAATTCAACAAACAAATATTTATGGATAATAATCTCTTTCAAGATAAATAGCTGGTAATTTGAATACAGATTATTTTGGTTTGCCATAAATTCTAAAATTTTGGTAGCCCTGTTAAATAAATCAGAAAGTTGTAGTCAAGTACGCTCAGTGCTTCGATATTAAATTATAAATATTTAATACCACATAAGTATATCAAATGAATGAAAATCTATGAGGAACTTGATTGCTAGATTCGATTGTGCAAGGAAATTTAAATATTTTTATACCCGCTACCCATAGGGTAGAAGGGTATTATAACTTTGTGCCGGCAGGAAATGTATGTAACAGGTAGAAGAAGGCATCTCTGACCCTATAAAGTATATATATTCTTGATCAGCGTCAACAGCCGAGACGATCTAGCCATGTCCGTCTGTCCGTCTGTCTGTCTGTCCGTCTGTCCGTATGAAACACCTAGATCTCAGAGACTATAAGAGATAGAGCTATAATTTTTTTCAACAGCATTTGTTATATTTGCACGCAGATCAAGTTTGTTTCAAATTTTTGCCACGCCCACTTCCGCCCCCGAAAATAAAAAAAATCGAATAACATGCGTAATTTTAAAGCTAGAATTTTGGTACATACAATAACAACTATAGTAGTTATGATTCCTGAAAATTTGGTTGCGATCAGATACAAATTGTCGAAGTTATTAAAGAAATACTTTTGTATGGGCAAAAACGCCTACTTACTAGGGGTCTTAGTTACTTTGCGGTACTATAATGATATACCACATATACCATTTGGTATTTTTTAGTATTTTTGTAATATATTCGGTATATTTTGAGAAATACACCGCAAAATATATTGCTTTTATTCAAAATGGCTAGCGGGTATCTCACAGTCGAGTACACTCGAATGTAGCTTTCTTACTTGTTTTATATTATGATAGTATTCACATGGATGACAAAAGTAAACTTTTTTATGATGAACTTACTGCTAAGCGCACTTAAAATATTTCGGTTTGCATGGTTCACTCAAGTTATCATTAATTGATAGTAACAATTTCAAATTTGTATTTCAATTAATTTCACATTCTATTTAACATTCTAAGCTATTAAGAATTTTATTACAAGAAAATATTAATCATAAGCTAATCATCTTTTAAAAGCAGCTATATTTGAACTACATGTATTTTAAAGAAAATAATTATACACTATTGACTAAATTGTTAAGTGGACACTCTGAACAGTGATGAGAGTAAATGGGTTAAAGTTCGTGAAGTACTCCTTTGGTCGAGCACGTTTTCTTTTTATTTTTATTAAAATCACTTTTAAATACTTTATCTTTGAGGAACACTCGAGACGTAAATAAGGTTGTTAAAGCTTCTCTGCATATCGGATGAGAGCTCCTACGCTCCGTCTTCAAGTGGCTTTATTTAGCTAGGAGTATGTATATGTGTATCTCAGTCTGCGCTTAACTTTGTTTGACTTTGTAGCTGCATTAAAATATTTTAATTACTTCATTGCCGTTGGCATTAAAAAGTTTATTGTTGCATCATTACATCCAGCAACTGGCGCCTGCCATTGTCAGCACTCAATATAGAAAAATAATAGCATCAATGCAAAATAAATATTTGCAATCACTTTAATGTCTATGTCATAAGCAGCACTGTGAAATTATTAACCAAGCAAGAATTTAATGTTTTGAAGCTGAAATGTAAATATTTAAAGTGCTCCTAAATACAAATTGAACTTTCGCCGATATACATTAATTTCAATATTTAATGAATTCGTTTGAATTCCCAGAGCAAATCAGTGCACGACAAGAAAACAAATTGTTAACATTAAAAACACAATGCTGTCGTTACAACAGACGCTTCTCTGGCGAACGTGGATGCGAATGCGAGCAGATGTGGATTTTTGTTTCTCGAATGCCAAATGTGTAGCAAAGCTTGGAAACATTTTCTTACAATTTAAGTGCCGACGATTTTAATTGGCTCACCCAGCTTGGCTTGTTTCTGACTCCATCTCACTCCAAATGCCTTAAAAGGATTTATGCAATCGCATCATCTGTCTGTGAAATTATTTAAGATCTCTTGTGTCTTAGTTCTTGTTTGCCACTAATCATGGCCAAAATGGCTATGCATTTCCATCGTCAAAATAATGAATTCCGAAAAGCTAGTTCATTAATCCAACAACTTTACGAGCTGCTTCATTTTCAATTTTTAAGAAACTTTCTGGGATGATCAAAATTTTTGGTTGCTGATGGTACTAAATCATTTCAAATTATTGAAAATGTTTTAAATGAAGCAATCGCATTGTTGTTATTGGAAATTAACATGTTTTTAAAGCCAAGTTACCGTTGCAAATATTTATGCTGTTCTCTGATTACATTCAGACGAAATAATACAGTTAGCGTCTCAGAGTTCAGTTTACTTATAAATTTTCTATTTAGAGTATCGACAAAAAATCAATTTCTATATAGCATTTTAAAAGAACCAACTCTAAAACAACAAAAGCATCTCCTTTATAGTTTAAATATGAATTTGCAGAATGGTATCTGGCAAAAAGCATCCATGGTTGAATACTGAACTTAGATTTAGGTAATAATAATAATAGAATGGTATAGATATATATTTACATAAATGTAAAAAACAATTATTTTGTGCTCATGATTTTCAAGCTCATGCCGATTAGGAAACAAACAAATCCAGTAAGTGAACTTGAACAAAGAATTTGAATGTCAAGACCAGTGAATTTCGGTCAGCATTGTTATTGTTAGCAATTCAAACCGAATCCGAAGCATTCAACACATTTTGAAATGGAATATGAAATAGTACATAAGCATACACATATATATGTGTGCATGTACTGATGATTGAGTATATAATTCTTTTCACTTGTTTGCTGGCAAGAATAACATATTTATATATGTATGTATAATTGACTCGATTAATAATTTGAGATCTTAGCGAGCTAAATACCTATAAAATCGTCTTTGGGTTCATCTAAAAGCTAATCAAAACAAAATTGTTGATTCATATAAACAAATTAGGCGCCTTCTATGACGAGCACTTATGTATGTTTGTATGTCATATGAACCATAGTTCATGATAAGAACGAAAAACAAACTCAATAGCAGCAACGCGTTTCCTTTTAAATGCTGAATGCTGAATACTCTTAAATGTTGAAAATATTATTGGGTTTTACCATTTGCTCATTATAATTATGTGAATAGAACATATGCAAAATATGTTACTAGAAATTTTATGTATTTCTGTAATATTTTAAAGTTGAAACATAGTAATTCAACAGCTAGTCCAGTATGATAAATTATATTCTTACTACATTTCATCATAAAGTTATAATACTCTTTAAATTCAGTTCAAATGTAAAGTCTAGCTGCTGATAATTATATTCTTAATAAATGCTGAGACATTCAATTATGAAATAAATCTGTGGTTTCCGTTGTTTGTTTTGATGTTTTGTTTTTTTCATTGTTTTGAATATTAGTGGCAATTGTGTGCATAGAAATGTGTGCATTTTTTACTATAAAAGGGCCTGTCAGTTGATGCTCAACAGTTAGAAATCATCTAAAATACAACAAGTCAATATGAAATTCTTTGTAAGTATCGAATTAAAAACATATTGAAACGCTTAGCAAATAAGTCCGATTTCTCTTATAAAACAACCAATTATTTGAAAACGTCTCCTTAGATTGTATTCTTCGCATTAATCGCCGTTGCTTTGGCCGCTGGATATGGTCAGCAAGGACACGGTCAGGGTGGACATGGTCAGCAAGGATTCGGCCAAGGTGGACATGGTCAGCAAGGATTCGGCCAGGGTGGACAAGGTCAGCAAGGATTCGGCCAGGGTGGACATGGTCAGCAAGGATTCGGCCAGGGCGGTCATGGACAGCAAGGATTCGGCCAGGGCGGTCATGGACAGCAAGGATTCGGCCAGGGTGGTCAGGGTGGCCACGGTGGTCATGGTGGACGCTATTAATCTATGATTTATGAAAATGAAGCAGCTAATTAAATAATAAAACGATTTAAAATCTGAACTATGTTTAAAATAAACGACTCAAATAAGTAACAAAATCTTAACCGCAATTGGCGTCTTCATATTTACCATCATGATAAGTAAAATTAAATTTTTTTTCAATTTAACTCATATTTTACACCAATAGATATCATCGCACAAAATCCCAGAATGGATGTTCGGCAAAAATACATATAAGAGCCAATAACAGAGAGAGAGATAGAGATTGTTAAAACAAATTTCGACGGAATCAACTAAGACCACTCAAGTGTTTTTAATACTGATATACTCACTAATAATTTCAAGCATAAGCAAAAAACAAATAAGAATGTTTCAGTGTGCTTGGATGTGAGATACCCTCTATCCATTTTCAAATGGGCATATTCTACAAAAATAATACGAAAATATACTGAGGTCTATATTTGATACATCGAAATACATCCAAAATAATAACCAAAGATCCTAATCCCGGACTGCAGTTGCCGTTTGTTTCTATATTAAATTATCTCTTAAATAGCTTTCACCATTTTTAGCTGATCAATTAAATTTTCAGAAAACATAAAGACTGTACTTACGATTTTATGTACCAAATTTGCATGTACTGCGCTCGATATTAAATTTTGTTTTGATATAGGGGGAGGAAGTGGGTGTGGCAGCAATTTGAAACAAACTTGATCAGTGTGCAAAAATAAAATGTGCTGTTTCTGAGATGTATGTATATAGGTGTTCATACGAATGGACAGACAGGCAGACGCTGATCAAGAATATATATACTTTATGGGGTCGGAGACGACTCTTTCTGCATGTTACATACATTTTACCGGTTATACATATTTCCTATTGATACACAGTTCTGGGCTATTAGCACCAATTTCTAATCAACCCAATAATACATTGACGTTGCACAATTTTAGTGTGCACTGAGCCAACAAGGTCGACACTGCCTTGTTCGTCAAGATGATATTATGTATCGTAGTATGATTTTGCACAAATTTAAGTCTTTATGTATGAATATTCTACTTTTTGTTCGTATTATCAGTTACATGATTCTTGCAAGCTGTTAATATTAGGAAAACTGAAACTTATATTATTGCGAAAACTGCTGCCTTACAATGGTATTTTATATATAATAGTAAATTTGAAATAAATTATTCTATCTCATCACAGAGTCAATTATATGAACCTTATATACTTCTTCAACTTTAGGTCACATGTAAAGTCCAGCTACTGATAATTAATTCTTAGTGAATGCTGAGACATTGAATTATGTTTCCGTTGTTTGTTTTTTGTTTTGTTTTGAAATTTTTGTGGTGATTATGTACATAGAATTGTGTGAATTTTTCTTGCTATAAAAAGGCCCATCTGCTGATGTTAAACAGTTAGAAATCATCTCAAATTCAACAAGTAAAAATGAAATTCTTTGTAAGTAATGAGTACTAAGAATTTTTAAAATAATTTATATATTGTTAAAAAAACAATATATTATTTACGTTAGATCGTTTTCTTCGCACTGATCGCCGTTGCTTTGGCTCGTGCACACCATGGCCATCATGAACATGGCCACCATGGTGACCAAGGATTCGGCCGAGGTGGATATGGTCAGCAAGGATTCGGCCAGGGTGGACATGGTCAGCAAGGATTCGGCCAGGGTGGATATGGTCAGCAAGGATTCGGTCACGGTGGACATGGTCAGCAAGGTTTCGGCCAGGGCGGATATGGTCAGCAAGGATTCGGCCAGGGTGGATACGGTCAGCAAGGATTCGGTCAGGGTGGCCATGGGCGCTTTTAATCTAAGAATTAGTAAATGAAGCAACTGATTAAATAAATATATAAACCTAAGCTCTGTTTCACCAACAAATAATGGATAAAATCTTTTCTGCATTCAGCATCTACCATGAGAAAGCTGCAGTCGAATGTGCTCGTCTGTTAAATACTCGCTAGCCAATGTGAATAAAAGCAAATCGGTGCGTTAATTTAAAATATGTCAAATTAATATCCCATAAAAATACTAAAAATGCAACAAAGGCTATAACGATATAGTAATAGATTCAAAATATACCATAGAGTATCAGATATACCAGAATGGCAGCCAAAGAAACTATTACAATACAAAAGAATTTCTTAAATAGCCTGTATCAAAAATCTAGCTTCAAAATTTCATATGTTATTCGATTTTTGTCTATGTGCAGGGGAGGAAGTTGGCGTGGCAAAAATTTAAAATAAACTTAATTTAAGTGCAAGCATTATAAATGCTCTTGAAACAAAATTAAAGATATATTTCTCATAGTCTCTGATACCCAGTGTTTTATACGGACGGACAGGCGGACATGATTATTTCGTCTTGGCTGTTGACAGGCACAAAGTTATAATACCCTCATACCCTATGGGTAGCGGGTATAACTAAAATAACGAAAATTAATAATTAAAAGTTCTTAAATAAAAAATTACGTTATCCACAAAACATTGACGATACCTCCGACGGATCCTAAAATCACCGTCTCATACATCAGTATGACAATATATGTATATTGATAAGTTGTTGTTGTTTTAAGAACTCATTGAATCACTCTATGTACGCAAACTCCTGATTAGAGTATAGTAATGGACCTACGATTTCCTCTCAGAATCTTTTAGTTTTTGCGTTAGATATTTCTAAGAAACTGATTACGACCCTCATTTTAGGTGCTCTGAGTCTCCGACGATAACAATTCCTAAGAAAACCCACATGAGCTACCTTCTTCGAAAGTGATGAACAAAATGGTATGGTATGGGACTACATATGTACGTATTTATGAGTAAAGTTTCAGGGAAATATCAAAATAATTTTCCAAGTGTGGGTTTTATGAGCGTGGGTTTTTGTATAGTGTATATTTCAGGTAAGTGTCTGTAATGGATTCTACCTGGAAAAATGAACATTTCTCTATAAAAGCAGACAACTTTTCGAACTCGAGTCACAGTTTAACAAGGAGTCGAGATGAAAATACTTGTGAGCTCGCTGGGTTACATATAGTGTCACTTATTAATTTTTAATAATAATATCTCACATTATTTGACAGATTATATTGTTTGCTCTGTTTGCCGTCGCCTTAGCGCTTCCCCAGTGGGGCTATGGCCGTGCCCACGGATCTCGTCCTAGCGGAGGTGGGAATTATAATAACGGGAATCGCGGTGGTAATCACCACCACAACCCTCATCACGCTCCTCATTATCATCATCAACCACATCATCATCACCATTAGAGGACTTGAACTTCACATTCAAAAATGAATCTGTTTTTATTAAACAGTATTAATAAATGCATTTCATTCACATAAAATAAACTTTATTAATCATGGGAAAATCATCTATAGTTGGAAATCATTTCGATTAAGATTTTTTCATGTATATATTTCGTGCACTTATATCTATAATTTTGAAACGGATAAGGGAATTCCTACTTCGCTCTCTTTTGGTAACTAATTGTGTTCAAATTTAAGTATTCAAGTATGCAGCTACTGTTACTACTAAGAAAATCTGTAAACTCGCAGCTTTATTCCAAATTTCAGGCAATCAAATTCTGCACTCCGTACTTTATGGAAGGCAAAGAGATAAGATGCTATACTAATTACTGAAGGTTCCCACCAGTGCAAAACTTGTTTGTATATGTACTTTATGAGAGTTTAATTGTTTTAGCAAATGACATGAAATAATTACGAAAAGTAAATGACTACGCAGTTCGACTAAACTCGTGGCAGTCTCGTAAGATGCGGTCAATGAAGGAGTCGGATATGAGGTTGCAACTGAACTCAAGAAGATGTTGTTGGTGTTGATTATTCGAGTCTAAAGTCTTCAATTGTTCAGTTGACTGCACCGGGAGGTGGTGGAGGCTGGCCAGCGCACCAGGGGGTGCAGGGCGGCAGCGTAGACGTTGGCAGGGAATTCTGGGTAGGACGACCCAATGCCCCAGTGAGCAGCAGGGATAGCAACAGCAGCTGCAGGAGAACATAGTATTTTATTAGAATATACACAAACAAATATGTATATGTGCAAAGTGCTAAATATTTCACTCTTTCACTTACACAGTACTTCAACTTCATTACGGCTACTGGAGATTCTAAACAATTCGAGTAAAACTTGCCGTCTTTTTATACGAATGTGAAGATCTGATCAGAGGCTAATCTGTATATACTACATAATGTTTAAGTATGTGTTGTGTTTGGCAATCGCACATAGGAAATTAGGGCAGACTTGACCTCGTTTCAAAATCAATTTAAAGTAAATCAATTTAATACACTTAAGAAAGCTACGGTCTGATGTGCTCGACAGTGAGATACACAATACTAATTTTACATAAGATCAAACAAAGCGTTCTTATCAATATACTGAAAATATACTAAAATGCACCAAATCCTAATTTGTGGTATATCAATACTAGATAACTACTACTAGATTTTTTATATTTATGGGAATGGAAGTGGGCGTAGTGAGAATCTAAAAAAAACTTGATCAACGTGCAACCATTACAAGTGCTGTCGAAACAAATGTAGTTCTTTCTCTTATAGACCAGTGTTTAATGCAGACAGAAGTACAGGCAATCAATAATATACAGACTTTACGGGCACGGAGATGTCTCTTTCTACTTGTTACATACATGCGTTTCGGTCGGACACAAAGTTATAATAGTCTTCTTCCCTATAGGTAGCGGGTATAAAAACATTTTTTTGTATGAGTATAAGTACCTAATATATGATAAAGGCATTGTCACTACAAATGGAATGCGCTACGAAAAATGCATTCTTCAATAGAGTACATTAAAGTCGTCTAGACCAGTGTCAATATATTTCAAATGTTTGTTTTCGGTGTGCTCAGATTGTGCATTGGGCAAGGTCAATTTTCAGCTGATAGAAGTCACTTTAATAGGTCATGTGCGTCGTATATTATCATCTACTATGTACTTTCGTAAGTGTGTTTCACTTGTACATACGAGTTTATTACGAGTTTGTAGTACATTTCCAGTTCACTTATACGGCATCGTGAAGGCCCTTATTTTTCGTTTACTGCGCAATTCTTAAATGTCGCTGCAATCTGACCCAATAATCGGACAACTTAATTGTAATTGCATTTGTGAAATATTTCTGCAGACTTTGCCAGTCGGATATTTCTCCATTTGTTTGCCTTACTGCTCTGGTCGTGGTACAGAAAACACATCAAGTTTCTTTCGAAAGGGTTGCCTGGAGTCGAGTCCCATGCAAACGAGCAGTGCATTTCAGCTTGGGTTAGATACATACGTGTGTCTATATTGGAATATTTTGGGAAAAGAGAGGCGTAGAAGTTTGGCACACACATATGAAGTAAAATGCAATTTTTACATTTATGTTATTTAAAAAGTTAATTTTATAATTATGCATGCAGCTTTAGATTATAAAGTAAGAACAAACGTTTCCAAAAGATAGAACTGAGACGCAACTAGTTGATGAAACCGATTTAACATTTTATTATTATATAGATTGGACTTGTTAGTATTGACCCCACATGTGACGAGTCTGCTTTCGAGTGTGCTGTGTGAATAAAGTCCAACCGGAAATTTATTTGTGCAGGCATTGCAAGTGGTAAATAAAAGAACTGCAATTGCTTAAGTAGCAGTTTCGAAAATTCTTGGCTTGAATTCCCTCCGGACCCCTTGTCCACCACTCCTCTTATTGACCATTTGCCAATCTCTTCTGGGTTTCTTCTTATTTCAGTCAGTTGGCTACAAGGCAGCCAAGTGCAAAGGCCACCTGGCAGCATTTCTTCTCCAAATTGTTGTTGCTGATGCTAGTGTTGTTATTATTGTTTTACTGGCATATCTGAGAGCTTCCGGTTCGTCACGCACACACACACATACACACAACGTCACATATTCGATGTGGGTGAGAACAATGTGCAGCCATTGAGCGCAAATGTGCCAAATAATGACTTGCAGGCGAGTGCAATTTATATGATAAGCAACAAAAATAAATTGCAGGCAATTCATTTTACTTAAATGCAGCAAAACCAGCAGAAGCACAACCAGCAGCAACAGCAACAGCAACATCAGCAGAAAGAACAAAAACACTCGACAATGAGTGTCTGCAAAGTTGGCAAGTTTTGTGCACACTCCACATACGGTAATTCAGGTGTGTTCGTCTTTGTATGTATAGATGTAAGTGTAATTTTGAATATTTCGCTAGACCTAGCATACAACTCTCTTGACTTTCTATGAGCTACGGCTTAATTAACCTGCCCAATAATAAATGGCTCAAATGAATTTAAAATTATTGAATGGAAATCGGTCGCTAAGCATAGTTTTGAAAGCTTCCCCATCTTAGACAACAAATTTGTACCCTGGCCAATGTGAATATAACCAACATACCGCTGTATCCGCTACTTATAGTTTATTATAGCATTCATTTATAGTGAAATTTATATAAAAGACAAAGGCCCCACCACTATAAAGTAACGATACACAAAGGTTGGCAAAAAGTATTTATATACCGAGCATTTCTCCGCATGTTGTTATTGAAGAAGGTGTAATGGAATAAAGTTTTGATTTTCCATAGCAATGAAAAATTAATTAATAAATTTAAAGTTTTTTGCAACATACAATACTAAATATTCCTGAAAATTTGATTGAGATCAGATGAAATTGTTGAAGTTAATTAATTATCTAATTAATTTTAAATACTTACAAGTAAGAAAGTTTCAGTTGATTGTGCTCGACGGTGAGATACTCGTTACCCATTTTGAATAAAAGCAAAACAGCAACTAAGACCCCATTGCAGGCGTAATTTGCCATAAAAAGTGTTTCTTTAACATATTCGACATTATCTATCCGATCGCAACCAAACCATCGAGAATCTTAAGGACTATATATATTATTAAATCTAGTTCGCAACCCTACCTTTAAAATTATACTTGTTATTTGATTTATGTCGATTTGCAGGGGTGAAAGTGGGCGTGGCAAAAATTTAAAACAAACTTGATCTACCTGCAAACATAACAAGGACTGTCGAAGAAAATGATATCCTTAGCTCTCATAGTCTCTGAAAACTAGGTGTGGATACAAACAGACGGATAGACGGATATGGCTATATCGCCTCATCTGTTGACCCTGATCAAGAATATACATACTTTATAGGTTCGGAGCTGCCTCCTTCTGCCTGTTGCTTACATTTCCCTTTACCCTAAGGGTAGCGGGTATAAAAATACAAAAATATACATATTTTGCATTCTTTGATATATTTTGAATGCATACTCATATACCATACCAGCCTTGAGTATGATTTAATAATTTTACATCACTTGCTATTGTGTCACGCAGATCAGATTTTTATACTCGCTACCCATAGGGTAGAAGGGCCTGCAGGAAATGTATGTAACAGTTAGAAGGAGGCATCTCCGACTCTATAAAGTATATATATTCTTGATCAGCATCAACAGCCGAGACGATCTAGCCATGTCCGTCTGCCCGTCTGTGTGTCTGTCCGTCTGTCCGTATGAACACCTAGATCTCAGAGACTATAAGAGATAGAGCTATAATTTTTTTTCGACAGAATTTGTTATGTTTGCACGCAGAAAGTTATTAAATATATTCTTTTGTATGGGCAAAAACGCTTACTTACTAGGGGTCTTAGTTGCTTGGCCGACAATCTTGTATATTGTGCCGTCTATGGTATATGTTGAATGTGGTACTATATCGATATAACAAATACATATATGGTGCATACAATAGCAATTTAGTTGCGTCCATATGAAGAACATATTCGAGATTTAAACTGTTTTTTTTTTTAATGCAATTACACCAAATAAATTTGTTGACTTATTTGTTTTGTAAGTATTACATTTTCTTATATTTGAGACTATCTAGATGGGATGAATCTTGGTGAGGAAATGCAAGGTAATAACGTTGGGTGGCGGAGAAGTTTATACAGCGCAACAAGTTGCCTAATTATTTTAGAGCATCACCTGCTTGTCTCAGTCTGGTCGAATTACGATGTTCTACTGGTCCTAGTCACGGTTCACGTTGCTAATGAGCCGACTGAGTTGGCTAATTGAGCATGGTTGTAGCTTCAAAGAACTTAATGTGAAAAATGATGCCCAAACTAGACGATTGTCTCTTGCCACGTTTTGCTGCCTCATCAGTAATTTGCCTTAGGCCCATGGCTGCCATTCGAGATAAGTTGGACCATTAGGGCACAATTTTGTTGTACGCTTTAAGAAATGTCGTTTGGGACGCAGCCTCTGTCGATGCAGAAATCTAGTTGCTCGTGTCGTATTCACATGCAAAATTAATGCTCACCTCCCGGGACTCTTGGAAAGGACAAGTCCAATCTGCATCTCGATGAAGATTCGCAAATCTGCACCTGAAGTTCTATTGCTGCGATGGCACGTTGTGTTGCATGGTCATAAAAAGAAACACAAGTTAAGATTTAGAGAAAGTCGAAACCTTTTTACACTTTAAAGTAATATAAAGTAGACATACAGGAAAATGTTTCTTTGTAAAATTCGAATTCAGGCATATTCTTTTCCAAATACTGAAATGAATGGTTGATTCAACAGATCCAACGGCAAATGTATATTTCGGGGAATCGCAACACCAGACAAACTCACTGTTTTAAGATGCACCTCTGAAGAGTGTATACTACTGTCAAAAACTGAATCTTGGGAGCAATCAGTATATTATATGCTGCTTTACGAGATAGAGTAGAAGTGAGTTGCCGCTTATGTCCTCACCTTCATTCTACGTCACTTCATCTCTTTGTATGTATTTTTATTTAGCTTTTCTTGAACGTATAACTTTTTATATTGTATTATTGTATTAATGGAAAAAATGTTCATTGCACTAAACAGCCACTCTGTCAGTCTATATATTCGATAACATTGGGTCTCTATCTCTGTCAAATAAAAATTATAGCTCTATCTCTTATTGTCTCTGAGATCTAGGCTTACATACGGACAGACGTTCAGACGGTCAGATCAAGAATATATATACCTTACCTTACCTTACTATACCTTACTTTACCTTACCTTACCTTACTTATATTTCGTGCCGGCACAAAATTATAATACCCTTCTACCCTATGGGTAGCGGATATGAAAATATATTATTACCTTTTTCAGAGTTCTAAAATAATTAAAAGAGAAACAGACACTTCGTTAAAATTAAAGTGCGACATTTGAAATCACTTCAGACAAAAAGTTGGCTATACATTTATTTTTCTTCATATGCGTTGCTATGCTTTTACAACAGAAAAGTGTTGCATACCTTTCATAAACTCACATATATAAAATTTATTATTTTTTATACAAGGCTACCATAGGGTAGGAAATACATGTACATACATTTCCTGTAGGAAATACATGTAACAAGCAGAAGGACTCATCTCCGACCCCATTAACTATATACAAATATTTTTGATCAAGGTCAATAGCCGATTCGTAAACCTACGTCCGTCTGTCGGTTTTTCCGTATGAAACCCTGGATCTCAGAGAATACAAGAGATAGAGCTATCATTTTTAATTTTTCGACAACCCTTGTTATGTTTGCACGCAAATTAAATTTGTTTAAATATTTTCGCTACCCCCGAATATCGACACAATACATTAATAACTATAATATTTAACACAATACAATCGGGTCTTAGTTGCTTTGGTATATTTTCAATGTAGAACTATATCGATATACCACTTACTAACTTTGGTACATTTTATATATTCTATGATATAATTAAAATGTATTAGAACATCGTTGTAACAAATAGCTTAGCGACTGATATGTTTTAGTACTTGTGGTATATATGACTGTCGAGTACACTCGACTTTAGCTCTCTTACATGTTTTTCTCTGTGTAAGAGATACCTTTGGTAACTGCAAGTTGAACCCTGGCGTCTACTTATTTTGTTCATTCATTGTTTGATGAGAGTTATGCGTAGATGTCTCCATGGCAGAGGTCGTGATACGAGTAGTATGTGTTTGTTGGGTTAAACCATAAATTCAACTGCAAGCGCATGGATGTATGACAAGGCCACAGGAATTCAAAACAAAAGTTGCAACAAATACCAAACACACCATAAAGACAACAGCAACAAAAACAAAAGCAACAACTTCAAAAACCTTAACAACAATAACATCCAACAATGTTCTCTACCATCACACAGACATAAACTACAGGCCTTCCCCTGCTCGCTTTTTGCGTGGCAAAAAGAATGACAGGAAACCGGATGTGAGTGCCTTTTGTGCATCCAACGAATTATTCAGTTGACATACAGGATGTGTGCTTTGTTGTTGTTGTTGTTTTTGTTTTTGTTGCTGCTGCTGTTGTTTATGACTGCCTGCGTAGGGGTCAACCTTTCCGACTATTCTATTCTTTGTATTGCTTCAGTTGTAGTTCACTCAGCCTCTCTGAGCGTAGCTTGATCAATTGAAAGAAATTAAGCCTCTGGTGAATGTTCCATAGATGTCTATATTAGAAACCATTAAAGATACAATACATTTTGGATTTTTTAGGATTAAGATTCTTGAAGTTTTTGGCACTATCAAATAATAATAAGCAGATTATTTCATATATACCAAAAAAAGACTTGATATTAAAGACAATAAATATTAAAGAAGCATAAATAGTCTCAATCTATCAATTTTATTTCATATTTTAATGAATCTTTCGTCATTTAATTGTATTTACCATAAGTATCTAGCATTGAATAGCAAAAAATTACAAAATACTTAAACAATATTAAATGGTCGACCAAAGCAACGAACTTCTACAAATTTTCCTTCCTTCTTCTGCCTTTTGCATTAATTTGCTATCGGCACAAAGTTATAATACCCTGCTTCTCTACCGTAGCCAGGGTATTATTTACCAAGTGGTAATTTAGTTAAACTAAGTTTATATTTTTGAAAGTACTAAATGATTATAAAATCTTAATTTAATTCTAAGATCCTACAGTTTTTACTTTCATGAGGCTATTGAAATAGCGTTTAGTTTTTTCCTTTTTTTTTGATTCCGTCCTAACCATTTATACGACCTATTATTCTTTACTTTATGATTATTGTTATTGCAAATACGTATGAAAGCATTTCCTTAGAGCTCAAGCTCTCACATAAGAACATTTGTTGGAATTTATTTATGTATATAATACATATACAAACACTCGCACGCTCACAAGCACATTTTGAAGCAATTTTTCAATTTTATGTAGCCAACTCATAAATAAAACCTGAGTTTTTTTTTTGGTGTAATCAAAAAGTGCGTGCTAACTAAATTGTTATTGCTTTCAAATGTCACGTATCATTATCATAATTTTTTCGCTTGACATTTTTAAGTAGCTGCCATAAATGTTTATAACTTTTACATACATACTGGCATACCGAGCTTCTATTAACCATGCACTTCCCTTAGCCTGGTGATGGCTTTTTGCGTTATTAGACCCTAGGGAAGTACCTTAGGTACCAATACACACTGAAACACCTTCGTTTCTGGCTTTTACATACATAATTCATGGCTATATTTGCGGAATGCTTCTTTATTATTGCTGTTGACGGGCGAAAGATGATGGAGAGAAAAAAAAAATAAATTGAAAGTAAAAAGACTCGCTTTTTCTTAACTTACAATTATCCTGCATAACATTTCGAAAGTAGAATGTACAAATGTAAAGTATTAATAAGTTGGTTTTTATAAATAGCTTAAGTTCTTGCAAGAATTAAATACATTTAGAGGATAGCAATTAAATGTTGGGTGACGAAGAATTCGAACTTCAAAATCAATTAAATCACATACGGAATGTTAATGTTTTCTGAATTTTGTATTGCAACATATTAATTGAATTCAAATTTCAATTCAGTATGGATTTATTTTAACTATTGACTTATAAGTAATAACAGAAATTAACAGCTCATATGTAACTGAGACATCATTGCAGTAAAGCCTTGAGTGACAGTGTAATCAGATAGGTCAATTTTTATTTTAAGAAAATGGTATAACGGAGAACTGTTTTCAACTATAATTTTTGGATTGTATTAGAATATTAAGAAAACGATAATTCTTTGAGCCATATTATTTGCATTAACGCAAAAAGATTTTTGAAAATTTGTTTTGCTGTTAAACAAAATTTTGACTTTTCCAAACAGCTTCCTGAAAAAGTAAAAGTACCAGTTCTTGAGATTTATCAAATATTGCCGCCCTTCAAAAAAAGGTTATAGTGAAGTAACTTTAGAAGGAATTATAGAGAAGCGTGCTGTGGAGAGATAAAACAGATCCAAAAGCATGGCTTATGTGAGATTTCCGTACACCCAACGACAAAGATCCCGTGGTTTATAACTTGGTACCTGCAGGAAATGCATGTAACAGGCAGAATGGATCATTTCCGACCCCACAAACTATTTATATTTTTGATCAGCTTAAACACCCAAGACGATATGACTCAGTCCGTTTTCCTGTCTGTCTGCCGGTCTGCCCGTATGAAACACTTTATCTCAGAGACTATAAGAGAGTTATAATTTTTGTATACTGCCTTTGTTATGTTTATACGCAGAGCTAATTTATTGCAATTTTTTTTCAAATCAACAATAATTGAATAACAAGCTTAATTTTAAATCTATCGTTAGTACATACATGTATAAATATTGCTTAAGTTATTTAATAAATACTTTGTACTTTAAGAAATACGCTTACTACAATAGGGTCTTAGTTGCGTTGACTGACATTCTGATATACTTTGTGTATTTAAAATGTAGTGCTATATCGATATATCAAGTATAGCCTTCGGTATTTCTACTGTGCATTTCCAGCGTTATTCCCATTCCGATTAAAATAACATAAATAGCTGTGTCTAAACGTCCTTAGTGACGTTTCAATGCAACCACCTAGGATGTACTCTATGGTATATTTTGAATGTAATTTATTAAAGACTACTCTCACTAAGTACTTTATTGTTTCTTAAAAATGTTGGAAACGTGATTTCAGTTTTCCTGCACTGATATTTCCTTTTCGGAATTGGATTGCTTTGATTGGAATTGACTAAATCGTTATTACCATGTTGTGGGATGTGTCAAACAGTTCCGAGACTGAGTTGCCCTGCAATATTGTGTTAAAATTAAAATTGCCATAAATGTGTTTTTCGATGCAAATGTCGCAACTTGGCGAAACTGATAATGTGGCAGTAGGTTGTTGGTAGCGGACGTTTGGAAACCAAAACAAAACGAAATAAAAAGCGGCAACACATTGTTGCTGCTATTGTTTATGTTAATGTTTTTGTTGTTGTTGTTGTTGTTGATGTTCTGTTGTGGATGTAGAATTTGCATAATTTTATTGCATATATTTTCGGTGGCATAATGAGTCTAGACATTTTGTTTCAATTTATGAAATTGTTATTTTATGCAATATGTTTGTGATTAGTTGACTTTTGCATAAATATGTTAACATGCTATATAGTATATATTGTTGTTGTTGTGTTGTTGGCATAAGTTCGTTTGGTTGTAAGACCCGAAATTGTGTTTTCGATGTGGACATAAAGTTGTGCTCAGAATCAAGTTGACTGCAAACTTTATAAAAATTACAGAGTTTTACAGAGAACTACGCATGAGAAGGGTGAGTGCAGAGGGAAAACAGAGAGCTTGCTTCACAAACATTAAAAACTAATCAAACTTTTAAATACACTTCAACCGCAACAGCAGCCGTCTTAAGGTGTCTACGCAGCTAAAGTGGGCGTGTCCATGCCGCCCAGACCAATTCGACAGTCGTCTTATAAAGCGGCTTTGACTTTGATTTGTTGGCCCCCCATTTACGTGGCTCCCCGACCGACAGCCACGGCGAAGAGCCTTGTCTTTTGGCCTTAACTTTTGCCGGACTCTTGCTTTGTTGTCAACGTCAACAGAAATTGATTGCGCACCAAGCGCGTTTCTCTCTCAATATATCTCTATCCATCTCTTACATTCCCGGTATGTCTTTCTGTCTCTTCCCCTTGCTATTGGCTCATTGGGGCTTTTGGTTGCCTCTGTGGCATTTTCATTTCATTCACTTGAGTTTACTTTGCGCAAAAGTTTTGAGCTTGTCTCTCAGGCGGTTGCCGGCAGTGAATTATCCCTAGCCACCGGACCAAGAAGTCTTGCCCCACTGCCGTTCTTCACATCTCCGCTTTGCCAGTGCTCAACTTTGACACAGTTTAGAAGCCAAAAGTTTAATGGAATTTGTCTATGGCGTCGCCTCGCCGGTTGCCGGAAATATAAATAAAACAGCATTCAACTTGTTTTTGAAGCAATTAAAAATTCTTTAAGACGCCTCCTTACCGATTGCAAGTTGAGTCGCCGCCGATCGACAGCTCCCTCCATTCTCCTTGCCTTGTCCACTGCAAATGTAATGTAAACACAGTCAAAGTAATAACTAAACTTTATAATTTTAAAGCGATTTATGTTTGAGAACAGATTTCTAAGCGTAGTTATTCTATCGGATGAGGATATTTCTCACATTCGGAAGTGAATTTCAAAATAATTATTGGCGTCAAAAATATTATTGCTGACTCGCTTATATTTTATTTATGATAGGATGCTTGCTTTATCATCAAATTTATAGAAATTTCACTGACCTTCAGATATGAATATATTTTATTTAACATTCGGATATTGAGAAATATAATTCAATTCTTTAGAGATTTATCCGTTGTATTGGAATAGTTGAGCTCAAATTAATACTCGTATTTTCACCCTTGTCGTTGGGGCTAGTATGATGAAAAAATTTAAATTGAGTGATTCAGTCAGAGAACAAATTAATAAACTTTTAATATATATTTCATTGCTCCCTTTTTTTTATACCCGCTACCCATAGAGTAACAGGGAAAATGTAACAGGCAGAAGGAAACATCTCTGTAAATTATATACATTCTTGATCAGCGTCAACATCCGAGACGATATAGCCATGTCCGTCTGGAGGTTTTTGGTACATACAATAATAAGTCAAGTTTTTATGATTCCTGAAAATTTGATTGATTATATGAGAATTGTAGAAATTATTAAGAAATACTTTTGTATGGAAATAAACAACTACTAACTACGGGTATGACAATCTGGTATATTTTGTACTCTAGGTTTATTTATATTGATAAACCAAAATTTGTTTCTTTATATTTTTGTATTTTTGGTATATTAATTCGGTATATTGTTGTGTTTTTATTCCAAATGGGTGACAGGTATCTCATAGTCATGCATATTCGACTGCAGCTTTCTTACTTGTTTTTTTTTTTAATAGAAAAGAACCAAATTTTGTATAAATGGATCAATGGTTACATGCTTAGAGAAATTATTTTATGATTTTAGTTAGTAAGCAATATACATATGTTGAGTCATTTAAAACGACTGGTGTAGCAATTAAAATCAAACAAACAAATTTTACTCGTTATCGCTTCTATGGAGCGCGTGGCTAACATGGCGTATAAGCAATGCGGCTTGTTTATTGCTTACGCTCTTCACACAGCGAGTGGGGCATTGTTCATTGTTTGAACACACACACACACACACACACACATACACAATCACACACATGCACACAGTACATACGGCAAGCAGCAGCATCATTATCAGCACTTACCCAGAAAAAGGGAAGCGATGAAAGTCGTAGGAAAAACTGTTCTTAACTACTTTCTGCACGTCTGCAGATAAAATCGATAAATTCCTTTTCGCAAAACGAATTAGGAAACTAATTGACTTGGATTTCGCTTAAAGAATCTCACATAAATCGTAAGCTTAAGCGTGATTCTGGCAGTCGCCGCAGTTGGTATTCGCATAGCGATGATGGGCTGACGGAGGGAGGGAAGGATTTCTTCGCCTCACGAAGGATTCGAAATAGTAGTTTGAAAACAAATTTTTGCTCTGGTAAATGTTTGCCGTGTTTTATTATAATTATTTGGGATTTTAATTATGCCCGCCGCCTGTGAAATGTCATTAAATGAAATGTATCAACGCAAAACTCTTCACATCCCATCGTCTATTCCTCGTCAACGTCCTCTTTAGTTTAGTTCTCATCATTGAGAGTCAGCGATGCGTTGACAAACTAACAAGGCGCAAATATTATGCTCACATTTCCTGCAATGCCTTTCAATTTACCATACACATTACATTACATTTTAGGCCTGCCAACATTTATCCTTTCCTCTCCAGATTTGTCTCTCTACAGGTTCATGAATGCGGGCATTTTATGCTTGGCTTATTTGTGGCCTGACTGTGCTTCAGAGTGTTACAATCGCATTTGCGCGAGGAGTCACAAATTTAATGGTCATTACAGAGCTCTCTTAAGCTGTAAACTAATTTGAAAACGCATTCGTGGAGGGCATTTAATAATCGACTTTTCGTGAAAACAAATAATTTGATTCAATTTAATTGAAAAAAAGTGTAATTGGTGGCATATTTGCTTTGTGAGCCACAGATAAATTCTAACAGATCAAGTTTAATTTGGAAGTTTTAATTGTTTAAAATAAATTGTAGCGTTATTAACATTATTTGTGTTGCTTGCATACGAAACTAAGTAATTTACTCAAATGGTGTTAGAACAATGTTCGCTTTTCATCAATAAGAAAAGTATTCTATCCTCAAATTTTTACGTAAATAAAAAAACTTTGACAGTCAGTAGGAAGTTTGCAATGGCATGTTGTGAACGGCATGATTCGAGTTGAAAGTTGCAAGATGCAAGTAGCAAGTTGCAAGATGACAAAATTGCGTTTCATATTTATAAATTCATATGCAATTGCCTTTTTTGCAGTCAACGTTTGCTGACTTCGTGCCACACTCAAATTGCAACAAACATGCAAATATATAATTTTAATAAAGTCCTAGAGTTGCTCAAGCTACCTGAGCAGTTAGCTGACGAGGATTGCAGGAACGTGGGGAGGTAGCAGAAAAGAAGAGACTGAGAAGGGGAGAAGAAGAGGGGGACAGTTGTGTAGTGGCAAGCGGGAGTGAGTGCGAGAGCTACGTGCAGCTGGCTCATCAAAAATGCCAACCGGCAACTGCTATGGCAAGTCATTTGGCAGCAACAACAAGAACAAGCTAAAAATTTCTCCTTTTCTTGTTTTTGTTGTTGTTTATTTCTGAGCAAAGTGGGTGGTAAGGTGATGTTGTTAGTAGTAGCAGTATAGCGAAGCTGGCACTTGATATGCCTCAAGAGAGGCAACGGCGGCTGCAAAGTGGGAAATATGAAATTTATGTAGTACCTACAAAATATTTTCATGTAGATTCCCTGCCGTCAATGAGTGCAATTTATATGCAATTTGTTTGCCAACAACAAACGCCAATAACGACAAAGAGAGTAAGGAGAGTATGTACTACAGCTTCATAATAAGCAGACAAATAGAAATACGGGATTGGTTTCAACACTCTAGAAGACAGCTTACAAATTGCAATGCCAACAAATTAACTCTACTTGCAAGTGGAGAACTCATACATAGACTGACGTAACTACATATATCTATTCAAAGGCGTCATTCGAGTGGTTCAAAATCATTCAAAATGTAAAATTATATTGTGTGGTATACCTTATTTTGTTGTGACAAAAACACATTGAGAATAATGATAATAATTTTCCTTTTCTATGCTTCAGTATATTTGATGGTTGCTTGCATTTGCTTTTCTGGATCAGAGTTCTATTAAACAAGTAAGAAAGCTACAGTCGAGTGTACTCGACTGTGAGATACCCGCTACCCATTTTGAATAAAAGCAATATATTTTGCGGTATTATTCTCAAAATATACCAAATATACTGCAAAAATACTAAAAAAAAATATACCAAATGGTATATGTGGTATATCGATATAGTACCGCATTCAAAATATACCATAGACGGCACAATATACCAGATTGTCGGCCAAAGCAACTCAGACCCATAGTAAGTAGGCGTTTTTGCCCATACAAAAGTATTTCTTTAATTACTTCCACAATTTTTTTCTGATCGCAACCAAATTTTCAGGGATCATAACTACTATAGCTATTACTGTATATACCAAAATTCGTAACTCTAGCTTTAAAATTACGCTTATTATTCGATTTTTTTGATTTGCAGGGGCGGAAGTGGGCGTGGCAAAAATTTGAAACAAACTTGATCTGCGTGCAAACATAACAAATGCTGTCGAAAAAAAATTATAGCTCTATCTCTTATAGTCTCTGAGATCTAGGTGTTCATACGGACAGACGGACAGACGGACGGACGGACAGACGGACAGACGGACATGGCTATATCGTCTCGGCTGTTGACGCTGATCAAGAATATATATACTTTATAGGGTCGGAGATGCCTCCTTCTACCTGTTACATACATTTCCTGCCGGCACAAAGTTATAATACCCTTCTACCCTATGGGTAGCGGGTATAAAAAGGCTGAGAAAACAAGTTTTCTCAACGAATCTGAACGAATCTTTAAAATTCGTATGGAACATTTAGGTACATACGACCTCCTCTCTAAATGAAAAGTTTGCAGACGAGTTATCATGCTGAATGGCGCAACCCAATAAAAATTCGCAACTTTTGCACGCCTCTCGACACTTTCGGGCCATGTGACTCGCACTGGACACGGATACTTGGGGCAAATTTATTGTTTCAAAGGAAACACACAGCACATGCAAAGTGTCTGAGAGGCAGCAGATAGAGAGAGAGAGATAGAGATAGAGAGAGGGGGGGAAAGAAAATAATAGAAATTGAATTTCTATTAAACTTTGGCAGCATGCAAACGACCAAGTTTACCGGCCAACTTTGGCCACGGTTCACATATGAGTCCGGGGTGCATACCCGCCGGAGCCGGAGCCGGAGCCGGAGCCGGAGACGGACTTTTCTGCTGAGATGTCAAGTTGTCAAAGAGTTAAGTAGCCAATCACTGTGCTTCGTTCTCTCTATCTCTCCCTCTCTAGCTCACTCCCTGAGTCACTCATTCTATCTCTCTCTTTCGATCTCTTTGTCTCTGGGCCCCTACATGCAGCAGTTCTTTTTATGCGACTGCCACATCACACTCACGACTCCACAGAGGGCGCTGTCAACACGTCGACTTCCGTTGGACCGTTCGATTGTTGGATGTCGACGCGCTGGTGGCGTCGCTGCTTTTGTACTGTCAGCAGAAATGTCACATCTCACACATGCATTGGAATTGGCCTTGTCCATGCAGTCGGAGCAGCCGTATAGTAACGGTACCATGTGTCGCCTTCTGTCTTCAGCTGGATTCAGGTTGGTTTGGTTCGGTTCAGTTCGGTTCGCTTCAGATTGGTTTTGGTTTGGCTCGTCGTGTGCCTTTTAGCTGGCGCATTATTTGCTTTTATTTTTTGCAAGTCAATAGCTTTGGCTTTTAAATTTATCGTCTGACGTTTGATACGCTTCATTTAACTTGGAAACATTTTTCAACTCTGCCCTCAGCTGCCATGCTGCCAAAGTACCACGCATCCACAGTGCAACCACACCCCGAAACTACAACGATTCACCAGTTTTAGAAAATACTCGTACTCGTACGCAAACTCTCTACACAGATAAGTTTTGCAGTGAGGCAGACGTTAAGTGTCATTAAATTCAGTCGACAATTGCTGCAGCACCGTAGTAGTTAAAATAGAGCTATAGTACAGCAAAAAAAAAAAAAAAAAATACAGCAAACTTGTAATTGAGAAATAATGCAGCAAATCGACTAGCTTGACTGTATTATAAGCCAATAAGTGTTGACAAAAACCGAATGAATTCATAATGAACAGTCTGACTGACCATTTTCCAATCTGAGTACGAACGCATCTTTATTTTGGTTTATAGGATTTCAGATAATCTTGTTCGCTTGAAGGGCTTACTTCTTTGTTATAATAAAATAATTATAGTTTTGGGCAACATTAATTAAGTCGCTGTTTGGTGGATTTTTATGGTAAGGTACTTATCGTCGGTGTTAAGGCTTTCGCTCTCATATCTCATACCAGATTCCTGTATATTTGTAAGTGGCTTCGACTTTTCTTTACTTAAGTATTAATGTATCAAAGTAGGCAGGTCAGAGCTGCTAATTCCACGACTAACGAGTGTCCAGGAGTGTCGATGCTCATGGCAAAAGTTTCAGACACAGAATCAGCAAGAGACGAGTAGGAAGGTACTGACTAGCTAACTGGACAATCGGACAACCGGACAACCGAACAACCGAACAACTGGACAACTGGTCAACTGGCTGGCTGGCTGTCTGACCGGCTGAATGTCTGGTTGGTCGACTGTTTGTGTGAACCCATGGACCTGGTCTATAAAACAAGTACAAAAACTGAATGGGGCTACTTGAGCGCGAAGCGAATGAACCACAGGCCATGCTCAGTGCTGGGCAGGGGAGAAGGCAGGAGTAGGAACAGCATTGGCAAGGGGATATGTCGTAGTTGACCGGCAGCTGTGTAGGGCAACATGGCATCCATTTGGTTATTTGCCAGGCCAGCCGCACTTCAAAACATTTTTACAACCCATGCACAAACACAACAGCAACAACAATAGCAAGGCTACGCTCTGTTACGGTGCCTGGGATGGGGGCGTGGTCTGGGAATATGAAAGAAATGTTGCTACAATAACCAAAATGCACTGAACTGCAAAACATACAACTTCACGGTTATTTTCTCTTTAGTTAACTGCAATTTTTTCTACTCTTACTTATAGAAGTCGCCGTGCAGATACAGGATATAGTTCACTCCACTGAAGAGGGTGTTCAGAGTAGAGTGCAGAATGCAGAATGCAGTCTGCTCGTTGAAGGCTGGGCGTATCCACTTAACAAATATCAACTAAGATAAATTTATATGCTGAGATAATAAAAATCCTTAAGTTGCAGTTGCAGCAGCTGCAGTTCCAATTCAACATATACCACGTCGGTCAGTGGAGTGGTTTTGCTAAGCTTATCAAATTCCTAAATCCAAGACAAGAATTATCCAATGGACACAGCACCAAAGCTAAATAAGGGAATTCTAACATAGTACCTGTGGCAAGATATCTGATGAAACAAATACGGAAGCCACATTAAGCCTCTACAATATTTTTAATCAGCAACAAACTCCGATTGTTTGCTAGTTTGTCAGTGCATCTGTATGTGTAAATTCGAGATCCTAGAGATTATATTTGTATTATATTTGGTTGAAATGCAAGAATCCATACGCATTTCGAGTACATATGTACGTACAAGACTCGACTGCAGCAGCCTGTTTTGCCATATAAATTTATTTCTTAAATAACTTCTGCATTTTTTAATACCGCAATATTTCACTTTTATTCAAAATGGGTAGCGGGTATCTCACAGTCGAGCACTCTCGACTGTGGCTTTCTTGCCTACTAGAATTTTTTTGCATTGCTTTAGTAACCCACAGTAACGTTTGTATTGAACATTCAAATTTTGATGTAAATGGTATTCTTTATTTCAATTCATTTTGTGAATTAACATCTCCTTGAATGTATCTAGGCGAAGTGTCTTGATCAAAGTATATTTTTAATACTCCCCATTTTATGAGTGTATACATACGTATCTATATATGCATACGCTTCTGTTTTGTTTGTATTATTAGCTAAGGTGTTCTCATTTTATTCTTCGCTGCGATAATAATACGAGTCCCCTAATAGCAGGCACACAGATTACGCAAGTACTCGTTATTTAACTTATTTCAGAGCCTTACACTTCGCCAATGCCCAAAAGCAAACCCAAATTGGCCAATTGAAATTCAAACCAAATTGGCAATTACCTGAGCGACGGTGAGGCAAATTTCGAAGATGAAAGGAGCCGTGTAGGAAATGGTTATAAAAGTATTAATAAGCATAAAAGTTGCATAAACTCTAATTAAACTAACGGACAAACATACGGACAGATAGACAGAGAAACTGGCAAACATTGCAATTCGCAGCGAGTAAGGAAGAGGTCCTTTGTGCTTTGCCACTGGTGTCTGCTGGCTGGGGGCAATAGCAAAATTTCTATGGACAGCATAGGAGACGAAGAGGAGAGTTGGCGTGGAAGACTGAGGAGACACTTACACTTCCGGACCAGCACGTTTGAACACATCCCAACGTACTCCAACAGACACCTCCCACTCTCAGACTCGAACTTCGGGCGTCGTTTGCTAATGAACTTATTTCGCATTTTGAATTCAAATGCCGACTCTCGCAATTGGCTTATTAGAATCAACTGCCATTAAACAATCGATGGGCGCCAATTGTATGTAAAACACCAAATATGCAAAAGAAGCTAGGCCATTGCGCAATTGGGCACGAACAAGCTCGTTAATTAATTCAAGTTATTGTCAATGCAAATAGGACCTAAAAAGCTGCTGCAATTATGCTGCTTCTGTGATCATTGTGTGTTAAGCCTGCATTGTCAGTAGCAGGACCAGGCTCATTTCAGTTAAATGAAATTTATGAATAAACTGATCAGATTATCGCATATTTCTTAAAATAATTTTCGTTTGTAGGCGACTTACATACTTGCCAAAGTTTTGTCATAATTGACTTCCTTGCTCCCCCGGTGTTGGGTTGGTGAGGGGAGGAGAGGGGAGGTTGGCAGCTCATCAGTATCTCAAATGGACAGCTCGATCAAAGAGAAAGCTGATTATGTCAGAAACACAAAAGCCGTTGACAATAGATAAACCTTTGACTTGGTCCTTTGCCTTCGTCTATAGTAGCACTGTGCCACACTTCCTCGGCTGCAGCTCCAGCTCCGGCTCCAGTTAGTTGCAGCGGCAAGACAATAGCTAAGCCTCTGGGTGAGGCGGACATGTGTGCTTCTATTGGCGTCACTAGTGGGCGTTTATGGGCGTGGTTTGCTTGTAATAACTCACGCCTTTTGACACAGATTAAACCTGCATAAAGACAATACCAGCTTCAGTCGGCAGCCGATGGAAGAAGCAGCAAGAGTGAGACGTCGGATGTGGGGCGAAGAGGGCGGTGCATAAAATGGGGAAAAGGGAACACGGCAATGGGAACGGACCGTTGACGATGACGAGAACAAAAGCAAACTTGGTCAAAGGATTTTATGACCCTCCTTGGTGAGTGTATGCTTTGCGTAAGTGTATGTGTATGTGTGTGTGTCAGCGTGTGTGTGCGAGTGTGTGTGTGCAGCTTGTGCAAATGTTATCCTTTATTGTTTGCCAGACTCTGCCATGCAGCCTGCACATGTCACTAGTTAGTAGACGAGTTGCCCATCTTCGGGAAGCGCATTGCTTCATTGTGTATGACAGCATCCATTGTCCTGGCGTCTGCACAGCAACTCCTGCCGCGTTTCCAGATGCATTTTTCGGTTTTTTGGCGTCATGTTGTGCACGCCCACTGAACGAACTGGATAAAACATAAAGTATTGCCAACCATGAGTCAAACCTGAATGTATAACTCCAACTGTTACTTCAACTTCAGCTAAAGCTATAACTCTATACTGTTCATGTTTGGCATTCATCTCGTAATTTTTTGTCATCAGATTTTATTATCCTTAATATGTAATGTACATAATTTATATAATGAAACAGCTAAGTATTTGCCAGTTTATATTTCCATTCCATTCTATTCAAAGATCTTACTTCATAAACATATAACATAAAATTAGGTAATTTTTCAAGTTCCACTCGGATAGAAAAGGACGAAAATGAACTTTAGCTATTGCCATTGCTATTGGTATTGCTAACACTATAGTCATCCAATGTGTTTCTCAGAA
Source organism: Drosophila kohkoa (assembly GCA_019972355.1). NCBI lineage: Eukaryota > Metazoa > Arthropoda > Insecta > Diptera > Drosophilidae > Drosophila > Drosophila kohkoa. Next base: position 1,572,902 of record BJEL01000057.1, on the reverse strand, counting down.
CTACTTATTAGTCTTGGGGTAATTCATAGATTCTTTCATATAATTATAACTATGACCTGGCAACAGTCGCTTTCATTCCCTGCAATAATACATACATATATTATTTTTTAACTAACTCACCTAATAATTAATCGATTGATCCGCTTTGCACTTCTCAACTCAAATGCTTGCAAAAATTTCGTCAGCCAGCAAACACAGCTGCGTTTAAGCAAAAGAGTAGCACAAAATAAAACAAACGGTTCTTTCTGGACAATAGTTTTTGTAAGCGGTGCACCGAAGACGCGTAAACAAACAGCGATGTAAAGCATAATCGAAGTTTTGTCTTTAATCTTGTGTATGCTCTTTCCACAAAATAACAAAAACAAAAGCGATGCTTGCCGTTATTTTTCACTTATGCTTTAATGCGCATACATTTGTTAACTAGGTGGTTCGACGTTCGTTTACTATAGGGTCAATCTAGTAAGTACCCATGTAGTGATCGACGAGGTAAGCACTTACCCATGGCCAATCGCAAACTCGAGTCGACTATGTGGTTCGACGTTCGTTTACTTTAGGGTCACTTTAGTAAGTACCCATGTAGTGATCGGCGAGGTAAGCACTTACCCATGGCCAATCGACACCTCCAGTTCTGCAGAGTTTGTATTCATTACAATATTATTGTTCAGTAGTACGAAAGTAACATAAATACATTTACCTATTGGCAGCGGAAATAAAAATCTACTTCCTTTTTTAAGCTTTTTGGCAACATGAAATGTATGCAACGGGTAGATGATGTTGCCATGTCTATTTGTCAACCAGTTCATATGAACAACTTGATGTCGTCTAGAGATTTCGCCAAGATCTAATAGATAATCTATTAATGTTGGAGATATAACTTTTCGCAACACAACAAATAAATAGAATCATTATGCAACATTAACTATAGTCTTTGTGACTCCCGAGAATTTGGTTGTGATCAGATTAACAACACCGAAGATTTCAAGAGATAACTCAATATGGAAAAACCCTACTGCAGCTTCAAGAAAATATTTGAATAGCAAAAACCGGCTGCAGCTTCTGGACTTCATTGCTTTAATTGGCATTGTCAACTTCACAATGTAATATATGTACTATATGTTGTACTCTATGATATAATATTATGAATGTAATAGTATTTCGCTATATCGAATATGACTTTTGGTATATTTCATTAAGGGCAACATATATTTTGAATCTAAGCATAGACAGAGTATTCTACGATCGCCATTGCAATCAAAAGTCATACCTCTTGTTATTCGCCTGTTATTCTTGGTATATGCAAAGTGCGCAGTGTTTGTTATTAATTAAATAGATGAATGAGTCTGGGTTTTTATTGTTGCTGCTATTCTTGTCGACGTTATGTATTTATGTACATATGTATGTGTGTGTGTAGTAGTTGTTGTTGGTGCTGTCAGTGCTGCTGCATTTTAGTAAACACACAACCACAACGCACAGCAGTTGTACAATAAATAAAATAGAGTTGAATGACTTGCATGCTTTTGACAAACACAGAAACACTTACACACGTACATACATATACATACCCACACACACACACACTTTGCACACAGAAGTGACAAAGACTGTTGTAGGACTGCTGGCAGACTTCGTTGGTTTGGTTTTAAGCAATATGTCAAGGCAATTTCAGCTGCAGCTCGCGCTACTGACCCAACTCTCTGCTAAAACAAACTTGACTAACAATTACAACAACAACAACTACAATACAATGTTTGCTTAGTTCGTTGTCTAGTGCGGCTCTACAGTGCGTATGCGCAATATATTTGGAAACAAATTTATGACCAGCAGCATTACAAATGATGCGCCGCTTCGCCTACAGCTCGAATAAAGCTTCATATTTATTTGCTTTCCATTTGATAAAGCTTAAGTTATCATTCCGTAAACGAGAGTGACAAATGGAAATCTATTTTAAGTAAGGAAATTCCAACAAAAATATTTGAACTATTCTTTGGATACATAATGGGAAAGCTACGAATGACAATTAGAGGAATTAGGAATCAAATAGCTTTTGTTTTCTCCGATTCAAATTGGTTTTGACCTAATATTTCGTATTGAAATATTAATTTTTTATGTATTCTGCAACAAAAATCATTATAAAGTATAATTTTCCAATACAACAAGTAAGAAAACTACAATCGAGTGTGCTCGAATATGAGATACCCGCTACCGATTTTGAATAATGCAAGACAGTGCTGTATTCATTTTTAACAAGTAAGAAAGCTACAGTCGAGTATACTCGACTGTGAGATACCCGCTACCCATTTTGAATAAAAGAAATATATTTTGGGGTATTTCTTCTCAAAATATAGCGAATGTACTACAAAAATACTAAAAATGTACCAAATGGTATATTTGGTATATCGATATAGTACCGCATTCAGAATATACCATAGATGTCGCAATATACCAGATTGTCAGCCAAAGCAACTAAGACCCCTAGTAAGTAGGCGTTTTTGCCCATACAAAAATATTTCTTTAATAACTTTCACAATTTTTATCTGATCAGGAATCATAGCTACTATAGTAATTATTGTATACACCATAATTCGCAGCTTTAAAATTACGCTTGCTATTCGATTTTTTTGATTTGCGGAGGCGGAAGTGGGCGTGGCAAAAATTGGAAATAAACTTGATCTGCGTGCAAACATAACAAGTGCTGTTGAAAAAAAATTATAGCTCTATCTCTTATAGTCTCTGAGATCTAGGTGTTCATACGGACAGACGGACAGACACACAGACGGACAGACGGACATGGCTAGATCGTCTCGGCTGTTGACGCTGATCAAGAATATATATACTTTATAGGGTCGGAGATGCCTCATTCTACCTGTTACATACATTTCCTGCCGACACAAAGTTATAATACCCTTCTACCCTAAGGGTAGCGGGTATAAATATACCTAATTAATATACCTCTTAAACCTAAAGTTATATACTACTTAAGGTTTTTTTTTTGGTATATTAATGTATTAATACATTTAAAATATAACATAAATATACCGTATATTCAGCCAAAGCAACTAAGACGCATAGTAATTAGGCGTGTATGCCCAAAGTAAAGTATTTTTTATACATATAACTTATAGAAAAACTATAGTCATTATACGGACAGACTGACATGGCTAAATAAATATATACATATATGGAACCGGAGATGCCTCCTTCTGCCCAATAATACCCCTCGTTTTTTTAAGTAAGCTTACGTTTAAAGTTGGTTGTTCCTTAAATGCAATTTCGCTTTTGTTGCCTCATAACATAACATAAATTTACTTCTAAATGCATAGAATACAAGGGAAATTCTATGCATTTTATATTACTCGCCCGCATGTGGCTGTATTCCCATCTCTGCATGTATCTTTTTCTATATCGCTCTATTTTTCCTATAACTAAAAACACAACGCATGCTGATCACTGTTGCACTTGGTGTAAAATGCATTCGGGCATCTTTGAATATAGCGTAACGCAAATGCTCGCACATCTGCTTACATGGTGGGACTCGTCACTGACATTTGCATTGCACTGTTAATACCTCCTCCATCTTACGCGCTTCACACGTCATTCCCAGGCCGTGTCATAGCCCCAGGAGCGAGTTCTACCTAATCCAAATGTGCACTCAGCACGCACTCATTTGATTCGTGTTAGGCAACAAAAGAAAATAGAAGTTCAACATGTAAATGGGTTGCATGCGACTGCAACTTCAACTGCAACTGGAACTGGGACCTGGTTACCTGGCGTGGTTTTCGATCCACTTGCATAAAACATGTAACGTCCTCCAGAGATGTAGAATTTGTCAGCAGGAATGTACGTACATTCTAGCACATCGCTGCAAATAAGGTGTGGTGCGAGCTATGTACATACATATGTATGTATGAACATGAATGAAGTGAGCACGCTGCACAAACTGGCTAAAGAAACAATGAAATTTGCAAAACACTTTTAATACACAAAAGAAGGAATTGTCAATGCATTTTATTGTTGAATAAAAGCATCACGAAACCAATCGAAACATATGTGCCCACATTTTTAATATTCCTAGAGACGTGAAGAGTCATCGACTTAAATTTGGGGCCTTTGAAGCTAGAATAAGGTCCTCATAGTTTTCAGCAAAAGTTACATCTGCGTCCCTCTGTCTCTATAAAACTTTCTTAGACCGACGAGCCAATGCGACAAATAAAAAAGGGCAAGATTGTGCTCCGCGACGAAAATATACTCTACTTCCCAGCTTAGTCGACAACAACCATAAACAATGTTTTCGTATGTTTTCCATATTTAACTGAAAAACTAAGCAGGAATTTTAAATTTTTATTTTTTTTTGCGCCGTATGTTAATTCTATTGAATTACTAAATATTCTGAATAACATTCCAAATCGTAGCTGTATTAGTTTATTATTTTCGGAAGTCATAAATATTTTAAAATGTATTCGTATTACAATACAATATACTGAAATTACTTTTCTTTTTCTTAAACATATGTATAATAAAGGAATCAGAGTTTAAGCACTACTTAAAGTTTTATGTTATTTGTGGTAGGCTTCAAAAGTAGGTATATTTTTAACATCCCGTTCAGTTTAGTGGATAACAGTATGTAGTTCAGTTTAGTTCAGTTTAGTCGATGACAAACACTACTAAAATGTAGATATGCTTTCCGTAGACACTCGTGTCTCGCTTATTCTTCTCTCAAACAAGACGGCATTGAAAAAATTGCAAAACTCAGGCATTGGATGTTCGGTGTCAGTCAGGGCAGCTAGTTCAGTTTCGAAATTGGCTTATTTGGTATTTTTATACTCGTGGCACACACACACACACACACACACACGTACATGTGTCCTTATGTTGCTTTGGCTGTGCTGTTGGCCTTTGTTTTGTAATTGTTTTGAATGGGGATGGGCCGCAGTAGGCGGGAAAGTTAACGTCATTGTCGTTGTTATTGCTGCGATCCCTACGTTGGCGACAGCGGCAGCGGCAGCAGCTGTACGAGCAACAGAAGGACGACGTCCTGGTCGCTCAGAGCGGCATTAGCTGCAACTGTTTTGAGTGCTCCTTCCGTTGTCGGTCTGTTCTTTATAGTCGACTACACCTCCTCCCAGCTTCTTCACCCACCCGGCATCCACCACCCGGCATCCACCACCCGGCATCCACCACCCGGCATCCGCCACTCGCCATCCGCCACCCACCATCCGCTATCTGCCTCTTTCGTCCGCTTGTCCGTCGGCTTTCAAGTGGCATTCGAGGGGCAGCTATTGTGCACATTATGACGGAACTTTGTGTCGCAGAATGCAAATATTTGAAAGGTAATTGAATATGAACTTTCACGCTCGAGGTTGCCCATAGTTCTCACGGCGTTGTTGAGTTAGTTTGGGTTAGGTTTGGTTTCATTGGGGACAAATCGAGCAAAGCCAACCAAGCAGGATGGATGGGAAAGCAGGGAGCATACCATGTTTACCTTTAAAGTGCTGATATCGCGCTTAAAGCGCTTCACTCCAATGTTTGCCAATCGGTTTACATGCTTTATTTACATGAGCCAAATGGTCAACATGACTGGAAAACCAAACCAAACCGAAATAGTTTCCATCTCTCTTCATCGCATTTCTCTGACTCTCTCTCACTCTGTCTCTCACTTCTCCCCTGTCGCTGTTTACACTACAAATTATACTGAATTTACACGGCCAACAACAATAACAATGGAAATATTTTCGAGTCCAAGGGCAACAAGATTTGCAAAGGCATAAAATGTGCATGCAATTTGATGTCCATCGCCATCATCGTCGCCATCCTCTCATTCCCCACGTCCACTTCCTCATTCACATAAATGTCAGTTTTCTTGCTGGCTGTGACGCAGGTGCCTCGAACAATAAATTTTGTTGAAAATAAACAATTATCCGGGCATGACTGACTCCTTCACATTTCCAACGAGTTCGAATATCATATTTATGCCTTGCCAAAGGCAAGTATTAACGCCAAACCTTAAAGTCCCTTACATATTTATGCAATGAAGAATACATGTGCTTTGTAAGTAATTCATGATTATGTATTGCTATAATAATTTCATTTACTCAAATATACATAGAGCTCTTGTAACTGAACATAAAGTGTTCACCTAATAGCAAATTTTATAGGAAAAATTGATAGTTTGATATGAATGCGCTTTTCATGTTTCACAATATACTTATTTGAGACAAGCTATTTATTCTTCTTTTCGAACTATGGTGATTCATATTTTATACGCTCTACATATAGGGTAAAAGAGTATTATAACTCTGTGCATCCAACAAATTTATGGAACAGGCAGAAGAAGTCATCCAGACTCCATAGTTTGTCTGCCTATCCGTCAGTCCGTATGAAACACTGGATGTCAGAGTATATATGTACATATGTATGTACATACATATGTATGTATATGTACTGCTTCCCAACTAAAATGGCGAAGTGGCAAGTGACGTTTTTTAATGGCAACACATTAGTCAAAACATTGACAATGCCTCTCTGAGTCATCATCCTCTGCGAATCTGTACAGCATCGGAAATTTTTGATTCAATATTTCAATGGTCTTTTTTGCGTCAACCAGCAAAGGGCGATTGTAACACGCACAGCGAGCCATCGCCTGTCTCGCCCATTGACACCCTTCAATCATTGCACGCCCTTTGCCTGCAACAAAGATTCGAGCGCCGGCATCGCTAGATTGCAATTAAAATCGATTTTCTACTTTGATCAACGCACTTTGATTACCAAAACTGTCTGCCATAGACCACCGCGTCCTCCAAAACACATCAATAGTCAAACCCGCTCCCTAACTGACTGGCAGCCTCTCATGTGTTGACGTCTATTGTCGATTTGTGTCTGTCAACGTCTGGGCAGGGTACGTAACGTTACAGAGCACTCCTGGCCTTTTTCGGCGGCGCTTGAAACAATTTTAATGAAATTAGAAATTTGTACGCATTGAAAGCGTCAAATTGATAGCGATGCCATTGTGCTTTACAAAGCATGGGAAAGACAAAGAGAGAATGGGAATGAGAATGAGAAAAACAAGGGGAGAAACAGTGAGAAAGGGATGGCCCGATTTGACCCTAGCACACGCTTCAGCTCACGGCTTGACGAGGCCTCATTATATGTCAATTGCAAACATTTTGTGACTTTGATTGTAGTCAACATTGACGTCTCCTCCTCATTCTCCTCCTACTCCATTTGGGCTGTCGACTTTTAATTCTTGTTCAATATCCAAAAATATGTAGTTAAATTTCACGATAGAATAAAAAGCTCATTAAAGTATTGAAAATATACTAGTATACGAGTATACTACACTAAGTTGCTGATGAAGTATGTAATTTTATTTATATCGACTTTTGATTGCTAGCTCTCCGGATATCTGTCAGTCCGTTAGTTAAGCTAATTATTGCCGTAAAGTCTGTAGCACCAAGTTGCAATGTTTAGGTGATAAAAAAGTAAGCAAATGACAAAAAACCTTCTTCAGAATGCGTCGGTGCAATTCTCTGTCTCTCGCTCTGCTTCTCGATCATTATAAATATCAACCAAACGCATTTGTACGTCAAATATAGAAGAAAAAGGAAAACAAAGTAACAAACGTACTATCCTATAGCATGCATATTGAATAGTATTTATTCATAATTACAAAGCACTTATGTGACAATAGAAATATACCGCAAATATTTAACACGTACAAACATTTCTAGATATGGTATATTCAAAATAAGATAAGGTATATTTGGTATAAAGATATAACATTGAAAAATATATCATAGGTCAATAGTTATTTGTTATTTACATATTTATGATGCGCTTCGCAATTTTTGTACTTACATTCATTTCACCATAAGATGAATGAATATTTATGTATGTATATATGTGTAAATACTTCTGAATATTAAAATAGTGAATTAACCGCTTATTTTCATTAATAATATAAACTAAGTGTGGGTCTAGAGACCTGGTGGGATGGCTTTACTGGCAAGATGAACAATATGTATTTTGCTTTGCCTTATGTTTATTGATTACTATATACTTATATTTAAAACTAAAAAGATGATCGAGAGATGAAAGCGGCAAAGACTCTGCAGTGGCGGCGGACGAAGCTGACGAAACTTATATAGGGGAGAGGGTGTCTCCTGGAGATGAACTCCCGTAATATCGATACTCGCGTGAGTTATCGAGTTTTGTTGATCACGAGAACTGAAAGGGGTTGCCACAGTACCCCCCTCCTAGAGTTCCAGTTGGGAAAGATACTTTGCTGGGAATCTGATTTGTCGTCCTGATCTTGACACTTTCTCGAGTGTCTGAGCAGTTGGCGCTGTCGTCTGCTCCTGTGTTGGAGGCGGTACGTCTTTGAAGATGTAAGCTGGTTTAAGTCGATCGATGGAAACCTTGTTTTCCTTTGTGTGGCCCTTGAGTGTAAAATATTTGTCGTGTTTTGTTACCACTTCGAAAGGACCCTCGTAGTTTGCTTCCAACGGGGTTTTCACTCGATCCACTCGAACGAAGACGTGGGTACAATGGTTTAGGTCCGGGTGGACAAATTCTTGCGGTGTATGATGGTGCACTGGCTTAGTGGTTGGCAGTTGAGACATGGTTTTTTGAAGAGCCTCGGTGAACTCGGACTCAGTGTGTTTTTGTGTGCTCGGTGCAAAAAATCCGCCTGGCACCCGTAGTGTGGTGCCATAAACCATTTCCGCAGGGCTCAGCCCGATGTCGCTTTTGATTGTTGTGCGTAGGCCGAGTAGGATTAGATGCAGGGAACTACTCCAGTTGATTGGATCGACGCATTTTAAAGCAGCTTTTAACGTTCTGTGCCAGCGTTCGATCATACCATTGGCTTGTGGGTGGTACGCCGTCGTCCGCAGGTGCTTAAAACCACAAATTTTGGAAAGCTCTTGGAATAATGTAGACTCGAATTGTCGACCCAGATCGGTTGTGATGTGAAGAGGAATACCGTACTGAGCGAACCAGCCCGATATCAGTGCGTTGGCTACAGATTTTGCTGTGATGTCTACTAAAGGAATTGCTGCGGGCCATCGTGAGAATCGATCGATACACGTGAGGCAGTATCGGTATCCGTTCGATGAAGGCAGCGGGCCGACTATGTCGATATTTATGTGTTCGAAACGGGTGTCGCTGGCGGTGTACTCTCCTAGTGGCGATTTGGTGTGACGTTGGATTTTGGCCTTCTGGCACGGGATACAAGAGCGTACGATTTTAGCGACATCCTTCGCCATGCGGGGCCAAACGTAGTGTTTTCCGACCAACTTGTTTGTTGCCTTAACTCCCGGATGGCTCAGCGAATGTAGGGCCTCAACCACGGTTTGGCGTAGGCATTTGGGCACAAACGGACGTGTATGGTTATTGGCGACGTGGCAGTACAATTGTTTGTTTGAGCCTGCAAGAGACAATTTTGTTAGTGAGATGGGTTTTTCGGCGTCAGACTTGAGTAGCGATTGTAGTTCCGCATCGTTTTCCTGTTCCAGTGCCATCTCGTCGAAGTTTATGTGTTTGATGGCATCGATGCGTGAGAGAAGATCAGCCACGTTGTTTTCTTCTCCAGAGATGTGCCGGATATCGGTGCTGAATTGGCTGATAAAATCCAGTTGCCGAGCGCGTCGAGGTGATGCTTTCTCGCTGTTTTGACTGAAGGCGTACATAAGCGGCTTGTGGTCGGTGAAAATAACGAAATTCCTGCCCTCCAGTGCGTACTTGAAGTGCAAAACGGCCTGATAGATGGCAGTCAGTTCTCTATCGTAGGTGCTGTACTTCTTTTGCGTCGATGTGAATTTCCTGGAGAAGAATCCCAGTGGTTGTGTCTGCCCGTTGATGACCTGATGTACTACGGCTCCCATAGCGTCGTCGGACGCGTCGGTGGTTAGAGTTAATTGTGAGTTTGGTGCCATGTAATTCAACAACGTAGCGTTTGCAAGCTCGTTCTTGCAGGCGGTGAATGCGTAGTCGGCTTCTGTAGACCAAAGTATCGGGGTTTTGTCGTTCTTTTTATTGCCTTGGATCAGCGTCTGGAGTATGTGCTGGTTCTCGGCTGCTCGTGGGATAAACGGCCTATAGAAATTAATCATACCCAGAAACTTTTTTAGGTCTTTAGCGATAAGCGGTTTTTTAAAATGCCGTATGGCTTCCACTTTGGCTTCGGATGGTTTTAAGCCGTGCTGACTGATGTCGTGTCCCAGGAATGTAAGTTGTGTCTTACCGAATTGGCACTTCTCAAAGTTTACGGTGAGATGTGCCTTCCGAAGGCGGTCGAGGATTGTGCGGAGGTGCGTCTCGTGCTGCGCCTCGGATTCTGAAGCGATCAAAATGTCGTCGATGTAAGCAAAAACGAAGTCGAGGCCTTGTATGACGTTGTTTATGTGACGTTGAAAAGTTTGCGCTGCGTTGCGCAGACCGAACGTCATGAACAAGAATTCGAATAGCCCAAAAGGCGTGATAATTGCTGTTTTGGGAATATCTTGTGGTTCGACAGGAATCTGGTGATATGCTTTTTGCAGGTCGATTTTCGAAAATATCTTCTTACCGTATAAGATGCTCGTTACATCCAGTATGTACGGAATAGGATATCGATCCGGCACGGTTACGTTGTTCAGTGCTCGGTAGTCGCCGCACGGACGCCACTCTCCATTTGCTTTCTTTACCAGGTGCAAAGGGCTGGACCAGTTGCTATTTGAGGGACGGCATATTCCTTTCTCGATGAGGTAGGAGAACTCGGATTGTGCAGCTTTGAGTTTGTCGGGCGCTAGTCGTCGGGCGCGGGCGTGAGTAGGCGGCCCGTTGGTCGAGATGAAGTGCGTTACTTCGGATGTTGCTGGCAACCGGTTCGAGTTGATCGTTGCGAGATCGCGATATTCGTGAAGCAATGTAGCGTATTGGTTACTCGTGTCGTAGGATAAAACCGCGTTGATTTTACGTTGGGGCGCGTGACATTTTGATTCCAGCAGCGTAGCCCGATCGATGAGTTTGCGTCGTTTCATATCGACGAGTAAGTCAAAATGTTGAAGAAAGTCGGATCCGATGATAGCGCAGTTGACGTCAGCTATCACGAAAGTCCACACGAAGTTTCGTCGCAATCCCAGTGACAATGCTATGCGTTTTTCTCCATAGGTTTGTATTTTCGTGCCATTGGCGGCGAAAAGAAGCTTTGGAGTGAGCATAGTTTTTGCGTTTTTGCAGGGTGGCATCACTGAAATGTCGGCGCCGGTATCGATGAGAAACTGTGTTTTGGAGAAATTGTCGTTGATGGCGAGGCGGGCAATTGTGTTGTGGTCTTCTTCGAATTTGTCCGCCGAATCCGAAGATTGATTTAGTTTTTTGGTTCGGATGCAAAAGAGCATGGTTGGCGACATTTCTTGGCGGCGTTACCAAATTTGCTGTGGTACCAACACATGTCTCCAGCTATGACGCTGTTGCGATCCGTTCGCAAGCTGTTCTTGCGAGAAAGGTTTCTGGAGAGCGCGTTGATTTGTTGTTCGATGCGGTCTAGACGATCGTCGGAAACGGCGCTGCTGGTTGGCGCCGGCTTGGCGTCGATGGTGCGTACCTGATGAAAATCACCGACTTCCATCACTTTATCTGCCAACTTAGCTAAGTTTGCTAGGCTGGCGTCCGATGCTTGCAAGATCGCTTGCACTTGTGTTGGTAAGCGCTGCAGCCACAGTGCTTTCAGAAAAGATTCTTGAACTTTGTTTGCGGCTAGTGCGTTTAACTCGTTGAGCAGTTGCGTGGGGCGCTTGTCACCAAGGTCGGTCTCCGATATTAACTTCTGGATTTTCTTTTGTTCGCTTTCGCAGAAGCGTTCCAGGATGCACGATTTCAAATTTTCGTACTTGCCTGTGCGTGGTTGGTTGACGATGGCGTCGGCAATTCGGGCCAACACCGGTGCTTCGATTGACGCTAGGATTGTGTTAAATTTCGTTTCGTCCGAGGTTATTCCCGCCAGAACGAATTGGGCTTCGATTTGCGATAGCCATAATTCTGGGTGTTCGGGCCAAAACGGCGGTATTTTCACAGCTACACGGTTGATAACTGCGTCAACACCGTGAGTAACGGTATCGTGAAAAACCTCGGCGTCGTCTTGTGGGGCGTCGTTGTTTGCCATTGTAAGCACCAGTACTCGTGTGTATATAGTGATCACGTCGGGGTCACCAATTTGCTTTGCCTTATGTTTATTGATTACTATATACTTATATTTAAAACTAAAAAGATGATCGAGAGATGAAAGCGGCAAAGACTCTGCAGTGGCGGCGGACGAAGCTGACGAAACTTATATAGGGGAGAGGGTGTCTCCTGGAGATGAACTCCCGTAATATCGATACTCGCGTGAGTTATCGAGTTTTGTTGATCACGAGAACTGAAAGGGGTTGCCACAGTATCAATCAATTTAGCCTTAAGGGAAATCTTTAATATCAAATTGTGGCTTCATTTTTCACTTATCTATTAACTGTTTCAACCGGTAAAAAGTTGAAAGGCGATGAATGAACGTTCGCAATTTGAGAAACCAAATAGCTAAGTCAAATCAATTTTAAAGTGTTTTGCACGTTTTCAAGATATACGATTCTCTTACCTCTTTTCGCACACCATTTGAAATAGTGTGTGTGAGTTAGCATCGGAATGTAAAAGCCTGAGCGAGACAGAGAGAGAGAGAGAGAGAGAGAAAAAGAGAGAGAGAGAGAGAGCGAGAGAAATAAAAAGAATGAAAATGGCCAACGACCAGGCCAATAAATTTAGCTAAAGCGACGCATCAATAAACCGTTAAATAGCGGTAACAATTTCTTTGGTTTCGTTTTGGCCTTTTGAAGTTGGCGACCCTGATTTATGTGTCTCTGATGTCTACGATTTTTCAACCCTGGTAATTTGATTTTTGCATATTTGTAGCCAACTAACCGTGCCCGTTTCCATTCCTGCTTCATTGCCTTCTCCCAAGCCAAGTAATATTGCCATCTCGATTGCCATCCTCCTTCTTCTCTGGTCGAGCTGGTCTCCATGCCATTTTGGGAATTTGATTTGTATCTTGGTAATGGAATTTGCCTGTGCCAACTGCTAGGTATCCCATCTGTTGACATATGAGTTTTTTCATCTTTCACGTGAGCTCAAATTCTAGTGACACATGCAATTGCATTGTGTAACGCCACCTGGCGGTCAGATTGAAACTGCGACATCTCATCGATGCCTGAATTTCGATTTGTTTTTTTTTATCTTCTTGAGTATGCTAACAAAATATGTCACAAGTTTGTCATTAAAATGCTATATCTCGTGCAATTTAGAATCTTGTAGTTCTCGACCAACTTGACTCATACATATTGCTTTTATTCTATAATCTAAATTGAACAATACAGATGCCAATGGAGCAATAAATTGTTTGACTTTCAGCCTCAAGATGATATCTGGTTCATTTTCTAAGGTCAACAGTGATGACGAGCAGGACTTAGTACCTTTCAGTGATTGTTTGAACTGTCCAATAGTTGAGGAACCGCGAATCCACTTAGTTAGCTACTCCAAACGATACACCGATGTTGCTCGACTGCTACGCCTTAAATTCATTGCTCAGGTTTGTCCCAAACTGCGTGTGGAGGCGTTAGAGCTGGCCATAAATCATGTGAAGTCTACATATAATGTCAAGATGTACGAGGAGCTATACAAGATACACTCCATGGAAGTTGAGCGCAGTGTCAAATCGTCTAAGGCAATCTCCAGCTCAAATACCTCGATCGACACAATGCCAACGTGCAGCACATTCCAGCCAAATAGCGCTCCTTGCAAAGCGCTGCCCTATGATTCCTACTGGGTGGAGGACAATACCATGGAGGCGACGCTGCTGCTGCAGGAACTCGATGCCGAGCTGAACTTCAAGAAATCGAATTCGGGCAGCACATATGTTAGACGCATTCTTGAAGAGATTGGTGATTACCATGTGAAGAGTGGTAACTTGCACTTGGCTATCAAATATTACGCTCGAACTCGTCCCTATTGCACCAGTAGCGATCATGTAATCAACATGTTTCGCAACCTGATAAGAGTCTCCATCTATATGGCAAACTGGTGGCATGTTTTGAGCTACATTGACGAGGCCAAACATTATGCGTCTGGCTTCCAAAATCTTGCACAAAGTGTGCCTGCTCAACTGAGCTGTGCCGCAGGCCTGGCTAATATTGGTCTCAAGATCTACAAGACAGCAGCACATTGTTTCCTTCTGACACCATTCGATCATTACGACTATCACGATATCGTTGCGCAACAGGACGTGGCATACTATGGCGGTTTGTGTGGACTCGCAACCTTGGACATCGAGATGCTGCAGTTGAGCTGCCTAGAGTCAGAGACGTTCAAGCCCTTTATTGCTATCTCGCATAGGATATGGGACTTAATTGTCAACTTCATTAGCGGGGATCTAGATCATTGTGTCAAACAGCTTCAGGAGATTGAAAGTCATGTGCGGTTAGATGTCTATATGGCACCACATGTTGATGCGCTTTATGGAAAGATCAAGGCCAGGATGCGGGATAGAAAAAGTTCGATTACTGAGCGAATTTAATGTTAAAGATCCACGAAAAGATTTGTATGAAATGTGGTAGAGATACAATACACATCGGATATTATAATTAATTAACATATTTATTATTATTATTGCAGAGTGTCTATTAAATATGTTTTAATTATTACATAATTAATTCACTTTTCGCTAAACATACCAGGTGGTGTTATTTATTTATGTTCAATATGTTGCTCCCAAAATATTTGAGCACTAAACAAAAAACACAGTTTTTAAGCTTTTTCCTAAAGTCATGTGAGGAGCGACCTGAATGATGCAAAGTTTTTAGTTTCCTTAGTTTTCCCTTGCGTTTCTTTTGGGTTCACCCTTTTACAATTTTTGTTACTTTTTTTGTCGAGAAAACATATTTTCTGGTGCTACCGACAGAGAGTGAAAAGTAAGCCAGGCAATAATTACGAGCACGGAAGCAAAGCAGAAAAGAAAACTTGTCATTGAGAATACGTGGCATCTTTAATGTTGATATAAAATAAATATAATTTTATTACTTACTTTGCTTACATTAACAATTTATCTAACTAGCTACCATCATTAAAATCTAAGAGATACTTCCTCTGTATGATATGGTGAATTTTAAGTCGTATCTGGACTCAAATTATTATTTTTAGTATAGTTCCTTTACAGTGTATGGCCCATTATCTCTGGGATTCCTTGAGATAGTCATATTCACTCTTTATCCGGAGGAATAGTAAAACTGTAGGAATGAAGCATTTGCAACCCCTTAGGGAATATATTTTCCAAATCAGCGTCAACATTTGAGATATTTATACATATTCTTTTGTCTCTCCGTCCTTCAGTTCATACACGCGAAAAAATAGTAAAACTATTCTAAACAAACAAGTAAGAAACCTACAGTTGAGATTGCTCGACTGTGAGATACCCGCTACCTATTCGGTATTTATTTTAAAATATACTAAATTAATATACTACAAAAAATACCGCAAATATGCTATAGGTTCTATTTGGTTATTGATAAGTACAACATTCCAAATATACCATAGAGTGCGAAATATACCAGATTGAACTGGGTTGTATTTTCGTCAAGCAGAACCTTACACCGCATCATTCCATAAGTAGCTGGGTGTAAGAGAGTGACGGCTAATGAAGACGCGTCCTATATCATGTGGCAATGATTTTGGTAAATTTATCGAAGAAGTTCGATATCGATGTTAATCACCTGAATATTCCACATTATTTCAAAATTAAAAAGCCAAGTTCGAAAAATTAAGAGAAATAGACAAAGGCATAAGAAAATGTTTAAGGAAAATCGCCAAGACGATAAATTGGATCACTCTGTGTAGAAATATGATCGTTGCAGAGCGAGTTGCTCGTTATGTTGTAAAACGGAAATAAGTAAAGTTAATTCAAATAAAATGTTCATATACTTATACTTTTTGAATGCCCTCAGTGTCGTATAATTGATAGAATAGCTCAATTTCGGTTGATTTGTTTTTATTGCCTTTAATATTTACTTCTTCCTCTTCTTGAAAATAGGTAGTCGAGTGCGCTCGACTGTGAGATACCGAGCCCACTCGACTGTAGCTTTCTTGTAGCATTTAGTTTCTCTGTTGTTGTTTCCATTTTCAAAAAAAAAAAAAACAGAATAATAGATCATTAGTCGGTTACAAATCTTTAACGATTTACAATAATAAAGCTATAATTTTTAAATTGCAAGATGATTTCTTTAACATCCTGCATTAGGATTTGATTTTTGCAAGAGTTTTCTAAAGACGCGACACTGTGCGACAAAGCACATCTGTCACTTCAACAGGATCTAAGGCTGCTCCTAGCCATGTTTGTCCATCCATCCGTTCAACATTTTGCCTGCACTCCTCATACCATTGAGCAGCACTCAAAAGATTGTCGCAAAATCATAAAATCTTGCATAGTTGAAGCGATTTTTATGAACTTTTGAAAAGTTGCAAGAGAAGCACAAGAAGCCAACTTCACACCACTTGTAACGAGCTTAAAGATAAGATAAAAATGTCTATAGAAATGAAGAATACGCTGAATGATGTACGCAGCCAATTTGCTGTTTCAGTTTGGAACAGAAGTTTCCAGAGGGAAATTAAAGTAGACGAAAATAAATAATTTTTACGTTTTATACATTATTTAAAACACATTTTTATCTGTCTTAATCAAAATTAATGATAATTCAAATACCTTAGTGTAAAAAGTATATGCTAGTTTACTTATATTTTCTTAAAAGCTGACATGGGGAAATTTGTATTTTTTCTTCTTATACTCCACTCTTCTTGGGATTCATTTTTTGTTCCATTTAAAAATAAAAAGGAAACTTGCGAATGTCATAGACATTAAGTAAGAGACAAATCAGTGGGACCTAAGAATATTTTTAGGTCAGCGGAATGTGAGTAAAATGGATTTTAAATACTTTTGGAAGAAAGTGAAGAATACTAATATTGATTTTAAGGTAGATATCTTGACCATGGTGCAAGATTTGCACAGTTTTATCTATAAATAGTAATACCACATGGCCAAGTCGAAGATTACAACATGTAGACATATTTTCATTTTTAAATAAATATTTTATGCTGATTATAAAGCGTAATTTTGAGAGAAACATTTGAGCGCTTTATCTTCCGGTACTATTCTTACCATAAGAAGTGGAAAGGAGATCAGAAAATATATATTTAAAAACTTTCGTGGTCAACCATGGTAAGATTGTATATTGAGTTAATTCGTTTCGTAATGTCGTTTAAAAATCGTCGTTCAAGTCCTTTTAGATATTTTTAAATTAAATTCGCTTTTAAACATGAGGCAACAGCTTGCTCAACAAATGAATACTTTTTTACGTTGACTTCCGCTGAAACACGGAAAACTAGGCAACAATCTTTGCGAAAGCCAAGCCCGATTACGTGTCCACAGGTGGGGCTAGGGCTGAAATTGAAGCAATCAAGAATATTTGAACAGGTTTTAAGTGTAGATGGCCAAAAGACTAAATTAATAAAAATTTTTAATTACTTCACAATTTTCGAAAGCGATCTTAACAAACATCAGGTGTGCACTAATTATTAAGCCAATCAGAATAGAAATTTATACTATCCAGCTGAGCTATAAATTAATTTTATTTTATTTCAACTGCATATAGAGAAATTCTTGAAAGTTGCATTAAACAAGTAAGAAAGCTACAGTCAAATGTGCTCGACTGTGAGATACCCGCTACCCATTTTTAGTAAAGGCAAAATATTGCAATATTAATTTTATAATATACCAAATTAAATACAATAATTTGTTTGTGATTCCTGAAAATTTGGTTACGATAAGATATCAAATTGTCGAAGTTAAAAAATAAATACTTTTTTTTTTTGCCCATACCACCTACTTTCTAGGGGTCTTATGTTATGACAATCTGGGATAATTTTAACTCTATAGTATATCTCGAATGTAGCACTATATTAATATACCAAATATATAATTTGGTATTTTTGGTATATTATTTTGGTATATTTTGAGAAAAATACCGCAATATTTTGTTGTTTTTTTTTTAAGCACATTTGACTGTAGCTTTCTTATTTGTTTTTAGTTGAACTTGAAGCAACAAAAATTTGATTACATGTTTATTTTTATAACTTTGTGCCGGCAGGAAATGTATTTAACAGGTAGAAGGAGGCATCTCCGACCCTATAAAGTATATATATTCTTGATCAGCGTCAACAGCCATGTCCGTCTGTGTGTCTCTCCGTCCGTCCGTGTGAAACACTGGATCTCAGAGACTATAAGAGATAGAGCTATAAATTTTCGACAGTATTTGTTATGTTTGCACGCAGATCAAGTTTGTTTCAAATTTTTGCCACGCCCACTTCCACCCCCGCAAATCAAAAAAATCGAATAACAAGCGTAATTTTAAAGCTGGACTTGCGAATTTTGGTATATACAATATAATATAGTAGTTATGATTCCTGAAAATTTTATGGCGATCAGATAAAAATTGTGGAAGGTATTAAAGAAATACTTTTGTATGGGCAAAAACGCCTACTTACTAGGGGTCTTAGTTGCTTTGGCTGAAAATCTGGTATATTGTGCAGTCTATGGTATATTTTGAATGCGGCACTATATCGATATACCAAATATACCATTTGGTATATTTTTAGTATTGTTGTAGTATATTCGGTATATTTTGAGAAAAATACCGTAAAATATATTTCTTTTATTTAAAATGGGTGCGGGTATCTCACAGTCGAGTACACTCGATTATAGCTTTCTTCCTTTTTTTTTAATCGGATTTACAATATTTATTAATAAAAATTTTGGATGTTATTAAAGAAATACTTTTGTATGGGCAAAAACACCTGCTATGTATGTATTGTATGTATGCGTATACGTATATACATACTCGCCTATATTAGTATCTGTATGCATAGAGGGTTCATAAGCAATGCGATGGCTCATGTGGTAGAGTGCAAGTCGAGTATGTTGTTGTGCTCCGAGCCCGCTCGAGGTACAAACTTTTTTTTTTTTACTACCCGGTCGGTGGTGCTCGAGTTCAAATCCCGATCGAGAATACATGCATATTTATTTTTAATATTTGAGATTATTACCGTAATATTTTGCTTTTATTCAAAATGGGTAGCGGGTATCTCACAGTTGAGCACACTCGACTGTATCTTTCTTACTTGTTTTAATACCTCACATTCTTATTATTAAATTCATATTAGAAAATGTGGTAGCGCTGACCTTGACTACGAAAATCTCAATCGACGTGGTGACAGCACTTAAAGCCTGTGGAATAAAAGCGAATCATTCCGCTCAAAATTTGGCAGCGAAATGGAATTGGGGCGGAATGGTGCGAGAGCGATTTCTGTAGCAGCCCCCATATAACAAAGTTTCTTCTTATTGGATCGACTATTATTGTTGTGTAGTCTCAAGCAGCATGCCATGCTGCATTTGAAACAAAGACATGTGTATTTGTAGACTACAAAAGAAAAACAGTGACCACATCTATATTCTCAAAGCAAAAACAAATATACATATTTCGATGCTAACATTGATTTTTCAAACAGAGCTCATCTGCATTTTCAAAAGCAAAGTTCGAAAGCAAGTACAAGTACAAGTTCAAGTATGTTGAGTATAGTTACTCACATATGTATGTATTAGAGTAGATTTTCATCTGCATATGCAATAGCAATGAGTAAATCTAAAAAAAAACTATGGACTTGCTGATTGAGATATGAAAACCCCCTAGGTTCTGTTGTGGCTGTAGTTTTGTAGCAAGTCTCTAGTTATAAAAGATATTGTACATATTTTGCTATGAGGGGCTATCTTCATAATTAGTCACAGTAATTATTTTAAACTTACTCACACAGTGGTATCGTGTATCTCAGACATGAAAAGAGTTCTTACTGATTTGCTTTAAAAAAATTCTGATTGCTAAAAAGATATGTTGACTGTCAAGGTGACGGATTCTCGACTAGTAATAAATGTGTATAACATAAAGTGAAATATTTGTTAATTTAGAATGGAAGCGGCACATGTATCAGGATGCCAGATTGTGTCGCAACTTGTTAGAATAGGCATAGTTGCAGCTGTAACCTATTATTGTGTCAAATGGTTAGTCAATTCTATGGACCCCACCAACAAGGCGAAGAATAAGGCCAAGGAGATAGCCCAGAACCAATTAAAGAAACTGAATGGCATGGTGGATAAAAGCTGCAAGCTGAAGCTTAGCGACTTTAATAGCTACGAACTGATGATTGCATCACACCTTGTTGCTCCATCGGACATTGAAGTCAGCTGGGCGGACATTGCTGGTCTGGACACAATCGTGCAAGAGTTGCGCGAATCGGTTGTTCTGCCAGTACGGCACAGTAATCTCTTCCAGCATTCACAGTTGTGGCGGCCGCCAAAGGGAGTTTTACTCTACGGTCCACCTGGATGTGGGAAGACGCTCATTGCTAAGGCGATTGCTAAAGAGGCATGCATGCGTTTTATCAACCTGGACGTGGCGGTGCTCACGGACAAGTGGTATGGCGAGTCTCAGAAGTTGGCTGCCGCCGTCTTCTCGTTGGCTCATAAGTTGCAGCCCTGCATAATATTCATTGACGAAATTGAATCGTTTTTGCGAGTGCGGGCTACCGCAGATCACGAGGCGACGGCTATGATGAAGACACAGTTTATGATGTTGTGGGATGGCTTAATCAGCAATTCAAGTTGTTCAGTACTCGTGCTGGGCGCCACGAATCGTCCACAGGATCTTGACAAGGCAATACTGCGGCGCATGCCAGCGCAATTTCACATTGGGCCACCATTAGAACGACAGAGATTAGCGATTCTACAGCTTATTTTACAACACGAACAGCTGAGTTCCTCAGTGGATCTGAAGCGATTGGCCACTCTGACGTCTGGTTACTCGGGCTCGGATCTGAGGGAGCTTTGCCGTCAAGCTAGCATCAATCGAATGCGCGGTCTTTTGTCTAAAGACATTAATACTGATCACACGCAGCAATTGGATGAGAAAGCATTAGTAATCAGTATGGATGATCTTCTGAAATCAGTGGTCACCATGAAACTGTCAAAGCTGCGCACCGCCTGCACCTATCTAGCCAGAAATTTAGAGCTCGACTAACTGCTCAGTTATCACCATATAAAATACATCAAAGTAAATTATTTCGTTTTAAAATTCCAACTTTTGGTATTAACCAAATTTTCGAAAATTTGATATTAAAATTAAAAATTGACTTGTGTTTTTATACGATATTTTTTATTCGAGATGATTCGATATGTAATGGTATATTGTATCAATAAGAAGCCAATTAGAGTCCGCTCGACTATGAGATACCTTCTACCAATTTTCAAGATAACCAAAAAAAAAATATATCATATTAATATATTAATAATATATTCGATATAATTGCATTCATTATGTACAAATTACACTAAATAATTTCCTTTATGTTCATAAATCGAGGTGTGTAAAGAAATGAATACATCACCAACCATATATGTAGGCACTTACATATGTTAGGTATTAAGATAAATGCATTCATATCTAGCACCATAGTACTACTGTACAGTAGTTCTCCGAAATAAGAAACTGCAAGAAAAATTAAATTTTTAATAAAATAAAATTTTTTAGTGCGCATTAATCTTGACATACATGACAGACAAGTCTGTTAAACACAAAAAAATGTGTGCTGTTTCAAAAGCTTGTGGTTGTAATCTTTTTATGGTTATGTAGAGTCTGCTTCTGAGGCAAAATATGTACATGTGAATGAATATTATTATCAATGTTCTTAATCTGATCAAATGATTAATCCCTTTACATAAGCATGAATTGAGAACTCATTGACGACTTTTCCTCGAATAGTTGATGAGAACAGCGTGCTAAATAGTGATGCATAGATGCAACACATGAGTGCATCGAATTAGTTAAACAGAATTTCTACATAATGGAAGTAAACCACATAAATTATTATACCCGCACCCATAGGGTTGAAGGGTATTATAACTTTGTGCCGGCAGAAAATTTATGTAGCAGGTAGAAGAAGGCATCTCCGACCCTATAAAGTATATATATTCTTGATCAGCATTAATAGACGAGACGATCTAGCCATGTCCGTCCTTCCGTCTGTGTGACTGTCCGTTCGTCCGTATGAAACACTGGATCTCAGAGACTATAAGATATAGAGCTATAATTTTTCGACAGCATTTGTTATGATTGCACGAAGATCAAGTTTGTTTCAAATTTTTGCCACGCCCACTTACGCCCCTGCAAATCAATAAAATCGCATAACAAGCGTTATTTTTAAAGCTAGAGCGAATTTTGGTGTGTACAATAAAAACAATAGTAATTATGATTCCTGAAAATTTGATTGCGATCAGATAAAAATTGGGAAGCTATTAAAGACATACTTCTGTATGATCAAAAACGCCTACTTACTAGGGGTCTTAGTTGCTTTGGCTGACAATCTGGTGTATTGTACCATTCGGTATATATTGCATGTAGTGGTAATGCAAATAACAACAAAAATTTCGGAACATCACTCTATATTTTAGTAAAAATACCGTGTTCGCATTATTTGGTTTTTAAGAAAAAATGGGAAGTAGGCATCTTATAATCGAGCAAACTAGATGGTTGCTATCTTAGTTGTTTTTAATTAAGTATATAAATTAATGTTAATTCTAGATGTAGAAATATTTTTCAGCGTAAGCTTTTGCCTCAGTCTATTCAATATTTTTAACATTTCATAGCATGCATGAAATGTTCTCGCCCGTAAAAACATAAGAGATAGAGGGAGAGAGAAAGAGGGAAAGAGAGAGGGAGAGAATGAAATAAATAAGTGGTCTAATACGGACAGAAAGGCAGAGAAGGAATAAGGTGGAAAGTGAGGGATGTAAAGAAATAAAAAAAATTAAATTACATTTTGGATCTTAAAATATTAAATACTCTATATGAATAAATAAATGAATAAATTTATTTTTGGTGTAGATATTTCAGTTTAATTTATTTCGATGTGAATTTGATTATAATTTCGAATCCCATGATTTTTGAAGAGAATTAAAAAAAATATATGGTAATACCAGATGATATAAAAAACAAATAATAATCCCCGAGATAATAATAAAGATTGAAAAGCTAACCGTCCAAATGAATATT
Organism: Drosophila kohkoa; assembly: GCA_019972355.1. Lineage (NCBI taxonomy): Eukaryota > Metazoa > Arthropoda > Insecta > Diptera > Drosophilidae > Drosophila > Drosophila kohkoa. The sequence continues at coordinate 1,549,701 of BJEL01000057.1, read as the reverse complement.
CGAGATAACATTAAATTCTATTTTATATGCTGTGAGATCCCTGTCACTAACAAAATGAATAAAAGGGATGCAAACTTAAGAGCAAAGTTATAATACCTCTTGCAAGAGTATAATAACAACAGCTACGACAACAGCAAAAATCTTTTATGTAAAATTGAATATTCATAAGTTGTTCCACATAGCAGTAGCATGAGTAACAGGAATTGGAGGAGTAGCAGTAGCAGCAGCAGCAGCAGCAGCAGCAGCAGCAGCATCAGAAGCAGCAGGAACAAGAGCAGTTCAGGATAAAGCAGCTGTAAAGCCTAACATTCGTTGTTGTTTTTGGTGTTGTTATGGTATGCCTGCTCTGCTGGTCGGTCGGCTCACTGTACACTGCACACTGGCAGTTGATTGTTTTTTTGTGTAGTTGTGTTTGGCTGAGTGAACCTACAGAAGCACACACACAAACAAATTCGCTCTTACATGCACATATAAAAGTTGTCGTTGTTTGCTATTTTGTCATGCAAATTGTATTTATTGCGGCGAAAAAGCAACAACAGATGTGGGGACGACAGCAGCAACAACTACAAAAACTACAACAACTGAAAGACAACGCCACGCAGTTGTAATTGTTTGCTATTTGGCAGAGTGTGCATGCAGCACTGCACAATGGCAAATTTGATCAGTTTTGGTGTCATTCATTAATAACTCGCAAGCGACTTTTACAAATATTTTTGTAAAGTAAGCTCGTTGTTTTTTGTTTTATTTTTTTTTTGTAAAAATAATTTTATTTTAGTTTATTTTACTTTTAGTTTCTGATAACCTCTAAACAACCACTGGCGACGTACTTATTTTTTAGATTGAATTATCTGTCATATTTTATTGTAAAATGTATGTATTCGTTTACCAATGGCACCTCATTCACTAGTAATCGACAGGATGCTTTCTAAAAAAAAAAACGAGTTGTTACAACAAAAAGGCAAAATTGCACATTGAGACTGGATTTCTGAATTGATGATTTCACAACACAGCTTTAAACACAAATTTAACACATTCATATAATCAATTTCTTTAACAATTGAACTCTATTTCCAAACGATATTCATGCTAATTTCACCAAGTAAACAAATTGCTGGAAAAAGCAACATGTTAATATTAACAGATAGTGGGAATGGACATCCATTTCAAATTTCAATGTGCTGGCAATAGCGATATTTTATCACTAGACTGTTAAGTGAAAATTATGTTTATGACAAAATATCCCAAATTTGCACGGGACAAATTTCCCATAGTCCAATGCTATTATGGTACTATGTACATATACGCGTACACATATATGTGTGTGTGCGCTTCTGAATGTGAAAGGGAGTGTGAGTGTAGCCGCTGTGTTGTACATACATATGTATTCATGTATATATGTCCACAAGAAAATTGACTGTCATTGCTTTCGGTACTTTGGCACGCATTTCTTGAATTCTTTGAGAAGAAATCATATGTTGGACAGCGAAACTTTTGTACCATAAAATCAATAGTATCGAGAACCTTCTGAAGATCCCTAGTAGAGATTCTGTCGTTTAGGGGAGCGTGTTCGTTGTTGTCGATTTTGAGAATCTTACCTTTCTCTCCGTATATCTCAGACTGATTAGTCGCAACGTTCATTAGTTGCAGCATGGAAAAAACAGTTGCATTTTTTTTAAAATAATAATACAAATACTCTTTGGAATAATTATTATTTGAGAAAGTGCAATTTAAGGTTTTACCCAAACTTTTTTATGACTTTGTCTTCCCTAAGCGTAGATCAGCAAGATCGCTGTCCATTGATTTCTTTGTAAATAAATACATTTTCCTATTCTTATCAGGATAACCCATGTAAATTCTTCGATTACCGGAAGTTCTCTTCCACCATAACTTATGGCTATGCACCCTGGACCTACAAAAATGTCCAGATGGAGTTGATATTGTTGATATTACTACTGACATTATTTACTCTGTGAATAATTATAGTCAGGGCCACTTGATGGTATTGCTGTTAGGAAATCAACATCCAAATAATCACAATGGAAATCTTTTTTATATTAAGTCATCATTCCATGATATGTTTATTGTGTTGTATATATAGAAGAGCACTTGCTATTCTCAAGGTCATATTAACTTAACAGAATTTAAACTAAACATATCAAGGAAGATTTCCCATATACGTATATATGTACAATATACATACATATAGTAAAAGTGGAGTATGTACATAACATATATTCCACCAAGGAGATGCGCTAATTTGATTTGCAGTCACAAAATTTACGATTGCGTTGTGGCCACTTTTGGTTTATGACGGAGTCGTAAAACCAAACACAACCCGTTGGCCAGACGAGGCCACTCAGTTGCCTACTTAAAGTCATAATTGTGCCAATTGCGAGTTTCTCACAAGCCCGCAATGCCTTAAAATCACCATAGCCCATGGGTTAGCCTGAAGTTACAATCAATTTACAAACAGCAATCATATAGACACACAGTCGATAAATTTTAATGCGGCACACTAAGAAGACATAGAGGAGGTGGTGGTGTGTGGAAATCCTGCGCAGGCTAATTCCTAGTTGACTATTAACATAATCCTCTCAGAGGAGCACTGTCTGTGAGAACGAGGTATACAAATGCATTAAAGTTTTTCAGTATCTTCGTTTGGAAGGCAACTGATGACTTTGATGAAAACTGTCATGAGAATGAGTTTCGAAATGAGTCCTGGAATGAATTTCGAAATGAGAATGAGAATGCGAATGCGAATGGCAACGTGTGGCAAATAAAACCCAGAATCATAAAAGCAGCCAAGAATTGTGTTTGCAAGTTGAACACTGACGCGAAAGTTATGAGCGTATTTGAGGATTCATTTGGAGAAACGATGGCTCAACCCAGGGTTTAGTTTATAGTCAGCAATTTAGCAATTGTTCTTGTTTTGGGAAATTGAGCTTAAATTGGAGAGGTGTGTGTCAACTATTTTGGGTTATCTTTGCTTTGTTCATTGAAAAAGCTTGTAATAAAAGATACATTTGCATTTAACAATACAATTTCACTGGAAACACCATGTCTAATTTGACTTAACTACATAAATTATTTGTTCGATATCTATTATTGTGCTGTGGATGACGACAATTGTTTCAAATAATTGTAAGTGGCTTTTTGCACATTTTATTGCATTATTAATTAACTGCAATTGGGTAATCAAATTGAATATTACCGCTGTCATCGAGTGGCTGAAAGAGCACTGTCATTAAATTATTTTAATTACATTCATAATTTAATTGATTTTAATGTTGTGGCTGCAATACATTCTCCACTCCTGTCGAGTTCATTGTAACCAAACCCCCCCATGGCTTAGAATAATTGCTGACATTTGACATTAATTAAACTTTGCATGCGAACTTTAAATATTAAATTGCGAAATGCATTCGTTTGCCTCTTTGCTGTTATTCAGTTTTGTGTCTCATTTTTTCGATTCCTATAACTAATTTTATTATTTCACATTAATCATATGCCGCATGTTAATAATTATTAATAGCCAATAGCCGCACAGCCAATTGCTAATTTAAGCCATAAAATTGCAACAACATTTGCATAAAAATACCTTGATTTATGGCCCATAGCAACAAAAGCAACTGTAGAAAGAACACCAACAACAATAACAAGTTCATTTAAAAAGTATACAAAAAATTTTGCAGAATGCAAATAAAAAATATAAATAGCAATTAATTATTTGGTAGTTAACTTTATGACACAAGTTCATACCCAAATTTGTATACTCTACAATTCAAATTAGAACTTATGAAAGCAAATTGGGAATAGTCTAGGCCGATGATATAAATATTTTATAATAAATGTAACAAAATAGCTTTTACATGAATCCGATAATTGTTTTATTTTACAACAAGCCAATAATACAAAATCGGTCTGAATTGTTATTATTTCCACTTCTCACTTCATAAATGCTAATGCATTCTTTTAGTTCTAGGAGAACCTTAAAACGTATATTTCACTGAAGTTCGTTCTTAAAAATGCTATCAATAAGTAAGTTAGATATTCATAACAATAAAGTGAATACGTGTCACCCAATAGAATTATATGTATATGATATTTATTAAACCTTACTCACAAGTCAACGTCAACAAATGAATAAATGGAAGAGGTTGCGTAGTTAAGGGTATTTTCAGACTCTCGTTTGAACGGTCTGGTGGCCATTTACTGCATTTGGTGCAGCGAGTCAGACTCTTCATGCTAGTTCTGTTGGTCATTAAATGCATCTGCGTTGAACGAACGAAAAAATAATATAAAAGGAATGGTACTGGGACTATCAAGGGGCATGCGGGCTTGCGGTGGAGGAAGTGCTAGTTCCGCTCTGAACATTTCTATTTCCTTTGGCCATTTCTAGAATTTGCATATTTCATACCACAATGTATAATATTCATATTTATAAATCTTTTAACTGCACAAAACACAAACGGGACGCATCAAAAAGCCAAAGGACAGAAGTGAAAAATGTGCAAATAGGAAATGAAAACGTAAAAAAACGATGGGAAAAATTACACTTTTCGGTACATAGAAAACTACAAAAATACCCTTTCAGGCAGAAGTCAAGTTGCTATTTTGTTAATTGCTTTGTTTTGTATGTTGTGTCGACATAAAATTGGTATTTCAATTTTTCGCAACTTAGCGGAAAATTTCATAAATTCATCTCTTAGCTGAGTACTATTGATAGTATAGGTAAAGGTATAGGTATAGTCAGTTCTCGTGATAGGGTCTAACATGAGCTGGCTGCTTCTTTGAAAGCAAATTTGAATACCCTCTGCGAGGGTATAAAATAAATATATATGTATGTATGTATATGCATACATAAACGAAAAACCTGAAATGAGCGAAAATAAAATGAAGCAGTCGAAACAACAATAACATTCGCCTTCATATTCACACTTTGCTCATAAAAAGGAGACATAAAAATGTGTTGCAAGTCCGAGTTGAATGAATGAATACGAGTATGACTTTACCACACACACACACACACACACACACAGATACATAGACTCTACGGCAGTCCAAGGAACACACAATAAAAATACTTGCCTGGCATAGTTATGGGCAAGCTGAGCAGTCTCTGGCATGGCGCTGTGATTTTTCATTTTACCACCCGGCGTAGTTCTTCTCTATCCTCTATCACTTCTTACCACCACCTTCATCTCCGGAATCCAAATCCGTCTGCGTTTCCGGTTGTCGTCTCCACCGACTCGGCTTGCGGCAACAGTTGTGTCAACGACGGTCCGAACACTAAGGCAAAAAAAGGAATGCGTGCCTCATGCAACTGCAAACCAACAATTACAAGTGAGTTGGTTGCATTTAATTTAATTTTTGGACATATTTAGTTTGCTTTTTAAAAATTGCTAAGAAATTTTAAATAATTATATGGCGCCAAAATTTGTAAGTGAAATAATCAGCTGATTTCCATCGTTATCGCTCTTTTTTCGATAAGTATACCAAAATATTATCCAAAATATGGCCACCTTTTTAGAATCAATGCCGATCAATGATGCGGCTTCATTAGCCGTCCCTCTCTTACACACAGCCTACTTAATGCAAATTTCAATGATGCAATTTAGTCTAATAGCGTATTTACATTGTATTATTTACAAAGACACAACTTATAATTTTTATACCCGCTACCCATAGGGTAGAAGGGTATTATAACTTTGTGCCGGCAGGAAATGTATGTTATGTAACAGGAGGCATCTCCGACCCTATAAAGTATATATATTTTTGATCAGCGTCAACAGCCGAGACGATATAGCCATGTCCGTCTGTCCGTCTGTCCGTATGAAACACTGGATCTCAGAGACTATAAGAGATAGAGCTATAATTTTTCGACAGCATTTGTTATGTTTGCACGCAGATCAAGTTTGTTTCAAATTTTTGCCACGCCCACTTCCGCCCCCGCAAATCAATAAAATCGAATAACAAGCGTAATTTTAAAGCTAGAGTTACGAATTTTGGTATATACAATAATAACTATAGTAGTTATGATTCCTGAAAATTTGGTTACGATCAGATAAAAATTGTGGAAGTTATTAAAGAAATACTTTTGTATGGGCAAAAACGACTACTTACTAGGGCTCTTAGTTGCTTTGGCCGACAATCTGGTACATTGTGCCGTCTATGGTATATTTTGAATGGTGTGCTGTATCGATATACCAAACATACCATTTGGTTTTTTTTTAGTAGTTTTTAGTATTTTCGGTATATTTTGAAAATAATACCGCAATATTTCGCACTTATTAAAAATGGGTAGCGGGTATCTCACAGTCGAGCACACTCGACTGTAAATTTCTTACTTGTTTTGTATTTGATTTATTTTTCAAAAAACCAGTTACAATTCCAGTACAATTTTTGTTTCTGCAAAGTCTCAAATAGTTCAGTATAGTCGATGTTTCATGTGATTAAAATATATTATTTTCCATCTGTCTATTTTTTGATTTGTATGTAAATTACAATTTTGTTTATGATATTACTGTTTATAATAACTAGACATTTTGCTTGATTTTCGTATCCATTGTCGAAAATTAATAGGATAAATTTTTCCTGTGGTCTTAAAATATTTTAAGCTAAAGCGTTGTTCCCAGATGAGAGGAAAGCGTCCAGGGCATTTTTTCGGGAAGAGAAATAGCAATAATTAGTATTGTGAGGCCGCAAGAGTTGTGGCAATAATATATTTCATAGGCCATCGTTTGTGTGGTGTCGCCATAAAATTTTTGTACTTTACCATTTCCATGGCAAATAAGGGTTACCAAAAAACGGTCACACTAAAATTTGTGAAACTTGCGAAATATATTGCTTTTTCGCACGTTCAAAATTTTGCTCATCTGGGAACGGCGCTCAAAACAAGTGACAGTGTGCTCGACTGTGAGATACCTGCTACCCATTTTAAAAAAAACATTCGAAAATGATATAGACAATATACCTAAAAAATACTAAAATATTCCGATAATGTACTACATTCATAATATACCATAAAAAAAACTGCCGACTAAAGTAGACGATTATGCAATTCAAAGAATCTCTTAAATAATTTCTGCAAGTTTGCATGAATCATAATTACTGTAGTTTTTTTGTATGTACCAAAAATTGCGCCTTAAAATTACACTTGAATTGGGTGCAAACATAACAAATGCTTCGACAAAATAATAGCTCTATCTCTTATAGTCTCCGAGATGCAGTGATCCATACGGACTACATCATCCCGGCTCTTTATGCTGATTAAGAATGTATATACTTTATGGTTTCGGCGATTCTGTCTGTTACATACATACAAATATAATAACATAATATGTAAGCACAAAGTTATAGTATTCCTATACACTATGGGCAGCGACTATAAAAATATTTAATTTTGGTGCGATATATTATTCAAGCTCAATGATATCAATAATTTTATATAATTGACGCAATTGCAGATTTAGTGCGCCTACATTAATTTATAGTGAGGAAATTAACTTTTTAGTAATTGCCGTTTAGAAGGTTAGTCAGTGCATATAGATTTGTAATACTTATTTGTATACTTATTGGTCAGGAAAAGTGCTTGCCGAAAATCTGAGAAATTGTTTTAGTCAATCAATTAAATGATTGATTATTGATTTGGGTATAATTAATGCCATATTTGAATTTTGAGTACATTACTGCTCTTCACCCCAAGAACTCATTAAAATCGCCCTCCCAGCGAACAATTTTTATTGCTGACTCTATTAGAAATAAAATAATGTAAAAATTGCAAGCAAATTCCCGACTTGGCAAAATAAATGAGTCTGGGCAAGAATCGGCAAAGGAATTTCCTTCGATTAAGTTCGATGATGATTGTACGGAAGATGGAGATGGTGAGAAAGAGAGTGAGGAAGAGGTGGATAACGAGAGGATGCGATTGTAAACTAGCCAGACCGATGGCTAAGCCAATAATCAAGACTAGAGGCAGAGGGGCATCCTCTACAGCTCTGGCTGTCCAGTAGACTTCTGGTCTGTTGAGCTCTCGGTCTGCTGAGTGGCAGCTAATTTATTACGAGCATTTAACAAGCATACTCCTGGGAGGCGCTGGAGATGTAGCTTTGATTTATTAGGTGTGGCTTCCCTGTTTGGTTTCTTTTAAGTTCCTCTTTAGACTACATTGGACTCTGATTGTCTGTGAGATACCCGGTATTTATATTTTTAAATTGAAATGAATTTTAACATTATTAATGCGAGAGTGCATTTTTATATATTTTAAGACTTGGATTATGAATTCTATGCAGACATAAGATATTAATTGTGTAATATAAAACACATATACACGACTACTTTTTCGATTGTGACTAATTTTGTATACCCTTGTTCACTAAAGATATCGTTACACATATTGCCAACACAGAGTCGAAAAAAGAAGACACCGGAGATACTGAAAACCTAATGTGAATGTAATTTGTTGCTAATGCGATGTGGGCGATGCAAGTCTTTTTTAAGCTTTGTCTAGCAATTTAATTGCATAGATTGTTTAAAACGGCAAGAAATGAAAGAAATTTACCACGTAATAAAAAGCAGCGTGAAATTTATGGCAAAAATAACTTTAACGGAGAACACAATAATTAGAACATTTATTCCACAATCCATTTTAAAAAATTATTGATATTTGATGATGTTTTTTTATTTGAAAGTAACGACAATTATTAATCACAATAAATAAGGCGTCATCTGTCAAACTTATTAGAATCTCATATATGTATATACATTTTTTTATTGTTTTGGCTTTAGCATTATGAAATAATTTAAATATTACTAATTGCTGATACATCATGCGAATTGACTTGAGAGCACTTAGATTTTAAATTACAGTAAAAATTAAATAAATCCTTAAATTATTTAAATGAGAATAACTTTTATAGTTCATTTTAATTTCTGTTGAAATGTGGCTGCAGAACTTCCAAGTAGCTTGTGCCTGCCTTTAATTTGTTGGATTTTTGCTTTTGACGATTCACTCGACGAAGAGTCGTACAACAAGAAGTTGCCATTAAAGTCCATAAATCACAACATGCTCGAAGCATAGAAATAAATCAACCCTTTATTATCAACACATCGCTATGTTTGTTATCGAAAGGGTTATTTATAGTCCTCTTGGGATCGGGTCAATGCCATGCGGCTGCCACTTGCGTAATTCCAAATCTAAGCGTTGGCTTGTTAATATTAAAACGTTCAAAGTTCAAGGTTGTTGGAAAAATAATCTTACCTTTTGCTGCTACGACGCGCGCGGCTGACCGCGTTGCCTACTTTCGAGGGCCAACTGAGACCTAATTATTGTCAGTCTAGATGAATACGTGTGTTTGTTTGTGGGTGACTTTGTCGAGCTCATTAAGCAAATCGCATTATTTGCTTATAAGAATACCGAGCATTTACAGTGCACTAACCCGCCACACACGCTCTGACAGTCCCAGAAGTGGCAGCTTCATTTACTGCCAATAGAAAGACTCTGAAAAGGCTCAAACCCTGTCGAGAGCTTACACATGCCAAATGAATACATCATTAGCTGTATGGAAATGTCCTTATGCAGCAGACACACAAACGCACACAGACACACAAGAGACTAAAGCCGACTGAGTAGCAACGAGAGCTCACGTATAAAGGAAGAATGGGAAATGATGGACTCCTGGTAGCCGTGGTGAGTTACAAGTAGTCTTGGCTTAGCTACTTAAACTGCAGCTTAACTTTGAAGTGCTCTTGCAAGTTGTTAACTAATTACGTATACGTACAGCATGAAAGTTGTCAATAAGTACGCTATAGGCATTTACCACAATGTGAGTTCAACAGTAAAAAACTTATAAGAGACAAGGATAGACTGCAAAGAGCTTTTACGTGTTCATTAACTTTGGAAGAATTTGTTTAAGAATCAATTTATATGGGTCATATGCAAACTAATGGGAGTAAAGAATAACAATATAAAAATGATTATAATATAATAATATACTAAAATGGGACACATAAAGGGTTTCATTTATTTAAAAGTTAACTATCATTGAATACAATACACAAATTGGGCGGAAAACATCTTTTTTACCCGCAATTCAAGATAAGTGGAAGAATCGTAACAAGTAATGTAATGGCATATCAAAACTTTGAACGAGTTCTACTCGAAACACGGTTTTTATACCCGCTACCCATAGGGTAGAAGGGTATTATAACTTTGTGCCGGCAGGAAATGTATGTAACAGGTAGAAGGAGGCATCTCCGACCCTATAAAGTATATATATTCTTGATCAGCATCAATAGCCGAGTCGATCTAGCCATGTCCGTCTGTCTGTCTGTCGGTATGTAACACTGGATCTCCGAGACTATAAGAGATGGGGCTATAATTTTTTTCGACAGCATTTGTTATGTTTCATACAGATAGACAGACATGGCTATATGGTCTATGCTGTTGAACCTGAACAAGAATATATTATACTCTATAGAGTTAAGGATGCCTCCTTCTGCCTATTACATACTTTTCTTGGAAGCGCAAATAATACTCTTCTATCCTATGGGTAGCGGGTATACAAAGGTAAATAGAGAAATAGTTTGTTGACATCAAATCCATAAGGAATCTAGCATCAACAGCAAAATCAATTTAGTCATGTTGATGTGCAAAAATCTCTAAATGTTAGCGATTGAAAAAAATAGAAATGCCGTATCTTCTGCAAATGCCGGATGTTATTGATAGCATCGATAAAATTGATATATAATAATAACTAAATCGTTCCTTTAATAGCTATAATTTTTTTTATGTATTAATATTTTGTAAATATATATTGAAGAAGTCATATCAGTATAGATTTGAGAGGAAAAATGTGGAACCTAGCTTGCGATAGTTTCAATTCATTTCCGTCTGTCTGTGTGTGAACACATTTCTAAGACTTTAATAGATAGAGCCTATAAGAGTTAGGTCCAATCCCACACCCACAAATCGAAAAAGTTCGAATAGCCAGACTAATTATCCTGAAATTCTGATTGTGATCAAATAAAAACAATGTAGATTTTTTGTTACATTAATTATATCTAATATGTTTTGTTCACTACACTATATTTATATATTATACTTATATTTATCCATATCAGTCTCTTCATGTAGAGACTACAAGCGCAAAATAAATCTCAAATCTAATCAATTTTCAGTATTTTATGCCCAATATGATTCACGAATATCTAGAATTAGTAAAACTTCAGGCAAGCAACGCAATATGTAATAATGCCATGTTCCATCAAGCATTTTAATGGGTAACGTGTATTGAAGTTGAGCACACACAGCTTTAGTTTTCTTTAATACTTCGACTAATTTGATTACTTCGACATTTTAATTTCCTTCTGACGTTCAGTTTAATCAGTACGCATCGAAAACGAAAGCGATTCCGTTGCATAAATACAATTAAGAAGCTGAAGAAATGCTTTGAAAAGTTCTTCCAGCGGTAAATTTGCGAGAAATCTAAATTAAAATTTAAATTGAATGTTGGTGATCCAGAGATAGAACATTTCGAACAAATATTTTTTTATTAAAAATGTAAGTTGAATGTTTATTCAAATACCACAAATGTTTATCTTGCTAATAAGCTAATTTCCTCTCTGAAGCCAGCTTAACGGAGATAAAGTTAATTATTTGAAATTGGGAATGAATATCATTTGAAATGTTTGTTCAGCGAAAAGAAAGTAAGGTAAATTAAATTTTCTAAAATATTGATACTCAATAAATGATTCTTGTCTTTTTTAGGGTATCTAAGTTTTAACTTCTGTTGATGCAATTTGAAATATTGAATTTGAAATCAGCTGCTATTGAAGTCAAGCTAGAATAATTAATTGATAGCAAAGCCTTAACCCGTGTCATTTGTGTAACGATGCCGAAATTGAATTTTCTATCAAAGCATTGATGTAAACTTTGAGTTTATTTAAATGCCAATTGCTTCTTAGGCTGGCAAAACAAAAAACTTTGCAGACAATTGAAAAAGTAACGGCCCGAAATGAAGTACAAACACAAAATGTTCTTAAAAAAGAAAAGAGAGTCAAGGAACAAGAGGGAAGAAGGCGAATAACCCAAAAAGCATTCAAATAATAAATCACACCTTTGTCACTCAATGCGTCTCGTTTTTTCAATTAAAAGCCGAGATGCCACCTTAAAAATTGCTTTTGCTTTGCCTTCTGCTTTTCGCCTTTCGTCGGTATTCACTCCCTGAAACATGTAATTAGTTGACAAAGGTGTTGTCGGGGCTTAATTGAATTTTTATCTCAGCTTCTTTTTAGCGTCCCCCAAAATTGCTTCAATTAGAAAACGAGATTCACTCTTTTTGGGGCTCCTTCGAAATCATGCAAATTTTGTGGGGAATAATCTAAAATATTTTAAAGATGGCGCTGACATTTAAAATATTTCAGTTATGTTTGTATTAATTTGACTGCAGCAACTTTAAACAAAAGGGTTTCTTTAAAAATTGGGCACTGGAGTCATTTTGTATGTAACCTGTTGAAGAGCGCTTACAATTTTAATTGATCAGTAAGTGAGAAGAAAACTGCATAAACTTGATATCTATTCATATCCCGAATGTTGGTTACATTATTTGTTGCCTGCCAATTTGTATAGGATGTATTGGGCTCATAACAAGCTCAGGTCATAAATTGGCGTTTTTATTGAAAACCAACAAAGAGGAAAACACTTTTAATTGCTATTACTAACAGGCTAGAGACTTGGGCTGGCAGGTTGGGAATTCGAAATCGAATTGGATGGCGACGCCCACCATCATTGGTTTGTTGTCGGAGTTGTTGAATTTTTTCAATGCTCTTCATTGTTTCGCTTTTGGTAGTGGTCGGATTTCGATGACCATTGTTGTTGCTGTTGGTCGTGGTGTTGTTGGAGTTGTTGTTATTGGCGGCGAGTTGACAATCACAATCGTGTCGTAGTTGGGGCATCAAACCGCAGCAATGTCAGCATAAGCCGATTGCGTGGAATTTTCCATTGTCCTGTTGCTGTTGCTGTTGCTGTTGTCGTTGTCGTTGTCGCTGCAGTGTCACCCAGAACAGAAAGGGGAATTCTACGGGGAATTACGCGTAACCTCCACCGCACAAAGTCGAATGATAAGTCAATTGTTGTCTGGAATCCTTGCTGGTCCCCTTGTGTTTTCCGTTGCCATCCCAAAATAATGAACAGCAGAACGGACAGTTCCAACAAACAAACAAACAATCGACATGCGATTTGTGCTGAGCCATAAAGAAAAAAAAAAGAAACAGAAACAGAAACATCAACAAAAACAAAATAAAATGCAATTGACTGCAGCTCTTTGGGCTGGGACTTGGGGCGCTCTTTTATTAACTGCAGTTAGTTTCAATTTGCGGCTACGATCTAATTGTTCATTACGGTCTTTATCCTGTCTCCGAGTCGAGCCTTGCCCCAGTCATGGCTTCTGTTTGCCCAACGCACACACACACACACACACACACACACACACATCCTCCCCCACAGCCTAAGGAGACCGAATCGAGTTTTATGGCCAACAATTGCGCTTAAGTGGACCCAACTTTACGAGCCTTCCTTAGTCACACATTGCCTGCGACTGTCTGGGATACTTCATGGCTTCAAGGCGTGTTCCATGTTGTTCGACCGAGGGCCCACTTTGGGCTTCAACGGGCACGATAGAACAATTCAAAATAGCACGCAAGCCAAATCAAGTTATGTTGTTGTTGAGTGGAGCCTGGTCTGGGGAATGAGCAACTAGATGTGTGTGTGTGTTTGTGTGTGTGAGTGTAGGTGTGAGTGCGGGTGTGGGTGTGGGTGTGAGTATTCGCAGTGAGCGGAACGTCTTCGTATAGCTGTTTTGGTGTTGACATGCAAACAAAAACTCAGTATGACAACAAATGAGCACGACACGCTGCAAGTGATAGACTAATAAATACCTTTCTGATAAAACTTTGTTTACACTTTATTTGGGATAAACGCAAGCAAAACACCAAATGGAAACAATTTATATATAGACTTCAAGTCTGTCAAACAATATTTGTGTGATGTTAGGCCTATTAACATAGCGCATACATATATTTATGTTAGTTAGCCGGACTTTAAACTTCCGTTCTGAATGAGCTGGATTCCGTACCTCGATCAAAAAGACTTGTCAGTGGTAATACCTCCATTGACACATTGAGGCCGCTGTACAAACAGTTGACTTGGGAAATTATTAGAGACAAATAAATTAAATTTTATCGCCCCGCCCAGCGAAGCGTAGGTGCTGACGATAGAGGACGCCATTCAGTAAGCAATCCTCACTTTGGTAGGCCAATATTTTACGACTGATTAATGCGGGCGTCAGAGTTAGTAATGTGGAAACCCGCTAACGGCGATATACATATATAATACACGAAGAGACATAAACAGAGAGAAAGAGAGAGAGAGAGAGAGAGAGAGAGAGAGAGAGAGAGAGAGAGAGAGAGACGGGTGAAAAGTGAAACCATCAATACAATTTTGATTGCCGTTTGTTAGCAATTATGGATTTAGTCGCTGTTCGCTGCTCTTTGTTGGTTTTGTCGTTGCTGCTGCTGCTGTTGTAGTGCAGTTGTTGATATTGTTGAATTGATTTTGGGGGTGGCACGAAGGCTGACGGAAATGGAAATAGGGAATAGGGAATAGGGAATAGGGAATGAGAAAAAGCAATGGGGAACGGGAAATGAAAGGGGCGTACGTATTTGTGCTGGGCCAATGGCCAAGTGCACTAGAATTTCTTCAGCTCCATTAATGCCGCAACATGCAAACTAAAAGTTAAGTTTCCGCTCAGGCAAAACAACACGAACTCCTCATACAAATAACAACTACAACGAACAAAGCTTGGCAGCAGCGTTTAACAAAGTTATTGGCTGGCAACACCCAGAGAAAGCCAACTCGACTCTACACAATTTCCTGGTAATGCTGCAGATGATGGTCAACTGCAGCAGCAGCAGGAGCGGCACGGCTAACGCTTTGTCTTTTGGCCAGCCTCTTGCCCTCTTTCATCATCTCTTGCTCTCTCTTTCTTGTTCCTTTTGTGCTTCCCTCTCAGCAATAGCACCTTTTGTTTTTTACAAGCACTTTGCAAATATTTATTGCTGAAAGCAGCGTAAACAATAAACTCATAAACTGCAGCGTCGCCACGCCGACGTCCGACGTCCAATTTTCGACGTTGCAGTCGGCTGTGAGTCGACGCCATTGGCATAGTGGATAAATCGATTTTGAAAATAAATTATACTTTGCAATATGCACGATGACATAATATATTATATACTCTTCTTTTTTTTTGTATATAACAAGTATTCCTTTTACTATCGTATCGCTGGTTTTTGTTCGCAGTACTTATGTTACTTTGGCTATCAATCGGATTTGCTTTCAAAGTTCTGGCACTATTTTCAAGTGAAAAACTTTTCCTAATAATGCGATAATAATGACCATATAAAATCCAATTGCATGTGTAAATATACTATATTTTCAACAATAGCTGATTGATCTGAATGTGTTCTTAAATACTAAAAGTGTATGTATTCTACATATTATTCAAGAGCACGCGGTTTCATGTTAATTACGCTTTACACTATTATAATTTAATCTATATTATATAAATATAGAATATATATTATACTTAGTATATTTGACGTGAGTCCCTAAAGGACATATACCAGTCGGTTAGTCCCCTTTTAATATACTTTATATTTTAACAATGTCGAGTATAAAGCGAAAAGCACAAAGTACGTCATTGTCGGGTACTTTTTATATTGTTTGCCTTGCACGTTTGTCATGTGTCAAAGACTTATGCACACAGACGTTGGTATGAGAGTGTATATGTATTGCACTCACATACACACACGCACACATGTGCGTGCATCTGTGTAAATGCATACACTGGAGGCCTGGGCATTGCAACAGAAATTGCATTTTATAAATTAGCTAAATATTTTGGCAACAGGCTTCTCTCTACTTTCCTCTCCCTCTCTCATTCGTCCTCTCTCCCTCTGCTTCCATATTTCTCTGTATCTCAGCTGCCTGTCTGTTTGCAAAGCAAATGAATGCATTTTCAACTCGACTATTTACTCAACATTGCGAATGAGAGATTTTTGTTGTTGCTGCTTCTGCTGTTGCACAAACATCGGTATATAGCAGGTAAATGTAGTCTGAAGTAATGAGAAGGCGTTGCAGCGTAAAATATTACTAACAATTTGAAGGTAAACATCAAAAGTTAGACCCCCAAACAGAGATCTAATTAGATATGCAAACGGCAAGGAATAACATACAAGTATGTTATTTTAAGACACATTTAATCCAGACATTTCCAAATTAACGAAGTGGAAACTATTAAAGCTTCAAATAACTTATTTGGCTGCAATCACAAATCATATGTCTATCAATATTAATGTGTAATTGTGTATAAAGTTATTAAATCATTCAAATTATATTGATTTCACATAATCAACTGACTTTCTTAAGACACTCTGTGAGGAATGGTACAAAGATTAAGTTGATAACGGAGTGAAAGCCATAGAAATAGTCTCGCTTAAAATAATTAAGCTTTTGTGGGCAGCTTCATTAAATTTCTTTAACATGACAACGTTTTGATACTTTTCAATTACGAAAATGCTAGTTTAATTGTATTTGATATGTTAAAAGTTTATAGATTGCTTTTGTCTCATAACAAGTTAATGGTTAAAAAAAGGTGGTTTAGTGGATTGCTACTTAAATGGAAAAAATAAATATAACATTATTTTTATTTTTTGGGAATTGATAAACAGTTATAAACTAACGACATCTTCGCTATCCTGTTGACAAATTTTTAAAAGTAATAACATTAAAATAAATAAAAAGGTATACAAAAGTTGTGAAAATTACAGTCTGCTTTGCTTAAAGAACAAGCAAGAACATTATCCACTATATAAAATTAGATTAACATGAATCTACCAATAAAACGAATTAGGTTCAATCCAATTATGTAATAAAACTAGACACGCATATTTCTGAACTCTATCAAGGATAATTGATTTGCATATGCACACAGTCTAATTTGTATGGAAATGCAAAAGGAAAGGTAAATAAAAGATTGCCGAAGCTATATGTCATATACTGACATATTTGAGAATACTCACAATATTCATCTGCATTTAAAAAAGGAAAAATGAGGTATTGTCACTCATATTTTGATATCCGCAACGAATTGAGTAGATCTCAGAAACTAAAAGATACATATATAGTCCGATTAGTTCTAACAGCACTTGTTATTTTTACTCGGAGATTTCGTTTAGATTTTTGCACGACATTCTATTGTGTGTACAACAAATCGCGACTCTAGTTTTATAGTCTTTGAGATCTGTCTGACGGATAAGCAGACAAATAGATATGGCTATATCGTCTCGGCTGTTGACGCTGATCATGAATATATATATTCCTTTTTTTCTGCAGGCAAAAATTATAATACCCTTCCACCTTACGGGTAGCGGTTACAATTTGAAGTTATTAAAGAAACCAATTTTATATTGTAAGAAAGGCTGTTGCTTTTTACGGTTGACAATCTAACTTTGTCTCTGCTTTGTCGGTGTGTTAATTTGGAAAACTTCACGATAAATTCCTTTCGCACAGTTAAAATTAAATTGGGTGGAACTTTTTTAAATGTTTTTT
Source organism: Drosophila kohkoa (assembly GCA_019972355.1). Taxonomy (NCBI): domain Eukaryota; kingdom Metazoa; phylum Arthropoda; class Insecta; order Diptera; family Drosophilidae; genus Drosophila; species Drosophila kohkoa. The sequence continues at coordinate 1,532,036 of BJEL01000057.1, read as the reverse complement.
ATGTACTGTGAAATACTATGTGTAGATATAATTGACATAAATTTATTATTTACTTTCAGTCAAGGCAAATAGCTCCATACATATGCAGTAATAGAAAATAGATAGAGTATCAAATAATAAAAACAAATAAGAAAGCTACAGAGATACCACCGACCCATTTTGAATAAAAGCAAAATTAATATACCGATAAATACTACAAATATACTTAAGAATATTTTAGGTATATAAACAAACTTGATGTGCTTGCAAACATAACAACAGCTGTCGAGAAAAAATGATGTCTCTATCTATTGTAGTCTTTGAGATCTAGGTGTTCATACAGAAGGACGGACAGACTGTCATGGCTATATTGTCTCGGCTGTTGACGCTGATCAAGAATATATATACTTTGTAGGGCCTTTTACATAATACCCTTCTACCCTATGGGTTATAAAAATTATAATGTACTAGTAAAATGCGTCATGGCTCTTACGAGTGGTTAATACTGTTCAGACATTTGATCATCAATCCTCCATTCACATGAACAACAAATCTATCCAAATGTGATGGAACTTGCTTCAATGTCATTTACATGTTCACTTCGTAGTATATATGCTTTGTTCCCTACGTTGCAACGAAGTTGTTGACGAACATAGAACTGAAGCAACTGTTTGATGTACACTTGACGATTACCCACAACTACGGTTCTATTGCCCAAGGATCATCAGTACTGTGCTGAACCATCACTCAAAATGGCGTCAGTTCATATGTGGCATAAGGATACCTGTGTGTGTGTGTGTGAGTGTGTGTGTCTGGGCTTTACGATGTTGTAATCCTAATGAATCCTGCACCTATTTATTTTTCATTGTGGGAAATTGTGCAAATGCCATGACAACATTCGGTTCGGCTCGGTTCGGTTCGTATGAGCAGCAGGCCCAGCCTCCTCAGCCCCTCTCTATCCACCATCTCTCTCCCCCTCTTTGCTCTCCTCCTGTCTTGTCTCCCCTCGTAGCGTTCAATGACCATATGTGTGTTCAATTGTTTAAATGTGCTGTTACAACAGCAACAAAAAACAAGCCAAGCTCAGGAATGTTGTTGTTCGGCTGGCTACAACATTCTGGTTCTGGTTCTGGTTCTGCGAAATGTGTGGGTGATGCGGTGGAAATGGAAGAGGACAGTTAGTATTTGACAGCAGTAGCTTCATTGGCCTCGTTGTTGTTGTTGGTTGTTTGTGTTTTACATGAGGCATTGTCTCTCATCAGTTTAATTAGTCGCTACGCTTTAGCTTTGCTTTGGCAGAAACCTTGCCAACAAAAATAATAAATGTGTGTACTTTGTTGTTATCGTTGTTCCTCTCGTAGCCGTTTCCGTAGTTGTTGTTGTTCTTGTCATTGATGCTGTAGCTGTTGCTGTTGCTGTCGCTACTGCTATCCACATCATGCAGAGACAACAACCTAACAGCGACCCACAGCCTGACAGATGCCTGCAGCTAGCAGCCCCGACTCACGGCTCTATTCAGTTGAGCCCAAGACATAGCGCATCTGGAATGCGTATGCATATTTTATGGTCCTGCGTCTGTTTAATGTATGCGAGCTTGATAAAGCGAGTAGACTTACAGTTATATCTGAATAGGATACAGCTAATAAACCAAGGATTAATTATTGAATTTCTGTTCATAAGACTAGCTCAAAGTCCTATCCGCAGACGAGAAGAATTTTTTCGCAAAATATTTAACAAATTTAAATTTGCATTATAATATTTTGATTATGATAAATAGATTTTAATTAGTATTACTATGGTAAGATGCAAATGTCTAACAATTAAAAAAGTCGTGTGGTTGTTAATATTTAGAATACTATTCATGATCTTTCAGAATGTATGGATTTGACAGCGCTAAATTCTTTTTAAAGCTTAATTACTTAAGTGGCGTATAGTGTTGAAATATAGTGTGTGTTAGAGATGAATGTGACCGGATGAGTTGATATATTCAAAACTAATCGAAATGCATGTTTTTCAGTTTGTAATCTAATCTATGAACATGGTACTTAAAAACGCCTTACATTTGTTTATTTCTGTATACGCATTTATTGGTGGTTTTCATCATCAAATATGGAAAGAGTTGTGCGATTTTAGCAGAAATATCACGAGTATAGCGTTTTCCACAAAACCACTCAACTAATTGCTTTTTGAATGCATTTTCAATTGCCAGGCCGTGTTTTTTTTTATTGAAATTCAATGTGAGAGTCAAACTGTAGATTTGGATGAAAGTATCACAGAAACGTAATGAAGTTTGTAACATTAGAATGAGATGATTTTTTTTGTTGATGCATTTTAGTTGCGTATCCTTCATTACGTTAAAGCTTAAATATCGTCAAACCGAAGCAATTATATTTTTTTCTGAATAACATAGAAAGGTATTTTACTATCGGTGAAGCCGTTCCCAACAAATTTGTGTTAGCCGAAAATAGTCATGCACAGAGGAACATGTCCATTATCGGAATCAATTAAGTAACTGGTGCTCCGTGTTTAGCATGGACTTGTCTTGCATGATTTTTTGAATAAAAGTCCGTTTGCATAAACAAATGTACATTTTTGCTGGTCGTTGGATTATACTTTTTACAGCTTTGCGATAGTAAAAAGAATAAAGCAGAGATCGAATCGGTTCGATTCAAAAATGTGCATTTAATGGGAAGCGATTGCAGCGGCGTCAGAAATAGATGGTGCTTCCGTTTAACTGCCTCGTTAGCCCGGCCATCGAAGAAACATAAAAATGGTACGCTGTTGGACTGAAAACGAGACCACTCCTTCCTTCCTGCTCCTTTAAGTCTACTTCTCTTTGCCCCTTAGATTTATCGCTTTTATGCGCTGGAAATCACATTAGCCCCGCATAAAACCAACGAAACGCGTAAAAATTTTTGCAAAGAAAATGCATTGATCTGCCGGAGCAACACTTAAGAGGACTATCACCTTCACACGTATATAAAGGGTGCTATTTTGTAGGAACTCAGAGTAAAGTTTAAAGGTTTAAATTACCTTCGAATATTTAAGATTATTTTTTCATCTGAATATATTGTAAGTAAATAATATATTTGTATCTATAATATTAAAATAAACACCCTCTGTGAACTTCATTTTGAATGTTGAAGAACGCAATGTGATTTGAAAATCAGAAAGAAAAGGAAAGTAGGATGTGAATGGAAAAAATAAGGACAGCTTCCCTTGTGTGCTTTCCACTGTTTGTTCAATTTGTGGGGCGAGAGGGAACCAAGGACACAGAGTGGGGGATAGCGTACTTTGCCAATGGTGCACATGAAATATGAGTTAAGGAAATTGATGACAAACATTTCAACGTTTATTGCATAAAATTACCATAAAATATTGCACGCAAATATTTTTTGCTCGTTATGAAAATTCAGTTCTATTTTTTTTTTTGTTATTTAGCTTGCAATGATTTCACGATCGAAAGAAGTGCAAAGCGGAATAATTGCAACAGAAATTGTGGATAGACTCAGAGAAGCGGGAGAGAGTGTTTGCTTCACATATAACATATAGCAATGCTTTAATGTTCATTTAAGCTGAAAAATCATTCATTCTATTGTATCGTGCATTGACTAATTTGCTAAAAATTATACATATAAATTTATATCAGTGAGATAATAAATTTTTGCTTATAAAACCAATTGTTTAACGGCTCGTCATTTATTAAAATTATGAATACAAATAATTTATCTAAGCGGTCAGTCTTTAGTATTTGCCTTCGTATTCGTTAAAAATTAAAACCAAAGCACTCAGTGCACTTTCAAAAGAAGAAAGTTAGAAAACAATAAAATTTAATTTAAATTATACGTTCGTGTTTAATAAGGTGCTAAATATTTTAAAATTTATAAACATATTGAATTCATTAAATAAAACCAACTTAATAAAAGAAATAGTCAAGATCTGATTTCTTAGAACAAAATATTTCCGAACTTCTGCAGAAAATGTATGTAATAGGTAGAAGCAGACTCCGACCCCATAGAGAATATATTCTTAATTTGCGTCAACAGAGCAAACTATATAGTCATGACTGTCTGCCCGCATGAACATCTGTATCTCCAGAGTTATAAAAAATGTAACTTTGATTTTTTCGACAGTACTTGGTATCACGTAAATCAAGTTTACTTTACAATTTTGTTACGAAACCTAAAATTTTTTTTAAAGCTACAGTAGGGTTGAAAAGAGTTCATACAATTACTACAGTTTTTATTATTCCTTAAAATTAATTTCGAAATCATAGAAATAATAAAAGTTATTTTAGAATAATTGCATATGGCAAAACACGGCTGTCAAATTCTAATGTAGATGTATCAGTATACCAAATATATTTCGTATATTCTTTCGGTATATTAATTTGGTATATTTAGGGAATAATACCATTGTAATGTTATTATTTGTTATGTAATGATAAACAGTAATGAAGCACACAATAATTAAGGATTTACTTGGTATTCTTAGTAGTACATCATGGACGTCTGCTTGTAGATATATTTCCACCTGACAGTCCAAGCCTCGCTCCATGGACATCCCTGAGTGATATCGATGTTTTAGGATGCACTAATATTTTTGCAATTTCTTTTTAATTAAAATTGATTTTTTCAAACTTTTATCAAGTGAGAGTTACTTTTATTATACGTTTTATATATTGAAATCAGGTTTATTCACTTACAATTACAGTTAAACACCTCTAAAGAGAATGTCTGCAATTGCATAATTAAAAATATTACCGTTGCCTTGGTAGCTTGCTTCGCTATTCGCTACTCGCTACTTTTAGTGCCTTGCTGGTCATGTCATATTTATCACTACCTGCACTTTATTTTCCAGCCACTATAAATTGTCGGCTGCTACTGCTGCTGTTGCTACTGGAAAGTGTGGCCAGGATGCTAGATGGTGTCCTTCCCGTCTCTTCATTTCTCGCATCAACGTATCAACGTTGCCAGCCGCATGGCACCCACAGGCAACATTATTTGACGTAACCAAAGTAATTTTAATTTTCAGTGCGCACAACTCAGAATGGTGCGGTGGGAAAAGGTGGGGTTTGCCTACCGCCGGTGAACTAGCAAGTGGCACTACAATGCACTCAGAAAGCGAGAAAGGCGAGGTGTATGGCGGGAGAAAGACTGAGGAATGGTTGCTTAAGCATATTGTAAATAGACTGCATAATGAGCTGCGTTTGCTTTTTGAGAGTGGCAGTCGGAAATTGAGATGAAACTGGAATCTGATGAGACACCTTAGTAAAGTAGCTATAAATTAAAGTTTTACTTCTCGGAAATCAAATTTAAATTCAAACAAAATTACTCGGTTAAATAAAATTAGTGTGGGCAACGCTTTGCAATGATTCGACCTCAGTTTGTGTATTGTTCACACGATCAAGTCCTATATCATCTAGACTAATGTCAATTTTTAATTGTTGCCCATATAAAAGTATTTATTTAATAACTTAGACAATTTTTATCTGATCGCAACCAAATTTTCAGGAATCATAACAACTATAGTTGGCGTGGCAAAAATTTGAAACAAACTTGATCTGCGTGCAAACATAACAAATGCTGTCGAAAAAAATTATAGCTCTACCTCTTATAGTCTTTGGGATCTAGGTGTTACTACGCACGGACGGACAGACAGACAGACGAACATGGCTTAATCGTCTCGGCTGTTTACACTGATCAAGAATATATACTCTTTATAGGGTCGGAGATGCCTCCTTCTATCTGTTACATACAGATACATCCTGCCGGCACAAAGTTGTAATACCCTTCTACCCTATGGGTAGCGGGTATAAAGATAGACTACGGTAAATTTAAGTATTTTTGTGGTAAATTTTTTATTTTAAGAAAATTTTTTTTTTTTAAATGGGGTACGGGCTATCTCAAAGTCGAACACACTTATCTGTAGTTCTCTTGTCTTCATATTCTCCTAAAATACACTAACCTAACGATAAGCATTAGAAATAAAAAAAAAACCGGCTGATACAATAGTTGATACTTTTGGTAATACTTCTCTAATAATATCCATAATTCTACAAATATCTAGCCAAATATAATATATAAATCGTTCTTAATAAATATTTGGCCTAATATACACGTACGTATACTCGAATGGATTCGTACTTACGCATATGCACATTAACACTTTTAAGAAATATATTCTTATAATAACTATTGTTATTTTTAATTCAAAAAATAAATATTTCAAATGATAATTCTTAAATTTAAGAATTTTTTCGTAAAATGGTCTTCTATCAAGAACACAATTTTTTGGTGTATACTTTCTATTTTAGAAACTGATCTTGTTCTAAGTACACAAGCTGAATAAACAATTAAACTTTGCGCCGCTCATTAAACTGTAAGCACAATAAGAATATTTGCGTTCTGACCTTTTTTGTTAAATCAATTGTCGCTATTCTTGTGCAAAAATCTGCAGTCATATTTAATGTGCAAATTTAAAACCTACTGAATAAATAAGCCTATTCAGCCTATTCGTTTCCTCTTAGTATATAAGACAGTTAGTTGTGGGAGAAAGGTATCATTTACAAAATCTTTTCGCTAACATGAGAGCTACTACAATTTTATTGGGATGTGCCTTAGTGGCAATTTGTCTTTCCTATTTGCCAAGAGCTGACTCTACTTCGACTACAACTACAACCACTACCGAGGCTAGCACCACCACCACCACGACCGAAGCTACCACAACAACCACTGCCTCCTCATCTGACACCACTTCAACAACCTCTAGCAGTGGAGCTAAGAAGACCAGAAGGAAGCACCATTGGAAGGTCGTGAGAAATCCTGGCAAGAAGGTCATCAAGAGACACCGCAACCAAGGCAAATAAGAAAATTTTCCTCAGATATTGATTTTCTTCAGATTTGTATGTACAATACTTGCAGTGCATGAATTAAAATGACCGAAAATGCATAAATTTTAATTTGTTCGTGTAAAAGTAATTAATTCTTCATTGTTGAGAAATATATGTTACAATCAAACAATTCTGAAAATTATATGAATAAATGTGACTATAAAAAATGTTGTTACTTTTGTAATATTTTTGAGGGAATACGACAAAATATTGAAATATTTTTGGCGTTCAATCTATGTTTATTATGTTACACAGTTCCATTCATGGTAAGATGCTAAAATTTGCACACAACTTAGTTCAAAAAACTCAATTGTGAGATTAAGCCCAGATTTAAATTCAAATTCATGATCGGTAAAAGCTAGGAAGTTACTATTTTCTAGCAGAAGCCTTTGTTAGCTACAGTCGTGTGTGCTCGACTATGAGATTAGAGGGTATCTCATAGTCAAGCACACTCATTTTGAATAAAATAAAATATTTCGGTATTCATTTTCAATTATACCAAAAAAATATACCATAATATGAACAAAAATATAACAAATGGTATATTTGGTATATTCCTATTTTACTACATTCAAAATATACCATAAAGTGCCAGCCGAAGCAACTAAAGTAAGTGTGCGTTTTTGTCCATACAGAAATTTTATTTAATAACTTTGACAATTTGTATCTGATCGCAACCAAAATTTCAGAAATCACGAACACTTTAGTCATTATTTAACGTGGGACCGATTTAGCGAGCGAGACAGAGATAGAGTATCGGAATCGCCTCTACAAGATTGCCAGTGTTGCCCCACAAGTTCACACCCAGCAAACAAATATTAATATATTTATTGCTAAAATGTAGATTTCCTTTTCATTAATAACATTCTGAGAAGAGTTTAACATCTGTCAATAGCTGCTGTAATAATTTAGTCCTAAATTTATGTATTACCCAAGATTTTTAAAATATATAGTATTTGATTTTAGTATTAGTTTATGTATTATATATTTATATATTTTTTTATTATTTTTTTTTTCTTCATTACAATCAGATAAAAATTGTAGAAGTTATTTTAGAAATAAATAACGAATTAAAGAATTAATTAATATTACACGATCAAAATTAAAATGTATGCATTTTTCGAAATATTAATGCACACACTTTAAGAATTATACAAGTTACTTTCTCTGAAGAAAATCAATATCTGACAACAAATATCTCATTTAGATCACAAATTTTCGTCCTCCTTTGCGGTGTCTCTTGATGACCTTCTTTCCAGGGTGTCTCACGACCTTCCAATGGTGCTTCCTTCTGGTCTTCTTAGCTCCACTGCTAGAGGTTGTTGAAGTGGTGTCAGATGAGGAGGCAGTGGTTGTTGTGGTAGCTTCGGTCGTGGTGGTGGTGGTGCTAGCCTCGGTAGTGGTTGTAGTTGTAGTTGTAGTTGAAGTAGAGTCAGCTCTTGGCAAATAGGAAAGACAAATGGCCACTAAGGCACATCCCAGTAAAATTGTAGTAGCTCTCATGTTAGCGAAAAGATTTTGTGAATGATACCTTTCTCCCACAACTAGCTGTCTTATATACTAAGACGAAACGAATAGGCTTATTTATTCAGTAGGTTTTAAATTTGCACATTAAATATGACTGCAGACTTTTGCACAAGAATAGAGACAATTGGTCTTTTTAAAAGAAATTTGTTAAAAGGGAAATATTCCGTTGGACTATGACGTTGGGATCCGTGCAGTGTTATCCAGAACGTAGCAAACTATAGTTTTGTCAACAAGTAAGAAAAGTACAGTAGTGTGTAATCGACTTGAGATACCCACTACCCATTTTCAATAAAGTAATATTGCAAAAATATATGGAAAAAATACTAAAATATTTTAAAAAAAAACCTTTTTTCGTATATCGAAATAGTTTCATTCAAGCTATGCAATAAATTACAAAGTAGTCCGGATTGTCGGCCAAAGCAGCTAGCTGTTTCTTGTAATACAAAAGTATTTCTTTAACAAGTAAGAAAGCTACAGTTGAGTGTGCTCGATTGTGAGATACCCGCTACCCATTTTGAATAAAATCAAAATATTGCGGTATCATTCTTAAAATATACCAAAAATATACTGCAAGTCTGTCTGCGATTCCGAAAGGATTTGAAAAAATCATAACTTCTCAACTGCAACATCTTTGTAAATTTATAATTTCACCTTAACAACTTGGGTTTGTGAAGTCTAGATCCACTTCTACTAACTTATTGGAGTTCTCTTCTATTGTAATTAAAGGATTCGAGAATAAAATGCAAACAGATGTCATTTACACCGATTTTAATAAGGCTTTTCACTAAGTCATCACCTCTTTTTGTATAAACTTAATCTTCTAGGGTTTCCTCATAGCCTAATTGAGTGGATCTCCTCATACCTTTCCAACAGAATTCTGAATGTTTATTATAATTGCTTTGTATCTAAATGTGTCTAAGTTACTTCTGATGTGCCCCAGGGTAGCCATTTGTATCCTCTATTGTTCATTTTGTTTATAAATGATCTTCCTTCTGTTATTTAAGATTCCTGTAAACTTATGTACGCTGATGACGTCAAGCTTTGCCTGACATTTAATGATAGTCTTGCGATGTCACTGTTGCAATGTGACCTTAGTCGTCTAGAACCTTGGTGCAGAGTAAATATGTTACATCTCAATAGCAGTAAATGTAAGTTTATGACCTTCTGTAGGGGTTCTTCCCAGGTAAATAACTATGTTTTATATAATACTCCTCTAAAGCGAATTGAAGTTGTGAATTGACTAAAATTTGATAAGCATATTCTGTCTGCTGTAAATAGGGCCATGGGTGTTCTGGGATTTATAAAACGCTAGTCGAAAGAGTTCAACGATCTCTTCATTCCCAAAACTTTGAACGTTTCACTGGTTCGTCCTATTCTTGAGTACGGATCTCATGTCTGGAATCCCCAGTAGTAAGATAGGATTCAGTCTGTGCAGAAACAATTCTTGTTATTTGCTCTTCGTAGTTTAAATTGGAATCCTAATATTAGATTACCACCTTATCGCAGTAGACTTTTATTACTAAACCTTCCTTCTCTATCTGACCGTAGAACTATGCAAGGTGCTGTTTTCATACAGATACTAATTAATGGTGAAATAGTCTCCTTGGAGCTGTTAAGTCAAATTAGATTTGCAGTTCCGGTCAGGATCACTAGGAATTTTCTTTCTCTTCTTATTTCACGAAGAACTACTAACTTTGCTTGCCATAATCCCTTCCGTATTCTATGTGTGAATTATAATGATCTCAATAACGTAGTTTGCTCTAGTAACATATTTTTAAGTTAATTTAATTAGCTGTCCAGCGTCTTTTAATATTTATTCGCGGTTCTCGATTAATTCATGCTGTTCACAAATTTATTTTGTTTTGTCCGCGTGTCAACAAGCCCGTGCTTGGTATCGCTGGGCCACTTGATGGTACTGCCGTTAGTACGTCAACGTCCAAATAAATAAATATCAATTATGTATATCTTGAAAAAATACCGCACAGTCAAGCACACTCGACTGTAGCCTTCTTACTTGTTTTATTTGCTGGATGGATGCGGACTTGTCTAAAATTTGAAACAAATCTGTTTCTTAAAGTCTCTGAGATCATTCGAGTAGACAGACAGACGGATACCGCTAGATCGTCTCGGTTGTCGATGCTAATATATCTAAGAATGTTAATAAAAACTGTCTTATTTGCTATTCAATTTAAAAAATTACAAGTGCTTTTGATTAATTATAGCTCTATTTAATGAAGTCTTCTATCTCTGGTGTTTTCTACTGAGAGGCAGACAGACAAAGTTATAATTCCCTTCTACTAGTGGGAATAATTTGAAGAATGTTACCTTTACAGAATGAATTCTTTTTTAAACAATTTTGGTAAAAGTTGGTAAATATTAATATATTTATTACTATAATATAGATTTCCTTTTCATTAATAACATTCTTAGAAGGGTTATGCATCTGTCAATAGCTGCTGTAATAATTTAGTCAATATGTATTACCCAAGATTGTAAAATATATAGTATTTTATTTTAGTATTATATTATGTATTATATATGTATACATATTTTTTTATTATTATTTATTCCTTCTATGCGATCAAATATAAATTGAAGAAGTCAGTTTAGAAATAAATAACGAATTAAAGAATTAATTAATATTACACGATCAAAATTAAAATGTATGCATTTTTCGAAATATTAATGCACAATTATACAAGTTACTTTCTCTGAAGAAAATCAATCTCTGACAACAAATATTTCATTTAGATCACAAATTTTCGTCCTCCTTTGCGGTGTCTCTTGATGACCTTCTTTCCAGGGTGTCTCACGACCTTCCAATGGTGCTTCCTTCTGGTCTTCTTAGCTCCACTGCTAGAGGTTGTTGAAGTGGTGTCAGATGAGGAGGCAGTGGTTGTTGTGGTAGCTTCGGTCGTGGTGGTGGTGGTGCTAGCCTCGGTAGTGGTTGTAGTTGTAGTTGTAGTTGAAGTAGAGTCAGCTCTTGGCAAATAGGAAAGACAAATGGCCACTAAGGCACATCCCAGTAAAATTGTAGTAGCTCTCATGTTAGCGAAAAGATTTTGTGAATGATACCTTTCTCCCACAACTAGCTGTCTTATATACTAAGACGAAACGAATAGGCTTATTTATTCAGTAGGTTTTAAATTTGCACATTAAATATGACTGCAGACTTTTGCACAAGAATAGAGACAATTGGTCTTTTTAAAAGAAATTTGTTAAAAGGGAAATATTCCGTTGGATTATGACGTTGGGATCCGTGCAGTGTTATCCAAAATGTAGCAAACTCTAGTTTTATCAAGAATTAAGATAACTACAGTAAATTGTGATCGACTTGAGATAGCGGGTATCTCCATTTTTAATAAAAGCAAAATATTGCGGTATTTTTCCAAAACATACTAAATGAATATACCACAAAAAACTGAAAAATATACTAACATGTATTTGGTATATTGATATGGTAATACACTCAGTATATACTATAGAGTGCAAAACATACCAGATTGTCAGCCAAAGCAACTTCGACCCTTGGCAAAAATTTGAAACAAACTTGATCTGCGTGCAAACATAACAAGTGGTGTCAACAAAAATTATAGCTCTATCTCCTATAGTCTCTGAGATCTAGGTGTTCATATGGACAGACGGACATGACTAGATCGTCTCGGCTGTTGACGCTGATCAAAAATATATATACTTTATGGGATCGGAGATGCCTCCTTCTATCTGTTACATACATTTCCTGCCGGCACAAAGTTATAATACCCTTCTACCCTATGGATAGCGGGTATAAAAACTCCACACGTTCGGTTTCCAACTCTTGGTTTCCTTTCTACTCCGCTGTTTTCCTCATTCCTTTCTGACTTGGTGTTATCAATGCATACATACGTATGTAGATAAACTAAACTATTACTAAATATAAATATGTATGTACATTGTATTTAAAGAATAAATATAATTCCCTTTTTTTTGAGATTCACAAAATATTTCTCCATGTTTAGAGCCGCCTCCAACCTTCAATTTAAGTTAACGTAGAATGCAATTTTATCAGTAGAGAATCTCTACTAGAGATATATTTTTTCTAACCCAAATTCTTGCAACCAAACCTCGTGTTGGAAAAATGTGAAAATTGCCCAGCACAATCGATAGGGAAAGAAGACTATCGATAGTGGCTCAGAGAGATAAATATTCGATACCTCGATAGTGCTATCGATAGTTTCCCAGCTCTATTTTCAATACCAAGGCGAGGACGTCATCTGAACGGAAAAATTTATAAATATCTAAATATAATTCAGCGATCTAAAGCTGAATTTTATTATTAATCGAAGAAGAACACTCTGCGTGGATATAGCAGCTAGCTTTATAAACGATCAAAAGCGCTTCAATAATTCGGCGTGTTAGCGAAAAATGGATCGCCGTACATAGCGTCATCTCCATTCCACTCGCCTGAGCACAAATACTGCTACTGTCGACATCGTTTGCACCTAAGCTGATAAGCTAACATAAGAGAATCTCCTAAGCCCCACCGCCGCGACTATGTTCTTAGCGCCGGCTAATGATGGAACTATAAATGTGGGACCGATTTAGCGAGCGAGACAGAGATAGAGTATCGGAATCGCCTCTACACGATTGCCAGTGTTGCCCCACAGGTTCACACCCAGCAAACAAATATTAATATATTTATTGCTAAAATGTAGATTTCCTTTTCATTAATAACATTCTGAGAAGGGTTTAACAACTGTCAATAGCTGCTGTAATAATTTAGTCCTAAATATATGTATTACCCAAGATTTTTTAAATAAATAGTACTTTATTTTAGTATTAAACTATGTATTATATATTTATATATTTTTTTATTTTTTTTTCTGCATTGCAATCAGATAAAAAATTGTAGAAGTTATTTTTAGAAATAAATAACGAATTAAAGAATTAATTAATATTACACGATCAAAATTAAAATTTATGCATTTTTCGAAATATTAATGCACACACTTTAAGAATTATACAAGTTACTTTCTCTGAAGAAAATCAATATCTGACAACAAATATCTCATTTAGATCACAAATTTTCGTCCTCCTTTGCGGTGTCTCTTGATGACCTTCTTTCCAGGGTGTCTCACGACCTTCCAATGGTGCTTCCTTCTGGTCTTCTTAGCTCCACTGCTAGAGGTTGTTGAAGTGGTGTCAGATGAGGAGGCAGTGGTTGTTGTGGTAGCTTCGGTCGTGGTGGTGGTGGTGCTAGCCTCGGTAGTGGTTGTAGTTGTAGTTGTAGTTGAAGTAGAGTCAGCTCTTGGCAAATAGGAAAGACAAATGGCCACTAAGGCACATCCCAGTAAAATTGTAGTAGCTCTCATGTTAGCGAAAAGATTTTGTGAATGATACCTTTCTCCCACAACTAGCTGTCTTATATACTAAGACGAAACGAATAGGCTTATTTATTCAGTAGGTTTTAAATTTGCACATTAAATATGACTGCAGACTTTTGCACAAGAATAGAGACAATTGGTCTTTTTAAAAGAAATTTGTTAAAAGGGAAATATTCCGTTGGACTATGACGTTGGGATCCGTGCAGTGTTATCCAGAACGTAGCAAACTATAGTTTTGTCAACAAGTAAGAAAAGTACAGTAGTGTGTAATCGACTTGAGATACCCACTACCCATTTTCAATAAAGTAATATTGCAAAAATATATGGAAAAAATACTAAAATATTTAAAAAAAAAACCTTTTTTCGTATATCGAAATAGTTTCATTCAAGCTATGCAATAAATTACAAAGTAGTCCGGATTGTCGGCCAAAGCAGCTAGCTGTTTCTTGTAATACAAAAGTATTTCTTTAACAAGTAAGAAAGCTACAGTTGAGTGTGCTCGATTGTGAGATACCCGCTACCCATTTTGAATAAAATCAAAATATTGCGGTATCATTCTTAAAATATACCAAAAATATACTGCAAGTCTGTCTGCGATTCCGAAAGGATTTGAAAAAATCATAACTTCTCAACTGCAACATCTTTGTAAATTTATAATTTCACCTTAACAACTTGGGTTTGTGAAGTCTAGATCCACTTCTACTAACTTATTGGAGTTCTCTTCTATTGTAATTAAAGGATTCGAGAATAAAATGCAAACAGATGTCATTTACACCGATTTTAATAAGGCTTTTCACTAAGTAAGTCATCACCTCTTTTTGTATAAACTTAATCTTCTAGGGTTTCCTCATAGCCTAATTGAGTGGATCTCCTCATACCTTTCCAACAGAATTCTGAATGTTTATTATAATTGCTTTGTATCTAAATGTGTCTAAGTTACTTCTGGTGTGCCCCAGGGTAGCCATTTGTATCCTCTATTGTTCATTTTGTTTATAAATGATCTTCCTTCTGTTATTTAAGATTCCTGTAAACTTATGTACGCTGATGACGTCAAGCTTTGCCTGACATTTAATGATAGTCTTGCGATGTCACTGTTGCAATGTGACCTTAGTCGTCTAGAACCTTGGTACAGAGTAAATATGACCTTCTGTAGGGGTTCTTCCCAGGTAAATACCTATGTTTTATATAATACTCCTCTAAAGCGAATTGAAGTTGTGAATTGACTAAAATTTGATAAGCATATTCTGTCTGCTGTAAATAGGGCCATGGGTGTTCTGGGATTTATAAAACGCTAGTCGAAAGAGTTCAACGATCTCTTCATTCCCAAAACTTTGAACGTTTCACTGGTTCGTCCTATTCTTGAGTACGGATCTCATGTCTGGAATCCCCAGTAGTAAGATAGGATTCAGTCTGTGCAGAAACAATTCTTGTTATTTGCTCTTCGTAGTTTAAATTGGAATCCTAATATTAGATTACCACCTTATCGCAGTAGACTTTTATTACTAAACCTTCCTTCTCTATCTGACCGTAGAACTATGCAAGGTGCTGTTTTCATACAGATACTAATTAATGGTGAAATAGTCTCCTTGGAGCTGTTAAGTCAAATTAGATTTGCAGTTCCGGTCAGGATCACTAGGAATTTTCTTTCTCTTCTTATTTCACGAAGAACTACTAACTTTGCTTGCCATAATCCCATCCGTATTCTATGTGTGAATTATAATGATCTCAATAACGTAGTTTGCTCTAGTAAATCTATTCCTCTGCTCAAAACCTTATTATTAGCATATTTATAAAGTATTTAATTGTTTTTCATCTTCTTATACATATATCTTAACATATTTTTAAGTTAATTTAATTAGCTGTCCAGCGTCTTTTAATATTTATTCGCGGTTCTCGATTAATTCATGCTGTTCACAAATTTATTTTGTTTTGTCCGCGTGTCAACAAGCCCGTGCTTGGTATCGCTGGGCCACTTGATGGTACTGCCGTTAGTACGTCAACGTCCAAATAAATAAATATCAATTATGTATATCTTGAAAAAATACCGCACAGTCAAGCACACTCGACTGTAGCCTTCTTACTTGTTTTATTTGCTGGATGGATGTGGACTTGTCTAAAATTTGAAACAAATCTGTTTCTTAAAGTCTCTGAGATCATTCGAGTAGACAGACAGACGGATACCGCTAGATCGTCTCGGTTGTCGATGCTAATATATCTTATATGGTCGGAGAGAACTCTTTCAGCCTGTTACATAAATTACCTGTAGGAAAAATCTATAACAATGAAATGAATAGATTTTCTTTTATGATGTTTCTAAGAATGTTAATAAAAACTGTCTTATTTGCTATTCAATTTAAAAAATTACAAGTGCTTTTGATTAATTATAGCTCTATTTAATGAAGTCTTCAATCTCTGGTGTTTTCTACTGAGAGGCAGACAGACAAAGTTATAATTCCCCTCTACTAGTGGGAATAATTTGAAGAATGTTACCTTTACAGAATGATTTCTTTTTTAAACGATTTTGGTAAAAGTTGGTAAATATTAATATATTTATTACTATAATATAGATTTCCTTTTCATTAATAACATTCTTAGAAGGGTTATGCATCTGTCAATAGCTGCTGTAATAATTTAGTCAATATGTATTACCCAAGATTGTAAAATATATAGTATTTTATTTTAGTATTATATTATGTATTATATATGTATACATATTTTTTTATTATTATTTATTCCTTCTATGCGATCAAATATAAATTGAAGAAGTCAGTTTAGAAATAAATAACGAATTAAAGAATTAATTAATATTACACGATCAAAATTAAAATGTATGCATTTTTCGAAATATTAATGCACAATTATACAAGTTACTTTCTCTGAAGAAAATCAATCTCTGACAACAAATATTTCATTTAGATCACAAATTTTCGTCCTCCTTTGCGGTGTCTCTTGATGACCTTCTTTCCAGGGTGTCTCACGACCTTCCAATGGTGCTTCCTTCTGGTCTTCTTAGCTCCACTGCTAGAGGTTGTTGAAGTGGTGTCAGATGAGGAGGCAGTGGTTGTTGTGGTAGCTTCGGTCGTGGTGGTGGTGGTGCTAGCCTCGGTAGTGGTTGTAGTTGTAGTTGTAGTTGAAGTAGAGTCAGCTCTTGGTAAATAGGAGAGACAAATGGCCACTAAGGCACTTCCCAATAAAATTGTAGTAGCTCTCATGTTAGCGAAAAGATTTTGTGAATGATACCTTTCTCCCACAACTAACTGTCTTATATACTAAGACGAAACGAATAGGCTTATTTATTCAGTAGGTTTTAAATTTGCACATTAAATATGACTGCAGACTTTTGCACAAGAATAGAGACAATTGGTCTTTTTAAAAGAAATTTGTTAAAAGGGAAATATTCCGTTGGATTATGACGTTGGGATCCGTGCAGTGTTATCCAAAATGTAGCAAACTCTAGTTTTATCAAGAATTAAGATAACTACAGTAAATTGTGATCGACTTGAGATACCCGCTATCCATTTTTAATAAAAGCAAAATATTGCGGTATTTTTCCAAAACATACTAAATGAATATACCACAAAAAACTGAAAAATATACTAACATGTATTTGGTATATTGATATGGTAATACACTCAGTATATACTATAGAGTGCAAAACATACCAGATTGTCAGCCAAAGCAACTTCGACCCTTGGCAAAAATTTGAAACAAACTTGATCTGCGTGCAAACATAACAAATGGTGTCAACAAAAATTATAGCTCTATCTCCTATAGTCTCTGAGATCTAGGTGTTCATATGGACAGACGGACATGACTAGATCGTCTCGGCTGTTGACGCTGATCAAAAATATATATACTTTATGGGATCGGAGATGCCTCCTTCTATCTGTTACATACATTTCCTGCCGGCACAAAGTTATAATACCCTTCTACCCTATGGATAGCGGGTATAAAAACTCCACACGTTCTGTTTCCAACTCTTGGTTTCCTTTCTACTCCGCTGTTTTCCTCATTCCTTTCTGACTTGGTGTTATCAATGCATACATACGTATGTAGATAAACTAAACTATTACTAAATATAAATATGTATGTACATTGTATTTAAAGAATAAATATAATTCCCTTTTTTTTGAGATTCACAAAATATTTCTCCATGTTTAGAGCCGCCTCCAACCTTCAATTTAAGTTAACGTAGAATGCAATTTTATCAGTAGAGAATCTCTACTAGAGATATATTTTTTCTAACCCAAATTCTTGCAACCAAACCTCGTGTTGGAAAAATGTGAAAATTGCCCAGCACAATCGATAGGGAAAGAAGACTATCGATAGTGGCTCAGAGAGATAAATATTCGATACCTCGATAGTGCTATCGATAGTTTCCCAGCTCTATTTTCAATACCAAGGCGAGGACGTCATCTGAACGGAAAAATTTATAAATATCTAAATATAATTCAGCGATCTAAAGCTGAATTTTATTATTAATCGAAGAAGAACACTCTGCGTGGATATAGCAGCTAGCTTTATAAACGATCAAAAGCGCTTCAATAATTCGGCGTGTTAGCGAAAAATGGATCGCCGTACATAGCGTCATCTCCATTCCACTCGCCTGAGCACAAATACTGCTACTGTCGACATCGTTTGCACCTAAGCTGATAAGCTAACATAAGAGAATCTCCTAAGCCCCACCGCCGCGACTATGTTCTTAGCGCCGGCTAATGATGGAACTATAAATGTGGGACCGATTTAGCGAGCGAGACAGAGATAGAGTATCGGAATCGCCTCTACACGATTGCCAGTGTTGCCCCACAGGTTCACACCCAGCAAACAAATATTAATATATTTATTGCTAAAATGTAGATTTCCTTTTCATTAATAACATTCTGAGAAGGGTTTAACATCTGTCAATAGCTGCTGTAATAATTTAGTCTTAAATTTATGTATTACCCAAGATTGTAAAACATATAGTATTTTATTTTAGTATTAGTTTATATATTATATATTTAAATATTTTTTTTTTTTATTTTTTTTTTTTTGCTTCATTGCAATTGGATAAAAATTGTAGAAGTTATTTTAGAAATAAATTACGAATTAAAGAATTAATTAATATTACACGACCAAAATTAAAATGTATGCATCCCAATAAAATTGTAGTAGCTCTCATGTTAGCGAAAAGATTTTGTGAATGATACCTTTCTCCCACAACTAGCTGTCTTATATAATAAGACGAAACGAATAGGCTTATTTATTCAGTAGGTTTTAAATTTGCACATTAAATATGACTGCAGACTTTTGCACAAGAATAGAGACAATTGGTCTATTTAATAGAAATTTGTTAAAAGGGAAATATTCCGTTGGATTATGACGTTGGGATCCGTGCAGTGTTATCCAAAACGTAGCAAACTATAGTTTTATCAACAAGTAAGAAAACTACAGTAGAGTGTGATCGACTTGAGATACCCACTACCCATTTTAAAAGCAAAATACTGCGGTATTATTCTTAAAATAAACCATAAATATACAGCAAAAGTACTAGAAGTATAGCAAATGGTGTATTTGGTATATTTTTAATAAAATAACAAATATTTTAGGTTAATGTGCTGAACTTCTACATACGCACTATAGAGAGTGGGCAAAAGCATATAGATAGAAGAAAATTTGGGGTTGACAGTGTGCCAAATTGAAAAGAACAAATGTCAGCAGTTTTATGTACTAATAAAAAGCAACAGAAATAACAAACAACAACAACTTTGACAAAAACAAGAGCCCCGACGAAATCAACGAGTAACACAGACAAAATACAATGTATAAATGATGATGTGGCTTCTGATGAATGCATGTGTGAGTGAGGATGTGAATGTGTATGGACATGGCACTATGGGGCATTTTCCATTTTAGCTGGCATTTAATATTACGAGAAAACCATTAGAGATTTTTTACTGCAGTTTTCGTTATTATGTTACTTTATTCCCAAGGAATGTATCATAGAAAAGTAGGCGTGGCAACACCTCTACCGCCCACAAAAATCGAAAAAAATTGAATATTACGGACACCTATGGAGTCAGTATTATAAAATTTGTACACCACTATGTACTTACCCTTCAGAAATCGACACGCCCCTTAAAATTTTTCTCCGCCCCTTCCGCCCACAAAATTTTGAAAAAAATAAATATTTTGAGCAGTTTTAGAGCAAAAGACCCCATTCTTGGTAGACATGATGTAAATCCTATCCCGGATGTGCACTGCAAATTTTGTGCCGATCGGATCAAAAACAAGGAAGTTATTCACAAAACATTGCTTCAGATGGCCCTTCTCTCTATTTCCTACAGAGCTCTGTAGAGCACAAATCGGTGTTGGAAAACGTGAGGTTCTTTGAGAAAAAAGCAAATTGTGCTAATTGTGCGGAATTGTGCAGCATAAAACAACTATTGATGGATTAAGAATTGACAACACTACAACATACACTTGAAGGTTTTGCTAACTTTTGCTAACTTCATTTTCAAAATCCTTTCCAAAGTTGAAAATTGTTCTTCAAAATCCAGCTTAAAAAGCTTTTAAAAATTTGCAAAATATTAGTATAAACACACACAATTTGATTAATTATTTACATTTAACATATGGTACAAACATGCGAAATTATTATCCATTACTTCTTTTTTTTGTTAATAGCTTTCAACATAAATAAATGAATAACAAAGTTCACTCAAAAAAATATGCAAATTTAGCGCGCGTGCTTTCGGATGCAACAGCTGACTTTACAGCTGTTATGCTCAAAAGAGCTGTTAGATATACATGTTTTTGGTACGCGCCATAACAGTTTGATGTTCTGTTAATGCATTAACATTAACATTTTTCTAATTGGAACACTTTTCAAAAACGCCTAAATGCCAGCTAAAATGGAAAATGCCCCATAGTGCATGGGGATGAAGGAGCATTGCTATGTATTGTATGTATGTATGTATGTATGTGGAGATCTACGTGTGTGTTGGTTGCAAAGTGAATAGCAAATTTGCATGCGTTGGCTTACGACAGAGTTGCGGAGTCTGCAGACCCTGCACTCTGGCATAAGTCTGACCTGGGCTGGGATCCAGTTTTGGATCATTTTATTGAGTGCGGTTTTGTCAGAGTTTGTTATCCTTCATCGGTTTGTCCTGTGCTCATTTCAACTTTTGAACCATTTAGCAAGGCAACATTTTCATCTGAGAGGACCACTTGATTGCGGCACTAAATTATATTATGGTCATTACTGAAAGGCTTTGCGATTGCTTAAGCTTGCATTCATGGAAATTTACGTACATATACATCAAACATACGTATGAGTGGTGGTGTTTGTGCTTTGCTTATTGCGAATGTTTTATTCATTTAGACAACAAAGTTGTATTGAATGTGTTGTGTAAAGTAAAGTAAAGTCTAGCGTCTATTTAAATTTTATGCATTCAAGTCCAGTGTAACACTTTCTGCTAACATCGATCAGACTAAGAATTTAATTGTTATACGAGTATCTTTTGCATCAATTTCAACTATATTTTAGTCCCAAATTACTTCTAGCAATGTTTTATGAGATCACGTAGGGAGCGATGACCGGAGCACGTTGTTGCCCGTCTTTATTGTAGCCACAAGCTGCAGCATATCTGCAACAGTACAAGTTGCAAATTTGCCGGTTTCTTCACAGCCATGGAGTACAATCCACTTTCACCAGCAAGTCAGAGGCCACAAACTGTGCTAATTAGCACAGACAAAGAGTTACAAAAAAGCAAAAAAAGCAAAAAAAGAAAAAGAAACACACACAAAGGAGAAAAAAGCAACGAAAAAATGAAACAGCTGCTTTTGCATTAAGTCCCGGGAAGCACACGAGCAGACTTGTTGTCTAAGGGAAGCAGGCGCAATAATTACAACCGTTAACACACAATAGCCTTCGATGCACATACAAGCACAGACACAGCGAAGCATAGAGGCGAAGAGCTGTGGCCGAGGGGCGTACATTACGCATACGACATGGTGCATGATTGAGGCATTGTGCGATATTGTTGTTGCTCAAACAAAAGCCGCTGCATACGCTGCTTACAATGATAAAAACAGAGCCTGGATTTGGACAATGTGTCTGAGTCCGAGTGCCAGAGCGGATAAAAGCTTATTTACAAGGATTACATTAATGAAGCTCGCGGCTATGCAGCACGCTCTTTTGTGGTGTGCATTTTCGAGTTTGCTTTAGACATTTCATTGATGTAAACATTATTCGGTAACATTCTAACTCGACCTGGTTTGCTAGGACATTGCTTAGTTTTCGAGGATCACAATAAATATAAGTTGTAAGATGCCTAAACCGCGTGCAACCTTAAAATATTCTTGCACTGTACGTATGTACCATAAATAATGTAGAAGGCATCCAGACGGAATCATATTGCCGGCATTTGCATTTACACCTGTAGCAATGACAAGCCGACCTAAAGGTGCAACGACTCGAAGTCGACGACAAATCACGTTCGCAGCCTTTGGAATAAGGTATGTACCAAAGAGTACGAACATTTACATCAATAGCAGCCTTTATATCTACAATACATATACATACATATATGTATGGATACTATATATACGAGAGTATGTATACCGCAAGAGATGCCTAAGCTTAAGTGCCATTTGGCAATTCAAGTGAAGCCGGTACAGAGTGTGCCAATGTCTGCTCATTCCCTTGGAGAATGCCTCTGTGTCGAGCATGTTTCACAAGGAACTTAATGCATATTTAAAGAGTTGACTGGTAAGTGCCAAAAATCGAATATTTAGTCGAATTTCTCTATGTACATTGCTGATGCCAGTGCCAATGCCTCTGGCAGCGCCATTGCCATCGCATACACCAGATGAAGCAGCAAAAGCAGCAGAAGCACAACCAGCAGCTGTTGCTGCACCTGAAGTCCCGTTGGACTACAACTTGCCACTTAGAGGCGTCGCATTGCAAATATCGTAAACTTAAACTGCTTAAGTGCCTCTCGCCTCGACTCCTCCGTGTATGTTTTCATCGACTGCTGATGTCTCACAGGAGTGACATTATCTCACATTAAATATAAATCCATTAACGATAAGGATATAATAGACAATCACTCAAATAACAATAATGATGCAATCAGCTACTTTAAGTCTATTTTTCTAATTTTCTAATATGTGATACATACAGTTAGAATGCAATGTTCTTTGGAGAAAGCGCTTAATTCTTAAATGCGTAAGCCCATATCTGTATTGCTTCTTTTTTGTTATCAATCAGAATTGCAAATAACAATAATAATGATAAAAATATAGTTAGTGTTAGAAATTAATCATATTATAAGCTTTGATCCTGATCATTAAATGCGAAAGTGATAATCATAATTTTTAATTTCTAATTGATTTTTTATTTTAGTCCTAATCGTGTTTATTTTTTATAAATCTAATCAATACTAATCATTGTTATTTCATATTATATTATACTATACTGTGCACTATATACGATTCTATATGGGCAAAAGGTATAACGGCTATTCAATTTTTAGCTTGGCAATACTGTAAATCATATCCATGCACAATTGAAAGTCGAAGTACAAATAATTTTTTTTAGAAAACGGCACAAGGAATGAACAAAAGTGCCCAAAAGTCAATTTTTCGTTTTGGTACCTTGATGTGTGGAATGACATTTTTGATACTAAAACAATAAAATATTGTAGATGTTCTTTTCAATGAAAAGAAATTCTACGCTATGGGATACCAGCATAATTCAATAAAATAAACTCGTACGTGAGCTCAAAATTTCGTGTATGTATGATAATTACTGGTGTGATCTTTGGCAGATATTGTTAAATTGGTGATGAGAACTTTTGTGGTATATTAACAGGTAACACTGGTAAATGTAAAATGTAATATTGGTATATAGATATGAATTTATTTGATATTCTTAGTAGTGCGAAATGCTCGTCTGTCATTTCTCCTAATACCGTGTTTAGATTGAGCTGCATCATTGAAAATTCTCGTTAGATGAAATATAATAATAAGCAACTGAGTGTAAGAAAAGAACGAGTAAAAGATCAAGCGACAATGATATTGAAAAGTAAGTATAGTAATTCTCTGAAAATATAGTTACAATCAAGATAACCGGTGGTCTTTAATTTTATAAAGGATGATGAACATAAAAATTGTCATATTAAGATGTCCCTTCTATAAAAACTTACTGAAGACATATGTATGTATGTGGATTCGACTTTGAAAATATATTGAAAAATTTATTTGAGTATTGATTTGAGTCATAATAAGAATTACTACATGCGTATGTTACGAGTAAATTGTATATTTTATTCTTAAATACCCGTGCATTTTTTTTTGTGTTTTCTGATTCAAACCGCAATTGAATGCATATTTCCGTGAGTCGGCTATAAATTTGGTAGATCGCAGTGTGCTGCGGCCATTTTGCCTTTTCGCATGCCACTTGAGTAATTAAATTCAGCATCGCATCGAAACGCAATGCAACGCAACCTGACGTTGAATCGTGATGGGCGTGGCATTAACGCTTTGTGGTTAACATTTTTGTGGTTAAATGAATTTAAAACGTGCAACGCGCGACTGCGGCAGGTGCAAAGTGACAACAACAAATTGCCGCCCCTTCGTCTCTTCTGGCCACCCGTCCGTCTGTCCGTTCGTCTGTCTTGCAATGGACCAAAGGACGCTGACATATGGAAATATTCTGACGGATGCCACCTAAGGGAGGAGATAAGGGGAAGACCCACTGTCGTCCATGGGATAGCTGCCAGAGACGAATTGCTGCCCATTGACATGCAAATTGTTCGCGCAGCGACAACTGCACCAATAACATCAATAAAACAACAGGGGAACTATTGATACTCTTTCTGTCCATTGAAAATTGAATAACGTTATAAGTAATTCAGTGTTTCAATCTTAAATTCACACAAATGGAGAGTTAAATGTCAAGAAGTTAAGTGAAGCAACTTTTCAATGATTTCATTGGTTTTCTCTAAGATTTTCTAATGAGTTTTCGTACTGGATAAAATATCGAAGATAAGTGGAAAAACACTTTACTTTACCTTTCTTGAGATCAACAATGAACTATTTTCAAAGTAGCAATTAAAATGTATTTTAATGGAATCAAATTGTGATACAACATCGCATGAATAGCGATTAAATTGTTGGTCATCTCCCACTAGATTACGAAGGACTCTAACGACATCTTTCTGAATTTACAAACACACTTTTTTCTCACACGCAGTTCCCTCTCCACTCACTTATTTTCCCTCTCCTCTTACGAACGCTCTCTTCCTCACTCGCTGTTCACGCTCTTTACTTGTATTTTTATTGAAAATAATTTCAATTCGTTGGCACGACGATGTCCGACGACTGATGAACTTAAATTGACACTCGCATGGCATCTCTCGTTTTGTTTTCATTTGCCTTTTAATTTCATTTTTTATTTTTTACTTATGTCCGAACATTTCTACCTATTTTAATGTAATTTATTTGCTGTTGTAATGACTGTTATTGTTGTTGTCGTTGCAACAAATATGCGAATGCAAATTGTTTCTTTAATTGAATCATTTGGACTATGGCGTGTGGCGTGGGAGCATTTTAATAATTTGTGCTTATCTCGTGATTTTAATTAAATGCGTGCAATAATTATTATCTTACTATTATTAATTATTATTGCAAGTTTCGAGTTATCACACTCTCATGAAGCGTGCTAATACAAACATACATATGTATTATGGTATTTGTATAGCAACATTTTATAATTTACTTTTTTGAGCACATCGCTGAAATTTAACAGTTCGCTATATCGGGACTGCACATTTGTTATTCGAGTAATGTTTTAGCGGAAATCCCCACACTATTTTAAGAGAAAAAAAACATATACCAAAACATCGTTTTTTTTTTTTTTGAATAAAGATGAATCCTAATGCTCTTGATTAGCACTTTAATTAGGGCTAAGAGTGATTTTCTTTATTTTTATTCCCGCTACCCATAGGGTAGAAGGATATTTTAACTTTGTGCCGTTAGAAAATGTATGTAACAGGTAGAAGGAGGCATCTCCGACCCTACAAAGTATATATAGTATATTCTTCATCAGAATCAACAGCCGAGACGATCTAGCCGTGTCCGTCTGTGTGTATCTCCGTCTGTCCGTCTGTCCGTATAAACACCTATATCTCAGAGACTATAAGAGATAGAGCTATAATTTTTGTTCGACAGCATTTGTTATGTTTGCACGCAGATCAAGTTTGTTTCAAATTTTTGCCACGCCCACTTCCGCCACCGCAAATCAAAAAATCGAATAATAAGCGTAATTTTGGTACATACAATAATAATTATAGTAGTTATGATTCCTAAAAATATGGTTGTGATCAGATAAAAATTGTCGAAGTTATTAAAGAAATACTTTTGTATGGGCAAAAACGCCGACTTACTAGGGGTCTTAGTTGCTTTGGCTGACAATCTGGTATATTGTGCCGTCTATGGTATATTTTGAATGTGGTACTATATCGGTATACCAAATATACCATTTGGTATATTTTAGTATTTTTGTAATATATTCGGTATATTTTGAGAAAAATACCGCAAATTATATATTTTTTATTCAAAATGGGTAGCGGGTATCTTACTTGTTTTTTGTTGCTATATTTCGATTTGTTATTTTTTTACAATAATACCGCGCTCTTTTAAGTTTCTTTGACTTGATTGTATCCACCAGTCGAGAACATTCGAGTGTTGCTCTTTTTTTCTATTTTTTAATATCATATTTTGACGCATAACATATATTTGTTGTTCAGTGGAGTTAACATTTCCGGAATGCCCTATAAGGTATTTTCTAATGCATAAGACAAGCCACACGGAAATGTAAGAAAGCAAAACACTAAGGCTACATCTTCAATGAAAACAACAACATCAAACCAACCATCTAGAACTTGACACAAGAAAAGTGAAAGACTTTCCCCACAATGCGTTGTGCTGTCTGCTTTGTCAAGTTTTTAGCTTCGCACGATAAATGCCGCTCTCTGATGAATTTCCACTCCTTTTCTATCCAGGTTCTTGCCACCCTTTTCCACTCTAACTACTTGAATTTTATTTGTGTTTTGCATATAGTGTGTAAAGTGTCGCATTTTCTAACAGCGGATGGGAGTTGCGCACTAGTGTCTACCAGAGTGTTTGCGAAAGATGCTTTCAGCAACTGAAACAGATGAAGACAGAATTCTCTTCACACATCATTTGTGAGCGATTACAATACCTTTTAACGGGCTCTGATCAACCTGACAGTTACCTGAAAAAAAATCCACAGTTATGGCAAGCCAGAATCTACTTTCGTCTGTTGATTTGGTAGTCAATTGATTTAGATTGGAATTATCCATTAACACATAACATAAGTACACAGAGCAACAACACCAGAAATTCGGTTCTAATTTTAAAAATAATAAAAAGAATTCCTACATTTTAAGAAACAAAAAGAAAATTATTTTTTTTTTTATCGAATAGTTCTTCAATCCAGATTTACAATCTTTTCCATTTGAAATAAAACAATCTTGATTCAAGATTTTAATCTTAAAATAAGATGCTTTTAATCTGATAATGCAAATTTAACATAAAAATCTTGATTTAAGATTGTTTCAACCTAAAAAGCTTTTCCATTTGAAATAAAACAATCTTGATTCAAGATTTTAATCTTAAAATAAGATGCTTTTAATCTGATAATGCAAATTTAACATAAAAGTCTTGATTTAAGATTGTTTCAACCTAAAAATCTTATTTCAAGATTGTTCTTTTTAAGATCGAAAATATCTTAAATCAACATGTTTTGAATCTAGATTATTTTCTCTCTGTGTAGATATCTCAACTCCACTTTACAGGTGATTTGTAAAAACTATGACAATGGCATTGATTTTAAAATTATATATTATCTTCACATCTTCCTTGGATGGACACTATAGTTATTAGAACAATCTAGTATCATCTGGATGGGTATCTGTTTGTACCCGATACCCGTTCGGCAGAAAGATATTACATAAGCAGCGATGTTGCAAAAGACCATTATTCTCAACAAAAAGTTTAGTAATATTTTGAATTGAGAAATTGTTTATTAACTTGTGACAAATATGCTAAAGAGGCTTGCTTCTATTTCTTCTATTTTTTTTAAATTATGTCCACTATTAGCTAAAAAAATCCGGTGCCACCAGAATGATTTGGGTATATTTTGTGACTAATTATCACAAATTTTAAAATCCATTTCTTTATGTTGGAATGCATTTTCTTTCAATCTAGAGTTAATGATTTTGAGGCTTTCCATAATCATTTTGATATTTCAAAATGCTCAGTATGGTGTCGCACTGTCAATCGAAAATTCAATTCTTTGATGTTTTACTTTACTCTCAATTTTAATGCAATTGAAAAATGATTTACCATCCATTAACTGTTATTTTGCTAGTTACAAAAAATATGTTCTGTTCGCACACAATATTTCGAGCAGATTCTCAGAGGTTGCTGAAAAGTTCAGCTGTTTAAGCTGATAATAAAAGGTATACATCTTTTCCCATATTATTTTGCAAACATATCAATAAAAGCATTTCCAAGTTTAAAATAATTGCAATTAGTTTTCAGTTGAAATAAAAATAGTAATAGTTTTTTGTATGAAACACGAGATATTTTGTTTGTTTGTTTACACGCAGATAAATTTTTGTTTAAATTTTGCTCGCAAACGAAAAAACAATCGAATTAAACGTAATTTTGAAGCTAGATTATGCTACATACAATAATAACTATACTTTTGTATGGGAACGGCAACTTACTAGGAGTCTTAGTTGCTTTGGCCGAGAATTTAGCATGTTTTGCATGTTTATAGTACTTTTTGCAGAATTTTAATTTGGAATATTTATACCCGCTACCCATAGGGTAGAAGGGTATTATAACTTTGTGCGGGAGGGAAATGTATGTAAGAGGTAGAACGAGGCATCTCCGACCCTATAAAGTATATATATTCTTGATCAGCGTCAACAGCCGAGACGATCTAGCCATGTCTTCTGTCGTGTGTCTGTCCTCTGTCTGTCCGTATGAAACACTGGATATCAGAGACTATAAGAGATAGAGCTATAATTTTTGTTCGACAGCATTTATTATGTTTGCACGCAGATCAAGTTTGTTTCAAATTTTTGCCACGCCCACTTCCGCCCCCGAAAATCAAAAAAATCATCACAAGCGTAATTTTAGAGCTAGAGTTGCGAATTTTTATATATACAATATTTACTATAGTAGTTATAATTCCTGATAAATTTGGTTGCGATCAGGTAAAAATTGTCGAAGTTATTAAAGAAATACTTTTGTATGAGCAAAAACGCCTACTTACTAGGGGTCTTAGTTGTTTTGGCTGACAATCTGGTATATTGTGCCGTCTATGGTATATTTTGAATGCGGTATTATATCGATATACCAAATATATCATTTGGTATATTTTTAGTATTTTTGCAGTATATTATTCATTATTCAAAATGGGTAGCGGGTATCTCACAGTCGAGTCCACTCGACTGTAGCTTTCTTACTTGTTCGTACTGGCAGAGTGGTAAGTAGGAGTTAGGAAGAGAAAAGGCCTTGGCAAAACCAGTTCCTAGTTTCGCTCAACTTAACTGTTCTTGTGTTAGCACTAAAAATAATTAAACCGGTATTTAATGGATTATTGAAGATGGTGATTATATGTTAAAGTAATATTTCATGAATTAATTAATTAAAAGCTCGTTACTATTTTTAATTGAATACTTATTCAGAAAATAGTTGGAGTGTGATTGTGGTCGGGTTGGTATATAAATATACTTTAATTTTAAAAATACATAAAATTATGGTCGAACAAAGTAAAGCATTACAAGCTTGCTTTTTCCAGTGTAATCAGCCTTTAATATATAGGTGTATCTTTGAGATATTAAATTAATGTCTTTGTTCTAGATCAATCAATACAGAACACTTTGGATCAAAATTAAGAAACGATAAGACTAAGATAATGTAGCATCTTGGAAAAGTTTGCAGTTTACTTTATAGTAAAGTAGTAGAATGATAAAATGACCTAATTTTTTCTTAAAGCATTAGGTGCAGGCTGTAGAACATCCTGAATTTCTAAAACATTTTCTCTCTAGCGGGGCGCTGAAAAGTATGCTACGATTTACAAATCACTTCGTCGAGTGCAGATGCCATGTGGCGCAATCGACGCGTCGACGCGTCGACTGTCAACGCGTTGCCCTGAAAACCGAAAGCTGTGCCCAGGATTGAGGTTTACCTCAATTCCTACGTTTGGCAGGAGACTGTCGGTTAGTGACAGAAGCAGTTTGCTGATAAGGCTGACAGAAGCAGGTCGACCAGCACAATGTTAGTGGCAAATTCATTGCCAAAAATTCGTCAGACGTGCAATGAGAGAAACCACAAAAGCCTTAAAAAAAAGAGAATACAAAATAAGCAGAAACTAATCAAATTATTACTTAATTATGGCTAAACGTCGATTACTGCAAAAGGACACAGCTGCTCTTGATGTCGTCCTGTGCGTCGTGTCGTATTCTTCGGTCTGTCCGCACGTCGAATTTATTACAAAATAAATAACAAAATATTTGTTACTTGGCTAAATTGGTCACGTCGCAGTGCACAGGTATAAAGCGGATATTGTAAAATTAAATTGATTCTCTCCCAATTTCTCTTCTCCATCTTCAGTTCTTGTTGATGTTGTTGTTGTTGGCGTTGTTGTTGTTGCGATGCTTTGTTGCTGCTCCTGTTGCGGCTTTTATTTTCCATTGAGCTTGGGGACATCATGGCAAAGGCATATACAATGTGCATTTATATTGTGGAATAAATAAATCTAATGCCTGTTCATCATTTTCAGCAGGGAAACGTTACAAATATACGTGACAGATTAGAGAGAAAACAGAGACAAACAATACAATATGGGAGCAAGAGAGAAAGAGAGAACGAGAGAGAAAGCGAGAGCAGGACAGAAACGTGCGTTTAGATTTTTAATAAATTTCAAATGAACCTCAAAGAGGACCACAAAATGAATGCTTCAAATTGAATGCACAATGAAAGGAAATGCTCCAACGTCGAAATTGACTTGAATTTGATGGCTCTGTGATAACGATTATTAAATAGGGCATCCTAATTATAGAGGCAACATAAATAATTGATAATATTATACTTGTATACAGGAATTAAGTGGAAAATTCAAATAAATTCAAATGATTCATAATTGATTCATATTTCGATAGTGATGCGCATATTTTGTTGCGAGAAAGGATTTCGTCTTGCAACCAATTGATTTCCATTTGATTTCCATTGCCAGCAAGCGCATTCAAAGCAATGGCAGACAACATGAAAAACAATTGAAATGGAAATGCGAATATGTATAGAGTGGGATATGACAAACAAGTGCAACAATATGTTGCAATTGTCAGCCAGCGAGTGTAACAGAAGCGAATTTCTAACATCATCACGTAGAAACCAGAGCCAAAAAACAACACAAAAAAAAAAAAAAAATAGCAGAACATCCAATAGAAGTAGACGACGACAGCAGTCGACATTCTCTCGCTTCTGATTTAGCCAAGGGATATGAGTGTTACCATCGCAGTTTCCATAACAATCGCAATCACTGCGAGAACACAAGAACAGGACACTGGGAATAGCAGCCGGAGATATAGAAACATCCAATGCGAGTATCACGATAATTGCTCCGACGAGGGTGAGCTGCGCACGTTCTTCCGATTTCTAATACGAGTACACAACTATTCGAGCTTGGAGCATGAAACCGAAAACACATGCAGGAAAATAAACAATAAAGCAACAAACGAACGTTCGAAATACTCGAACATATATTATTAGGCAAGGAAATACTCTTTCAATGTTCGCATGAAATCAAAATATTTCAAAATAAGTATAATAAATACTTAATATAGAATACATATCTATGAATTGATGTCTCTTGAAATTCTAAAAGCGACTTAAGCGAATCATATCTGGGTTCGCTAATTAATGTAGTAAAACCTTGAAGAGAAAGTTATTGTTGTAAGCTTGCGGTGTGTCAAGCATAGACCATTTGTCATGCTTTCAACTCAGACCGAGCTCGAAATTTAGTTTCTTAAAGAGGCAAGTGTCGCAAGATACAGAAAAATGAGCGGGTCAAGCTGCTCAGTTAGTTTAATTGATCAAGGAGCTCTGAGATTAGAGATGTTTTATATTCGATAAAATTTCGCTAAACAGTCTCATCAAATTAGCAAAATGTGTTTAGTTTTTTATGTGTTTTTTTTTTATGCAAAACATACCTGCTGCAATGGGGTCTTAGCTACTTCGGCTGGTATATTCAAAATATAGCCTTTGCTATATATGAAGTATTTATTTGGTATTTTTTTGGTATAAATGTTTAGTGGTTATCTCACAGTCGAGCACACTCGAATTTCTGACTTGTTTACTTTAAATATAAATATGAAATATGTATATACATGAATTTATATCGATTAATTCCTGAAAAATCGAATACCCTCACATACATAGATACTTAAATCGACTTTTACGTTTTTGCTTATTTAATTGCCCAACTGACCAGTGCAATAACTCGACTGCCGAACCAGAGTTTTAATCATTTTCACGCTTCACATACTTTTTGGCTGGCGATGGAAGCTTTCAGTAATCATCAGCATTTATTTCGCTGTTACAGCCAAGTGGCAGGTGCCAAATGGAGGCAGAAAATGATAAAGAACAAATTATTAAAGCATTAAATGCAGATAAATACACTTTAAAATATAAGACAGATTTCTGATCAATGATGATTGTTCTGTGAGAAAAACATTATATATTTAGGTATGGTCTTATTCTTTGTATGTGGCTAATGTCTAGACTACAGACAGTCTTCCCATTATGGTTAAGTGATAAGAAACGAGAGTTCTATTTATGTAGGTACACTAGTCAAGAATTTATTGTTCGTCGTGTTCACCATGGCAAATGCTTATTGTGTGTGTGAGTGTGTGTGTGTGTGTTTTGCCAGCTAATTTTGCAACGTCAGCAAAGCCTTTGTGCAGTGCGAGCATTGTTGGCATGACTGAGTAAACAGGGAAATGCG
Organism: Drosophila kohkoa; assembly: GCA_019972355.1. Lineage (NCBI taxonomy): Eukaryota > Metazoa > Arthropoda > Insecta > Diptera > Drosophilidae > Drosophila > Drosophila kohkoa. Next base: position 1,499,185 of record BJEL01000057.1, on the reverse strand, counting down.
TCTGGTTAGTTGGCTCAGCATTTCCATGACCACAAAACACTTGTGCTCATTTTCGTTTTCGTTTCCATTTTTGTTGTTTTTGTTTTCTTTTTAGAGCTCTTCTTGCGGAGGGGAATCTATAGAGTTTCCTTGGCGCATTGTTTTAGACAATGGATGACATGAACTACCAATTTCAGTTCGCAGTCAGCTGCTTTGCATTTCAAATGCAGACACCAGCCGGAAATTGTTTTCCACCCCAAAAGGTTTGGGTTTGCTCTTGTCCAGACACGTTTTTTTTTTTTTGTTTTTTTGGTATAGGGCTCAGGGGCTGATGCGTGGGGGGACCCTACCTCCCTCTCAATTAACGTGCATTCAAATCCATGCCACGCGCCTGCTCGGTACTCTTATCTCTATCGATTAATCAACCCTTTTGTTTGAACTTTCACTTGCGACTTTTTGTTGCACGTTGCACTTTTGACTCATTTCAATGACACTCCAACATCTAAACACACACACACACACGCACGCACGCACACACTCACAGCTGAGGAGCTCTTATCGCTGCTCTCTTAAGGGTAGTTTACGCCAGTGTTTCCCCACTTCAGCTGCCGCTTGGATATCATTCGCCTATTTTGCACCTTTTGCATGGCAGACATTGTCAAAATTCATAATTGAACAGTTTTACCCCGAGAAAGGATCTGTGTTTCTGTGTGTGGGTGTGTTTAGTTCTATACATACATACGTACATATGTGTGTGTGTGTGTGTGTGTGTGTGTGTGGTAGCCAAGTGCTTTTCCAGTGCGCAATTGCTAGTCGAAAATCTTCGTTAATAATTCAAGAGCTTTTAATGTCATGAATATTCATAAAATTTTTGAGCATGATTTGATTTTATTGCGTATTTTACTCGTACTCCGACGACAACAGCAGCCGCAACGGCATCAACAATACCAACAACAAGGACGCCATCAGCAGCAACAACAACTACACTATTAACACAACAAAATTGAAAATTGAAAAAATCAGAAGAATACAATTTGAAAGAACTTCGCCTCGATGAGGGATTGTTTCAATGACATCCAAGCCAGGTTTAAGTCGCTTGTTTTTCGACTAACTAATAATAAATAAGAGGGATATGCGACATTTTTTTTTTTGCGCGGAAGTCATTTTTACAAGATTTTTATTTGACTAATGCAACAAGTAATATAGAAGCGACAGATCGTTTACATCAAATTTGAGTGTTTTCGCTAGTGCAAAGGTATTTAGATCCCCTACTAAGAATATTCAATCTATCCTTCCTCATAAATCTAAGAAATCTGCTAAGATTATCCCTGTAAGTAACATACATATATGTATGTACATATCCAAGTTTAATAGTAGTACTTATGAATAACAAAAGGTAAAGTAAAAAGGCTAACTACACGAACATGACTCGACTTTTGACTTGAGTTGACTTTACCCTTTATATCTTAAGCGTTCTTGTTGTTCTTGTTGCTGCCTGGTCGACCCGCTATGCCGTCAAACAAGATAACCCTTTAGGATTTTTATAACCACACGTGCGTTTTGTTTCCTTTCTGTTTGACACACAGCCCTCTCTCTAGAGTCCCTTGCAGTCCGCGAATTTCTTTAAAGTTTGGCATGGCAACTCGTAAATTTAGTGGAAAATGTGTCGTAAAATTTATCGATGTGTGCGTGTTTGTGTGTGTGTGTGTCCGTTGTGTAAGCAGGTCGTCGTATTGGGGTTGTATAGTGATGGGGTTGTGGGGGGGTGCAAGGCGTTTATTGAGGTGAGCTGCGTGATACCAGGGGACTGAAAATGCTCAATTTCTTATCGATTTTCATAATGTTGAAAACGCCAAACCTTTAAACGTTCCTCAGGAGTGAGCCGGGGTGTACTCATTCGCGGCTAATCATTTTGAGTACTTTGCTATTCAGTTCAAGTCCATTAAATGGCTATTTGCTTATCAATTTTGTGTCATTTTTTGTTCAGCGACGGCACGAGCGACAATTCTACTCCTTTCTAATCGTACCTCGGCCACGGACTCGGACTCGAACTGGGACTCGAACTGGGACTCGGACTTGGGCTCGGGGACCTGCCAACCAATTGTCGCATTGCATTGTTGTTGTTTATTGCTACGAATAATTTCGGTGCTGGCATTCAGATTCGACCATGCATGGAATACGTGACAGTCGCGTCTTTTGTGTAATTGCGGCCTGTCTCTTATTCGTACTCCGAAAGCTGTGTGGGCGAAGAGTGCACGAGGGAATGAGAGAATGCGAGAGGAAGGAGAAGTTAGTTAAAGGGTCCCTCGAAATGAAATCAAATGATTTGCCGTGCAACTGATTTATGTTTAATTTATAGAGCTGCCCGACGGCCTGACCGGCATGCAAATAAATTCCAAATGCGGCCCTTCGATGAAGACATAAACTCGACTGCCGAACCAAACTACAAACGAGACCCATCAAAAGCTCTGACACAGCAAATTCAAGAGCGAGAGCGACATACATACAAAGAGAGCGAAAGCGAGAGCGAGAGAGAGAGAAACCGACGATGTGTACGTGTGTGTGTCTGACATTTTGTCAGCATAAGAGAGCGTTCGTGCGCGCTGAATAAGCCAGATGTGAGGTTAACGAAGAGCAAGAGAGCCAGAAAGGAGATAGAAAGAGAAACATTGGAACGACATCGTTCCTAATCGGCTTTCCTACACCGACCAAGTTTTGCTTGCGGTAGGACAAGACTTGTCGCATATAACTGTATAACTGGAGCAACAGCAAATGTAGCAGAAATGATGGCAAAATGCCGGCCACTGTTTTGTATAAGAGTCGCATCAGAATAACGCCAAATGGAAATGAAAATCTTGAAGAGTTTACGTTCTATTTAAAAAGTAAACTAAATTGTAAATATTAAATAAAAAATCTAATCTAATCTAAAAATGATGTCTACAGAAATTAAATTAGAATTAGAAATTGTCTTGCTAATTTATAATTTGATTCTAAACTTTTTTTTATTATTAATAGTTGAAAGCTTATTGGTATTCTGTATTACTGGTATTCATTAAAAATAATTGAATTCATAACATCCACAATTAAATTCCGTTAACTTCGTTTCGGCCAAGATAATTGTTAGGTTTGTGTCCCCGCTGAAGACGTGTAATCCTTATACTACTTTTACTTAATTTATTTCCTTATTAGAAAAATATTTATTTATTATACTTTTCTAAAAATAAATATCGGGAAAACATTATTTACAACATGAAAAAAAAGAAAAACTCGCAAGGACCAAATGTCTATATATAAATTGTAGGGGTAATTCCTAAAGCCAATGAGTAGTTAATTCTAAGAAGAGGATTTCTTACCATCATCTCACCTGACTTTTGTTTCATTTACTTTCGGTTACCTCTGGGAGAGCAAGAACAGAAATGATTTTATTGCACATCCCGAATATGTGATTGTCCAGGCAGACCGTGAGAAGCTCTCGCAAATGTAAAACTCTTTTGCGCCGCGAAAGTTGTCTGTTAAACTAACGAAACTGGTATTTAATCTTCTTAAGTGTGACGAAGAGCAAACTCTCGCCGTCGCCATCGCCTTTCTTTGCCAACTTTGGGTATACTATCAACTCGGATGCTTAAAGCCATGCCGCATTGAGCCCCATATGGCTTATGACCACAGGCTTAATATCTTTCGTTGCACCATTTTTTCTTCTATTTTTTCTTGTCTGTGCCGTAGTTCGAACCCGCTAACGGCAAGAGGAACGCTTTCCGAAAATACGAAAGCTTTAAACTGCTTCACACATTGAAAAATATTTTATCTTACTCATATGCAAGAACGGAAACATTATTTTTTCTTAACTTCTTTTTGATTAATTACAGACGACAATTCAGATGACAATGAAAGCTTAACTTACTTATTTGTCGAGCATAACAGCTGAGGTGAAGCAAAAAAAACTTTTTAGTTTGATTGGGCAATTTCGAACAATCTGTTGATATTTCAATGCCGTGTCCAAATTACCACAACGAGCTTACCGTATAATTTGTGTGTTTCAAACATAAAACTTTCAAAAAGTCATCAAAAGTGGAAGTGAAGTGAGGGTCACTTAAGCAAAGCCAAGCTGAGCCTGGTCATAATTGTTACGTTTTTGCATATGTTTCATTTGCTTTTCTTTTGTTTCTGATAAATGTTCAACTTGGAAAGATTTTAAAGACTTTTCGAGTTCATTTAAGTGAGTATAATTTTATGGACGCTGCTTTAAGTATGCAATTCTGTCTGGGGTTCCATCAGAGTTGCAAAGAGCGGGCTAATTAGCCGCTGTTGAAGGAAAAAGCAAAAAAAAAAAAAAAAAATAGAAAAAAAAACACTAAAAAGAAACTGATTTGATGCTATCGAGCTGCGCTTTACACTCTAAAACTCTTCCAACACTCCCAGCCATGGGTTTGACTTGGTGTGACTTGGTCTGGTCAGCTCCATCAGTTGATACTGTGTGCTTTGTATTTCTGCTTCGTTTGCGCCGCGTTGTAATTGCAAAAGTTTATCTTTATCTGTGCCACGGGCAGCAGCTCGGCAAATGGTCACATTAAAGTAATTACATTCACTGCTCCGGCAAAGCTGCTATCCGAGCTCTCTCCAGCGTCTTTATCCACAATCTCTCGTGCCTATTCGTCCTCATCCTTGTCCTCATGCTCGGCCTCGTGCTCATTTCAAGCAGCATCAGGTCAAAATGAGGCGCCTTTGCGCTAATTTGCACTACGATGAGCAGAATCGGTTTTTGTATCTTCGAAACAAAAGGAGTAATATCAGAGCGAGTCAAAGTATAGAACATTTTACCTTCATACATTTAAGTTCCTTCTTACTCCTTGTTTCCATTAATAATTTCTTTCCTTGTGCATTCGGCTGTAAAGTATTTTCTTTAAATGCATAAAACTAAAATATATAAGAAATTATTTATACATATTTCTCGATTTTAAATTAAAAAAAAATAAAAAAATGACTATTATGACTGTTAAAGATAAAATTGATTTTTTCGGCACTCTAATATCAATGCTAATTTTTCTACGAAGTGAAGTTCTTAATTAATTAGATCTCTTACTTAAAACATTCCCAAGCATAAACAAAAGATAAACGACTTTACCTTCTTATCTATTTACGGTGACGGGAGTGGGCGTTGTAAATATTTGTAAATAACTTGATGTGTGTGCAAAAATAACAAATGTTGTCGAAAAAAATTAGAGCTCTATCTCTTATAGTCTCTGAGGTCCAGTGTTTCATACGGACGGACGGACAGACAGACAGATGGACAGACGGGCATGGCTAGATCGTCTCGGCTATTGATGCTGATCAAGAATATATATACTTTATAGGGTCTACCTGTTACATACATTTCCTGCCGGCACAAAGTTATGATACGCTTCTACCCTATGGGCAGCGGGTATAAAAAGTTGTTCATATGTGAATTGAGTTTTCGGCAATTTGCCCCTTTATTTTAAAATAAATTTAGTAAAAAGTCTATTAGGTATGTAGAATTCGATAAAGAATAACATGTATCTGTAATAAAAAATAGAGACTTTAATGGCAAGAAGCTGCTCTTATTTTTTCGCGCAAGGAGTCAACGCTATCCCTGCTCCCTGCTGTAAATGGTTTTGAAATGAAATTTAAGGATTGACAAATGCTACTGCAATAAGCGGACTAGTAAATATGTAATCAGGCAAATAAAAGCAATGTATTTAATAACTCCTTCACACTTATACCATATACTAGTAAATGCATTCTCATACTCGCATTGATGCTTTAAGGCTTGCAGGAATCGGAATTCTAAATTCGGTAGCGAAGAGAAACTGCTGGCAAATGGCAATTTTATTTATGACTGTACCAAGGGGCATTCTCAGTGTTTACTTCAAAGCAATTAAAAGAAAACCAGAAGTAAAAGCAGCCAACAAATACTTTATCATATTTGTCTGCGAGAATTTGAAAAGGCTTTTACCCTGCTGTAGGGGAGAGGGAAGATCTCGGACAGACATATGAAAAGCCTCGCAGTTAAATGGCCACTCAGGAAACGAACTTCGTTTATATTGTGTCAGAATATAGTACCTTTATGTTTACGAATGTGAATGGAACTGGCTAAAGAGAGAAGAGGGGAGCACTGGAACTGAGAGATGGCAAATGGGAACTGAATCTTGATCTGGATCTGGGAATGTAGAACACTGCACAAATAACCTCAGGGCCATAAAGAAATACGTTTACTATGTACTAAAATTGAGTAAATGCTGCCATTACAGGACTGCAGTTAGTTGTTCGCCGCCTTCCCTTGCTATGTGCTGTGCTATTATTTTGAGTGCACCCAACTTGCCTGGCGCAGCAGTAAAAAGACAACAATAGAAAAGGCCAAGCACAGACATCGAGCTTCAATTGTTTGACAATAAATGTGATATAGGCAACTCTCCTGCCCACAAAGAAACCAACCGAGTATTACTCTGATACTAAATGGTCCGGCCACTGAGATGATTAATTGTCACAGCAGCATTGGTTAGAATCAATTATTTCCCCCAACCTCCGATTCTCATTGATATCGTTAATCGAACTAGGCTCAGTCGCCAGAAACTTAGTGCAGCAATAAAATTTCAACAATAACGTTTTATCTTAATTCGAAAAAGTCAGAAAATTACAGAAACCCGTTATCCATTTTTAATAACTGTATTATTTTTCAAAGAAATAGCTATATTTGGTACATTTATCATTGAAAATATACCATAGAGCACGAATACTACATTGTCCAACTAAGCAACTAAAACCCGACTGCAGCAGCCGTTTTTTGTCGTACAAAATTATCTTAATAATTGTCTCTTAATAACTTCGATAATTTTTATCTGATCCCAAGCTACAGTCAAGTGTGCCCGACTGTGAGATACCCGCATCTCTTTTTGAATATACTAGATTAATATACCGAAAAGTACTTAACTCTATCAAGGCTGTATGATATTATATAGCACTACATTTAAAATTCACCATAGAATACAAAATATACCTGATTGTTAGCCAAAGTAAGACCCGTACTACATAAATAAGTTTTTTCCCCATACAAAAGAATTTCTTAGATAATTTCTATATTTTGTTTCTGATCGCAACCAGGAATCGTAAAGTTACCATTCAAGATCAGACCAGCAGCCACAAAGTTATCATACCCATCAATTTAATAGGTAGCGGGTATAAAAATAAATCTGTTGATGAGAGAGTGTCATTTTGATTTTTTTCCCAATACTAATTCGATATAAACAAGTCAGAAAATTACAGAAACCCGGTTTCCATTTTTAATAAGTGTATTATTTTTCAAAGAAAAAGCTATATTTTGTACTCGACTGTGAGATACCCGTTACCCATTTTGAATAAAAGCAATACATTTTGCGGTATTATTCTCAAAATATACCAAATATATTGTAAAATACTAAAAATATACCAAATGATGCATGTGATATATAGATATAGTACCGCATTCAAAATATACCATAGCCGGCACAATATACCAGATTGTCAGCCAAAGCAACTAAGACCCCTAGTAAGTAGGCGTTTTTGCCCATTCAAAAGTATTTTTTTAGTAACTTCGACAATTTTTATCTGTTCGCAACCAAATTTTTAGGAATCATAACTACTACAGTTATTATTGTATATACCAAAATTACGCTTGTTATTCGATTTTTTTTTTATTTGCGTGGGCGGAAGTGGGCGTGGCAAAAATTTGAAACAAACTTGATCTACGTGCAAACATAACAAATGCTGTCGAAAAAAAATTATAGCTCTATCTCTTATAGTCTCCGAGATCCAGTGTTTCATACGGACGGACGGACGACGGACAGACGACAGACGACAGACGGACATGGCTAGATCGTCTCGGCTGTTGACGCTGGTCAAGAATATATATACTTATAGGGTCGGAGATGCCTCCTTCTACCTGTTACATACATTTCCTGTCGCCACAAAGTTATAATACCCTTCTATCCTATGAATATCGGGTATAAAAATATGTAGTGTGATTCGCAATCTATAAAGATGTTGGTTATTTCGACTGCTGAATGTCCTTTGAAAATAAAGTATAAAAATAATTTCGAAATTTTACCATAGAACGCAGAAATATAATCTGATCTTTTTAAATTATCAATAAATATTACATGTATTTATAATTTGTAAACCACAAATAATTTAATTTTTTTTATAAATGTTACTAATTTACTCTTGCTGAGTTTATTGGATTAAATGCATAACAATTGAGTTCAGTTGAACGACTTGTTGCTGAAGGTGGAGCAACAGTGAGGACAGCTAATGGAATGTAAGAACACTGCGGAAAGAAATGCTTGGCAGGGATGCGGACGTTATGCAAATTGCCAGCCATAAACGAATGAGACAGATACGGAGACAGATACATTTCAGGTGAAAAAGTATTTGTCAGCTGGAAAAGTGATTCAAAGTGGTTTGCCACAAAAAATTTGCACTTTTGTATTGTTTACTAAGCTCTTGCGGCACAAAATCGATGTGGGTTGAAGTTACACGTATAAAGATTTTAGTGTGTCTTTAATTATTCGTGGAAGTCCTCACATTATCATTTCAATTTTGATAAGGATTCCTTAAAGCTGTTCTTATTGGGAGCTGTTTTGAGTCCTTAGCACTCTTTCGGCTTCGGTGTAAAATTGCTTATTTCGGTTGAGTCCAACGGAAAAATCCGACTTTTTTACCATTAACATGTTTGTTAGAAAGACTTCTTTGTCGGCTTGTCTTATATCGCTAGATATTATATCTTCGTATTCCTCACTTTCATTTGAATATGCGACATTGGAGTTGGTTGAAGTGCTAGACGGGATGGGGACATCATTAGTAATAAAGTGTTTTTTAGATTCTAGATAGTCTTCCGCTTCTTGTATCCGTCTGGTCAATTTTTCACTTTTAAAATGCTTTTCGCGTTTATCAACGTTGGTAAACTTTTCTAGTTTAGAATAGATATTGTGCAAGTCTAGAAATATCTCAGCAATATCATCGCTCACCGCCCTAGAGTGTTGGATGTAGGAGTTTAGTGTTTGCTTAATGCCCTGCATCTCATCATACAATTGCCCATTGACTTGCAGCTCCATTAACACTTTGGAAACAATTAAACTCATTAGCTTATTTTCGTCTATATCATTGAAGTATCCCTTGTTCATAAACTCTTTCAGAGTCTTCTGAACTATACGTTCCACTTCCTGTTGCCTATTCAAGGGCTGTTCAGTAGTATTCGAATTGACTGAACTACTACTGATATCCATTAGCGATTCTAGTTGCTTGGGTGTTTTACAGATTCCCAAAATATCTGCAGATGGTGACGCAAGTGAATTTTCCTCAGTTTTCTCAGACATGATATATTTTAAAAAGTTTTACCCAAAATATAATTTGTTATTTTTTCTAATAGCTAATCAATTTAGCTAGCTGACTACTTGGATATACAATTTTACTCAAAAACAACAACAACCAACAAAAATAAATATGGCTAATTCCATGACGGAATTTGTCCCGTGTGAGACTCTTTACATTGAAAATAACATAAACTGAAAAAATTGTAAAAATAAGAAAAGTTTATTTTTCAAGCTCTAGATAAGTACTTTAATTAGAGCTAAGAATAGTTTTGGAATTTTCTTTCTGTTTTGTTTTCTGTTGTGATAATTGCAAAAATTAACCAATTCGTACGCACAACCAAAAAATGAACTAATTTATATATTTTATCGAAAAACAGAACAAGTTCCAAAAATAAATCTTAGCTCTAAATATAGTGCTTATCTAAAGCTTTAAGAATAACATTCATTATTTTTAAAATTGTTTCAGTTTATGTTATTTTCACTGCAGTGCACTGTAAAAAGTCTCGCACGGGACAAATTTCGCCATGGAATTACCCATATCCAAAAATAAATGCTAAAATAAAAAAAATTCTTGAATCAAGTCGAAATCTTGTTACTGATTTAACATCGACAACACCCTTTTTATACCCCCTACCTATAGGGTAGAAAGTTATTATAACTTTGTGCCAGCAGTAAATGTAACTGGTAGAGAGAGGCATCTCCGATCCTATAAAGTATATATATTCTTGATCAGCGTCAACAGCCGAGTCGATCTAGCCATGTCCGTCTGTCCGTCCGTCCGTATGAAACACTCGATCTCAGAGACTATAAGAGATTCAGCTATAATTTGTTTCGACAGCATTTGTTATGTTTGCACGTAGATCAAGTTTGTTTACAATTTTTGCCACGCCCACTTCCGCCACCACAATTCAACAAAAATCGAATAACAAGCATAATTTTAAAGCTAGAGTCGCGAATTATAGTATATACAAAATTAACGATAGTAATTGTGATTCCTAAAAATTCGATCAGATAATTAAATTTTTAGTATTGTTGTAGTATATTGTTTGTATATTTTGAGAATAATACCGCAATATTTTGCTTTTAATTAAAATTGGTTAAGCACACTCGACTGTAGCTTTTTTTCTTGTTGTTTATATTTTTTTATATATTTATAAAAAGACAATTCTAATTATCGTACCTAGATCGACAATTCTTTTTTTAAGATTTATTTCGATCGAAAATTCTTTTTTTAAGATTTTTTTTTATCACGCATAACATTTTTTTGCAAACCAATAAATTAAGTAACATTTTGTGGACGTGAAAATCAGAATTTTCATTCCTGGTGCCCATGGGGTAGAAGGTTATTAGCATATATCCGTCTGTCCGTCTGGCTGTCTTATTATTGTATACCTACATATATAAAGACTTACAGTATATTACTGATAATAGTTGTAGAATTTATTGAAGAAATATTTTATATGGCAAAGAGCAGTTACTGTTGTCGAGTCTTAGTAGCTTGATAATCTGGTATATTCTGTACTCTTTTGTAAAGTTTGAACGCAATAGAATATCGATGTGTTATGCATATTTGTATTTTGTCGGAATACTAATTTAGAATATATTTAGAATAATACTTTAATGAGTAGTGGGTATCTCACAGTCGAGCACATTTAAAAGTCGCTTTCTTACTTATTAATCTGAAAATTTGAAATATTATTTTTCAAACTTTTTAAGATTAAAAACAAATTTTAATTTTTTTTTTCAAAATTGTAATTGCTTAACTTAACACTCTTTATTGTAGTTTTTTGAACGACATTTTTTTCTTCTTATATATCTCTTCTTTCACACAAATAGTATATTACACTAGTTACAAATTCAGGCACAAGTATTAATATACGACATAGAAATAGATAATAGAAGCAGATATCTTCGAACCAATTTACTAGTGCTTTACTTAAAGTATTCTGGATCATCATCAACAGTTGAATTCGATTCTGGGATAGTATGAGTCTGACTCTTTAGAATGCAGAACTCATCTTAAAGTTATAAAATTTAAAATCATCTAATAATACCCGCATTTGGATTCCTTTCCTGCTTTCCCGCTGGGACTTTACTGCTCCTAAACCTTGGGGCAACATATTTTGAGATTTTCTGATGTAATTTATAGACTCGAAAGAATTTTGTTATTCACAATGACTGCGAATGCTAAGTCAATTGTTAAACAAAAAATTGCACTTGTCATGGACATATGGGGTCGAACATAATTCGGAACATTTTGATGAGCAACGAATAGAATGCCAAAGCACAGTGTGAACATTGCGAAGTGCACAAAACTTAGTGCTCTGTGTTCAGTGTTCAGCAGAGGAATTTCTGACAGGGAACGATCAGCAGAAGCAGCAGGAGGTGGGAGCAGGCTAACCAATAGCACTGGCATTGGCACTGGTGAAACTCATGGCATTCCACGCGACGCTGGACGCTGTCAACAATCACGAATCAATTGTCTATAAATACCAGCGATGTTAAGGCAAACTCACTCACTTCGAGAGTCCAGCCAATCCCAGCCCTAGCCCCAGTCTCAGTCCCAGTCCCAGTCCCACTCCCAATCCGCTATACGGGAGTTCCAATCCCCTACAGGCTACGCACAAAACTATCCTGGCTGTCCTTGGCTCTCTACTCTATAGACTCTATAGAATGGGTAGTGTGGGTGTCCCATTGCTACTTCCGTCCTGTCGTTTTTCATTACATCGCTTGTAACTTCCGGTTTGTTAAAGCGACACGCACTGCGCTTCGCAGTCGACTCCGATGCTGCCTACCATACGCTTCCCTCCTCCTTTGCCGCTCTCCCCGCTGTGTATCTCGAATTCAGTGTCCCCCTTTCATAGTCCTCTTTCCTCGATGTTATGGCTGCTGACATCCATGCAAACAAACGCGCCATCGAACATACGAACCAAATGGCACTGGCCAAACTCGAGCTTCTCCTCCTCTCCTCCTCTACCCCTCACTCTTCCCCTTTCATCATCCACCGCTATTCACCCATCTCGAATGCCCAGTTCTCATATCCCCTATATCCTCGACCAACTACTCCTCCTCTAGCTTGACTCTGTTTATCCGCACGTTTAGACTGGAAATGACAAATTCACTGTAGGTGGGCTCCTGGGTGCTCGGCCGCCTTGCTTAACTCCAACAACACGTTTGCGACTCAGCAAACACCGTCATCAATTTCCGTGGGGAAATCACGCCACATTTTTGTTCAAACAAAATGTTTGCTCTGGCTTCGAGGCTACCGATTTTGGATGCTTATTCTGTGACCGATCTGCGTCGATTCCATGATATATCCTAATACTTCGCTAATAAACTTTATAAATTAAATACAAATTCGTTTCATCATTAAACATGTTTTGCATAATTAATTGACTGCAAGTTTTGAAGAATTTCACGCAAATTTCACAGGATAAAAAATTGTTTAAACAGTGATAAAAATATTACAAGTAAGAAAATTACAGTAGACTGTGCTCGGCTATGAGATATCCGCTAACCATTATAATACCTTATTCAAAAAATATACATAAAAATACCAAAATATACCGAAGACTATATACCAAAGAGTATACAATTATATACTTTTCCCATACAAAAGTATTTCTTAAATAAATTCTACAATTTTTATGCGATCGCAACCAAATTATCAGGAATTATGAATACTACAGTTATTACTGCAAGACTACAAATTACTCTGGGTTTTTTTCTATTGACTGCTGAACTCGATCAAACTAGTGTTGTCGAAAAAAAAGAATATTTTTATTGCTTATAGTCTCTGCGATCTACACAGACGTGTAGATCACACACAAAACGTGCTAAAATCAAGAATAAAATCTAGAATAAAGACGGATTCTATGTCAAAATTGAACCAAGAAGGTTTCATTTTAAATCAAGATTTAAAATTTATTCATTCAATTCAATATCATATAGTACTCTTGATTCTAGAATGGGAAAATCTAATAAGGCAAAAACAAACAAAATAAATAGATTGCGTGTTTTTTATATTTACACACTTATGTTATTTACATATATTCAATTATAACACTTACTATTTTGTATATACGAACCAGCTTGAGTTTGAAACCAAAACCAACGAGACCACACAAGTCAGTGACTTGAGGCAACTATACCTACTAAGCTAAGGGCAATAACTTCAGAAAATGGGTTTTAATTTTAATGGAAAGAAATTCCAAAAAATTTAAGAAACAAGACCAAATTCTTTTTTTTTAATCAAGATTTTCAATCTACAAAAAAAAAAAATCTTGACTTAAGATTTTAATCTTAAAATGAGATATTTTTAATCTAAAATTCAAATTTATCATAAAAATCTTAATTTAAGATTGTTTCAACCTAAAATCTTATTTCAAGATTGTTTTTTTAAGATCGAAAAATGTTCAATCAAGATTCGCAAACTACTTTTCAATCTAAAATAAAACAATCTTAAATCAAGATTTTAAAAATAAGATGTTTTTAATCTTAAAATGAAAGTTTAGCATAAAAATCTTGATTTTCAACCTAAAAATAGGGATGCAGCATGTATAAAATAAGCTAAAAATTCTTTTCAAGAACAAAATTCAACATTTCCATTCAATCATGCCTAATATAATGCCGCGCTAGGTTAAACTAAATACTAAATAACTTTAGAATACATCGATTTAATGCATTAAGAAAACTATTATATGAGTAGCTCCTTGAATTTTCTAACTATAATTCTTATTCTATTGTGTGGTAGAAAAAGATTTAGAATAAGGGAATTCATATCGATTTAAAGAATTTTTATATCCGCTACTTCTATGACTCTATACTTCGAATGCTTTTATCTATTATGGCTTGGTTAAAGGCAAATATCTAAAGATTTATTAACTCGCATTAAGTATAATAAGGTAATGCTGCGAAGTTAAAGTATTTACGTTATGTAGAAGATTAATCTGCAGTGTTAAACATTTATTAAGAATGTAATTATTTTTTTGAATTGCGGAGAAAAAATTGCCACTCCTTTGGTTTCCGCTACAAGAGTAAATATCTATTTGATAAGGTTCGATACAACTTCATTTAGAGAGTTCCCCATTGAATTGTTTAAATATTTAGGTGGGAACTTTCTGATGTGGATGACTTAAATCTACGCTGCCAATCGCGCCAGTCAGCGTCAAATGCAAATTTAATGGTCTATGAAAAGGTAGCTGGGCAAATGCTTTTAACCATATCCGCAGCCATTAAATGAACTACGAGCTATGCTGGAAAATACCACAACAACAAAAACAACAACAACAATAACAACAGCAACGACAGCAAGCGAGCAACAACAATGGAAAGCGATGCCAAGGCAAAATGTGAAAATCAAAGCGCATTAGTGGCTGGCGTTATTTCATCTTATTCTCTACTTTGAATGGCAGCCGCATCGCTAATAGCATATCAAGTAGAGGCAGTTATTCGTCTTTTCCCTTCTCCCTTCTCGGAGCGAATGCATTATCCAAGGGAATGGCTGGCTGTCTCAAATCAACCGCAAATCAACCACAATTTCAATAAAATAACTGAAATGCGGAAATCCTAATCAATTTCTCAGTAGTTGACCCGAAGTAGAGGGACTACAGTAGTCTCAGGTTGAAGTGACCATCTAGGTTCGAGCTGGCAATAACAATCAGTTAGAATATAATTTAATATGAGCAGAAGTATTAAGTTTATCATTCAAAGCATGGAAAAAGAAATTAAATACCCGTTAAAAAGACCAAATTGAAATTTCAAATATGGTTTGTTTAATTTGAATGTCTATAAACATAACAGACTGTAATTAAATTGCTTTGCTTTGGCTTTGCTGACATGCAACCCAGAATGACAACAATCTCCACCAAGTTGCCAGTGTCGACTGAGTTTCAGCTTTAGCCCCAAAACAAATGCTGACTTGGCGGACATGCTCCCGTCCAGCCGTTAAGGAATGAGGTTGTAGTTGTGCTTCTTCTGGGCATCCTGTCATTCGTGCATGCAATCCCAGCACACATACACTCACACTCGCACTCACACAGTCGCAATCACAGTCATAGTGACTCACACGCACAGGCAATGCATTGAAGCGCAAATTAAGCTTGACAAGCAAAAATTAAACTGTGCATTTGTATGTCCGGGTATCTGTATTTGTATCTGTGTCATTTTAAGTACGCCTTTGTATACATGCTGCTTGTTTAGCAAAATATCAGTTCTTCATGTGCACGTTTATTAAACACTGGCTAAAGCCACAAGTGAACGTGCAAATCAAACAGAACGGCAATAAATAATGAAGACAAAAATAAAATATACCCGAGTCAGAGTCGGAGTCGGAGTCGAGGCGGAGGATTGAACGAAAGTATTACCTCCCTTGATGTTAATCCCTTTTGTAATTGACTAGACATTATTAAACTAACCATAGTTGGCCACAATTTATTTGACATTAATTGAGATATCGATTAATGAGTTATAGTTATTTAATTCGGTGCCATTAAATCATCAGTTTATTGAATTAGAATGTGGATAAGTTCATGCACATCCAAGCAATAGAGCAATTAATATATCTCCCGAGTTTTAGCTATAAATAAATACAAATGCCACATAATTTTAATGAAGAAGCAACAGACGTAAGCAAATAGGCAAAAACAAAAAAAAAAAAAAAAAAAAACAAAATGGGAAAGGATAATCACACGAGGAGTCAAAAGACGCTCTTGTTTGTTTATCCTAAAGCATTGAAGAGGCCATTGGCGTCGAAGCACTTAACCGCTAGACACAAACCCCCACAAATCCCTCAATTCCCCTTGCTGAACTGTGTGACCCCAACCCCCAGCCAAATCTCGACAATGACAGCCATAAAATGTCTGGCCTTTGTTTTTGTTCACAATTTCTAGGCCCAGCTAGAAATCCATATATTTTATATCTATCTTTCTTTTTCCTACCCTATACCCGTCAAACGTGAACAAAGAGGTATTTGTGTGGGTTTTCCAGACACACAGTAAGAGAAGCGATATCCCCCAGAAAATAAACATTTCTAGCACACACATCTTTTTTTTATTAAATCAAATAGTTTTTAAGAGTGTCTATTTTAGTCCAAAAACACAGATATTTCGAGAATAATACCCAATGGGTATACGGTATATCGAAGCTGAGCCCTCTCAGCTTGAGTACTTCTTTTATTTTCTTCGCTCACAATTTGACATTGAAGCGCATTAACTTTGACATTCGCGTGAGTTTTTTTGGTCGAGTCCACAATTCAGAATGATTATGGTGCTTCAGAGTTTTCTTTCTCTCTCAATTTCTTTCATAATATTTCGGTTGCTTTTCTCCTTTCGGCTGCCATGACTTTTACACTTTGTGCCAAGTTGAAGAAATTAATATTAGCGACTGGTGCAGACACTTTTCGTAAACTGCAATCTCATCGGATTCTTATCAGTGCAGCTGCTGAAGTTAAGTACTAAGTGCTCTGCATGACTCTGAATCTCTAAGAAAATATAAATAACTCGCGATTGATACACAATAGATGAAATATGTTTGGTGTGAATGTGTGATAAAGATGAGAGCTCGGCAAACTGACAAGAATTACTTCACTTAAATTTTATTCCATTTAGTTGAGACCCAGTTTAAGGGTTTTCTTTTGTATATGTAGGTTATTTATTATAATTTTCTGGATAATCTAAGAATACAAGATTTATTTAACATTTATGTTATACACTCCTGTCCAAAATTATACGACACCCCTTAAAGTTTTGTTTCATCGCTTGTAGAAGAATGGCAAATGAAAAAGAGCGAAATAAAGTATGAAGAATAATAGCACAAAGAGTAATGCAGAAAATGTCATATTTTGACTCTCATTGCATCTCCCGTTTCAAGTAACGGTAAGAAAAAGCACACACGCTTGAATATAAGCTAGGTTGCACGTATATAATAACTATACGACACTTTTCAAGAAAGAAAGATTTGGTCCGAATTTGTTTCATTTGTAGTTTCGTTATAGTTGTATAATTTTTAATAATATTAATACATACCTACATATTTGTATATTTTAGCAATCAAACATTTTAGACAGTATGCATGCGTTATCCTTCCTTTCGGAGAAGAATATGCCATAGAATATAAATGACTGAAAAGATTGTTTGAGTTTTAAATTCCTAATGTTACGCACTTTCAATGACACACATTAAAAGCAGTGGAGTGGCATTTGTGAATAAAATCCAGTCTACGATGTTTATACAGTTATGAAAAGAATCCAAACAATCAACGAAATGTCAATCGTGCTCTACAATCTGTAAGTACTAGACAAATGCTATCTATATGCAATCAGCAAATATGGTTTGATGGTCTCGAAATGTATGCGTTCTTACCAAGCAAGCAAAAGTTATGTAAAAACAAACGATAAGTCAAAGCATTCACTCCATCAGTCAGTCAAGTTGAGTCATTTAAATTAAAGGCAGTATAACGTTGGACTAATATGATATGCAATGGAAAAATCGGGCTGGGTGGTTAAGCTTTGTGGTTAGAGGGACGAGGTTGTATTCTTGGGGAAATCGCGTCAAAGACACGAGAAAGATGCCATTTATCAGCGCGCAAGCAATCTGCAAATTTCTACGGTGTACGCTTTTTATTTATACGCCATTTACAGAATCGTTGGGGTCGCATATGGGTCTGGTACAGAGACAGGGACAGGGACAGAGAGAGGGATTGGGGTAGGGTTTACTTTGTGTAAATGCAGTGAGAGCAATGCAGGCATTGCTGCATTTTAAGCTTTTTCACATACATATGTCTGCCAACATTTGTAAGGATTTGCAATGTCTCTGACTGAGTTTCTTTCTCTGCCACATCGCGGGAGTATCTGTGTGTGTGTTTGTGCATTTCTGTGTGCTGCAAGTTGACTTCATTCAAAAAAGTTAATTCATAAATCGCACAAAGTGCGCAGATACGAAAGACACATATGATACCCTCCTCCCTCCACCCCCACCCGCCTTCCAAACACAATTCACCCTTTTGTGTCCCTCTAAAAAAACATAGATGTAAAACGCATTTAGCCTCTAAGATAAAAGCCCGCCTTTACTATAAACACATACGAGTAGCGGCTGCCTCAGTAGCCGTATTTGCACTCACAGAGTGGAAAATGCTAAAGGCAATATGGTGATACAGAGTACAGAGTACAGAATACAGAATACAGAATACGGAATACAGAAGAAAAGGATGGGGAAGATCTGTTCAAATAAAAGATTTCTATCAGGTGGCTCTTATAGCGCATGAAAGTACTTAAATTTGTTTGACTTGCATTTGCCAATGGTGGCTCTAGTGACTGCTGAATGCTGACTGCTGACTGCTGACTGCTGACTGGTGACTGGTGACGACTGGTGGTTGAGTGGTGCCCCAACTCATTATACGAAAAAGGTAAATATGAGTGTAAAATAGTCAAAGGAGATCCGACTCACGATATGTGTGTCTTTTCTCATCCCTGCAAAGTGTCTTTCTTTTCACGGCAAGTAAATCTTTGTTTGCGAATACGTTTAGTAGATTGTAAATGCGTTTAATAGATACGGCTATAATAATCTCACTGTATTGGAATAGATTTATTTTAAATTCATTCATTTAAGGAAAGTACATGTGAAAGTAATATTGTCTATGATTTAATTATTTTATTTACCTTCTGTTAAATTATAATTATAATCTAACTTTTGATGACTATTAAGAAGTAACATAGATTATTCTTAAGTTTGTTTGAGTATTTATACCCGCTACCGTTAGGGTAGAAATGTATGCAACAGGCCGAAGTAGTATATATATTCTTGATCAGCGTCAACAGCCGAGACGATATAATTATTATAATTATATATATAATTATCCGTCTGACCGTATGAAACATTAAATTTTAGAGACTATAAGAGATAGAACTATAATTTTCTTCCATAACTCTTATAATGTTTTCACTTCCGACCTGCAAATCGACAATAATAAATAGAGTATTTAAGATTCCTGAAAATTTTATTGTGATCAGATGTAGAAGTTATTTAAGAAATTCATTTGTATGCCAAAAAACTCCTGCTAAAATCTGGTCTTAGTTGTTTTGGCTGACAATCTGGTATATTTTGTAATCTTTAGAATATTTTGAATACAATATAATATCGGTATACTAAATATACAATTCAGAATATTTGTAGAAAACGGTTTAATTGCAAATATGTAGCGGGTATTTAACAGTCGATC
The DNA here is from genome assembly GCA_019972355.1 of Drosophila kohkoa. Lineage (NCBI taxonomy): Eukaryota > Metazoa > Arthropoda > Insecta > Diptera > Drosophilidae > Drosophila > Drosophila kohkoa. The sequence continues at coordinate 1,479,629 of BJEL01000057.1, read as the reverse complement.
ATACTTGACTGTGGTTTCCATACTTGTTATAACTATTTGTGAACGCATCATTGAAAACAAGTTACCTTTTCAGAATTTTCTTCATGTCTTTCAAATTATTAATTTCATTGGAATATTAACATAATTTACTATCGTTTAATACTAATATAATAAGTGCAGCAAATTAAATTGTAATAACATTTTCAATTTGCTGCAACTTTTTAAGGATAGACATGAACTTATTCGAGTATATCCTGTCAGTAACAACATAAGACAACTTTTGTAACTGTTTGCAATTTCATTGTCTGATAAATGCACAATAAACTCAAAATTTGTGTGATGTAGTGAAGAAATATTCCTAATTAAAATAAACTGTAGGCTAATAATGGAATTGCATTGATAAACATAAATAAATAAACACAAGTCATCAGAAAGATACTTGGATACAATTGATATTGAGTTGAAAAATCTATTTTTTTTGGGCTTTAGACTTTGGAGTTGTATTGTCAACAGTGTCAATCACAAATGAAATAGAAGTGGAATTTGCATAAGTTGGCTATGCAACTAAGCAGGCATGAAATGGCGAGGGTTTATGGTTTCATCTATCAATTCTGAATTCAGACTATGAACTGGGAACAGCTGTCACATGTGTGTGTGTGTGTGTGTGTGTGTGTGTGTGTGTCTTTCCAGCCGCCATAAGTGTGATAATAGGGAAGTGAATCTCTATCAACAGTGGTAAGAGCGGTAACAAAGAAAGCACAACGAACGACAAACAACAAACAACAAACATTTGCGTCACACAGCAAAAAGGCAGAGCATTCTTTGTGGCGCATTAAACTCAAGATTGAAGCCCTTTTGGAGAGTTCTGGCCAGAAGCTGTACGTGATTATATCAAAGAAAAGCAAAACGGTGATATTCATCCTGCCCCTGCCACCCGTTTCCAACGACTTGTTCCATTTACCCCGTCTGTCACTGTCTCAGCTGAGTGCCCAGAGGCTGCGTCAAAATATGCCGCAATCAGGCTGCAAAGCATTTTCATTTATATTTAAATACAAGACGGCAAAAGCAACAGCAGCAGCAACAGCAACAGCAACAGCAGCAAGACCAAGCAGCAAGCAGTAAAAGCAAGCGGAGTTTTCGATTATGTTTAGATGCTTTTTCGAGAGTCAGCTTATCGACGCCCACGCACATGGCAGCCAAGAGAGAACCGTCATAGAACGGAGTGGGATGGGATTGAGAATGGTGGAATGGGGGACGGAGGAGGGGAGACGGTGACGCTGACGGTGACTGGGGGTGCTATGTGGGTGCCATATTTATTGCGTACCATGATTTATTATAATTTTATGCATGAATCTGTGCAAAGTGGTGGGCGTGGCCGTAGGTGAAATAAGCTCAGTAGCCAACCTTTTGACATTGCCAAGTGATTGCTGTCGGCTCCCTCACTAGTTATTCCACTTCTCCTATCCTATCATATCTCTGTATGCACTACGATATAAAATCCGCTACATCATTAACATGCCAGTCTGTCATTCTGCTCACACCACGCTTTCCAAACACAAAAATAATTTCCAAATAAAATCCCCTGTATTGAATTCAGTTTCAAACTCAATGGTACGCTCAAAACTATCCATTTTAAATTGTAATAATCCAGAACAACGCGTTGGATAGATTACAACTTTGTGCCCACAGTAAATGTATGCGTCTGGGAGAAGAAAACATTTCAAACTCCATAAAGTATATATATTCTTGATCAGCATCAACAGCCGAGAATATACAGATATGTCCGTCTGTTCTTATTAACACCTTTGAACAAAGACTTTAAAAGATAAAGCTATAACTTTTTGTTTGTTTTTATATTTTTCACCTTCGCAAAATGGAATTATCGAAAAGCAAGCGTATTTGTGATTCGATTTAAACAGTATTTTTAATTCCAGAAAATTTGATTGCGATCATATAAAAAGAAATCTTTTTTTGATTGACAATTTAGTATATTTTGTACTCTATGGCGTTTTTGAGCTTAATAGTATATCGATATACCAAATATATCCATCGGTTTATTTTAATACTTTTTCGGTATATTAATTAGGTATATTTTAAGAATAATATCTCAATATTTTGCTTTAATTGAGCATACTTGACTGTAGATGTTTATTACTTATTTTACAAAAAAAAACATTCGGTTTCAAATAGTATAGTTTAGCCGTTGGTATCAGGATACACTATGAGTATGTAGTCCAGAAAACTAACAAATGTACGATAAACAGGAACGACACACATTTTGCTAAAGGGCACTCAAACAATCCCACAACCACACAAGCAAAGGCCAAAAAGCATATGAATATTTCACACGCTCAGAAAAGGCGAAAGCAAATGCAAAATTCCTTATTATCACGCTCAATAGGGCCATTGAGGTCTTGAACCTTGAATCTTTATTATTGCTGATGCTGCAGAGTCTTCTCATTAATTCATATGACAGCACTTTTGCCCCATTTGCAGTCCCCAGCATTGGAGTGGACTGCTCACAACGTCAGAGATACTCACAAGCATACGCAGGTATCAAAGCGCTAAGTGCCAAGTTGAACACTCATTGCCGATCCCCAAGTTCGATTACACATGCATAATTGTTTACAGCCAATTACTTACAGTGCCATTAATGTAATGCGATAACAAGTTGGCCAATTGCATGCTTTCTGCTTTAAGATTCGTAAATGCTAAGGAATTTCTCTTCAAGCTACTCCAGATAAATGAACCAACTTCAATGGAGTCCAGATATTATTGGGTTGGTAATTTTAGTTTCTGTAAAATCAGAAAAACAGAGGCTGCATTTATTTCTAAGAAAAGCTCGTTATACTCGTACATATTCGAATATTTATGAGTGTGTTCGTTCGGGTATTCAAATTTCGCACTGTAGCACTCTTAAATCACGCTTCTGCAAGACAACTCTTAATCATTATCCGCCCCTTAGGGCTTCTCACTCCAGCTATAAGTTTATACAAAAAGAATTTGTTCTTGAAATCAAGTAGACAAAGTTAACCAAATAGTATTAGCATTCAGCCGCAGCTGTAATGATCAATTACCACTAAAAACAAGTAGGAAGGCTAGAGCCATTTTGAATAAAACCAAAATATTGCGGTATATTTATTATATTTATTACATCACAAAATACTAAAAAAAAAAAACAGTAAGAAAGCTACAGTCGAGTGTGCTCGACTGTGAGATACCCGTTAACCAATTTGGATAAGAACAATATATATTGCGGTATTAATCTCAAAATATACCAAAAATACTAAAAATATACGGAATTGAATATTTGGTATATCGATATAGTCCCGCATTCAAAATATACCATAGACGGCACAATATACCAGATTGTCAGCCAAAGCAACTAAGACCCCCAATAAGTGGGCGTTTTTGCCCATACAAAAGTATTTCTCTAATAACTTCGACAATTTTTATCTGATCGCAACCAAATTTTCAGGAATCACAATTAGTTCTTGTTGTATATACCAAAATTAAAATTACGCTTGTTATTCGATTTTTTTGACAACTTGGTCTGCCTGCAAACATAACAAATGCTCTCGAACAAAAATTTTAGCTCTATCTCTTATAGTCTCTGAGATCTACATATGTGTTCATGTAGGTGTTCATACGGACAGACGGACAGACACACAGACGGACAGACGGGCGTGGCTAGATCGTCTCGGCTGTTGACGCTGATCATGAATATATATATACTTTATGGGGTCGGATCTACCTGTTACATACATTAAGTTAAATACCTTTCTACTTTATGGGTAGCGGGTATAACAATTAGGAAAGCTGGGAGATATAATAAAATCATATTAGAAAAAGAAAGCAGAAATATACCGCAAAATACTAAGATATCCCGTTGGCTATATTTAGTATATCGATATTGTACTACATTCAAAATATACCACAGAGTATAAAATATATTAGATTGTCAGCCAAAGCAGTAGATGTGTTTTGACATAAAAAAGTATTTATGGTATTAAATAACTTCGACAATTTGTATCTGAAATTTTTAAGAATCACAAATACTGTAGTTATTATGATATGCACAAAAAATCGCTTCTTTAGCTTTAAAATTGCGCTTACTATTAAATTTTTGTCAATTTCCGTATGCATGTCAAAAACTTAAAGCAAACTTGAGATCTTGGTGTTCATACGGACGGACATGGCTATGTTGTTTGGAATGTTGACGCTGATCAATAATATTACTTTATGGGGTCGGAGAAGACTCTTTCTGCCTGTAACAAAGATTACCTGCCCTATAGGTAGCGGGTAAAAAAATTAAAGCTATTGCAAGTCTCAACAACTTTGTCATCCAAAAAATTCTTTGATTTGCACTCAGCAGCCACAACTGCTGCTATCCCAAGTGAAGCAGATGAATCTCAAACTTCTTCCACTTGAAATATATACGTCAAAAAACCTTTTTCGAGTTTCAGAAGGAATTAGACGGTTTACTCCATTTTAAGTCTAGAAGTATGAATCTTACAAAAAAAGAATTCTGTATAACAACTAAGTAAAAACTTGGCTACTTTTACGTAAATGAGCCACTTTTGCTCAATTAAACAATTACTTCACTTTAACAAAAAAAAAAATGTGCTTATTTACCTTGACCCAAAAGCTTATAATTTGTAAATTGGGTCAGAAGCGCCATTTTAGTCTCGACATATGTTTATTATTAAGTAAATAGTGGTTACTCGGAATTTGCGTCAATCTACGATGTAAATAAATATATGTTATGTTTGAGGAAAAAACAGAGCCGTGCGTCAAAGCATAGTTGACTGTGTGTTGGCTCCCGTTTCTTGAAGAAGTATGCGACAGTTTGCAACAAATTTTCTTTTAGAATACAAAATTTTAATTTGAATTTTGTTGCAATATTTTCGTGTTGTTAACGACCATTTTTGGGCGAAGAGTGGGCGGATGAGCTGGAGGAACGTGCAAAGTTTTCCACTCGCTTCGACATCGTTTCGAATCGGTCTATTTCAAAGTGTTTATGCGGTTACAAAATAAAGCAAAGTCAAAGTTTTTGATAAACTTTTAGCCACAGCCGCAACAGCGGCAGTAACTTCTGTGCTTGTCAGTTGCCAACAAATTGAAGGGTAGGCGCTGTAGCATTGGAGCTATAGGCTTGAGTGAGGGAGAAGCCATAGCTTTTCATAAATTGAAAATTGCACATTTCAAAAGCATTTTCTTACAGCTTTAATCAAGACAGTCAAAGCATACAAACCGAACTCGCACACACACAATAGCCAAGTCTGCTGACCCAATCAATAAGGCACAAAACAATTCAGTCTGTATCTGTGTCTATATTTTGTGTCTGTGTCAGTGTGTTTGAATGGGTGTGTATGTATGTATGTGTATGTGTATGTGAGTGAGGGCTGGACAGGATATTAGATAAATAGGCGCCGGGCACGAATGCTGAAGCCGACCGCACGTCCCATTGCGTTGGCAGCAACTTGGGCAATGTCTTAATTGATTTAACACGAAATCAGTCAAACGATAATCGAAAATTGTACGCAAACTGTTTGATTACATGCAACGAGGCCGGCACAAAACCCATCAATTGACCAATGACTCCATCCCCAGTCCAGGCTGCCACAGCTGCAACTTTAGGTTGAGCTGTGAACCCAGAGACAACTCCAACTCCAACTCCGTTTTGGCCTCTATCCCATTCCCAGTTCCAGTTCCAATTCGGAATCCAGTTCCACCTTTCATCCAGTTTAGCAACGCTTCGATGATTTCCTTCGCAAATGACGCGGCATGTTGACAAAGTTGCCGCTTGCGCTTGGTCTTTGGGGCATAATTGAATTTCCCCAAATTACAGCCTTGCCTTTGCTTCTCCAATGTGTGTGTGTCTGTGTGGGGGAGCCTGTGGGCGGAGTAAGAAGTGTAATGAACGGACGGGCAATTGCCGTAATTGTGAATGTTTGCTCATCATTCATAACCACAGACTGACTTGAATTGATTACATTTGCTTTTGCGTTGCATTTGCTTCTTATCTGACCGCTTTACATTCAATTTGCAGCGAAGCCCTTATGACAAATGTCACTTAATTAGTCAACATGACGGTTTATTTTGTGGCAATTTTCTTTGTCAGACTACTATTCTCCCCTATTGTATTTTCTGTCACCCACTTAATGCCAAATAATTTATATTCCTTTGGCCACAGGCGCATCCCAGTTTTATTGAGTGTCGATCGTAAGCAGTTCATAAAGGTCACATCTGACAAATTTGAATGTCGGTCATTTTGTTAATTATGCCTTACACAAGTACATATTAATTTTCTATCTATTTAAAAGTGTGTACAGCCTGTTAAAAACTATCATAAAAACCAACCTAAACAGTCTGCTATCGATGTACAACACATGTTAACATTAAACACATTTTATTGTCATTCAATATTAATACAAACCATTTTGAAATGCATGTTTAACTTCTTTAATTTGTGAGAAAGGTAATTGTTAGCGGGCGAACAAAATTTTCTACTGGTGTTCTGCAACCGCATTTCCTACTGGGTGTTTATAATTGGCGATTCCCTTTTATGCATGGGGATTTCACCGTTAGGGCAAGCGAATGCCTCTCATCGTAATAATGCAGCTGCAAATTTCGGCAGCTTGACTTACTTATGAATTATACATACATATGTATGTATGTATGTCAGCCCAAGCAGAAGCAATTCATTGTATTTGAAGCTAATAGGGATTTGATTTCGAGTAGTGGACTGCTCGAACTATGGGCAAAGGCACCGTGGCATGGATCCGGTGCCAACAGTAATTAAATAAATTATGAAGTTTACGATATAATAAATGCACATATGGTAGCTAATGTTGATGCTAATGCTCATATGCTAGCTGGATTTTTTTTTACTAATGTGAGATAATTGAGTTCAAAAACAGCAAAATCTTGCATTCTAGCTAATAACTGATTCAATATTATTGATAACATATACATATGTACATATATCTTTGATTTATTCGCCCAATAGTATTCACATTGTTGCCACTAATGCCACAAATTCCAATTACACAGAACGCTTGTCATTAATGTCAAAATAAGCTCGCTTAAGCCAAAGGCGACAGCTGTTATAAATATGACTATATATTGTTATATATGAGTATCAGAAAGAAGTAAAAAAACGCATAATGTAAATATGAATTAGGACACACATATTATCAATAATAATTTCACACCGACCACAATTTCCAAGCGCTGCTTTTTGCACATATTTTACAGGCAATTTAAGTGTAGCCTTAAAACATATCGACCTCTCTCTCTCCCTCTCTCTCCCTCTCTCTCTCTCTCTCTCTCTCTCTCTCTCTCTGTCTGTCTCAATGGCTTAGTCTGTCTCTTTCTCTTTCCTTCACCATCTCTATGCCGCTTTTATTTCATTAGCTGACCACAAAAATATTTATTCTTTTTACTCGATATTTTTATTCCCGACCTGTCAAACGATTTGCAAAACCAACTGAAGGCCGTTAGCAATTGTTTCCCCCCCCCCCCCCCCCCCCCCCCACTCCATTTTTGGTTCGGGTTATGCTCTGTTTGCGTGAACATTTTCGGACCCTTTACCTAAAAGTTATATGAGACTCTTAGTTTCTAGAGCAATGTGTATCTTCAAATGCATATGGGTAATTTCATGTCGGATTTGTCCGGTGCGAGCCCCTTACAGTGAAAATAACATAAACTGAAACAATTTTAAAAATAAGAAAAGTTTATTATTTTAGCTCTAAATTAATACTTTAATTAGAACTAAAAATTTGTTTAGAATTTCTTATTTTTCGAACGCAAACCAAAAAAATTAACGAATTTATATATTTTATCGGAAAAGAGAATCAGTTCCAAAAATAAATCTTACCTCTAAGTATAGTGCTTATTTAGATGTTATGTTAAGCTTTAGAGCTTTAAGAATAACATTCGCTTATTTGTAATATTGTTTAAGTTTATGTTATTTTCACTGTAAAGAGTCTCGCACGGGACAATTCGCTAAGAGTTCCTTATTTGTTTTTTTTTTTTTTTTCATTTAAAATAGCAATTTTATCAATATAGATTTTACTTGAGATGAACATGTGATTCACTTGGTCTAGCAAAGTCGAACGAATGGATTGCTACGGTTCTTACTTGTTTTCACTGCGTTTGTCGCATTGTTTTAAGCGTTAAATTTAATTACTCAGCAATGGGTGGCAAGCAACGTTTGTGCGTGGAAAAAACCCAGTTTTGGGGCGGGGATAGCGCACGTGTGATATTTAAACAGCTGTTATACATACTATATGTGTACATACTATGTACGTGTATGCATAATAACACTACCGCACCGGATAACGGTCTGTGAAATGTTTTTATTTATCGTGCAAAAAATTAAAGCGAGCAAATAAATATAATTAATAATATATCCGAATGTGAACTATGTTAATTAGAGTTTGCACTGCTTTAATATAGCAAATTATTATTTTCTTCAAAAATGGGAGTTAAAGTATACTTTTGTGTTTTCCAGACTATATTGTGAGTTATTCTATGCTAGGTGCACTTTCAATGTACCAATTATATTAATGAAAGTATTGTTGGGCTGTGTTTTGAATTCTCAATTATTTTCTAACCTTGATATATTATAAGTTTAATCTTATCAAATATATTCTTATTAATGAATATGAATGAATCAATGAATGAACGGACAAAATATACACAATACAATTATATTCATGAAAGTATTGTTGGGCTGTGTTTTGAATTCTCAATTATTTTCTAACCTTGTTAAATTATAAGTTTAATCTTATCAAATATATTCTTATTAATGAATCAACGAATGAACGGACACAATTTACCTTTCAGTAAAGTGAACGAACTGAATAGCTGTATCTTTATCGTTCATTTTCGCTCAGTGGTTCACTTTTGATCATTAGTTCATTAAGGTGTTAAGTTTGTATATACACTATCTATAAGGTAAAAGGGAATTATAATTTTCAAAAAAAATGTAACAGGCAAAAGGAGCCATTTCCGACCCCAGAAAGTATAAACATATTATATATTCGTGATCAGCTTTAACAGCCTAGACTATATAGCCGTGTCCGTCCGTCTGTCTGTCCGTATGAACACCTTTATCTCAGATAAAATACGAGATGGAATGTTTCCACTCATATCAAGTTAGTTTTAAATGTCGGCTATTGTTCCGATAAAGATACATACAATTATTCATTATTATTATTCAAAGGTTACGTTGAATCAATTTGCAAACGTATTTTATACACGAATAACACATAATTTTAACTAACAAGTACAAATGAAATTACTATAATTAATTGCGATTCAAATATGAGAAAATCAAGTCTGCTGCTGAAACCGGCAAACTTATACAATTTTCCAATACGAAATGGAGATGAAGGAACATTTTCCAAAATAACCGAAGTCTATAGAAATGAATGGCAATGCGAGTGAGTTATTAATAACAACAATTATGACGCCCACAATATGTATTTCGTTTAAATATTTCCTTCTTCTAGACCCAATAAAAAGAAAAGCGAATAATTCATTAAAATAATGACTTTATCTGTAACAATATTTCGCCTGTGATTTATCCAATTCAAGCATCTTAATTGGCAATACGAATATGCACTCGATGAGCTTAATTTCCGATTAAGATTATTTAGTTACACACCCATCTGGATTGGCGACTGAGACGGCCGTCTCAATTTCAGTATCGAGGATTTATGGTGGCTTTATTTGCTTTTGGTTGAGAATTTGGCTACTGTTTTGACCAGAAACCGTTGCGAACACCCTTGTGGCATGTCAATAAGCCATTTCGTGAGGCTTTCGCTTAGTTTCGGAAATATCGCCTGAATGATTTTCGTGTTAAATTAATTAAATTCAATGCGTGCTCGACAAACATTTGACCAGCGTTGATAGAGCAAATCTAATAGCTTCTTCCAAACGCTTGCCTTCAATTCGCAGTCCTTGTAATTGGGAACTCAATGATTTTGCCATACTTTCAACGCATGTGTATGTATATATATGTCATAAGTATATATACATTATCGGCCGTAGTATCATTAGCAGAGTTGGAAAACACATTGAACTCTAATTATATAACCTCAATAAATCATACATAAATCTGATCATATCAAACACTAACAATATCAAACTCTTAAGCCAAGGTATTAATAGAGCTGATGTAAATGTAATACTTGGACGTTGACGTGGACAGACATGGACAGCACTCTCAAGTGGCCCAACCACACCAAGGGTTTGTTCCGAGCGACCCAAGATGTTGTACATCCCGCCTCCCGCCTCCCGCCCCACCGATCGAAGGGCTCACGGTATAACGTGCGGTGACGGAAGATCGCGAACATTTATCTATGTATATAGCTATGTTAGTATAAAGATAATACAAAGAGAAGAAATAGACAAGGCTCAACTTATAATTGGATAAAAAATATTATATTGTGAGAAAAGAATACGGAAAGGGTTATTATGGCATAGTTTTAAGTCTATTCAGAGGAATTAATTTACGAAAATAATATTACTCCAAGCATGGTTCTACGATCGGATGAAAGGGAATATTTATAACTAAAAGTCTACTACGATAAGGCGTAAAGTGAGCACTGGACTCCCAGTTCAGGGCACGAAGAGCCTAAATTGTCTAATCTATCTTAATGAACCTTATATTCGGAACTTCAAATACAAGACGCATTCTCAGGACTCGGACGAAAATGTGATGTATAGAGCAGTTTTGTAATGTAAGGATCAGTAAATTCTTTAGACCAACATTTAATATGTCCCTATATGCCAAAGTCACGATTAGCTATAGAAAAAACATGTTTCAGATTTACATGCTTTGTATGAATACCTAGAACTCATTAAAGAGTTCTTAATCGCGAAAATTGACGTAATTGCACATATAAAATACTACTATATATCTCAAATTTCAATTCTCTCCCGCTACTCATAGGGTAGAAGGGTATTATAACTTTCTGCCGGCAGGAAACGTATGTAACAGGTAAAAGGAGGTATCTCCGACCCTAGAAAGTATATATATTATTGATAAGCGTCAACATCCGAAACAATATACAATTTGGTATATTTTTAATATTTTTAGTATTTTTGGTATATTTTGAAAAAGTACTGCAATATTTTGCACTCTCGAACACACTCGACAGTAACTTTCTTACTTGTTATAAATGATTCCTGATGGAATTGACAAAAATCAGATGCAATTGCATTCTTACTTTAAGTTTATGTTTGACTGAAATTTCTCATTAGTTTGATTTATTTATTTTTTTTGGCATTGATGTCTAAAAACGTCAATAAAACGTTCAGCATCAGCTTACCACAATTTGTTTGTTAGGTGATAGATGATAGATTAATGACATTTTCCTCGTCAACGCGTCCAACATAGAATGAACATCAGGAGCAACGGTGCCTCGCATCTTATATATGTATACAAATTATATACTATATAGTATGGTCATCTGTTTAATGTTGGTAGACAATTTTTTCCAGCTTGTTGTATTTCCAAATTGGCTTTTGGTTCTTTTATTGCATTACATAAAAATCATTAATTACAACAACTTGTCGTGAAATTTAAATGTCGCTCTGCCATACAACAAAATAAGAGGGACAAATATTGAAAAGCAAAGGTGAAACACGTTGCACTCCAGCACTGGGTGCGTTATATTGTTGTATGTGAGTATGGGTGCAGGACAACTTTGTATACTTGGCTGGCAAAAAAAAAAAAAAGAATCAGAAGATGAGGAGGACAACCGGTCGAGGGTACGACAATTTTTTGAACAGCACAGCACTTTGTATCGGAATGAGTATAGCACAGACACACACACTCGCACACACCCACATATCCGTCGACGCTACACACACACACACACACACACACACATACACCCACACATCTGTACATAACAGAACCTACACAGTTACATTTTATGAGGGTGGCAACATTTTTGCTTTTTATGTTCGACAGATTTTCGTGTTGGTATGTGAAACATGCTGATTCCCAGTGATTACAATTGTTGTGCTGTTGCAGAGAGTCCTCCGCCCCCGCCTCCGCCTCCGCCACCTACCGTCCCCGCCCATCAGGCCGACCTCATGGCCACACCACTTGGCCGGATGCCGTAAAAAGCACAACGAAAGCATATAAATAAAAAGAAACAACAACATCAACAACAATACCAACAGACAGCCGTGGCAAAAATTTCGTACACAAAAATAAAATGTTAAAAGAGGCAAAATCGAAAATCAACGGAACCTATAGAGATTTCAAGAATACTCTATGGCTTGACAAATCAAATCACTTATTTTACACACATTCAGTGACACAATCAATAAAAAAAAAAACATTCGAATTATTTAATAATAGAAAATATGTATAATTGTGAAATGGCCTAAGTTAACATATTTGTTAAGTTTTCTTAAGTTTTCCCAAATGCAATTAATCAAAAGCTTAATGAAACAGAAAAATAGCGATGTAATGCTGTATTTGTATTTGTATTTGAGTTTTTGTTTATTTTATGTTGAATATAAATACAATTTAGGATTACATAAACTATGATTTAATATTTAATTATAATAATCTGATATTACATATATTCTAAAAGATCGTATGTAGTTCCAGATTTTCTTGAATATTTTATAATTTGTAACTTAAGAAAATGCTTTGTATGATTCTCAAGCGACTTTTGAGTAAAGAGTATGATACAAAATTTTTTTTACTTCGCTCGTTACAATTTTCGTGATGTTCTCCTGACAACTCAGCAGAGATCAACTTATTATGCGAGCGTTGGAGTGTTGGCTAACTGTGTGTGTATGTGGGTGTGTGTATTTTTGTGTGTATAGAGCTTTGGGAGCGGTCGTGGTGATCTGTGTCCAGGACAAGCCAGAGTACGCTGGCACAGGTCCAGCCAGGCCGTTGACAATTAAGGTGAATGAATATTTTAATATTGGCAAACAGATTATACATATGGGCAAAGGCTATTCGCAGAGCAGCCAGGACATGCAACGCTACATACCATATATGTATGTAGTTATCCATGAAGCTGGATCTGAGCAAGGACCTGGACACGCACTCAAATAATGGCGTTAAATTTAATTCAATTGAATTGAATTGTTGTTGGCACAATGCATCAAAAGCAAACGTAACGACGACGATAAGAAATGGACGAACGTTGAACTTTTTTCTCTCTTTTACCTCTATTAAAAATAATCAAATAAGAGAAATCAACGAAATAAAATACAATTGCATGTGCATATTTATTGCATTGTATTCGCAGTGGTAGTTACCACTACAGCCACAGAATGGCAATTATTCTGGCGCTCTGTGAGTCCCTTATGCAACTAAAGGCGAAGTTCTTTTGCTCGTATTTCAGAAATGAAAATAATGCACAACATATTTGGAGAAAAAGCTACTTGAATATCTCGACTGGAGAGTAGATTTACTTATTTACATTAAACATATTTTATGATTCCAAACTGCCTTATCGGTTGTGTTGCTGCAGCTACACAAGCTCCTTTATTTTTATTGCTCGGTATATCAATTTAACAGCTCCACATACATAACATACATAACATATGTACATTTTGTATGTTATATCCCAGAGGTAAAGTCTGTTAACCTAGGCACTCGTTATGTTAAAGCCAGTCACTATTAAAAGACTGTACAAACCATCCAAAGTGGTACAACAAATCTAATTTTTAATAGGTTCACTAGTTGCCTATATTTATATTGTATACGAACGAGCGATGCCTCTTTTCCTTGCAGTGAGGCTTAATAATTGAATCGATCTATCGATAAAATTTTACATAGTGTTGCTTAACATAACATAATGAAATAATTCTATTACATTATAGACGCTTTACATAGTGTTGGTTCTGTTACTTTACAGACGCTGTTATTCTCTATTTAACATCTTAGGGTTTGATACAATATTTTTGAAATTATAAAATTATTTTGGCAGCAACAGACTTGTCGAATGTTGTTTACCCCAGTGTTTATTCCATTTACTAAGAGCATAATTGAGGCAGAATCTTCGCAATAATTTTGCGACCAAGATTATGGCATTCTTGGTCAGCGAGGTCCCAATTTGATGATTGAATATTGATTATGAATGAAACTTAATCGACGATGTAATTGCATAATGTGGGTGTTGCCGATAACCAAAGGTCGCCGCAGAGTTCGAAGCGACTAAGGCCGCGGAGTGTGGCAGACTTCTAATCAAAATTGCCACAAAACAGCAGCAGCACCAGGAGCACACTAAACTGATTGTTGGCCCGCATGTGTCAGCGTAAACGAGTCTGTGTGATTGCGTGTGTGAATGCATACATACATATATACATACATACATGGTTTACCTTTGTGCGAGTATGGGTGTTTGTATTTTTAGCGGCGTACATGTGAGCTGGTTGGCGTTGCTGCTGGACATCTAATGTTGGATGGCAGTAAAACTTGATGAAAATCGATTTTAATTACAAAGTCAATGCGCGTAATTGCTTTGCACCTAACTCAAGTGGGCAGCGCACTTTGATGTTTCCATCGATCTGCACACGAACAAGCAATTTGTAACAAGTTGTTAGCATTGTTTCAACAGTTGGAAGTTGCATTAACCTTAGTAGACCTGGAAGAAGAATTTAAACTAATCAAAAATGCAACACTTTTATAGGGGTCTAAGCCATTTGAAATCTATAATTTTTATAGAACAGTCAAGTGCGCCCGACTGCGTGATACCCTCTACCCATTTAGAATAAAACCAAAATATTGCGTTAATTTTCTCAAAATTTACCAAAATAATAATATACCTCAAAAATACTACAAAAATTTGCCAAATTGTATATGTATTTGGGACATTGATATGGTACTACATTCAATATATTCTATAGAGTGCAAAATATACCAGATCGTCAGCCAAATCATATAAGAACAAAATTTCCTTAATAAGTTCGACAATTTTTATCTCATCGCAATTAAATTTTCAGGCATCAAAACTACTATAGTTGTTATTGTGTATACTCTAGCTTTAAAATTACGCTTGTTATTCGATTTTTTTTATGTGTGGTGTCGAAATTGGGCCTGGCAAAAATTTGAAACAAACTTGATCTGCGTGCAAATATAACAAATGCTGTTGAAAAAAAATTATAGCTCCATCTCTTATAGTCTCTGAGATCTACGTGTTCATACGGACGGACAGACAGACAGACGGACATGGCTAGATCGTCTCGGGTATTGATGCTGATCAAGAATATATATACTGGCCGGCACAGAGTTATAATACCCTTCTACCCTATGGGTAGCGGGTATAAAAATTATGAAATAAAAGTCAGTTCCCTAAGAGAATTTTCGGTTCGAATTTTGGTTAAAAATCTTGAATTTCTGTCTCTTCTACGAGGTGAGATTTTATTTAAATTTTGTATGCCACTCAATTTGCGATAACAACTTGCCTGTGATTTGTGCATATATATAACACGAAAGATATAAATGTAATATTATTATTGTGTAGTATCGATCGGAGGGTCACAAAAATATTGCACATAGTACACATTCAACATTTATTTTATTCGGTTTTCATTGCACAAGCTTGAAATAATAATTGGAGTTTAATATTAATTAAATTAATTTTTTTTGGACAGAGGGTATGGATTTTACAACTTAGCTTCTACAACTCTATGTGCGACTTTACTTAAACAACTCTATGTGACGACTGTCGATCTTCAGGTCAGGTTCTTCTCAAAGCGCTCGTCCCAGATGACCAACATTTTTAACGTGCTGAAGAGCAATATATTTCGCAAGTTTAACAAATTTAGAGTTACCATATTCGGCAACCCTTATGACCCTAAATTTTATACCACTTAAACAATGGGTATTAAATAGAATGAAATCGCATGCATTGCCTATTCTTATAGCGACAATATCCCAAGCACATATTATTACAACTTGGTTGCATAACTTTTTTGGTTTTCAATTTCATATGTCGTCTTGACCCCCTCCAATATTAATTATTGCCAGAAAATGTCTCAGACCCTTTCTATTTATTTATTTTTTTTTTATAATAATCAATTTTGATGCTTCTCTTCAATTGCCGATATGAGTGCGGAATAATAGATTGTCTATTTTTTTGCATGCAGAACTGCTGATTTGATATCCACATACATTCCAGTATGAGAGTATCGATACGCTTAAGCATTTTTTTCTTTACGCGGAAAAAACACGATTTCGCCAATTTGGGAACAGCGCTTTATTCGTAATCATGGGTAGCTTACATATCTCAAATACTCATAATCGTCCATGTATATGTCGGTCTGTCTTTCTGTCTGTCTGTCGGTATGGTCTCAGAGACTATGAAAGTTAAAGCTTTACTTTTTTCGACAGAACTTGTACTTGAATCGAATAACTTGCGTAATTTTGAAGCTAGAGTAAAATAATAACTAGAGTATTTATGATTTCTGGGGATTGGCATTAAATAAATATTTTTTAAATTATTATTTGAATGGAAAATTACGCCTGCTGCAATCGTGTCTTAGCTGATTTTGCTGACAATCTGGTATATTTTCACCTCTTTGGTATATTTAAAATGTATTACTTCGTCCATATACCAAATATGACACTTGGTACATTTTAGTATTTGTACGGCATATTATTTGGTATATTGTGTTGAGTTGAGTCGAGTTGAACAATCCCGACTGTAGCTTTCTTACTTAATTTAAGTTCTTTTTTTCCCTTATGTGTTACACTTCCTTCCAACATTCAATTGCTGCACTTTATTAAAAGCTCAGAGCAATGGAAATAACAAATAAATTGGAATATAATGTCCATATATCTTATATAGCATACATACTTTTTATTTCTTATTTTAATGTTAACCTTAATAGCATTGAAGCTATTTGGTTCACTAAGTAATTATTTATTAATATTAATATTAATCATTAGCTATTTGTTTCGATCAAAAATATATACATATATATATAGATACATGTGTATGTGTTGAATCGGTAAATTGAATTTTTCATTGCATAATTTTGTGCGGAAATTATTGTTCGAGAAGCGGAAGTGGAATGTTTGTATTTGTACTGCAACCAGTTGCAATCAATGAATTTCATGAACCTTCAGCATACTCCCAAACAACAACAAGCGGTCCCCGAGAATTTTTGGCGTTTGTCGTTGTTGTCGATGTCGACACGCGAGGACGTTTGTCCGAGTTCGAGTGGCATATGAGTACTGCATATGAGTGTATGGCATGCATACGATACGGAACGCTCGGCCCATGCCCCTCTGTGGGGCACATACTCTTTCAGCAGTAGCACATCCCTGTGCGTATATGTTTGCACAGCCTGGCCAAATGGACTGCCCTGTTGCATGTCATTAAGGGCAGCGCTTGGATTGCAAAATGTTAATCGAAACACTTTCTCTATTATTTCGCCATACCCCACAATTTTGGAACATTAACTTTATAAATAATTGCTCAGCTCAGTTGAAAGAGTATGTAAATATAATTTGATTCGATGCCCCACAGTTGGTGAATTGGCATCGTTGCTGATTTCTGGAATCACACTGTTGCAAATTTAATTAAAGCATTCCCAAAGCATACACACACAACTTTTAGCTGCAGCAGCCGCATTATTGTTGTTGAAGTCATAGTTGTTGTTGTTTACGCTGTTGATATTTTGGTTGTTGTTGTTGTTGTTGTTGTTGTTATTGTTATTGTTGTTATTGCATTGTCAACAATAAGCAGCATGCACTCGAGTGCACAGCCAATGCATAGAACAATCCCCACATACCATTACCATTCGCATACTCTTTCCCAATTTCAAACTTTACTCGAACACCCGCCGCCATCCTCTTACCTGCCAATGCATTTGCTTGGCTGCACACAGAGCAAACACGCAAATTGCCAGCACATATTTTGCATTTTACTTTTATTTCCATTTCCATTTCATTTTATATTTCTTTATTTTTGCATACTTTTTGAGGCTGCGCTTAAAGTTCGATTCAACTAAAGCAACCTCGCTTTGGGTAAAGAGTTAAAGTCCCGACAGAATGTAAAGGAAACACTCTCGGCACCATCGCCCGACACCCGACACCCGACAACCAACACCCCGACCCCCAGCATCCAGCTTCCAACACCCAACACCCGACGCCAGAACCAGCAACAACTGCAGCAACACCCGCAGCAACATTCACATCAACATTCGCAGCAATATCCGCAGTCATCTTGATTTAAATGAAATTTAACTTTGTGCATATTAAAAAACTTTTGCATTTTTGATGCGAAATAAGAAAAGTTTTCGGCCTTTCTTTCTATTTTTCTGTGCTTCCTTATTTATTATTATTTTATATATATACATATATTTTTTATTTGTTTTGTAGTTTCCTTCATAACAGAAAATTAGATATGACCTTGTGATTCTCTTCACTTTACACACTCACAATATGTTTCCACGTCTATTAAATAGAGAATCACAGATTCTCTTATCATAAAACTAAATTTAATATATACGCTATGTTTTACCTTCGTTTATTATAAAATGTTGTACTAAATTAAATCAATTAAGAATATGTGATGTCAAGTTAAATATAGAAATGTGATCGTTGTAGAGCGTAAAATGTAGAGTGTAAAATGTATGTGTAATTTTACTTTTTGACATACAATTGCTCATATTCGTATTTTGGCTAATATTTTGGTATAATTATCGAAAAAGTGTGATAACGATGGACGCCTTAAAATTGCTTTACAATTCTCTTCGCTGTTACCAGATGCACGAACTCAATACAAACAAGTAAGAAAGTTACAGTCGAGTGTGCTCGACTGTGAGATACCCGCTACCCATTTTTAATAAGGGCAAAATATTGCGGTATTATTTTTAAAATATACTGAAAATACTAAAAAAATACTGAAATATACCGAATGGTATGTTTGGTATATCGATACAGCACACCATTCAAAATATACCATAGACGGCACAATGTACCAGATTGTCGGCAAAAGTAACTAAAAGCCCTAGTAAGTAGGCGTTTTTGCCCATACAAAAGTATTTCTTTAATAACTTCCACAATTTTTATCTGAATCGCAACCAAATTTTCAGGAATCATAACTACTATAGTATTTATTGTATATACCAGCTCTAGCTTCAAAATTACGCTTGCTATTCGATTTTTTGATTTGCGGGGGCGGAAGTGGGCGTGGCAAAAATTTGAAACAAACTTGATCTGCGTGCAAACATAACAAATGCTGTCTATCTCTTATAGTCTCTGAGATCAAGGTGTTCATACGGACGGACGGACAGACACACAGACGGACAGACAGACAGACGGACATGGCTAGATCGTCTCGGCTGTTGACGCTGATCAAGAATATATATACTTTATAGGGTCGAAGATGCCTCCTTCTACCTGTTACATACATTTCCTGCCGGCACAAAGTTATAATACCCTTCTACCCTATGGGTAGCGGCCCGCTACTAGCGGGTATAAAAACAAAACGACTATGCAAAATTTTTCCGGCGACATTTTGTTTTGTAGTTCCTAGCACAAAAAATATCGAAGAGTATCGATACTCCGATAGTGAAATGCATATGGATATCATATCAGCAGTTTCATATGCGAATAATAGGCAACCTATTAGTCTGCACTGATATGTGCAAAGTGAAAAGAAAATTAAAACGAATGGGAAAAATTTTCTCGTAAAGAGAAATGGCGATAAGTGATATTGTGGAGTCGGAAGAATATATATGAAATTAAAATTCGAAAAAAGTAATGCAACCAAGATGCAGTAATATGATATGCGCTGGGAATATTGTCGCCATACAAATTTGCAATGAATGCGATTTGATCTGTTTTTTTTTTTTTTTATTTTAATATTTGTATTTCTTTAATAGGGAAATGTTTAAATGGTATGGCCCTAATGGTCATAAAGGTTGATAAGAACTGGCACTCTAGAATTTGTAAAACTTTCCAAATATATTGTTTTTCTGGGTGCAGCCCTTTACAATAAAAAGAATTCAATTATGAACAACTATTATAACCATTACTCTCCTACAAACATATATACGTCTTTATACATATATTGATAATTACGTACACTAGACGCTTGCATATGTCAAATTGGATAAGGGAGAGAAAGAATTATTAATTGTTGATATCACTCATCATCATACTATTCTTAAGAACTTACAAATAAAATATTCTACTCATCTGAAATTATTATTAGACGGTTAATTTGTACAACTTCGGCAACAAGAATCTCTTATAACTTCATTAGACCAGGTATCTGCATTATTTTATGTTGAATTTTGAAAGCTCTACAAAAATGCATGTATGTTGGGTGTTGGTATTTGAAACGGAACCGTCCTGTTTGCAACGTGTTATATTTCCGGTGAAGGCGTGCTAAAAAAATGTGCAGTAAGAATGCAGAGTAAACATCCAAAGAGTAAGAAAGGAGGTAAAGAAGAAAACCAGAGTCAATACACTATACACGTAAGAAATAAGCTAGAAAAAGTAGTTGGGAACGAAAACAAGGCTCTAGGGCAGAGCTAACTTGCTTATGAAGATTTATGAGATGTTGTTTTTATATTACCAGCCCCGGACAACAACAACAGCAACCTACGACAACACTCTATGTTTCAAGAACAATAAAAAGGAAACCACCCATCAAATACGTGAGAATTGAGCAAATTTCATGCGGCGAAGTCTTCCGCTTTTACCCTCTACCCAAACATTGTTGTTAAGGAGTATGCTGAACGAAGAGACAAGATGATTTTGCTAATAACAATTACGTATTTGACATTAAAAATATTGCGTATAAATAAATCTTAGCCACAACATTCAGAAAAAACTATATAATCTAGATTGTTTTCACTCAATCAATTAATCGTCTTCAAATGCACATGATTTTTCAATATTAAATAAATCTTATAATCACATTTTCCATCCAATTACAACAAAACATTAATTATTTTGGGCTGTAGTTCATGTTAAAAGTATTAAAATTACTGACTAGTCTTGAACTTCAGTCGTTATCAGTATTTTCTGATTGGCATGTGTCGAGATTCCTTTTCCCCAATGTAATAAAAGCTGGATTTGTGACCAACACAAACAAATGCTTTCTGGGACCTGGGACAAGTGCTTTCGCTGTAGGAACGGGACAAAATTGCTGACGATTTTTAGAAAGAACTGGAAACTTGTCTACTAGTTAAATTTATTATCCGAATAAGTCTAATTTTTATATATATTACCCGATTAAAAAAATAAATATCAGTTAAATACAAATGCGATACTTCAAGCTGTAAATCTTAGAGTCTATATTTAAAATTAGCAAATTTACCAAACATTGTCTATGAACATTCAACTTAAATTAAAGTGGACAAAAATGTATTCCAAAAATATGCAATCATTGTTTAAATAATCCAATGAACATTATGAACAGTGAATAGTGAAAAGAAAATATGAAAGCAACTCAGAACTGATGAAGCTTTCTAACGAAGCATCGAATGCACAGTGGGCGATTTGGTCTCGCTAGCGGCAGTTAATTAATAACTTCTAAACTAAAGTAGGTGTCTTCAATCGGTTTTGTTTCACCGATCAGAGAAAAATAATTGATTTTTTTAAGTTAAAACAATTTTTTTTAATTCTTTTTATTTTTTTTTTAATTTAAAAAAATATGTTAAATATAAAATATTGTTTTACTTTTTTTTTTTAACTTGAATAAACAAAATTCATATATAAACTTTACCTAAAAAATGATAGGATGATGGGAAAAAATGAGATGGCTTCTGAGTGTGATATATATAAAAAAGGACCCTATTTGCTACTGACAATGTGCTTAAAAAGAACCATAGTTTGAAGGCTAGCAGGTAATAGCAGTTCATATTACACATTTTGGACGCCACTGATTCACACTTTCGGCTAATAAAAGAGTTAGACTAAATACACTTGAATCCGGTAAGTTCGACCCCACTAAAGACAGGTGTACGCTAATCCGGGCTCGTTGTTAATACACTGAATTACCACTACGTTTTATGAGCTACACATACCTTGAAGATAATAAAAAACCAAACTTTGAATAAATTCAATAAGAATTGTAAATTTCCGAGAAACTCGAAATCAATGCGCGCAAAAAGAAAGAATTTTGTAGAACTCTTTACAAAATCGTATGGTGTGTTTGTTCACAGCTGATGATCAGTTGATCGTAGAGCTTTTAAAACGCTTTGATGAATCTAATCAAAGCATCTGTTATCGACTTGTGAAAAAATATCAACGCTTTTTTAATTTCAAAATTTGAATTAAATGCCGCTAGCGAGACCAAATCGCCCACTGTGGAATGGCGTGATCGAAAGCTCTGCGTATGAGCTTTTGCATTGTGCAGTTTCTTTTCAGTAGATTCCTTAACCATGGAAGATTACAAAATTTTAGGTAAGTTGTTAATTAAGAATTATTTGACTTTTTTTGTATGGATCTTAGTTGTATGAATTGCGAACACTCTTCTAAGAGTTTCAAGATGCCGAAGTTTTAGCCAGAACGGTTAAAAAACATAGTGAAAAATTGAAGTGGCATAGAACATGGTGTATATAAAGACAAAGTGACGTCGATTTCTAGTCTTGCTAGGTTTTTACGCTGAAGTCATTTACGTGTTTGATGTTTAACTTTTAGCTGTTCTAAATCAAATGCAACGCCTTTATCGCCAAGCAGTTGAAGTGAAGCTGCCATCTCAACATCGCAGCATTAGCTTTAGCTTTGCCTTTGTCTCTGGCTTTGCCTTCAACTGGCTGAAACTCAAGTACATCTCATTGTGCCGCTGTGAATTGAAGTTCTCATTGGTTCAGGGGTGGCTCCACGGCTCTATACATACATATATCCAACTATGGAGGGGCGACACTTGAGGGTGTGCGATAAGGAAGTGCAATTGTAGGGCTGTCGGCAGCTAACAACAATGGGCTGGTGCACTTTGGCGTTTAGACCCAGCACTCAAGTGCATTGGCTTGCCATTTTTCTTGCCATGCGAATAGATTGCCTTGAAGCCTTTTCTTCACAAGTGTTTCTAGTGGCAATTTCCATTGTTGCGCTTGTCTCGCATCGCGACTGTGCAACGTATAAAGAATTAGCTCAGAGGAACACTCTATCAAAATGACAGACTGCCTCACCCACTCTCACTCATAGTTATACAGGCACTCACTCTTTCAATCAACTCACTCAAAGTTGTCATAAATCTTTGCCTAACGCCACTTTATTAATTCACGATTACAGCGAAGAGCTGAGAGCCTATTGCAATTAACTGCCAACTAAGGGTTGTGATGCCCTCCACACTTGGCACAATGAAACGTAAATCATTTTAAATTGCATTTTAAGCATTTGTAAATAGCCCACCAAGCTATTTCAATAATATCCTGTCATACCAAGTGCCAATTTACTCATCTGTAAATTTAGTAATACCATTAGACCCCTCCAATGAACACAGGTTAAAACTGATTCTCGTGTACTTAGAAAAGCTTTCAAAATGTAAAAACAGTTTTAACGATTATATATGACATGCAATAAACGTTGTTAGCAAAAGCTCGAACTCAAATTGAATTTGATAATTGTTAAAGAAAACTTAGAAAGTATACAGAGAGAAAAAATTAAGATTGAAAAGCAAATTGCAAATCTTAATATAAGAACTTTTCCATCCTTAAGATATCTTGAACCAAGATTGCGTTCTTCAATCATTGTTTTCAGAATAAATAAGAAAGAAAGCTACAGTCGAGTGTGCTCGACTGTGAGATACCCGCTACCCATTTTGAATAAAAGCAATATATTTTGCGGTTTTATCCTCAAAATATAACAAATATACCACAAAAATATTAAAAATATACCAAATGGTATATCAATATAATACCGCATTCAAAATATACCATAGACTGCACAATATATCAGATTGTAGTTATTACTGTATAAACCAAAATTCGTGACTCTAGCTTTAAAATTACGCGTGTTATTCGATTTTTTTGATTTGCAGGGGCGGAAGTGGGCGTGGCAAAAATTTGAAACAAACTTGATCTGCGTGCAAACATAAAAAATGGTTATAGCTCTATCTCTTATAGTCTCTGAGATCCAGTGTTTTATACGGACGGACGGACGGACGGACAGACGGACATGGCTATATCGTCTCAACTGTTGACGCTGATCAAAAATATATATACGTTATGGGATCGGAGATGCCTCCTTCTATCTGTTACATACATTTCCTGCCGGCACAAAGTTATAATACCCTTCTACCCTATGGATAGCGGGTATAAAAACTCCACACGTTCGGTTTCCAACTCTTGGTTTCCTTTCTACTCCGCTGTTTTCCTCATTCCTTTCTGACTTGGTGTTATCTATGCATACATACGTATGTAGATAAACTAAACTATTACTAAATTTAAATATGTATGTACATTGTATTTAAAGAATAAATATAATTCCCTTTTTTTGAGATTCACAAAATATTTCTCCATGTTTAGAGCCGCCTCCAACCTTCAATTTAAGTTAACGTAAAATGCAATTTTATCAGTAGAGAATCTCTACTAGAGATATATTTTTTCTAACCCAAATTCTTGCAACCAAACCTCGTGTTGGAAAAATGTGAAAATTGCCCAGCACAATCGATAGGGACAAAAGACCCCGATAGTGCCATCGATAGTTTCCCAGCTCTATTTTCAATACCAAGGCGAGGACGTCATCTAATCGGAAAAATTTATAAATATCTAAAAATAATTCAGCGATCTAAAGTTAAATTTTATTATTAATCGAAGAAGAACACTCTGCGTGGATATAGCAGCTAGCTTTATAAACGATCAAATGCGCTTCAATAATTCGGCGTGTTAGCGAAAAATGGATCGCCGTACATAGCGTCATCTTCACGCCACTCGCCTGTGCACAAAAACTGCTTCTGTCGACATCGTTTGCACCTAAGCTGATAAACTAACATAAGAGAATCTCCTAAGCCCCACCGCCGCGACTATGTTCTTAGCGCCGGCTAATGATGGAACTATAAATGTGGGACCGATTTAGCGAGCGAGACAGAGATAGAGTATCGGAATCGCCTCTACACGATTGCCAGTGTTGCCCCACAGGTTCACACCCAGCAAACAAATATTAATATATGTTATTTATTGCTAAATTGTAGATTTTCTTTTCATTAATAACATTCTGAGAAGGGTTTAACATCTGTCAATAGCTGCTGTAATAATTTAGTCCTAAATTTATGTATTACCATAGATTGTAAAACATATAGTATTTTATTTTAGTATTAAATCGTAGTTGCTTTGGCTGACAATCTGGTATGTTTTGTACTCCATAGTATATACTGAGTGTAGTACTATATCAATATACCAAATACATTTTAGTATATTTTTCAGAATTTGTGTGGTACATTCATTTAGTATATTTTGGAAAAATACCGCAATTTTTTGCTTTTAGCGGGTATATATATGTATATATTTTTTTATTATTATATTTTCCTTCTCTGCAATCTGATAAAAATTGTAGAAGTTATTTTAGAAATAAATAACGAAATAAAGAATTAATTAATATTACACGATCAAAATAAAAATGTATGCATTTTTCGAAATATTAATGCACACACTTTAAGAATTATACAAGTTACTTTCTCTGAAGAAAATCAATATCTGACAACAAATATCTCATTTAGATCACAAATTTTCGTCCTCCTTTGCGGTGTCTCTTGATGACCTTCTTTCCAGGGTGTCTCACGACCTTCCAATGGTGCTTCCTTCTGGTCTTCTTAGCTTTACTGCTAGAGGTTGTTGAAGTGGTGTCAGATGAGGAGGCAGTGGTTGTTGTGGTAGCTTCGGTCGTGGTGGTGGTGGTGCTAGCCTCGGTAGTGGTTGTAGTTGTAGTTGTAGTTGAAGTAGAGTCAGCTCTTGGTAAATAGGAAAGACAAATGGCCACTAAGGCACATCCCAATAAAATTGTAGTAGTTCTCATGTTAGCGAAAAGATTTTGTGAATGATACCTTTCTCCCACAACTAGCTGTCTTATATACTAACACGAAACGAATAGGCTTATTTATTCAGTAGGTTTTAAATTTGCACATTAAATATGACTGCAGACTTTTGCACAAGAATAGAGACAATTGGTCTTTTTAAAAGAAATTTGTTAAAAGGGAAATATTCCGTTGGATTATGACGTTGGGATCCGTGCAGTGTTATCCGAAATGTAGCAAACTCTAGTTTTATCAACAAGTAAGAAAACTACTGTAAAGTGTGATCGACTTGAGATACCTGCTACCCATTTTGAATAAAAGCAATATGTTTTGCAGTATTATTCTCAAAATATACCAAATATACTGCAAAAAATACTAAAAATATACCAAATGGTTTATTTGGTATATCGATATAGTACCGCATTCAAAATATACCATAGACGGCACAATATACCAGATTGTCAACCAAAGCAACTAAAACCCCTAGTAGTAGGCGTTCTTTGCCCATTCAAAATTATTTCTTTAATAACTCTGACAATTTTTTTCTGATCGAAACCAAATTTTTAGGAATCATAACTACTATAATTATTATTGTATATACCATATTTATAATTTGCAACTCTAGCTTTAAAATTACGCTTGTCACTCCATTTTTTTTTTATTTGCGGGGTGGAAGTGGGCGTGGCAAAAATTTGAAACAAACTTAATCTGCGTGCAAACAAATACTGTCGAAAAAAAAAATTAGGTCTAGGTGTTCATACGGACAGACACACAGACAGACAGACGAACATGGCTAGATCGTCTCGGCCTTTGATGCTGATAAAGAATATATATACTTTATGGGGTCGGAGATGCCTCCTTCTACTTGTTACATACATTTCCTGTAGTCACAAAGTTATAATACCCTTCTACCCTATGGGCAGCGGGTATAAAAATCTTTATTTAAGATCGAAAAGCTTTTAAATTCAAGAATTTTGTTCTTTTTTCTTAAAACAAGAATTTTAAATCTTGGAAGTGCGAATGTTGTAATTGCTGTCAGCTCAGTAAGTAGAGATTTTGGGTTCTGGTCCTGGGCTTAAAATCGAGTCGAATCGTATATTAATGGGTAAGTGCCGTAATTGTAACTAATACAAGAAAAAACAAGTAAGAAAGCTACAGTCGAGTGTACTCGACTGTGAGATACCCGCTACCCATTTTGAATAAAAGCAATATATTTTGCGGCATATTTCCCAAAATATACCAAATATACCAAATATACTACAAAATACTAAAAAAATATACCAAATTGTATATGTGGTATATCGATATAGTACCGCATTCAAAATATACCATAGACGGCACAATATACCAGATTGTCAGACAAAGTAACTAAGACCCCCCGTAAGTAGGCGTTTTTGCCCATTCAAAAGTATTTCTTTAATAACTTCGACAATTTTTATCTGATCGCAACCAAATTTTCAGGAGTCAAAACTACTATAGCTGGTATTGTATATACCAAAATTCGTAACTCTAGCTTTAAAATTATGCTTGTTATTCGTTGTTTTTTTATTTGCGGGGGCGAAAGGGGGCGTGGCAAAAATTTGAAACAAACTTGATCTACGTGCAAATATAACAAATGTTGTCGAAAAAAAATTATAGCTCTATCTCTTATAATCTCTGAGATCTAGGTGTTCATACGGACGGACGGACAGACACACAGACGGACAGACGGACAGACGGACATGGCTATATCATCTCGGCTGTTGACGCTGATCAAGAATATATATACTTTATAGGGTCGGAGATGCCTCCTTCTACCTGTTACATACATTTCCTGCCGGCACAAAGTTATAATACCCTTCTACCCTATGGGTAGCGGGTATAAACATATATAAATGTTATATATAGTGTATGGCGCACAACTAAATATTAGAATCCTGATTTAAGATTTGGCTTTCTTAGTTCAATTTTAAAATGTTTCCATTCTAGAAACAAGATTATTATCTTGAACTGGGCAACATAGAATACATATATGTAGAATTTTGATCTTGATTTAGGAATATACCTTTTTGGTTTAATCTTAGCATCATAAAATCTTGATTAGAGTTTTTACTCTTGATTTTAACACGTATTTTTCTTTGTGGACAAGGTAAGGGTTGTGTCATCTAATGGAAATAAATTTTTAAATACTAAAAAGCTTTATAGCTTTTATACCCGCAACCCATAGGGTAGAAGGGTATTATAACTTTGTGCTGGCAGGAAATGTATGTAGCTTTCCTACTTTTTCTAGATTTATTTGCGTACTTTTAAAACTTAGTAAAAATCAATGAAATGAAAAATGAAATAAAAAGTGAAAGATATAGGTTTTCTTGACTAATCACAATCAAATTATACAATCAACTTATATTAGAAATTTGATCAATTAAAAAGATGTTGTATCTACACAAGAAAAACTGTGCAAAAGTCAAGAATTAATCGTACATTAAGATTGAATGATCCCCTAATCATTTATTTATTATATTAAATCTAGTATACAATACTACATTTAATTAGAGAAGAGAGTATGGGCTGCTGGGGCCTTCGACTCTCCCTTAATCAACTTAATATTTTTTAATCGTTACGTTGGCGAAAAACAATACGCCAAAGAGCATTAAATCATTTGTTCAATTTTTATTCCCAATACCAATATAGAAGAAGGGGTTTATAACTTTATTATGTCTGACCCCATTAAGTATATATGTATATTCTTGATCAGCGCCCACAGCCGAAACGATATAGCCATGTCTGTCTGTTCGTCTGTCCGTATGAACACCTAGAAATAGATACGTATATAGTTTTTTATTGACAGTATTCATTATTTTTGCAGGTCAAGTTTGATTTAAATTGTTATCACGGCTACTTCCGTTGCCACAAATCGAAAAAATATAATAGCAAGTGTAATTTTGAAGGAAGAGTCGCGATTTTTTGAACATACACCAAAAACTACTTCTTTATGGCAAATTAGGTCTACTGCAATCGGGTCTGTAGGTGTTTTGACTAACAATTTGGTAAATTTCATACTCCATATTTTGAATGTTGGACGAAATATATCCTTCGGTATATTTCAGTATATTTGGGGTATATTCATTTCTTATTTTTATACCCGCTTTTAGTATTAGTATTTAGGCGGTATATTATTTTCTTATATTTTATAATTAATACCTCAATATTTTGGTTTTATGTTATTCAAAATTTGTTGCGGGTATTTCACAGACAAGCACATTCGTCTGTAATTTTCATACTTGTTATCTATGAAATCATTGGATTCGAGATGTACATCAATATCTGCCATCAGCCAAACATCAATTGTCGACGTCTGATTTTGCACAAGAAAAATTCTTTCATTGGCTCTGCCTCTCTAAGCCAAACCTTTTGAGTGATCATAATTTTTGTTTGGCTATTTCTAATGGTATATAATAGTCATATTTTTGGAAATTCCTTTGTTGAGATGCAAATTGATTCATACGAAAAATAAGCTGTTCATATTAAGTGGAGCGCTGAAAACTAATTAAATTCTCAAACAGTTCAACAAAAGCTGAAGACAATCAGCCTAATGTCGCAATTCATAAATGCATTATAAACTCACTATACTATACTGACACAAACTCATTTCGAGAATTCCTCACACTCGCATATTTGGAAGGAGTGAAAAATTGAGAATTGTAGGCGTTTACTGTGGGCGTGTCGATGCGATCAAATATGCAAATAATTGCAAAATAAAAATGTGTGCGAAAAGCCAACTGAAGCGCAACTCAAAGCGTATCACAAACTTTTTTGGCTTGCTTTTAAGCAGCACCAGCATTTGGCAAACAAAACAGCAGATAGCTGGTGCTCTGGCCTCCTGTACGTGGGCGTGGCTCTGGATGGTGTCATCAATTTATTTGCGCCACGCACGCGAGTACAAACAAATTAAATTGCAAATCATGATTAGCTGTCTCGCAGCTAAAACCCACCCACAAATACCCAAAACACACACTCACACAGACATGCACCCAAAATTAAAAAAAAAAAAATAAACAAATATTGAAGCGGCAAGAGAACTTGAACACAATTTTTTTCATATACGCAGTAAATTCATTCTTACAAGAACATATTTGAAGTGAATACATGAATATACTCTGCAAGTATTTTAGAATTGTTATTATAAAAAAAATATTATATCCGCGAAAATATTTATTAACTTAAATTTCTCCGTTTTCCAACTCATTCAGTATATTGAGGTGTATTTTTTTCATTAATTAGTTAGTGTATTAAATAGCCGCTAATGGCGAAGAACAAGAAATTTTCTTGTAGCTTCTCACAAACAATTTATGATTTCCACTTTCTATGTATGAGCGCGTTGCAAATAACTTGAAAATCTAACGAAAACAACACGTGCCTCCATTCCGAGCATTCCCAACACCAACACCGACTCCAACACCCCAAACCCCTCTGCGAGCTGTTCCCCTCCGATGATGCCGCTGCTGTTTTTGTGCGGTAGTCAGAAGGTTGAAGGAATGTGTGTATTACGTGTGACACGTTTGATAATATGGTGAATAATTTAAATAAAAGCAAGTAACAAACGCTGTCAAGAGAAACAGAGAGGGGAAGAGAGAGCGAAGTCCGTGTTTCTCGACTATCAAATACCTTATGCACATCCCTAAGTAATGCTGATACTATCACTTATGTATGTCCTATGCACTTATGTACATATGTTTATAAATAAGTTGTTGAAAATAATGCTTTCAAAATTACGAATTATTTTAAGAATGCCTTTTTAGATGCTCAGACTTGCATAACAAATCAAACTTTTTAAGATAAGTACATCCCTAGAAATACTTAAACTTGGGAAAACTACAATACCTGCTTGTACTTATTTTTCTACTAGTATAGGAATAGAGCTGCTGGTAATGGCAACATTCTCAACCGCAGTCACAGTCAGTGTCAAATCGTTTTTAAATGATGTGTGAATTATTTAGCATCGATTTATCGACACTATGCAGGACATCAGCAGTAAATTTGTTGTAGTCCTTGGTATCTCCAACACTTGCTGAGTGAATTCGGGTTGTGGTTTCTTATTACATATTTTTCACTTCAACTCTAACATATCACGTGAGATTTGTTATCAACTTATATTTACGAGAAATCTGAGTGTGCTCAATAAAACCATATTCGACAAGTATACCTAAAATATACCGTAACAATACTAAAATACACCAAAGGCTATATTTGGTATATCGATATTGTGCTACATTCAAAATATACCATTGAGTATAAAATATACTAGATTGCCAGCCAAAAGAACTAAGATCCGACTGCAGTTGGAATTTTTTTGACATACAAAAGAATTTCTTTGACGAAGTGTTGGTCGAAAGTGGGCGTGGCAAAAATCCAAAACCATCTTGATCTGCATGCAAACATTAGAAAAGTTGTCGTTG
The DNA here is from genome assembly GCA_019972355.1 of Drosophila kohkoa. Taxonomy (NCBI): domain Eukaryota; kingdom Metazoa; phylum Arthropoda; class Insecta; order Diptera; family Drosophilidae; genus Drosophila; species Drosophila kohkoa. Next base: position 1,448,242 of record BJEL01000057.1, on the reverse strand, counting down.
AAAATTATAGCTGTATCCCTTATAGTCTCTCTCTTTCCAGTGTTTCATACGGACAGACGGATATACACAAAGTGATAATAACCTTTTACCCTACGGTAACAATATTATATTGATTGTTTTTACAAAAACTGTGTTTTAATTTCACTCACATCTTCAAAATATCTGATATTGAAATTTGTAGAATTTATCAACAGTTGTCCATCTATGTAACCATTAAAATGTTGTATGTTGACTAAAACAATTTACAGATATCTAAGAAACTATAAATTTCGAAAAGTCAAGTCAACAGCAAAAGTCTAAGTTATCTGAGACAGGGTCTCCTTATAATGATTTTATACTTTATAGTCTACTATCTAAGAAATTGCTGGCAATATTTAGAGAACAGACTTTGCTTATGTTTTTTTTACTTGTGAGATTTACATACGTACACATATGTAAAGCCGATTGACTTATTGCTAAGTAGTATTTCAGTTTGAAATAAAGTTACATCAAATTGAATTAGCACCCAGCCAAATACAAATTTGGAGTGGACTGAGTTGAGCCTACAAATGGCTGTTGCGCTTAACCTCAGATAAATATTTGCACAGCCTCTGGAAAAGGTGAGCACGTCTCAAAACATTCTGTTGCTATTCAAATTGGGGCGCCCCAAAAGCATACACACAGTCTCACACCTATTTCCATTTACTCGCACAAAAGCAACGTTCGCACACCTTTCGAGTCCCGAACCTGAAATGTTGAATCTCGCATCCCGAATATCTTCCAAGCACTTTAACATGACCTACGCTTCAGTTATTTGTTTGCACAGTGTGTCCAGTTATTGAATTCCACTTGTTTAGCAAGATTTTCGAGTTGTTGTTGTCGTAATTGTTGTTGCCTTCGCTCTCGCTCTCGCTCCCGTTGCTGCTGTAGCTCCTGTGTAAACGTTGCAAAAAACTTTTGCGTGTTAACAACATTTTTCAATATAAGTTTGTTAACTTTCTGCTCACTCACAGAGTTACACAAACACGAGTGCGAGTGCGAGTGCGAGTAGTAGTAGAAGAACATTGCCATACTTGCGGAGCCAAAAGTAAAAGTCTATGTGGCAGCAAGTCAAGGATGTCAGTCAGAAGGTCGTCCTCGGTCGTCTTTGCCCAACACTGTTTGTCTGTCTGCTATCTCTTGTAGGTCACTCTGGATGTGTGAGTGTGTTTGCTTGTGAGAGCGCCCGCTGCAAGTGGCAGCTAAGATGATCAAATAAACAGTGAATGGGGAAGCGGAGACGACGGAGCCAAAGGGTAACAAGAAAAAATCTCAAGGGTCTTCTAGTTAAAGAAAATAGAAAAACCAAATTCGCCATTTCTCTCTCCTTCTCTCTCTCTCTCTCTCTCTCTATCTATCTCTTTCTCTCTTTCTCTCACTCTCTGGCAACCAAACGAAACGTAACTTTCGCTTGATGAATTGAATTGTTGACAAACGAACGAAGCAGCAAAACAGAAGAAAATTGTGTTTATTCAGTCATGTTACAGGTTGGTTGGCTTTACCTACCTCTCCTACCTCAGACTATTGCACTCTCCTCCCGTCCGCTCCATTGATATCGGCGTTAAAGAATATGGCTGTCATCAGGCTAAGCTGTGTTCGAAAGTAAATAATCGCTGATACAGTGTGAGACATTCGTTGGCATACGGCATTCATTGAATATTGGCAGATTTATGGAGAATAACTTGATAGTTAAGTTTGAAAACAAAAATTTATATTTTCTCAAGTTATTATATGATCTTTGTATATGTCTAATCATTAAACTTACCATCTCTTTAAACCAGTATATTTCGTAGTTCCACACTTTTTAGCTATTTCATTTTTCAAACAAAAATATTGATTGATTTTAACTTCAAAAGTGTATAACTTTAAGAGATTATGATAATATATAGTGTTATCTGATCATAAAAAACAAGCTACTTTTGAGTATGCTCGACTGTGAAATATGATAAACTTTTTTTTCCTTTGCGTAACTGACAGATGGAATCATCTCGGACCCCATAAAATATTTACATTCTTAATCAACGTCAACAGTCGCGACTATATAGTCATGTCATGTTTATCCGTATGAAACACTGGATGTTAAAGATTGTAAGATCAAATAGATTTTGAAAACAGAGTCGTGATTTTAAATACATAAAATAATAACTAAAGTACATATTTATGATTTCCAAATTTTAAAAGCTATTTTAGAAATACTTTTGCATAGGAAAAACGACGGTTCTTAGTTGCTTTGGCTGTCAATCTGTCATATTTTAAACTCTGTGGTATATCTTGGCACGCCTTCGGTATTTTTCAGTATTTTTTCAAAATATGTATTTTATTTATTTATAGTATATGGTTTTGTTAGCGGGTATCTCACAGTCGAGCACAATCGATAATAGCTTTTTTACTTGTTAATAAATGGAAAATATGGAATATCGCATTGCTGCCAATGTTGTTATGGAAATTTCGTAAAGTTGAACAATTTCTTTAAAAATACAATACGGAATACAAATAATAATACAATGTCAAAGTCGCCAGAGGTTACCACTAGTTTACCGTGTATTTTGATAGTTTTTCGCTTTTTTTCATTATGGATTATATTTTGCAAACGATAATTGGTCAGATATTCGAAATACCTGCATGGATATTTAATAACATTTGAGGTTGCTTAGCTCAAGGGTTAAATAAATATACTCTACAACTACAACTACAACTACAACTAAACTAGCTAGTTGCCAGATGCCAACGCAAAATGCCCTTACAAGGGCAACTAGGCTCCTGGGCAGACAGACAAATTGTCCAGATGAAGTGCACTTTGTCACAGGTCCTATGTAGGATGTGTGTTTGAATGTGTATAGATGGGCGCACTGCCACTGCAGCTTCTGCTTCTGCTGCTGTTGGCCATAAAAGTAGACTACAAAATATGCTTAAATATGCATTATGGGCTTATGGAGCTGCACTCGGGTATAAGCGAAGCAAGCTGCCCAGCGCAAAGCACAAACTGAACAGAATTCAACTCCAACTCGATTGCATGTAATGGCACTTAAGCTTACAACACGAAATCTTTCAGACTCTCTTCTACCTATGTATGTTCGAATGGGTTTGACACAGGTGCAAATGTAAATGCATCAAATCCGAATTGTATTGGTGAGATAGAGATGAAAACTAAGCCCGGCCAGAATATAACCGAAGCAAGTGGACATTTCAATTGCTCGCTTGTTCCAGCAAAAAGAACTCCAATTTTTTGCAGCTTCTTACTAATATGCAACCAAAGCCTCTTCCAACCCGCCACTGGCAAACATTGAAAGCATTTTTCCAGTGAAAAAGACCAATGAAAAAAAACAGCAGAATTGATAAAGCGAGAAGAGAAAAAATGTTTAGCTGGCCACAGTGCACTGTAACGCGTGACCTTTGCCCGTCACTGTCAGTAAATGGCAGAACATTTGAATTTGAATGTACTTTGAAATGAATTTCGCAATCGGCTTAAAGTACTCCTCTGACTATTGTAATGTCTTTCTCACAAGTGCTTGCATCCACAGATCTTTCGATTAACACCAAATTTAAGCAAAATCCTGTACAGTTGTCAAAATTAAATCTACATGGCAACAGAAATGCAAATGTGACCATCATAATTGATTGATATCATCTGTGAGATATATCAGCATATATGCATATATACACAATTATATATTTACAAGAAAAAAAAGAAATCGCTACACATATTTAATAAAAGCAAAACAGTATTATTTTTAAACTATACCAAATTATTGTACCGAATAAATTACTAAATTATACCGAAGACCATATTTGGTTTATTGATATAGTACTCCATTGAAAGATTGTCCGCCAAAATAGCTAAGACTAATTCCAATTATCCCCATATTTTCAAAAATAATAATAATAATAATAATCATGTAGTACTTCATTGTATGATATAGACACTTAAATTTTGTAAAAATGGTTATAGTCCTCAAGTTAACTTGAAGAGCATAGCCTTAGATATGGTAGCTCACGTGGGCCAACTCAGTAAAGCGGCTCACTGGAGCATATCTTAAAAAAATGGTTCCCAAGCAATACAATGATCGAAGTTATGCGTTATTTGGGGTATATCTTAAAATATCTGATCGAATGTTAAGTACTACTAGTTTAGAGAAAGTTCCAATTAGATCATGTCAAGACTTGTTCGGTCGAAGCACATGTGGTTTCGTCAATAAGGAATATATATATACTAAATATATACTAAAATTATGTAATGACATTGATTTTAATAGATATTAATTTTTCCGTTACAAAAAATAAACACAATTCAATTTGTGTTTCCGTACATTAGGAGACAACTAAAGTGTATAAGTCGATTAAGAAAGCTACAGTCGAGTGTGCTCCACTGTGAGATACCCGCTTCCCATTTTGAATTAAAGATAAAATAAATATAGAAATGTAGAAGTCTCAAATATAACAAATGTCTCTGAGGACTAGGCGTTCATACGGACAGACGGACATGGTTAGATCGTCTCGACTGTTGACGCTAATCAAGAATATATATACTTAATAGGGTCGGAGATGCCTCCTTCTACCTGTTACAAACATTTACTGCCGGCACAAAGTTATAATACCCCTTCTACCCTATGACGGTATGGGTATGGTTCACTTTAATTATGAGTTATTTAATTAGAAGAATTATAATAAAGTGGATATATTCTTAATTTCATAACAGTACATATTATCTCTAAGTCGCAATAAGACATTTAATATAAAAGTAGACACGAAGTGTTAGTTTTTAAATATCGTAGTTACAAATCTGTTTGTGAATCAATAATAATGTCAGCTTACAACCTTAAAGTAAAAACGTATTTTTTTGCTTTGGGTAACAGCAAATTGTAATTACATATATATGTACGGTATGTTTTACGAATCTATACGAATGCATCTGTATATGTATACCGTTCTCAGTTTTATTTGTTTTCATTTGATATACAGCATAGAAAATAAAGATTTTCATTCAAATATTTGGCATTCGAATAAGTGTGCAGTTATAAAAAGATTAAAATCAATTGGCAATTATTCATTTGAGCTATTAAATTAGAAACTTATTGAACCACCCACCTACCACAACATTGCTTGGGACTTTGCTATTTTAAGCATCGTTTATTTACCTCAAACGGTTGCAAAAGTTTACCAACATGTTGAGCATATTTCGATTTGTACATACACGTACGCACGTACACACACACCCGCACACACACACACACGCGTACGTGCAAACACAGGCACACACACGCATAGATAAGTACACAAGCGTTGCGTTGGCGTTTGACTGAAAGCGTGACTGTCATCGCTTGGACCGTTACATCAGCTGGAGCCCACTACAACTGTGAAGCTGTGAAGTACATACAAGATAAAGTACACTCGTTATCTGAATCTGTTTCTGTTTATTTATGCGCGAGTTTATCTTTGAAGTGGCCATGACAGCGCTCCAACTTAGAATAGACATACATATGTACAAATATCAAATAATCTATATATTCGGCAGCCACAAGCAATTATGACTTTGTTATTCGAGCGGTTTGAAGATAATAATGGTCTAATTCTGCTTAAGAGCTTATTGAACAATACTCTATAAATAAAACTTTTTGTCTTGTCTTGTCTCCTATTTGCTTTGTTGTTCATATTGGTGAAGTAGTTCAGTAGTTTAATTTGAACTCAGCGAACTATTCGATCACATAGTTTATATTCTTTCATACTTTCTTTTCAATCCTGTTCGAGTTCATTTCAGTTCTTTATTGTTGTTCTTGTTCCTCACGGCATCTTTGATCCCACTGATAACATTTGCAGAATCCTAATGAAAACATTCCGCCTAGTATTCGGACGGAGGATTTAAATTCATCAACATGAAAATCAATTGCTTAAAAATGCTTTGCGATTTTCTTACATGCGAAGAAATTTTAAAAATGGTTTTTAATATATAATGTTCACAATCGGAAAATCAGATTACAAATTAATAATAATATATTTTCCTTATTAATAATTAATTCATGGTTTCACCTCAGAACCGAGTCTATTCTAACCTTAACAAGTAAGAAAGCGTTCGGCTGTGAAATACACACCATCGATTTTCAATAAAAACATATTCTAAAAATATACCAAAAATGTAACGTAGAAATATACCTAAGGATATATTTGGTATGTAGATATTGTACTACATTCAAAATGTACCATAGAGTACAAAATATACCATGCATGCGGCGTTTTTATACCAGCTACCCACAGGGTATGGTAGAAGGTTATTCTAATTTTGAGCCCGTTGGAAATGTATGTAACAGTAAGAAGGAGGCATCTCCGATCCCATAAAGTATATATATTATTGATCGGCCATATAGCCGTCTGTCCGTCCGTCTGTATAAGCAGCTAGATCTCAGAAACTATAAGAGATAGAGATATAATTTTGGTATGACAGCACTTGATATTTTTGGACGCGGACCAACTTCATTTTAAATTTTTACCGCGCCCACTCCCATCCCTGGAAATGGATAAACAATCAAATGACAATCGTAATTAATTAAATCGTAAGATTCGTAGATTCGTTTATAGTACATACAATACCAACTATAGCCATTATGAATCCTGAAAATTTGGTTGCGATGAGGTAAAAAATAAACCTATTTTAGAAATACTTTTGTATGGGAAAAAATGCTTACTTATTTTGCTTTGTGTGATAATACGGTATATTTTGCATTCTATGGTATATTTTAATGGTCCTATATCAATATGCCAAAAATATAAACTTTAGTATGTTTCAATATTTTTAAGGGGAATTAGGGTAGCTCAAACTTTCTTACTTGTTCGTAATAAATTATAGAATCTATTTTACCTATCGGGCGTGTGTATTCCGTCACTAATTTGATCAGATGGTTGCTCGAAATCACTAAAAACTTCAATAGGGTTACGCATATATTTGTCAGCAGCAGCCAATGGGCATATATCAGCCAAAAAACACAAACGAATAGCGTCCTATTGCAATTAGTGGCTTTTAAATTACATTGCAATGCCCGACAATTACCCACTGCATAACATGTATGTTACCTATAAATTCATCAAAGTGCGTTTTTGGACAACAAAAGTCGAACTCAAAAGAGAGCATCATTTCAACCAATTACCGAGTTTAGGTAACTTTATGCCAATGCGCCACGTATATAGACGTTGGCTTAATATCATTTTGATATACTTCTACTGAAATCTATATTTCTCTGTATGGTATGTGTCTGCAATATTCTTGAAATCTAAATGCGTGGTTTTTAAATCAACTAAACAACATTTTTCAAATCCTCTGTCGACGATGGAAATATTTTTCTATTGGCTCAAAGATTAATTATAAAATAGGGTTTCGATGTGACTATAGTTTGAAAATTATGTTTTAGTGCTAACAATTAACCGACGTGTCGGCTAAACGCAATGGACTTATTCACTAGAACACAATCCAGATGGTTTGACAAAAATCAGAATATACTCCAGACCATTAAAGCTCCGAGACTATTAAGAGTGCTGCCGTCTTTGTTAAGCTGACATTTGTAGTAGGCAATTTGTACTGAATATATTTACAAAACGACTAATGTTTGAGATAATTGTGGATTTGAATATCTCCATATCGCTGTGCATATATGTATGTTATATGCTAGAAATGTACGCATATATATGTATATACATATGTATGTAACTTTAGATACGTATTTTCGATATATTGCGAATTCGTGGCGTGTAAATCGTTTCGGACACCCAACGCTCGTATCTGCAGCATGCGACAAACAAAAGTCGCGACAACAGAAACAAAAACAATAGCAATGGCAAAGATGGGGACGAGCAGCAAATATCTTCATTCTTCATTCCGTTCGTGCGTGTGGGAGTTAGGTTGAATTTGATACCCCGGAAAGGATACTAATGCTGGTTGGCTGACTGGCTAGCTGGCAAAAAGTTGGAAGTTTTTGTGGCACGACGAGTGCTGAAGCTGGGTGCTATTTTCATTTGTCCGAAACGTGTTCGGAAAATTAAAAGTTTCCTCTCTCACTGGTGTAGCGCACAGAAATGGAAAATGAAAGTGGAGCAACTTTTGCCAGCTCGTTTTACGTTGCAAATTTATTGGCGCGTGCGAGCAAATGTCCAGCATCAAGTCCTTGCACTGGGACAAGGCATTCCATAGAGCACCCTACTATCACACTATAGTGCAGCACATGCGATCTCTTATTGTTTGTTTATCATAAACAATAAAACTTATTTTGACAAGTTGGAAAAATGAAACTGCTACTCGGCAAATGGCAGCAGTGAGGCATAAACTTGCCCTACAAATTGTTTGCTTGGCTTCTTTTGAGTGGTGGAAGGGACGTGTCCCTTGCCAAGTGCACCGCCTTTATACTAGTTGAGTGTGTGAGTAGACTTGACCGCGTGTGCTTTTCTCTCTCTGTCTGTATCTCTGTTGTGTGTGTGTGTGTGTGTGTGTGTGTGTGTGTGTGTGTGTGTGTGTGTGTGTGTGTGTGACCAAAAGTTTCATAATTTGCATGACATGTGTGGCGCCATCTGCCAGCGCCGTTTGTCATAATTGCCATCAGTTGCGCAAATTCCAAGACTTGCCATAACAGCGCTGTGATTAATTTTGCACTGCGAAAACAGCTGAGACCGTGCAAGCTCTGTTTAGTTGGCTCAGTTTGGTCGTCCCCGAAAAAAACTAATATATGACTTAAACTGACTGTCAAAAGTCTGTCCCACAAACATTATCAGCAAAGCAATAACAGCGCTGCACCGTTGCAGCAGAATAACAGAATATTTTGAACAGTACAATAACAGAATATCCACAGTTTGCTAACAAACATTTTTTGTTGGTCTCAACGTTTCAAAGGTATCAATATTGTAGTAAAAAAAGAGAAAATAAAATAAAACAGATCAGAAAGATCTCGATTAATGACATCTACAAACTTAGTTTAAGCATAACTTAAATTGAACTTGACGCGAAAATAAGCAGAAGTATATACTGAACCACTTTTAACTCAATTGAAACATACTTACGTAACACGGATTTATGGTGCATTACTATAATTATGTATAAATTGAATCTCCCATTTCCGGTGTCGATATGTTGTACTATGTCAGTGATTAACTTTAAACACAATCTCATACAAATTTTGTACTGAACGCATTTAATTGCCCCTTAAACGATTTCAATTCAAAAGTTATTTCAGACATACAAAACATTTTTTTTATGTGTGAAGTTTTCCTTTATCGAAATTCAGTTACATGCGTTGAAGTTTTGTACCAATCAATGCTCCGGAACAATACGAGTGTGAATACTTTTAAAAATAACTCGTGTTTTTTTTCTTGAACGCGCTTGAGTTCAATTAGTGGATTCAGTTTTTCGGAACACAGTTAAAATTTTCATAACACAAAATACGATGACGAGAACAATGACAACACATTCTCAACGTCCACTCAACGCGGAATTTATTAACTCAATTTTCGGTATATACAACAGTGATACACATTCACATAATGGCAAATTACTAGAATATATACATCTAATGTAGCATAATTAAAACACAACTAGTGTGTATTAGACCTGAAGAGAAATTATTTCAATTAAAATGAAAATGTGTAGTCCATTATGGGAATAACATATTTATAAGCAATTTAAAATATATCAATACTAATGCAATATGCATTTAGCTTTCTAACTTAAATTTCGTTTGTTACTAAACAAATAAATAATTCAAAATTTGGAATATTATCAAAAGTTGAACTGAAATTTGAACTTGATATAGTACATAGCTTCGAAGTGCGATTTCATATTTTAGTTGTATAATGCTGCCTCCAAAATGTATTATTTAAGTTCCGAGTTTTGGATATCCATAGACAGATAGATATAATTAATAACAGGTTTCCCCCCACCGCACCGCCCCGCCCCATCAAGTGGATTGCCATCCAATCCGGCCATATGCGAATTAAACGTGCGACAAATGCAGTTCCCCATATAAATTGGTTATTTATTGTTGGTTTAACGGCTGGCAAAATTTCAATGGCATTCCGATTTTTTTAATTGCATAAATGCAGAATCAATGCGCGCCAGAGCAGTGAGTTTCTAATGGGGCCTGAAACTGAACTGAAAGAGAAGCAGCAGCAACGAGAGAAAGAGCAGGAGATGAAGCCAAAAGGCAGTCACGCAGCCACAGGAAATTGTATCTAAATTCAATTTATGCGCCAGAAACCAGCCCCCAAAGTGCCAGCCAGCCACATGTGTGTCTCTGTCGGGTTGCATGTGACTGTGTGAGTGTGTTTCTGTGTTTTCGTGTGTGTGAGTGTGTGTGTGAAAGCTTGCGAGTGTGTTTCTGTGTGTGGCTACGTGGCTATGTTGCGTCCTGTTGTACGGCGGTTCTATTGCTGGTGCTGATGTTGGCCGAGCCGAGCCGAGCCGAGCCTGGCATTAGCTGACAAGCCCCACATTAAAAGTACGTGTCAAATTAAATTGTTATGCTCTAAACAATTGAATTTTGTGCCGTGTTTCATCAGCAATTGCGTCTCTCTTTTCCCTTTAATTCAGTGGAGCCCAGATGAAATGATGATGTGGAGACGCTGCTCGATTTAATTTACGTTGCAGGCAGAGATTTATGCTTTTAATCTTCCAACAAGTAAGTGTCTGATACAGCTTTAGTATTTTTAGTATATATGCTAAAAAGGATATGCATAATTTACGCAAATTCCAAATAATTACATCTCAGAGAAAAGTCCATCAAAAAAGAAATAGAGTTGTTACCTAAAGAATGCTGATTTACTCAAAATTTGAAGAGCAGCGCAGCATTTCTATATGTGCAAACAACATGTTTAATAATCGATTGTCTTGCTCATGAAATTTAATTCGGTTTTTACTTTATATAACAAACTTTGGCTAAGAGCAATGTCTCAAACATCTTCTGTACTGACAAAAGCTCTAAATTCAAACTTCACTTTACACTCCGCTAAGATAATTTCAAGAAGCCAAGTGTAAGGTCAATAGAAGTATACAATTAGTTTCCTAAAAAAACTTCCATAATACTTAATACTGAACTGAACTTTATGCAGTATCTGAAAATGCATGTCATACCATGCTGACAATGTGCACAAGAAAATTATATTCATGTTATAGGTTTGAATGGAATACATCTGACTAAATTTAAATTTAAAAATATAATATAAATAATATAACAAGAAAGATATAGTCAGATGTGCTCGACTCGATACCCATTTTGAATAAGAGCAAAACAGTGCGACATTATTCTTAAAACATACCAAATTGATATACCGTTAAAATAGTACAAATTTCGAAGGCTATAGTTGATATACCAAATTAATATACCGTCTAAATACTAACAAGTAAGAAAGTTACAGTCGAGTGTGCTTGACTGTGAGATACCCGCTACCCATTTTGAATAAAAGCAAAATATTGCGGTATTTTTTGTAAATATACCAAAAATACAAATACACTAAAAAATATATCAAACGGTATATTTCTTATATCGATATAGTACCATATTCAAAATATACCATAGACGGCACAATATATGTTACAAGATTGTCTACCAAAGCAACTAAGAGCCCTAGTGGGTAGGCGTTTTTGCCCACACAAAAGTATTTCTTTAATAACTTCGACAATTTTTATCTGATCGCAATCAAATTTTCAGATATCATAAATACTATAGGTATTAATGTATAAACCAGCTGTAGCTTGAAAATTACGCTTATTATTCGATTTTATTGATTTGATCTGCGTGCAAACATAAAAAATGCTGTCAAAAAAATTATAGCTCTATCTCTTATAGTCTCTGAGATCTAGGTGTTCATACGGACAGACGGACAGACACTCTGACGGACAGGCGGACACGGCTAGATCGTCTCGGCTTTTGATGCTGATCAAGAATATATATATTTTAGAGGGTCGGAGATGCCTCCTTCTACCTGTTACATACATTTCCTGCTGGCCCAAAGTTATAATACCCTTCTACCCTATGGGTAGCGGGTATAAAAAACAAAAGTAAGCTTTGAGGTTGCAAACATTTTGTATATACGAGTATTAATATGTTCATTTTTAAGAAAACTCCGCACTATTTTGCTGTTATTAAAAATGAGCTGCTGATTTCTCACTATAGTCTATAGCTAATATCAGATAAATACATTTAAATATTAAGAAAGAAATAAAAAGTCGAGGAAACTGCTGTTAACAACGAAAATCAGTCTGTAAGCTGTCAGAGTTTGAGCCATTAAATCCGTTTGTCATCCAATTGCCAAGTATCGGAAAGAGTATAATCCCGGGAGCAGGACAAGATTGCAGCCAGAAGAGAGACACACTCAACTGGGAAAACGTGCGAAAGTTTCGTCGAAGAGTTGTTGATAGTTAAAAACAAAGCAGGGTCAACGACAAAGGCAGGACTGCGAAAGAGAGACAGAGCGAGTAAGAGAGAGAGAGAGAGAGAGAGGCGGCTGTTGAACAGCAAATGGTCGCTATAGCCGATGCAACACCAGGGGACATGGGTAATTGTTGAGACACTCTGAGCAGAGCTTCGAACCAACCTCCTTCCACATGACTTTCTGTGTTTTATATACGTGTGAGTGTGAGTGTGAGTGTGCGTGTGTGTGTATGATTTTACTGGCCGGGAAGGGCAGTAAATTGTGCAACACAAAAATATTACCTAGCAGAGGACAATAGTGTTGAAAATGCGCCATGCAGCGAGCAAAGCGAGCGAGATGGACGTAATATGAGCAGTTCACTTGGAGAGAGTGAGTGAGAGCAAGCGAGGTGCATCTGCCCGTTCAGAATGAAGGAGCATTCAATATGGGTGCCATTCGGGCGCAGCACAACAGACGCTTGTCAACGGCAGACGTGACTAGAAGACAACAACGAGAACGACGACGACGACGACGACGACGTCGACGACAACGACAACAGCAAAAGCAAAAGCAACAACAACGCCGACGCCGACGACATCTACGCTGCAGCAAAGACAAAACATGCTGAGGGTCTGCAGTGGCGCTTGTTAAATGGGTTGTGGGTGTTGTGGCTGCTTGAGTGAGAGGGGGTTGGCGAGGAGGCAGGAGGAAGGAGGAAGGGGATAATGGTTGCCTGACTGTTGCTCAAATAAACCCAAGCAATTGCGCATTAAATAGCACTAAGCCAGCTGATGTGGATGCAACGTAGCGCAAGAGAAGCAAAACTTTTCATAAAACTATTTCAACTGGACGACAAGTAAGGTAGTTGGTTGTCGGCTGAGAAACTGACTAATTAAAGCAACAAGAGAAAATACTTAAAAGGAGGTGGCAAGAAAAAAAGGGAAAGTATTTTTGTAATTTTGATTGAAATTAACTTCGACTTATGAGTTCCTAAATGATTCTCTGAAATTTCGACAGTCTTTGCATTAAACTCAATTATTTGATTTCGCTGAAAAGTTCTTTGAACTTCGCTGCATTGTTGCTCTGATGCATTCACCAGCAAAGGCTCCACTTATGCAGGACACTTTTGTCAAATGCTTTTGCTCGTATACCCTCAGAACCCTGAACTTAATGTGTTGATTTGTGTAATTTAATCCCCTAAGAATAGCGCAAAACAACTATACAAAATTGAAAGCGGAAAAATGAAAATATCTCTGCAACTGAGAAAGACCCTGTGAATATAAATTTACTAGAGAGTTTAATAAATAATTTCATTGGATAAAGAGTTGATGAGTCTACATTGGGAAAGTCTCGAGTAAAAGGAGTATATTTCCAATAATTTCAACTGCATTATTCAGTAAAGTATTCCATACGTTCACCTAAGTGACCCCCCTTAACAAACTCTCAAAATTTATTGATACAGGGTCTATAAACAGTAAATAGAAAAAAAGACTGGGTAAAATGAGTTTTCAATGTTGGCTATGAAGCAAATGACGATGGCAGTGAGAATGGCAAAGGGGAGAATTAAAATAAGAGGTAAGAGGCAAAATCGTTTAATTAGTTGAACAACAGCTGAAAGCAGACAACAGATAAAAGACATCTGAAACTGGAGACCGGATTGTTGAATAGGCTGACGGTCGCTGGTCGCTATAGCTATCGACGGTTTAAACTTTAAAGAGTTTTATTCCCTGTGTTACTTGATGTTTGTCTTTAGTTAATTAAATTTTAATTTCTGTTACTTATTGGCACCATTGCGATCGAGCGAATTTAAATTTAGTACCAAATGTATTTTTTCCAAAGAAAATGGCAATTAATTGATATGTTGTCAATTTATAAATTTGTGATTATCAATTAAATAGAGCACTTTGCATTTTTTTTTAATTACGAGGAAATTTTTTTTTTTTACAGAATTTAGCTTAAATATTAGCTTGTCAAAATGTTATGGACAACACAATAAGAATATACAGTTGTGAAGATAAATGCTACACAATTTATATTGTTTTTTATAATTTGTATACCGTATTGTGATAAAAGTTGAATTGCTTATGCTTAAATGTCATTTACACGTTACCTACAACTGCACTAACATATAAGGCAAATGACCAGTGTGACTGACATTTAAAAAATATATAATTTTCACTGCGGTGTTACTATAGCCCATAGGAAGCTATTATAGAAGAGTGAGAAATTATATTTTTAGTTAAACTTAATCTGTCTGAATCGTAAGCACACGATTGGATACGAAACATAGAAGCTATTCAACAAAGAATGTTTAAGATTCATCAAATCTACAATGGAAAAGGTGAGGTTAGGTGAGAACACAGCCAATTTCTCAAATAGTATGGAGAAGACAAAATATAACTAATGGTTATGGACTTAGAATTAATACAACCGGAATATACTCTTGGTTCTACAAGTGAAAAATGTGAAATTCTTCTCCAAAAGTCTTTTCTATATTGTAAGTCTCTATTGACAAAATGTTAGTATAAACACGGACAATTGGAACCATTGTAGAATTTGACATTTAGTAGAAAACTGCAATATCAATATTTATAAGTTGTTTTATTTCAATTTTAATTTTAACGCACGTGCTTTCACTTGCAACAGTCAACTTTACAGCTGTTAGACTAACAGAATACTGTTAAGTATTAACATTTCGAGATTGAGGCAGTTTGAGGTTTTCCTAATGTAAATTTGCTCCTTGTACCCTTGGGTAAAAGAATGGCGTCAGTATATATACTTTTTCAGAGATAATAACGAATATCTGAATATCTTGATTTCATGAACTCCAATTGATACTGGTCTATGGTATATTTCCATATAAATAATCCTTTTAATATACATACATATGCAACTGAAATTATTTGATTTTGGTTTTTTGAACTCGACTGTATCCTTCTCAATTATTTATTTATCAAATTATAATAAATATAATAGTATATTATTTAAAATTTGTAAATTCATGCGCCGATTGTATTTTCGATGTTATATACACACTCTTCACTCTTTTTCTGAAACCTTATCAAAGTGAACTTAAAGTCAAACCAAAAAGTATTTCAAGCTCCAATTAAGAGCTTTCGTGGTTACTGCATTTGGGAATGGAATTATGCAAGTTTTAAGATGTTAAAGGTCGAGCATAAATTGCTTAATAAAATGACTAAACTGTGACCCCCTCAACATGTGACTGTTTATCTATGGAAGTGTTTGTTTGAGAATGTTTGCAAGGAAACCAGAAGCCAGGTGCTTTGGTATATCGTTCTTAAATTGGCATTAAAAAGTATTTAGCATGTTAACAAGCCAAGTAGGAAGTGGGTGAATGGGGCAGCATCGAGAGGGGCTGCATCAAAATAATAACAGCAAAAATTGACATGAAGCAAAGTTCACAGATTCTGCAGATGCTTTACAGAAGCACACATACATACATGCAGGCAACAACATAAATAAGTATAAGCATCTATACGATGTATGTCAAATATGTATACTTTATAGAAATTGCCTTTATAATCGGCTTATATTCTGATATGAGGACAACAGACACGCAAACAAGCTTAAATTGCGACTCATATGAAGAAAGCAATAACAAAAATATATGGTATACATATACTCAACTCATATATTGTATGCGTACTTACTCGGCATTGAGACTTTTGCAGCCACTGAGTGCTGAGTTCCAAGTATAGGAGCATATTTACATTTTGCAATAATGCTAATTGGAATACGAGTATCTATGGCAAGTCAAAGCAATGCGAAGCACAACAGATTTCATTTGGGAAAATTCAAAACAAATTTGACAATAAGTATACCATGACCAAAGTACACACAAGAGCAACGAGAAAAAATGCGACTCCATTCTCAGCGATAAGATACTTACACTATGCGTATGCGTATGCGTATCTGATACACACTTTAGTTCCAGCGTATACACAACCAAGTACTTCAGGAATATTCCTTTTCTAAATGAGCAATGAAAAGCTGATAACATAAGTCTCTAGGCTTGCCTGGGATTGAAAACATTCCACCCAATCTTCCTAACTTGTCTTTTTGTTATTTTAAAACTCACTCCCTATGTATGTAGAAGGAAGAATTCGTTTCCGATCGTACAAAAGCCATGTGTATATGAATACTTACATATATCTTAGAGACTATAAGAGATATAGCTACAATATTTTTTACCAAATTCTTGTTATTGTTGCCCGAAGGTCAAGTTGGCTATAAATTGTTTTTAACGCGTCAATATAAAGTACTTACAAAGTTATTTAAAAACTAATTTTATTTATTAATTTATGGTATATCTTGTAGTCTATAGTATATTCCGAATGTAGTGATTTATCAGTATATTTTTCGGTATATTAAGTTATTAAAAATTGGAAGAAGGTATCTACCAGTCGGGAACACCCAAGTGTAGCTTTCTTACTTGTTCTAATTAATACAAATGCTCATAAATAATTCAAAATGTTGCAGATAGGGAATAGATAATATTTATAATGTAAAGATTATTGTTGCGACTTGTTGGAGCTCCTCAAATGTATGTATCCTTTCCTTAAAGGCGAAAATTTCAAAAATGAAACTGTGAGCTAAAGGAACGCGAAAGCTATTTATAACACAGCGCTGACACATGCTCGTAGGGAAGTGATGAGGTTCCATTGTGATGATGGCATCTTCTGAAGCGGCTTCTGCTACTGATACTGGCTGCTGGTTACTTTAGAAGTAACACCAGAAGCAGCAGCGATGCTGAAATTAATGCACATTGCTGCATAGCCGCAATGGGGAGTTGTGAGCTGGGAAAAGCGGTTTCTGCTGCACTGTTGGACACAAAGGACCCTCGCAGCAGGATGCCGAAGTGAAAACAAACGGGCCAAGTCATGGGTGCAACGGGAAGACAGAGAGAGAGAGAGAGAGAGAGAGCGCCACACAAAACAAACGATGTGGTTGCAAATTAGTAGTAAACCTTCAACTACATTAGGCGTTAGTCCAGAAGTGGGACCTGACCAAGCTCTGTCGGATCAGCTGTCTACCAGTACGTAGTTCGTAAGAGGGCCAGGGAATCATTACACTTAGGTGTAAAAAATATGCACACCCAAGCTCCCTTTTCATTTCCCCTTTCTGCCTTTTCCTGTGCATTGTGAAGCGGAGCCGGAGCCCGCATGTCGAGCTAGCGAAATAAGTCAGTCAGTCAGTCAGTCAGCCAGGCAGAGGTTTTGGAATAGCGGGTGGGCGTCATGAATGAGGTTGCTGCTCTCGTCTGATGAGAGAACATCGTGTGTACATCTAACAAACCGAATTATTTCGTGCATCCTGCAAGAGGATGCATGACAGAGGCAGCTCGGGAGACAAAACAACAAAGACTCGACCAATAAAGACAAATTTTGGACCAACTCCGAAGGCGAGATACTCTTCTAATAATGTTATTTTCAATTTGAATCACTCACATATTCAAATTATCTTCAAAGCAGTTCGATATGAATCCAATTGATCACGCAAGCTACAAATGAGGCCGAATAACATAAGTAAAAGAATCTCTCCGATTGAAAAAACAAAAGTTTTTATTTCGCTATATGAAGATTTATATTTAAGAAAAGAGATTTCTAATTTGACCCTTAAGAATTCAGTTGATAAGTTCACTCATCACAAACTTGCGTTTGTGTATAGTGTATAGTGAGCCTCTCCTCCATTCAAGAGCCTTTGACTCTCTCTCACTCTATTACTGAGCAACATCTCCATCCCGTTCGGGCTGTCTACATAAGCCGCGATAGTGTTGCCTTTGCGCATAAACTATGATGTGGCTATTGTTCCCCTTGTTGTTGGCAGTTGTTAGTGGCACGGCGAGCTTGTGACAAGGCCACAGGAATGCTGGCAGCACCAACAACAGCAACTGTATCGGGTAGGGAAAACATCACGACACAGGTAAGGCAGGAAATACCGGATGTCACCGGATGTGGAACTGTGTGCACCGTTGCCGTGTGACTTTGGTCATGGTTATGACTCAGGTGTACGACTCTTGACTATTCTCCAAGCCTCGACGATGCCTCTTGCCTTTTGTCTGCTGAATGTTGTCTGCCCGAGTCTAAGTCTGGCCTGCTCCTGGTCCTGGGCCGTCACCTTTGTGTATTCGCGCCGTCAGTTAAATGTCAACAGGATATGTGACTATAATAATTTGTTGGCTGTAGTTGAAGAAGCGCCCGTCTAGCTCCCCAACAACTCACCAGCAATAAGTCTTGTTAACGCTATTCTGCCTGAGCTGTATTTTCTTTCATTGATAACATCATTAAAAGTTTAAGTACAAAGCCCATCCAAGTACCTAGATAAATATGCCATGAATCTTCACTTTATTTATTTACTTGTAACTTATTATACTGAAGTAACTGAAACGCTATCCAGCCAAAGTAATTGTTATACACGGTACTCATACATAGAGCAAGTATGATTTTCAAGAGCATGAAAATCCTAATGTTAGAAACCACATCTTGATTTCGAGGACATTTAATATTAATAAGAAGAAATAAATTTTATTGTCTTATGTCCAGAAATCTTATTATAAGACCAACAAAATATTATATATAATTATATTTTATTGTTTTTTTTTTATATTTTTCTAATTTATTATTTTATTATTTAATGATATAGTGCGTTTATTCAGTTGTATTTTGATCACTTTTACATGCGAAATATTTATCATCGATCCAGACTTGAATTGAGAATGCTTCGCGACAGCTCGACTAATTGAGCTATGAACGAATACTTTAAAGGAATTTCGATTGCAGCATTTTGTAGCATCAATTTAGATTTTCTGGTGTTATTTCGAAAATTTGGCATTTTCAGACTAGTATTGATAGTTTTAAGAATTTGTTCTTAAAGTGGTCTTATTTAAAGAGCACAATTTTTAAGACGAATGTTTTTGTTTTTAGAACTAGGTTTTTTTCAGTGTATGTTTTGTAATTGTTTGATTTTTAACACGCCTCCTTCATCGATTGGAAATACAGTATTTTTGTCTATTTTAGCATATTTTCAGTATATTTAGTGGTATATTTATACCCGCTACTCATAGGTAGAAGGGTATATTATAACCTTGTGCCGACAGGAAATGTATGTAACAGGTAGAAGGAGGCATCTCCGACCATATAAAATATATATATTCTTGATCAGCGTCAACAGCCGACAAGATCTAGCCATGTCCGTCTGTGTGTATCTCCGTCTGTCCGTATGAACACCTATGATATATCTCAGAGACTATAAGAGATAGAGCTTCCGCCACCGCAAATCAAAAACATCGAATAACAAGCGTAATTTTGGTACATACAATAATAATCATAGTAGTTATGATTCCTAAAAATTTGGTTGTGATCAGATAAAAATGGTCGAAGTTATTAAAGAAATACTTTTGTATGGGCAAAAACGCCTACCTACTAGGAGTCTTAGTTGCTTTGGCTGGCAATCTGGTATATTGAGCCGTCTATGGTAGCTTTCTTACTTGTTTATTTTATGGTTCAGCCGTTATCACTTAGTTCATCTCACAGTGGAAAATACCCGAATACATCTATCTATCTTGATTAGTGTGAATAATCCTTATTCTTTTGTCGAATTAGAAAACAACATTGGTCTGCTTAAAATTTCAGTATTATTATAAGCTCTTATATTCTACGAAATCGAAGACAGACACATAGCTCTACATAGTTCCGAATGCTAATCATAAACATTAACTTTCCCATTCTATCGTATCCAGTTTCCTTATAGAATTAAGTTTGCTGAACGAGTATTCAATGTGTACGCTCAATTAGAACGATTGCTAGTAAAATAATTAGGACTTTATTGTTGCGCTTGATGGCTATCATCACAGTCCCTAAAATAATTAATAAAGCATGGGAAATCAAATGCCGCAAAGTTTCTCACCTAGCGCATAATTTCGAAATTCCAATTTCCCACACCTCATTCGTTCATTTGGCAAAAATCATCGCCATCGTCATAGCCACCGCCTCCACTGATGCCATCGACTACATTGATCCTTAGGCAAACCAATTTGCGCAGAACTCCTCTATTATTATACCCTATACTTAAACATAAGCAAAAAAGAGTCGTGTTGTGTAACAGAATTACAACAATCAATAATCAAATGAATTTATTGTATATTTTCAGACACTCAACATCTATTCGTATTTTCAAGGATTGACATAGGGAATTTTGTAGCCGAGTATCCTCCAATGCAGACAAGAGCTTTGCGCTCCTGCTTGTTTTTCAAATGTATATTTATTACCGGAAATGTAAAACAACAACCACGAAGAGTTAAGAGAGAAAATGAGAGGTTGGAAGCTCACAGAACGAGAACGACGTCAACAAATATTATGAATATGAGTGATGCAATTGTTTGTTTCAAAATGCAGTTACTGTCATAGGCTTTTTTTATTGTTCTGGTGTAGCAACTGTTATTATTTCGCAAATGAGTTTTTACCTTACCATTAGCATCAGCTCCAAACGAAAAGTTACTTTGAAGCTGGAAGCTGTTATTACCTTGATAACTTTAATTATGTCAAAAAATTTAGCAACACATTGGTTGATATAGTATACTGCAAAAATACGTTGCAAAACTCATAATTATATAAAAACTAAAATATAATTTTATAATTGTTTAATGTTAAGTCATTTTAAACTTAAAAAATAAATTATAAATAAAAAAAAAACAGTTAGTAAATTCAAAGGAAATCAATACAAAAACAAGTAAGAAAGCTACAGTCGAGTGTGCTCGACTGTGAGATACCCGCTACCCATTAAAAAAAAAATATTGCGGTATCATTTTCAAAATATACCGAATATACTGCAAAAATACTAAAAATATACCAAATGGTATATTTGGTATATCGATATAGTTCACCATTCAAAATATACCATAGACGGCACAATGTACCAGATTGTCGGCCAAAGCAACTCAGACCCTAGTAAGTAGGCGTTTTTGCCCATACAAAAGTATTTCTTTAATTACTTCCACAATTTCCTTCTGATCGTAACCAAATTTTCAGGAATCATAAATACTATAGTTATTATTGTATATACCAAAATTCGTAACTCTAGCTTTAAAATTACGCTTGTTATTCGATTTTTTTGATTCGCGGGGGCGGAAGTGGGTGTGGTAAAAATTTGAAACAAACTTGATCTGCGTGCAAACATAACAAATGCTGTCGAAAAAAAATTATAGCTCTATCTCTTATAGTCTCTGAGATCTAGGTGTTCATACGGACAGACGGACAGACGGACATGGCTAAATCGTCTCGGCTGTTGACGCTGATCAAGAATATATATACTTTATAGGGTCGGAGATGCCTCCTTCTACCTGTTACATACATTTCCTGCCGGCACAAAGTTATAATACCCTTCTACCCTATGGGTAGCGGGTATAATTACTAAGATTAAATTTTTGTCATGTTTACTTTGGTGAACTGAATATGTTAGTAAATATTAAAAATAAATATGTTTAGGGGAGAATGAATTCAAGTTATTTTTATGTGTTTGTCATTAATTTAAATTAACACTACTTTCTATAATGTTATATTTTGTTATTTCAAAATAACTTATAAAGTAAAATTTATTTACAATTTTATAAAAAATACCGATTGAATAATTATTATTATTATTATAATTTTTCAAATTTTTTCACGCAGGAAATATGTATCTTTAAGCGAGGAAGATATTCCAATGGAACCAGCCAAAACACAGATTCAGGTCCTCCAAATCGAAATGGCGATACTCAGAGTATTGCCCTAAAGGAAATTGGTTTGCTGTGGTGGCAACATTCACATTCCCAACGCAAATGCAAATTCAAATTCAAATGTGAATCCGAATTCTTGTTTTCGTTATTTGTTCAAACAGATGTTGCCTGTTTTACCGATATTGCGAGTACATAGCTTTGTTATTTGTTGCGGATGCTGTTTTTCACTGTGGTCACCTCATTGGGTTGTTTTAGTTTTCGCATTCGGGATGGGAGCATTTGGCAAAATTCGTACGAAGTGCCCTCGATTGGTGAGGCGTGGATACCTTTTCGACATAATTGTACTTTTAGTTAAAATTGTGTTTTTGTGATTGCTGTTTTTCTATAGCTGCACCTAAATTTTAAAAGACGGTGAAAGGAGTATAGAATGAGTGAGACTGAGAAAGTCCTATAAGATATGTCACAGCAACAGCAAATTGCAACCACAAGATTCTTTCCTTGACTAGATTAAGTTGAGTCGCAATTTGATGTGTTGAGTAGAGCAATATTTCACAATTGCTTTCATTTAACTACTGATAAAGTAATGTTTAGGATACATTACTGAAAATTATAGTGTTTTAGTAAAAATAATAATCATTCGTTCTGTTAAATATCTCATTTTTGGAATGCCAATTCTTGGGCAATGTACGCCTGCTTTTCTCTATCTTTCCCATTGACAATTAACAACTGCCATCGATGCCAACCACTGCCAAAATTTTCAGTGGTTTTGCGTTTTACAATACAAATTATTCTAAACCATTCGTTGCTAAATTTAAGCAACAACCACAGCCTATTTATAAATTTGTATCACAATTTACACACACGCACACACACCAGCACAGCACATATTGCAAAATGTAGGCAAGTGGGGGGATTTTATGGGTTGTATGTATGTATGTATGTATATCCGCTTGCGGTGGACCACAAACGCTGTGGCAACCTCCCGTCATCCTTGCTCTACCCCGGGTCACAGCTGACAAGTGTCGGTCGCTTGCTTTTTCACTTTGCTAGCCAAAAAACGTCGATGGCAATGAGCAATCAAATTCATCAGCCACGGATGCCGACACTACTCTTTATCCTTTGCTGTTGAAAATACTCTCTTGTCTCTTGAATAATTTTCATGTTTATTATTCCATTTGTTTGAAGGCAGCAACATTAAACTTTTTGCACCAGTAATTGATATCGAATATTTTGGTAAAGACTACTCAAAATATTCCAATTACAAAAAGTGTTCAGATATCACTTTAACATAAAAAGTTATCTAATATGGTGATATTGTTGAGAACTAAATAATAATACACTTTAGATACAATTCAAAGAACGAAAACATCTTGTCAACTTTAAACACCTTGTTTAATTTGGATCACATTTTTTAATGGTCCTATAAGTGACTTTTTAAAAAATTTCGGAATATTTTTAAATCGACATGAAATTGTTTTGAAAATAAGAATTATTCGGAATCCAAAAATTATATTCTCTGTCCAAAATATACAAATAAAAAAGCGACAATCGAGTGTTCTCGACTGTGAGATACCCGGATAATAAAATTTAAGAAAATACTAAAATGTACCTACGGCTGTATTTGGTAAATAGATGTATTATTGCAATCAAAATATATCATAGATTATACAATATACCAGAATATAGTTATTATTGCATGTACCGTAAAACATGAAAATCGAACTTAAAAAATAACGTTTGTTATTCAATATTTTTGGATTTGCGGGGACGGAAGTAAGCGTGGCCAAATTTGAAGCAAACATTTCAAGTGTGTCGAGCAATGAAAATTTACCTAAATTAACATAAATCACTATCTCTTATAGTCTCTCGGCTGTTGACGCTGATCATGAATATATAATTATTTTATGGGGTCGAAGATATGTCTTTCTGAATGTTGAATACATTTGCTGACAGCACAACCTTAAAAATGAAGTTGTTCAAGAAATAAATTTAGTTTTTTAGTTTTAATAGTTTAAATGTATTGGTTAGTCAATCTGCAATATTTTCAATTTTTACATGGTACACCACGCTTATGAAAAAAGAAGATATGTATGTGTTTTTTTTTTAGAATTTAGATAGTCTTAAAAGATACAAATTTAAAAGTTAGTTAAAAAACTCAGTCATTCGCATGAACTTATCCTATTTTAGTTAACAACGTACTGATTTGGAAAAACTTCTAATTCGTAATAATCACCAAATTTATTTTCATTGGTAGTCCATAGTAAATTTAATACCCTTTTTTCAGAATTTGTTGACATCCCCTTTTTGATTGTTTTCCGCACGTTGAGTGTGAAATTTAACGGGTACCTGGTAAGGAAAGGTTCAAATTTACCTAACGACCTGCTTGGCTGAATTAAAAGTTACGCATCGAAGAGTTTTGATGTGCCTTTGATGAGCAGCTAATTAGCGACAGCTGTCTGTTAATGAGACCAAAAAGCCAAGAATAAAAATGAGGTTTAAATTATGCTGCGAAGACAATTGTAAAATGTTTTATACTGGTAAATACACAAAACTTGCCTATGTATACAATCTTGATAATCGGTAACACCTGAAACTACTTTGTATGTAGAGTGAAAACTCTCAGCGCAGTTGAGAAGCAAGAAGAAAAGAAGTTGCTCAAAAGAAAAACTGCTTTGAACTATAAATCTTGAATCTGCATTAATTCAAATATAATATGTTTTAACACACTTTATGTTTATACCATAAATCAACAAATCTTTAAATCTGTTTTAAAATACTAGATTTTGTAAGCTTAGACAACTGATTTTTCGTTTGCAATTTTACAATTTCATGTTACAGCATCATAATTCGACTGTTAACGTCTTTAACATTATGTTAACGTTTCACTGCTAACATTCGATTCATGTGTTCGTATTAACATTTATATTGTATAATTCCAACATATTCATGTGCCCTTAGTATGTAGAAGCCTTCAAGACATTAATTTAAATAATATGACAAATTTCTGTAATATAATAATGGAGTGTTGGCTAACTCGAACATAATAAGTTTTAAATTAATATACTTAAATAAATAACAATGCAGACGATAATTTATTAATTATATTCACGCATTCTACGTATGAATCGTGAGAATAAATGATTAAATTATATTATTTCAAAACCCATTCTGATAAAATTCGTGGGTCTGATTGTAATGTATTGTAACAATTATTTTGACAATCATAATAGTATGGCTGAAAACATTAACAGCCGTTTATATGGGGTTTCGTCAGTAGATTTTGTTGGATAAAACATGTAAAATGTTGAATTTTGGTTGCAACAACAATAGAGTTTGCTATGCCGACAATATAAAAATTCAATTACTCTATTTTTTGCCACAACTTCCAAGCACACGAGCGCCATCTGCCAGCCGCAATGCAAACACACACGCAAGCTCGCAATCGCAGTCAAACTCGCTCACACACACATACTCACGTACACAAATGCATGTACGCATACGCACATGGAAGACGATACTTACGTGCATAGAAGCGCCACCTGTCAGTTCGACTAAGCACCTGGCATTCGGCAAAATGTTCGTAACGCACCCCCCGCTAAATTACATAGAAATTTTCACATTTCCAAAAACCAAAGAAGGGAGCAGAGCACAGTGGAGAAGAGAAGAGGTGGATGCGAGAGTGCCTTGCACACACTAAAACACAGTTAGCTAAAAAAGAAAGGCGAGAAAGCATTGGAGAAACTAGAGTCTAAAACACACACACGCCAACAGACACACAAAAAAAACCCCATCTAGCGTCTCCATCATCCACCAACGCCACCCGCACTCCGCACTCCGCACACATTTGCGGCTGTTCGCATGAGCGCGCAACTTTTCTTGCAAGCCCCTAAAATGCTGCCTTTCATTCCATGCTGGTTTTGCTTTTAGCTGCAATCTTTTTATATCCTGTTCCAATAGCGATGTGTAAGAAGGGTATAATAGGACAATGGTAAGGAGACAGCTCTCCGAATGGAGCCATGTTCCTCTCCCTCCAAGGGAAGCATACAAATCTCAGATTTTGATACTGCCGGGAGACTTGACATTATTACGAGGTATCTGCAGCCGATCAACTTTCTAGCGTGTTTATTTAATTTTTTGTTCGCGCTGCTATTGCGAGACAAATGCCTGCGCGGGTGTTTGAATGGATGAAAAAAATGTGTAGTCAAAAGAACGAAAGAGTCTGAGAGAGATAGTAATAGATAAACAGTGTGAGATGGAAAACATTGCGCATTCTTTGTGCCGAAGCGCTTTTTAGCTTTTAGTTAAATAGAATTTTATTTAGATTGGCCATGCCTGCATGACTGTACTCATACCCTTCGAGTACCCGTAGAAATCTACAACTACTCTTATGCCATTGTGTCTATTTTGACGGAACTTTCAGACGCTCCTTCAGCGTTTAACCCGATTTGTGTAGCAAACGCAGTATTTATTAAATAATATTTTTTATAAACTTGGATTTTAAAGTAAAGAACTTCAATTTAGTAAAACTTTAACCATTTACCTTGTTTCCAGAAATAATTGTAATCCACGCAATATGTCGCTGAAAGTTATAATATTTACTCAGGATTTTTTCAAGGCCTTGCAGAGAAGAAAAATTACAAAAACCAAGAAAGATCGAATTACATCTTGTCTCCATAAAATAAGCTAACTAATTACAACTTAGATTTCAAACGTACATCATCGTTTTTAAATTAAACAATCTATTTTTAATGGAAAAGCTCTCAAGTTTAAGAGAGAGAGAGATATTTCATGTCTCTTAAGACAAGAATTATTAATATGTGCATAGTGAATATCACAATTCGTTTTTCCCTAAAAATGTATGTCACAGGTTGAAGGAGTTATCTCTGACCATATAAAATATACATATTTTTGATTAGCGTTAACAGCCGATACAATATAACGATGTCCGCCTGTGCGTCTGTCAGTATCACCTATGATCTCAGAGATTATATGAAATAGTGATGTTTTGAAAAGCGTCCAACCTATTTAAAATAATCAGCTGTAACTTGGAATACAAAAATTAACTTCTGACAGGACTCAGCCTTAATTCACATACAACAAGTACATCTGTTTCATCTTCTTCTGCTTCTTTTGAGCAAATTCGTTTTTAAAATTTAACATCTTGATTTAAGAATGTATATTGTGAGTTTAGTTTTGACTTATAATTTGACTCAAGATTTTTTTCTGGTTTTTTGTGTACTCAAATATATATATTGCAAGTTATTATCCGATCGTAATTACCCATTCCTTACACGTCTGTACAATAGGTATAAAAATTAGGGTTTTAACATTCCTCCAACATCTTTATTCTACCAACTTCTCATAGACGAGTATTATTATTTTATGTCAACATAATTTGTATAAATAATGACATACCATTTGGTTAAGATCCGTCAACAAGCTTATAAATTATTGAACTACATTTGTTTATGGAAAAAATTAAAGAAAAGCAAATGAAAATAATTTATTGAAGTATACCCGCCTGTGAAATACCATTGATATAGGAATATCTTATCTGAATTAAATTGTAACTTTCCTTTTTGAGTGAATTCGAATTTCTACAACAAGGACATATTATTTTCTACTTCAAATTCTAATTATTCTTACAACAAATGATATTAACTGAATTTCGATTTGTATGTATCACTATGATATTCAAATGTAATGGCCATCAATAAATATTGCAACGGATCACAAGAATCAAAAATATGCTTTGTGGGAATCTACAGAAAAAGAAAAAGTGTAAATCCTTTCCGGGCTTTTCCTATTGTGTTTCTTTCGCACGAAAAGAAGAAACCAAACTTAATTATATTTCATTTATGATATAAAATAAACCTCCTGTTGCCTTTCAGGATAATTACAGAACAAGAGAACACAACAAAGAGACAAAAGCAAAAATAATGTTGCACAAGAAGAGCATAAACAAAAACAACAACAGAACCAACAACAACAACAACAACGACGAATAACCGCAACTACTTAGCAACATTATACACTTCCGCGCAGCAGCCAAGCCCGCCCAAAACGTAATTATTGTTGCGGTAAACGCTGGAGCCACGCCCCCAATGAGCCAGCCACCCGTGACCACAGGCCGTGCTTTTTAATTTCTTCATAAAGAGCGAGTGAGAGCGCTCTCGTGTGTGTGTGTGTGAGTGTGAGTGAAACAGCAAAAATGACAACGTGCCGCGAAAATTAATCCATTTGCTGTGACAATGACTTTTATGCGGTTTTCAGCAATGCGCCAACCATCCGGACTCGGCCCAGTTCGCAGTTCCAAGTCAGGAAGCCGGACAGCCGGAAAAAGTCAAGCCGCAGGCCAAATGCGGGCATAGAGGGAGCCACAAAAAAGAAAAATAAAAAAAAACCAACTGTTGGGTCTTTTTTCATTGCCGCGACATGTAAATATTTGGCGACATTTATACCGAGAACAAAAAAAAACCAACGAACTGGGGTCCTGGGTCCGTCGCGTCCTTATCAAAGCAATTATCTCGAAGATGCCAGCGACCCGTCTTTCATTTGGACTTTAGGTCTTTGTTTGAGTTGATGCCGCCGTTAGTGAGATAAAGTACACAACATTTCTGTTTGAATTTTTTTTTTTGCGAGATTTGCCGAATTTGCCACGGCATGGTCAATTTGGGATTAGATCATCTTGAGGTCCGCATTGAAACAAATTTGTTAGAGGTGAGAGATAAAATATTAATGATTACACATTTGGCTCTTTGTCTAGTTGAAATCTTGTGTTACACGAAAATTATATTTCGGAACACAGTAAAAGTCAAAGTTAAAGTCAGAGGATCCAAAACTATTCTTCAAATGTCAGCAATAATAGCAGGTATGTTAAGATTACGTATTAATAACAAATAGGATTAGTATAAATTGTTGATGAGTTAAAAAGTTGAAGTATTAGTAAAACTTTTACAAATTTTTCACAACCACTAAATATTTTCATAATTGATCTTAAATTTTAAGTGTGGCCGCTCAGACGAAAATTGGTGCTTAGAATGAAACCAAACTTTAATAATTAAATTATAAAAAAAGCAAGCCATTAAAAATTTAAATAAGAATTTGCCAACTTTTAACGCATATTTCTTATATTTTGTATTGTGGTTTGGATGTCAACTTGATAAATACCGCGTAACTTCAAAAATATAGCCAATATTTACACATTGCTCACGAATGTGACAATTTGTATGTTGGTTATTTTTATACCCGCTACCCATAGGGTAGAAGGGTATTATAACTTTGTGCCGGCAGGAAATGTATGTAACAGGTAGAAGGAGGCATCTCCGACCCTATAAAGTATATGTATTCTTGATCAGCGTCAACAGCCGAGACGATGTAGCCATGTCCGTCCGTCTGTCTGTGTGTCTGTCCGTCTGTCCGTCTGTCCGTATGAACACTTAGATCTCAGAGACTATAAGAGATAGAGCTATAATTGTTTTTCGACAGCACTTGTTATGTTCGCACGCAGATCAAGTTTGTTTCAAATTTTTGCCACGCCCACTTCCGCCCCCGTAAATAAAAAAATCGAATAACAAGCGTAATTGTAAAGCTAGAATTGCGAATTTTGGTACATACAATAATAACTATAGTATTTATGATTCCTGATGATTTGGTTGCGATCAGATAATTGTCGATTGTCGAAGATTGTCGAAGTTATTAAAGAAATTCTTTTGTATGGGCAAAAACGCCTACTTACTAGGGGTCTAATTTGCTTTGGCCGACAATCTGGTATATTGTGCCGTCTATGGTATATTTCGAATGCGGTACTATACCGCTATACCAAATATACCATTTGGTATATTTTTAGTATTTTTAGTATATTCGGTATATTTAAATAATAATACCCCAAAATATATTTTTAGAATTTTTGTAGTATAATTGGTATGTTTTGAGAATAATACCGCAAAATATATTGCTTTTATTCAAAATGGGTAGCGGGTATCTCACAGTCGAGCACACTCGACTGTAGCTTTCTTACTTGTTCTTATTTGTATGAGATTTTACATGGGGCAAATGTGACATTTCAAATATATTGAAATACATAGGGAATACCCAAACTTTTGGTGATGTGGAAACAGGCTATAAATTATAAAAATAAAAATTATATTTCTTTGAATAACAAATGATGAAAATTTTGTTTTCAAAAACATTTAATTGGCACAGTTAATAAATTCATGTTTGCACACACATATCAAATTCATTTCACCACTTGGGAGCTCGGAGATCTAAATTTAACCTAACCAAAGATATTCTGCTTGATACTGGCCCAAAATCCCCTTCCTCGTTTTGGTATCAGCTCGTGCTGAATTTCCTTGTTGTACTGTTCTCTAAGCAGTGGATCCATGGGTCCCCAATTCTTTTTGGGTCGGAAGGCACCACGAACCTTTTCGCCCAGAGTACTGCCCGGCTCTCTAATGATGGCCACAATCATCCAAATGGGCAACTGCACAATTCCAAAGGCTGTTATACACCAACCAACCCCTAAAGGAACGGAAAAAAATACAATGTGGTTTACAGAAAGTTGGACTACTTTATAGTCTTACCATAAGCCCAGGCGGGATAGTATTGATTGTTATAGGTGAGTGGCTCGTAGGTGGCGTAAAAATATATAAGGATTACGGTCATGATGAGCGGGGTGAAGACGCCCCAGCAAAGTCGCCAGTAGAGTCCCACCTTGCGACCCAGCATGAACTCAATGTCTTTGCAAAGTCGATCTGTGCCATAGATCCAGCCAATAGTGTACAGCTCTGCAATCCCCAGAACTAAGGCGATCATCGAGGCTCCAAAGAAGTCGACAAGCGTAAGCATATATTGACCACCCTATACAAAAATAAGTCAGTTTAATTGCCGACTAAAAGAAAATAAAACTGCAGCTTACCGGTGTGATGTACATTAGACCAATGAGAAAACTAACGACGGCAATGAGCAAAGAGCATTGCCATTGCTTAAAGTTGGGGAAACGATCCCGAATAGCGGTCACCGTACACGAGGTCATAGCTATGTTTGAGCCAATGCCCAGTACGAAGAGCATAAGGAAGAAGAGGACGGAGAAGATTTGCGGCAGCTGCTTGAACTTCGCGATAGCATCAGGATACGATATGAAGGCCAGTCCAGCCCCTCCCTTCACCACTTTGCCAATGTCTTCGGTACCGATCTCATGGGCTAAATGACCCAAGATTCCAAAGATGGTGAAACCCGCAAGGAGGGAAGTGGCCGTATCCAAAGCTGTCACAATTGTTGCGTCTCGATGAACATTGTGGCCAAATTTGTTGAACGAGGAGTACATGATGATGTTGCCGAAGCAGACGGACAGAGAGTAGAAGCATTGCGTGACAGCGGCATACCATACTTTGGGGTCCAAAATCTTTTCCCAATTCGGCTTGATGAAATAGTAAATCCCATCGAGGGAGCCAGGCAATGTAACAGCTCGAACGAGAAGAACGCCCATTATGACATAAGGGAATAAGGCAAGGAAGTAAGATGCCTTTCCGGAGCTCTTGACGCCACGGCGAATGATGAGGAAGACACACGTCCAAGAGACGAACAGACCAATCACAAGTTCCCAGTTGGGCAGCCCAATGCCATCAGCAATTTGATCCTTTTCACGAAGAACCTCTTTGCTATGAAGATAAAATCAAATGTTTATCAGAAAAAGAATAAAATGAAGATAAGCTTAAAGAGAAGAAACTACAGCCAACACCGCGTGCGCTAAGAAAGGAATTAAGCAACTAGCAGATAGAAGCAAACTGA
This sequence comes from Drosophila kohkoa, assembly GCA_019972355.1. Taxonomy (NCBI): domain Eukaryota; kingdom Metazoa; phylum Arthropoda; class Insecta; order Diptera; family Drosophilidae; genus Drosophila; species Drosophila kohkoa. Next base: position 1,416,321 of record BJEL01000057.1, on the reverse strand, counting down.
TCATTAAAGATTACATCAGGCAAGCCTCACAGCACTTACACATAGTACAGTTCCGAACTGGATGTTATGCGATCTGAGTCATTATCAGCTTGAGAATTTAGTCCACGATTCCAATTGATTTTGCTGTCTCCTGGCGCTGAATCAATACAGTTCTCGCCCCATTCCACGCGGCACGTCGCCCATGGCAACGGGTTGTGAAATGAGTCGACAAAGTATCGACAGAATATGGCCACCAGAGAGGCGTAATATGTGCTTAACATGAACACCTGGAATGCCTGGCCAACGCCAACACCTTGATGATTGAGAAAAGATCAACGGATAAAATGACTGAGTTGATTATTTGCGATTATGAAGCTGAACACCTTGTTTTGTGTTAAGGATGCGATGCGAAACGATTGGCGATTAGTGTGGGTTAGTTCCGAACAGATGTAGAGTATACAGAGCCAAACTAGGAATTGATAATAATACAGTTCTAATCGATATAATTAACTTAAAGTTATGATACTTTGGTCCCCACTACTTGAATTCGGATCACCCCCGCCCCGATTCGTGTTTTTCGATTCGTGAGAACCAATTGAAGTAACCTCTAAGTGGCTGTTGCAATCGCTTAGGGGCTATTGCAGCATTCTATCCTCAGTTCACTCAATTGACGTCAATATGGAATGTTGCATCATGAGCAGAGAGGAGGAAACTTACTCACTCATTCAATTAACGTTCCAAGCCAATAAAGCGAGCATTGAACGGCCATAAACTTGAATCTCAATCTGGCACTGAATCGAGGCCAAGTTCTAGGTGATAGTGCCACGATAAGATTACGGTACAAAAACACCAAAACACCAAAAAAATAAGTCATGCGCCACACCAACATAGTTAATACTTTCACACTACAAAACAGGAGACCCGAAAAGGTGTCTATGGGATCTATGGAGATTGGGAGCAAATACCACTTACAGAAAGTACAACTCCGCGGAGGCGACGAGCTGTTGTTGCTCCTGCGGCGACGACGACGACGACAACGGGGTCGACCACGCTGGACTGAAATCGAAGCTGGAACTGATGCTGGTGTTGCTCTGACTGGAGGCCACACAGTGAGTCCCCCAATCCGGACGACACTCGGACCAGGGCAGCGGGGAACGAAACGAGTCGTAGAAATAACAGAGTGTTATACCCATTATTCCTACGTAGTAGGTCGTGACAAATGATATCGATATCACCTGACCAATGCCGACGCCTAGAGATGTGAATTTGATGCGATAGCGATGAACAAGATGAATTGCAAAATAGTACAAGTAACAATAATAAATAAAAAATAGCATATTAATAATATATGTGAGATAAATGATTTCCTATTTCCAAAGATCTATTTATTGGGAATTACTTACATATAAGGTAAGATGCCTTATTGGTAAAACTTAATAATTCTCTGGTAAGGATCAGTATTCGACTGATATAAGCGGACGAAATGGTACTCAGGAAGGTAATAACTATCTATGAAGTCCCTTTTTTTTTAAAGCAAATGTCACCGATGAAATGTCAGGGCATTACAATATCGACCAGACAATGCTAATACCAGAATGCAGCTCTTACCTTTCATTGCAGGGCACAAATCGAAGACCTTAACGGATCCGCGGCTTGAAAACTGTCCAATTACCATTTCCAGGTAGTAAATGGGTTTGCCAATTAGAAAGAGCACAATGAGATATGGTATGAGGAAAGCGCCTCCTCCATTGTCGAGGGCTGTGAACGGAAAGCGCCAAACATTGCCCAGGCCGACAGACATCGCTATGCAGGACATTAGGAACTCCACACCCTTACCCCAGGTGTCGCGTTCATTTTGACCCGTTGGCGTTTTGCCCGCAGCGTGCTCAGCATCATCTCTTGTCTCTGCTGGTTGTCCTGGCAATGACTATGTATACCCGCGTGTATGTATGTGTGTGTGTGTGTGTGTGTTTACAACGATTAGCTGAGGTCAAAGATACTGGGACATATGTGTAGATTTTGGCCACTTACCGACATGGCCAATGTGCTGGTTGTGCTGTGTCCATCGTCACCCACAAAGGCCGGATTCTGTTGCAATGATTTCATGTTGTTTATCTCTGCAATATTTTTGAATTTTTGGTTGGTGTCTTCTATGAGCTGCGACCTAACAATAATCACTGCGACTGCTGTCGCTGCGGATTTTCCGCTGAGTTGTGAAAGTGTTGTAAAACTGACAATCAGATAAAATGAAACAACTTACAGATAAAAGCCAGTAATAACGCTTAAATTAAGTTGACTCACATTGTCGTATTCTAAAGTTTGGACGATGCCAAGACACCCTAACTTCAATGTTAATTCTTATTAACACAAAAAACGTGTGTTCATTTACTACAATCTGTCTACATTCCAAACTTCCTCATAGTTATGATGAAAAAACAGTATATGACTACATGGTATACAACTGATTTCTCTGTCGTGATATAACATAGATAACGAATAAATTCGGCTGATGATGAGCGATATAAAAGCAAGTGCAGACGGCCCTAGACAGAATTCTGTGTTTGCAAGTTCCAAGAGTTGCAATTTTTATGATGTTAGCGATGAGCAGAAAGATATCATGATAATCAAAATTACAATTGAGGTTATGACATGCACAGGGTTATTCCAAAGACTTTTTGCCATTGTAAAGTAACCGAAGAGATATTTAAATATCTAAATTATTCTCGGAATTTTAATAAACTGTGAGATCACATTAGAGGATATTCTTTGGATAGAAGCGTAAGACAATTCGATTCATACATTTACATGAGCTTTCTCAACGCATTTACATATGTGTACGATGTCTCATGATCTGATAATGATGATCTGATATTACTGAATTTTATATCTTTAGATTAATCGAATATTAGTAAGTTAACAAATAAATATGTGAGACTTTCAAAGGCCATCCACTTCTATCACACTAATTGATTATTTTTTCCTTCGGGAACTACATCTTATGAGCGACAATTTTAAAAATGGGTCATAAATATAAATTGCAATGAAATGCAGCAAATTCTTACCCAATAATAGATATCTGATTTCTGAATGGTAAACATGCAAACTGTTCTTTGTTCGTCAATGTGATTGCTTTTATAAAGATAAGAATCTGTGTCTAGCCATCATGAAGTAAATGCACCATTATTGCGCTCGTTTATAACGATAATAATTGTCGCATGCACTTCATTGTTTTAATCGTTGTTTAAACAATTCACACGTCGTTTAATTTCTTGCTCTTGCTTATTGTAGAACTAATAAAAACGTTAATAATTTTATTACCTAAATTAAGCAATAAATCAGTACAAAAGCAGTAACATCCGAAAGCTGCTAATAATCACTAATGTTAATACGTAACATATGCACATAAATATGTGTCTTTATGTGGTAGTCACAATCAGACAACTCTTGCTTTGGCAATCGACTATCGCGTTCTCGCTTGCACTAGCAAACAAACTTTGCTTGATATAAATTCAGATAAGACCTCTTTTAAAGATGTATGTTAAACAATGAAGAATTTTGTTGATTGGAGATTTGCATTCCTATCAATTTCTAATAGCACTTCTATTTGTTCAATATGCAAGAGGACTGAAAAGGGATATTTACTTAATAATTGAAACTTATCGATGAAAATACTTATTTTTATACCCATTTACCCATAGGGTAGAAGAGTATTATAAATTCGTGCCTCCAGCAAATGTATGTACATATGTACATAACTGACAGAAGAAGTCATCTCCATAAGGTATATATATTCTTGAGCAGAGACTATAGGAGGTAGAGATATGATTTTTTTCGACAATTTATGTTTTTTGTAGGCAGATCAATTTGATTTCAAATTACCACGCCACAATAATAACAGTACATGATTGCTAAAAATATTGTTGCGACAAAATACAAATTCTTGAAGGAAATACTTTATTAAAAATCACCTACTATACTACAATCGGGTCTTAGTTGCCTTAGCTGACAATCTGGTATATTTATACAAATATAATCTTTGGTATATTTAACCACTTTTCTGGTATCGTCGTGGCTGTCGTGGCATATAACAATGAATAATTATCTCTCAGATATATATAAATATTATTTGTTTAAATTATTAGTATTGTTAAGATTGTGGAGATGGAGAGCCGTGAAAAATGAACATAAATTTTAATTTTTTACATAATAAGTTTTTTAAGTTCGAAGCAGATACTTTAACAGCTGATTTAAGCATGTTATATGTTTAAGCTAGTTTTCATTCACATAAATATACATATTTGTTTTTCATGCATAAGCAATATTACTGTTTGGTCTATTCCTAATAATTAAAGATGGTGGAATACTCAGAGTGGAGTATCCTTCACTGCTAGATACCTAAATACCCATTTTTAGTGATTATAACGTCATTCTTCAAATCATCTTTAAAATTGAGTTAATTGGGGTGGAAGAAGAAGAGTTTCTAAATTCAAGCGGGTCTATTTATTATTCAAACATACCGCATCATTTTCGGTAATGCCAAAACAGGTTTGAAGTGTGTTGTGCAAAACACACAATAATGACTAGAGAGACAAAAGAATAACATTGGATGAGTCATATGCTATGGATGTGGTGGACTCTACAAGAAACAAAACATACGTCAATCTTACTAACGCAAATGAGTTAAAAGCAGTTTTAACCAGTTTGAAACTTCATAAATAATGTGATTTTTTGTAATGTCGATTATCAAAGTGATTCTGAAAAGCCTTTACAATACTTTGGATTAACATCCATACTTTTGAAAATATCTGACTTAATTCGAATAATACATAGTTATCATATATAATGTGCATTACACACCAAGTAAATAGTAGATACTTTAGCCATTATAGTGAGTGTAATTCACAAACAAAAATTAAGGAAGCTACGGTCGGAAGTGCTCGACTATGAGATACCCTTTCTTTATTTTCAAATACATATGTATATAAAATTAATATATCGGAAGAAATACGGCATAATGACCAAAGAGAAAAAAAGTCAGTAAGCCACAGTCGAGTGTCCTCGACTGTGAGATACCGTTACCCATTTTGAATAAAAGCAAAAAAGCAAAAATTGCGGTATTATTTTCAAAAGATACCGAAAATACTGCAAAAATAATAAAAAAAAAAACATACCAAATGGTATCTGCGTGCAAACATAAAAAGTGCTGTCGAACAAAAATTATAGCTCTATCTCTTATAGTCTCTGAGATCCAGTGTTTTATACGGACGGACGAACAGACGGACGGACGAACAGACGGACGGACGGACAGACGGACATGGCTAGATCGTCTCGGCTGTTGATGCTGATCAAGAATATATGTACTTTATAGGGTCGGAGATGCCTCCTTCTACCTGTTACATACATTTCCTGCCGGTACAAAGTTATAATACCCTTCTACCCTATGGGTAGGTATAATAATTAAGACCCGTCTGCTGGCACATCCGCAATATTTCGAATTCTTGATATAGGCCATAGACTGAAAATTTTTCTTAGCCCATTTTCGGAGTCGGTAAACCAGTTAATTTATTAGTTGTACCCTGATACGATTTGTATGCAAAAACGTGTTCTGCGGCGTGCTTGTCACGCATACTGTCAGCAAACAGATCGAGAGAAAAAGACCTTAACAAAAATAAATGCGAGCATCATCGAGGCGTATACATCATCATGCTAAGAGTTATGGTTAAAGCAAATTACAAACAAATCTAAGAAATATTCAGTTGAGTAAGCTCAGCAGTGAACTATGTGGTACCTATTTTATTACCATTTCAAATAAAACTGGAAGTAAAGCAAAACAACTGATCTCACATTATATGTTATATTTTTTTTTTTAATAATTTTCATTTTGAATGTAGTTATTGACATGCAAGAAAGATAACTAGAAAATTGTATAACTCAGACGTTAAAACTATAATTTTCATTGAAAGTAATCCAACAATTTTTTAAATCTGATTTGCTTATTTTTTCTTATTTATTCATACATCGCAATGACCCAGGTCACAATCTTACTGCAATTCAAAATATGTATATCACCAAACTATTACACGTTTATACACTAAATGAAAGACCTTTTGTAAATAGTTCAGGCAAGCTATTTTTGTATATTTACTTGTGCTTAACTCTGTACTGCCATTTATGTTGATTGATTTATAATGCTAGTATAATCGTTGAGTTGATTATTATTTGTTATCGTCCACGCACAATAAAATCGGTTGTTTGATCAATCCGAATCAATATTGCAGAGCACATGTTGCCAATATCTTTAAATAATGGTGCACGCTTATAAAAAAGAAAACCAATTTCAAGCGATCGTTAGATATGGAAATTTTTTCCAACTTTGAAATTGATGTTGCGAAAACGTCTTTAAGCAAAAGCTTTCATTGACCTTTAACACACGAAGTTGTTAAATAACCGACTCTAAAGATATCACTCTGATTCTGCCTGAGTACACAAAAGAGAGCGAAGAAGTATAAACACGCCACGAGTGTATATCAGATGTATACGCGAGCGCTGCTGAAGCTGCAGCCTGCAGCTGATCAGCTGCAGCTTTATTTGCTTAAGAGAAGAGAACTTGCTGAGTCTTACTTGTGCTTTTACGGTATGCCGTTGCGTCGTTGAGTGTGCAGACACAAAAGCTTATGTTGTGCTTTGACTCTCTGCTTGGCTAACTTGATGGGCAACAATTAGCTATAGGTTGAATTTGGTTAAAGTTGCTGCTGTTGTTGTAGGTATAGATGTAATTGTTGCTTATGTTGTAACTGGAAGCCAGTCTTAACCACTTTGAACTGCCTAAAACTTGAACTTTAACTGTTTGTTTATACTTTCAAGGCCTCCCACAAGTGTAGCTCCCTGTACATTTGCATTTACATATGCAATTAAACTGGTAACGAAGTTAAACTATTTTAATTCCATTCGCTCATTTTCAAACTTATTGTATTTTTTAAGTAGTGACACTTCCGCTTGATAATTCGTACCAAATGAAAATCGACTGCACGAAATCCCGTTATGTTGGCTAATGCCGTCAAATTAACCGCCGCGATGATCGCTTGGGCAAAGCGCTAGCAGTCAACTGAATCAGTTGAGACAAAGCTCAGAGGGTTTCGTGTCGAACTTGACTTCAGTGTGGTACAGTGGATTGTATTTCACAAAATTGTGAGCAATATCACATGCTTTAAACATACAAATAAAATTATATATTCATGTTGTTCAAAAATTGTACATTTGTTATAAGGTTATTTTAAAAGAAACAAAACATACGTCATATATAATGTGCATTATACACCAAGTAAAAAGTAGTAAACATTTAAGGGGATTTCTAATTTCACAATTCGTATTTTTATAGAAAAATTCATTAAAATTAGTTACTTTGTAAAATTATGAAATTATTAATTAAATTATTATTATTTAAAATTACACTTAGTATGCTAGTCATCCCACCGTACAAGACATTGTGGCGGAATAAGGCAGTCAGAAATCTTGACTAAAGCTTCGCTCAATCTGTAAAGTGGTTTGAGTCTCTGCTAAGTGATCTTATACAAAGCATACAGCTTTTAGCGGTCAGAGTAAATAATTGCAATACGTGCATGTCTTATATAAATTATAAAAAACGAATCGTGATCATTTCCTGATTATTTTCTTTGTGTGTCCTTGTTGAAATGCAATTTTGGACTCTCGTACCCTTAAAATATCTCATTCATTAAGTATACTTTCATTAAGTTTACCTAACTTAGATTGAGTATTGTGAGTGTGTGTTTTCAGTTTCTGTGAAAGTTGCACTTACACTTTTCTCATTAGGCACAGTCCACAGCAGACGCTCATACACAAATGAAATTCCAAGGAGCATCGCCTACGTCGACTATGTGATGGTCTTGGTTCATTGTTCGAGGACCGCAGAGCAACACAAATTGTTATGATAAAAGTTTTTATCAAGTTTTCGTTGTAGGGTTTCGTTTTATTTTGAGTTTTGGTGCATCGTCCGGTGACGTGTCGTAGTCTATGCGTCGCTGACTTTCCATACAAGATAAAATAGAACGGCTTACGACAGAAGTGTAAGCGAGGGGATGAAAAACGAAAAGTTCTAGCCAAGAAACTGGGCAGCTGAATGCAAAAACAATGCCTTCAGGGAGGCACTGCCTCATAAAATTTTAACTACTTGCAAAAATACTGCTAACTGGTAAACTTTAAGCCAAAAATCATTAAGTCTGCAGCTTGAATACTGGATACTGGATACTGTATAGCACTCAAAGAATTCCTGAACAAGACAGAGTAAGAAAAATAAAAACTTAAAAGCCGAAGACATGACTTCGTCTTACTGTGCTTTCTACCAAGTATGAAATTTGCTGCGTGACGATTTTGTGGTTTATTCTGGGAAGCCCTCTTTTCACTTTCGCATTTCAATTCATCCCATACGATTTTTCATTTCTAATTCTCGGCAGCTTGACTTCGTCATTACCATAATCACTTGAGCAGTTAGACTGGAGAAACCAACTTATAGCGAAACATGTCTTGTGGTCTTTGCATCTCTCAAATTACAATTCAAATTGTTTTCGGAAAATCCTTTAATCAACAGTCATAATTTAATTTAATATTAATAAATAAATAAATCTTTCTTTTTTAATTAAGAATGAATTGTCATGTTTTCCAAAAAATTGCGCTTTAACTTAGATTAAGGGACTTTCCCACACTTCCCCACGTGGCCTATTGCAATTCAACTTTCTTTTAGGCAGCTGCAGAATTGGTTTTAGTTTCAAATGTAAGAACATTCAGTGATTTCAGCTTTTGTGGTGTTCTGGAAGGGGGAGAAAAAAATAATTTTAGTTTAGAGGAGACTGAAGGCGACTCTAATGTTATGTGTAGGTAATCTCTTTTATTACTGCGGCAACTTTTTGGGCAGAGACATAAAATAGGATTTTGGGCCAAAACTGGGCATTTAGAACTTTTACAGAACATGCGAGAAAGACAAACTGTGAGCATTACGTAAATGTTTATTTTGCGGTCGAAACAGAGGCGAAGCCACAAGTCATAAAACAAAGTTTTGCCAAAATTATATTGTAGATGTTGGCGAGTGTAGATGTCTCATAAAAGACATAGAGAACGAGAGTAAGAGAAAGACAGAGCCAAATAAGAACTAATTGAAAAAGACATTGGGTTATAAAATGTGCATTTGCCTAATTAATAAAGCAAATTGAGGTGCTTGGCTAAGTGTTTGTACTCACTATTCTATAAATCCTCAAATCCTCTATACATTGAGTTCAAGCTAAACGTCATAGGGAAGCTATTTTTATAACTTACAATATTAAATCTAAAAGACAGTTTTAAGAAACTTAGAACTAAACAGAAACAACTAAATTAATCTAAGTAAGCAAATGACGATGTACATAATATGTACTACATACTATATATTAAAATTTATTATTGCTTAAAATTGTGAATTGCACAATTTAAATTGTCATGAAAGTTGTTGACTTAATTCAGTACGTTTTAAAACTAAAATTGGTTTGATTATTTATTGAGATTGCCAAAATGCTTGTCCGTCATAGTAAAATTACTCTAAAAATATAAATTAAATACAGAGTATGAAATTACTCAAAGCAATTGGCAAACAGTAAAGAACATGCTTCAGTTTTAATGGTGGATAAATGTTATTTTCAAGGCGTGACCTCTTAACTTCGTAACTTAAAGAGAAATTTTTTATGAATACTTGAATTCTAGTAAGCATAATAATGATACAAATGTTGTGGGAGGGAAATAAAATAAAATAAATAAATAGCACGCGTTGTCTTTTCATTTTATAGCGTCCATTCTATTTAACTTTTCAATCAAGGAAGATCGCGTCGTTGTAAATTATGCATTCGGAAGTACAAAGATCAGGAGAGATGAGAGACAGTATACCTAACATCAAGAGAGTAACCGTAAAGTGAATATATATGTGTGTGAGGCAATCGTACACAGGAGAAGTGACTTACATACATATGTACATATGTATCAGACAAAACGTCGCATAAAAAGTACTTGTCCAAAGTTCGATTCATTAAGTATGATTGACTAAGAGAACTTATTTTTTTATACAGCTCCCATCAGTGGATTTAAGTTGCAAACTACATTCAAACATATTTACTGCTAGAAACCAAATTTTGATATTCATTCTTGCTAAATTTAAACAATTTCCATCCGGTCGAAATTTTGTGAAACTCCTTTCTATTTGAAGATTACGTCACGAAATAGAAAAATATTAATTTGAAATTATTGATAAACCCAAAAGTAACTTAAGAAATCTTTATAATTCCTGAAAAGTTGTTTGACAATGTGACCGAGTCTGCTTTGTGTCACAATGGTTTGGCTTCGTAGTATTTCACAGTTGAAACTCCCTTTGGAGTACTCTTATCAGTTGGGGCTTAACGACCATAACAGCAACAAGAAATTATCACAGGAGGACCACAGCAGCTGCAACGCAAGCTAACCAATTCTAAGCCACTATTTTTCTGGCTTGTTTCACAATTGTTGCGGTGTGGCTGAAACATGGAAAACATGGCCCCCATTTAGTCCAATCGTGCGAGCAGCTGCAGCAGTCACCGAAAGCCGCGGCACGTGACCATGGCAACGATACTACACTATTCAGTCGCGTCTAGCAGCTCCTTAGCACCCAAGCTGCAGAACTGCAGCTGCTCCGACAGGCACGACTCAAAGCACCGCTAATGTAGTGCTAGTTGTTATGGCTGTTGTTAGTCCCAAAGAGCAATGCAATACTTCTAGTTGTATTCTCATCCTTTTCGTGGCTCCCGTTCCCGTTGTTGTTGTCCTTCTCATTTTTAGTGTGGCTGCGGTGCGTGCAATTCACAAGTTTTCAAGTTTTAAGTTTCCCGTCGCTCTCGGGTTAAATGAACTTAAGCGCCAAACAGCTCAAAAAGTGTACCACTTTAAGAAGAGGTATGTATGTCAAACACGGACAACGACCGATCAGGGCACTTCGATTCCATTGAGAATTTGGTAATGGGAATATGGTTCAGTGCTGCCAGATTCTCCAGAGTAAAAGTTGCTAGATTTGAGAAAAAAAGTTGCAAAAAATTGCTAAAAATTATAAAAATTGTAAAAAAAAAATTGCCACAATAAATTGCTAAATCTGTTAAATGTTCTTTTTCAAATAGTATGTTCATTTTTAATTAATTTGAGAATAAAATATTGAAATTAAAAATACAAAAATTAAAATAAACAGGATTTCATATCTTTTTTTGTTAACATTACAAAATACTTAGAATTTCGTCCAATTCTTCTGCTTCCTTACTATCCGTGTACTTTTCGTTTCCTGAAATTTTAACTAAGTACTCGTAGGGAAGTACATAATTATGGCAACATTTGTCATGCCTATGTAGTCCAATACATATATAAAGTTAATATTTTTTTTTTTTTTAATTTTTTTTTTTTTTTTCAAATAATTAGCTTCTTTATTAAGTAACCAACCAACCAGTACAGCAGGAAGAAAATAGTACTATAACACCACAGGTAAAAAATTTATTTATTTGGGCCAAACCTTATATTAGTTTCAGGAGTTTATGTGAAGTTTACGATTGGGTGAACGTTTTGGCGAAACCTTGACGCTTCAAGGAGTCGTGGTAGGAGTCTCCTAGCGAGTCTGGTTCTATGGGTTAGCAACCTGTAGCTATATCGGCCCGTGTTTTAAATTATTTAAATTAAAACTAACCTTATATGCAATATCGCATTTAATGTTTTAAGGCTCATACAGTTGCGTAATTTATTTTTTGCTATATTCATTTGTAAGAATATATGCTCAACTTCAGCGTTCGACCATGGCAGGGAAAAGGTTTTGAGTGCAAAATCTGCTAAATCACTAAAAGGTTTTTGGTTCAAGTAGCTCATATAATCGAACCGTTGAGTTAAATACAAGTTCCGATTTCATTGTGAACTATTTATCGCAATTTTTGCAGTGAATGACAAAAAAAGAATACAAAATAAAAAGGCTTTAAGTAAAATATAAATGAAAAATTGCTAATAGCATTTTCAAACAAGTAAGAAAGCTACAGTCGAGGGCACTCGACTGTGAGATACCCGCTACCCATTTTCAATAAAAGAAATATATTTTGCGATATTTTTCTCAAAATATACCGAATATACTGCAAAAATACTATAAATATACCAAATAGTATATTTGGTATATTGATATAGTACCGCATTCAAAATATACCATAGACGGCACAATGTACCAGATTGTCATCTAAAGCAACTCAGACCCTAGTAAGTAGGCGTGTTTGCCCATACAAAAGTATTTCTTTAATAACTTCGACAATTTTCATCTGATCGCAACCAACTCTTGCTTCAAAATTACGCTTGTTATTCGATTTTGATTTGCGGGGGCGGAAGTGGGCGTGGCAAAAATTTGAAACAAACTTGATCTGCGTGCAAACATAACAAATGCTGTCGAAAAAAAATTATAGCTCTATCTCTTATAGTCTCTGAGATCCAGTGTTTCATACGGACGGACGGACAGACACACAGACACACAGACGGATAGACGGACATGGCTAGATCGTCTCGGCTGTTAACGCTGATCAAGAATATATATACTTTACAGGGTCGGAGATGCCTCCTTCTACCTGTTACATACATTTCCTGCCGGCACAACGTTATAATACCCTTCTACCCTATGGGTAGCGGGTATAAAAAGAAAGTAGCAAATTTTTTGAAAGTTGCTAGATCTAGCAACTAAATTGCTAAACTGGCAGCACTGATATGGTTACGTACTGGGCATCGATGACACATCGATATACTGATATCACGATAGATCGATAGGAGATCAGATATGATGGCATAGAGATGGTCGCGAAAAATGTACAATTCAAGCGATTAATGTAATTATTATAAGTTTAACATAAACTAATATAAAGACACTCAGAATTTAAGCTGACACATGGCTGGCAATAAGTTAAATATACAATCAAGCTTAAATTTTTTAAATTATTATTTTATTATGTCTTCTCTATAGATTAGTGGACAATTACGGATTGGAGCACTTCGAGTCAATTGACAATTTGCTGATAGGTTTATTTTAACAGTCGGAGAGTTTCCGACAACATTAACATTACTTTAACATAAGTCGAATGAGGTACTGTTAAGATATATGTAAAACGACGCTAGAAGAAGTATCGATCAGTCTCTGTTAACGAGTGAAATAAGAGTATGACAAAGCTGGCGATAAGTTTAATATACAATCAAGCTAATATTTTTGAAATGATTATTTCATTGTGAGCCTTTTTTTTAGATTAGTATAATTTGAGGAGGTAAGTACGGAGTAATTTTAAAACATTTCTGTTAATGCAAACAAAAATGAGGCACAAGACACTTCTTGAAGTTTTCCAACTTAGCAGCTGTGACCGCCATTGCGATTTACTGTTATCGCTGACTGTGAGAAGCAGCAGGTGTGCCAATCCATATATGAATACAAGTTCGAATTCGAGTTTGAGTATGTGTGTGTGTGTGTGTGTGTGTGTATGTGAGTAGGAGTTGATGCCAGACCGTTTTGCTTTTCAGTTACCTAATGCGAGACACACACAAACACAAGCACACACACACATACGCGCGCACATTCAGTGTGCATAAAACTCAATTCAAAAATACTTAACAAACATTTATTTGAATTTTCTTATTTTTTGTATTCTCGTGCATGTGGCAAAGCTGCTCCAACCGCTGCTTTGTTGTTGTAATAAAAATGCAAATATGCTGGATGGTTTGCGCTGTCGAGAGGCGTATGCAAAGTGCCAAAAGCGAGAGAGCAGTTTTTCTCAACACCCCGTCCACGCCCCCGTCTCCACCATCGCCTTCGCCCCAGCACACAGCACACAAATACACATTCACATAATTTTAATGCCAATTCAATTTAATGGTTCATTTCATATGAAAATTGTAAAAAGTCATTGCTGGTCGAAAGAGTAAAATGTCCCACACAAGAAAAAAATCAAGATAAAAGAAACCTAGAAAAAGTTCTCCAGTCGAACTTATCAAAATTTCCGATGCCCTGTAATACTCAAATAAAAGTTTTGAAAACAATTATTCGTGAGCCCATTCACAGCCAAATGCGATTCTCTTTGGGGCTTAATTTCATGCATTAAGTAAAGATTAAACAATTTTGTAATAGTCTGTTTTTCTTTATTTCTTGCAGGTTCACAGGGTACAATCAACATGGAGAACTCAACTCGAAATATTTCCCCTTTTCCGTTTGGCATTTTGTCATGCGTGCTTTTTCTTAGAGCTTTTCCGACCGCTTGTGTATCGGGGTGGTATCGAGTCCATTGTGTTGATGCAGCTGCGGGTAATAAAAAGAATTTTATATACACTCCATCTATAGCAAAATGTATATAGATATTTAAATATGTAGAATGTATTTATTTATATATAAATACATATGTATATATATACACTAATATTGATGTGAGCACACGACGTATTAAATATGCGAAACATGCATTTGCATTTTTATGTTATAGAAAATCATAAATGGTAAGAATTTATAGATACGTATGTGAGTTTACCACAGTTTTCCCATTTTCTGAAGTTTGATTTTCCATGTGCAGCTGTTTCATTTGAAGTCTTTCAGAAATACATATCTCAGTTTCTGTATATCTTTCTATCCTACTTAAATATAGTGATGCTAATGTACCCATAGAATTTAAACGTAGATTCTTATTTAGAAATAGTTTTGAACTCTCTTCTTTTGATAACAACAGTAATCTTCACTACAATTTATAATTGAGTTAAATCGGGATTTGTATTGCGACTTCATTTGTTAAACCCCTTTAAATTATTTCATTTTTATTTTGTTGCCTTTTGTCTATTCAGATCTAACTACACTTTCAGATCTTTACAATCCACATACAAAAGATTTAACTTTCTTTTGCAAACAATTATCTTAGAACTATACTTATAGTAATTCAACATCGAAGTCAAAAAAAAAAGTACTATTATGTTGTGTGTACATAATTTATTTCTGTATTCTATTTACGAATACAATTCACTTTATTTCGACCAAGTTTCTATGTATTTCAAACCGGATATTCTTTTAGCTGTTTTACCTTTCTCGCTATGCGCTTTTTTGTGGCCTCAACAGATTTTTCAACTGCTTTGCATTGGGTTGGCTCACCGGTCTTGGGGTTTAAACTTTAAATGTCCTTTAAGTAGGCAATGCGCCGAAAATATGCGGCATGCTAATGGATTTTGGGCTAATGGAAGCGTCGACCTTTAAAATGTAAATACATTTTTTTTGGTTTTTTTTTTGTTACTTGTTTGGTCTCCGGTCGTAGCGCACCTTGCGCTTAACCCCTTGGCGTCCAATGAATGGCGTTGGCATTAACGTTGCCGCTTTTAATGCCGCGTAAATTTTGCAGGATAATCCAATAAAGAGATTTTCGCTGTGGCTGCTGTCGTCCTCGGTGTTGCCGTTGGCAAGGCATTGCTAAAAATTTCACTGGGACAACGAGCCAACTAAAGAAACAACAACAACGGTTTATAAAAGTTGCCACCAACAAAATCTGTAAACAATTGTTGCGACCTTCGTCGACGATATCGCGATGTGCAGATACTCGAACTCTCGACTATGTATGCATGTTGTATATGTACAAAAATATATACATATGTATGCATGTATATATGTATAATTAAGTAAGCTACATTTTTCTCTAAAAATTAAATTACAACGCGGCTAATTGTTACACTGTTTGAATCAAATGAATCGTGTATAAAAGTTGTAGTAAATATGAAATTATAGAATTTTGATCAATTTAAACTATAAAGAGAAATTTAAACAAGCAACACAATATAAAGACAAGACCAAGTCACAACCCAGTGAGTTTATTTGTTATGAGAAGGCTCAATCGTTTTTTTACTTCACATTTCGATTTTGCCACAAAAAGGCCTCTCGAGTGGATGTAAAAGCCACTTGACGCCTCATCAACTACTTGAACAAGCCGTGAGTGCAATTTCCGAATAATAATTCATAATAACAAGAACAACTACAATCGACATACAAATTGTTTTCAACAACTAAAAATCATTGAAACGTGATTGCGTATGCATATTACGTATACGCATGGTTGAACAAACATTAATCCAGACTCAGGAATCCAGAGTCATGAATATACATTCTGTGAATTTGGAATAAGCAGCGTACACAATTAAATCGTAAGAGGTCACAAAAGTGAATAATTATAACACACAAAGAAGCTAAATAAAATATTTAATTAACAAAAAGGAAATTCAGAACTTATTGCAAGTTATATTTAAAGTGCTATTCAGTTTTCGATATATTAGATAGATCAGATATCCCCTAAAATATACCAAAGTCTATGGATATTATATTTACTACAATCAAGATATACTACATAGTGCAAAATATACCTGATTGCCAGCCAAAGCAACTAAGATCCGATTGCAGTGGACATTTTGTGCCAAACAAAAGTATTTCTTATCATAAATACTACAGTTTTTATTGTTTGTACCAAATATTATGGCTTTAGCTTGCATATCCTTGTTGAAGAGGGCGTGGCAAAGAAAGAAACTTGATTTGCGTGCTATCGAATAAAAACAATATGTGTATTATAGTCTCTGAGATTTAGTTGTTGATACGGACAGACGGACAAAACTATATCGACTCGGATGTTGATCAAGAATATATATACATATTTTATAGGGTCGGAGATGCCTTCAACTGACTTTATATACATTTTGTGCAGCCACAAAGCCATAATATAAAAATAAGATCACATATTAATGTCGCACTATGGCGAAAATATTTAAATAACTGCTTATCATGTTAATATTGTTATTTCAAGAAATAACTCATCCTGAAATCTTATTTCATTTGAAGTAACTGCAAATTTTATTTTAGTTGGATTTGCTACAGTCGCTTAAGCATAATTATTTAGTATGAACGTGGAATTTTACTTAAAATAATTTGTGTTTTTAAGGTAGAATTAAAGTTGAGCTGAGCAACATTAAAGCTTAAAACAATAAGCAAAAATCAAACATCAAATGCCATCATTTAATGTTATTTCTCTGGAACTTGCAGCTTTTCCTTTCGTATTTCATTTGATTTAATTTCACATAGCACTCATGAGAGAACGAGAGAGAAAAAGAGAAAAAGGAGAGTTGAGCTTGAGCTTGAGACAAAACAAATACCAAACGAAACGTTGCGCAAATTCCTTGAGCAAAAAAAATCAATAAATTTCAAAGGAAATAATTAAGCAAGTAATTGACTTGGATTTCTTTTAGGAATTTCCACATAAATCTTGCTGCTAAGCTAGCCAGCAACTAAGTATGTCTGAATATCTATGTGCATGTGTATGGGAGACTGAATGTGTGTATGTGTTTGTGTGTTTCTATGCGTGATTCCACCAAAATACGATCTGTTGGGAAGGGAGGGAAAGGGGCCAGCAGCCGACTTGTTAGTTATGTCCTGGCATGTGAACTCAGCCAATCTGCCATGCGGATGTGCGAATGGTTGCAGTTGCAACTAAGAGAGCAATAAAGACAGAAAGATATATACATTCAAAGAGTGATAGAGAGAGAGAGAGAGAGAGAAGGAGGAAAGAAGAAGGAGATTGGGATAGAGTTTGCAGTTTCCACATGCTTGGAATGTGAACACTTACACTTGAAGGCATTTACGGTGCGGCTCCTCTTATAAATAGACAAAATAGAAGCTAACGCCTCGAATATTTCGAAATTAAAGTCAAAGGCAGTTGGCCAAAAATGTTGCTCCAAACATATCTGTGTGTTCCAGTGTATGTCTTTTACGATTCCTACTGATATTGGTAGTGTCAGTGTTGATTGCTTGGTTAGAACGACAAAAATGTAGTTGCTAACTAAAAGGTTTTGGCTCGGTTTCAAGTGCAAAAAGTCAAGTCGAGGGAGATACCAGAATGGAGAAAAGGCTTAATTGGGAGGCTATTACATTTTAATTTTAATTTTAAATTCAATTTTCCATCTTTTAAAAACCAATTAAAGTATTATTTCGAATAATTCAAGAAATCGTTAATATGACTTGTACATATTTCAAGAATATGTATATCTTGCGCTTGAAACATATGACTTTACAAAATCCGAGTGTATATTATCATCACACTTGTTTTTGCTTACTTTCTCTTTCTCTCATTTTCAATCCCTATCTCTGTCGAGCATTGTCGCCAGTTGTCTGGGAAGTGGAAATTTATAAAAGTCAGCTGCTGTTGCAGGAAGTGTAGTGCCGGCAAGAGTTCAAGTTTTACAATGCATCAATGAATTACATCATCCTTAATAATCGCGTTTTTCCACTCATATTAAAGATGTGAAATTCGGATAGTTAGCAATAACGAACATGATTTGCATATACATATAACATTTTATTTTGGTATAAAATATTAATTAAAAATTAAATAATCTGTCTTCTATTGATCAAATTAACCATTTCGTTAGCAAGTGAGTAAGAGTTAAATTTTTGCTGTCGGCAATTAGCAAATTTTTCGCCACAAACATAAACTCATTAGTTCACAATGATTTTCGGGGCGACGAGGTACCAAATATTCAATATGCCAAACATACCCGGTCGTAACTGGACTGAATGAGCGAATGCATCAGATAAACGAGGCATTGGACAACAAGGCCTAATTAACGCTTAGGAGTCAGACAGTTAGTTTCTCTATGCTACGCCCAACGCCCACATGGCAATCCTTCCCAAATATACACATTTAGTCATAGAGAGAAGCAAAGAGGTAGCGATAAAGGGAGGTAGAGAGATAGAGCGGTTGAGCGAAATAAGAGGGAAGAGACAGAACTCAATGTAATTATGTGCTAAGTGCTTTAGGCATGGTACAAACTCATTTGATATCGCACAATAGAGAGAGTATTGAGAACCTGGGAGAAGATTGCGGACGAGGAACGTGAATTTTAGCGTTCCTGCATATCAATAAGCCCATCATTATTATCGATTTGCCAACTGCAACAACTGCAATTTTGGTCATACTTAGGCCAACATACTCGTAATTAACAGCAGAGCCCCAAATTATAGGTCAATTTTGAAATTCATGAGCGTAGTCGAAAGTATACGAAATTGTAACTTGAATTGCTTTTTAAATTCGTTATTCGCCTTTTATCAATTTATCAACCATGCTCTTCGTAATGTGTTTTACTCACTCGCAGTTTATTGCTGATTTATCTGAGAAGCATTGATGCAACCTTATTTTAACATCAACGAGTTGTTTTATTTTCCCACAAAACAAGCTGACTTCATTTTGTGTGAGGTGAAATTTCTAGCTGATGAATTACAAATCTTAATTGTAGCACTAAAATTATATCATTTGAATTGGTCTTTTACGACTACGAATATTATTATTTATACAATGAGTGAGCAGGCCTAAAGTGCTTCCCGTTCATATCAACGGAACGAGTAAAGATCAGCGAGTGTAGAGAGGACGAGAGAGTCACTTTTTACCTAAGACGCGAAGACGATGACGCTTCGACGGAAAGACGAAGTAACATAGAGTCGAATAGCCATCCTTGCCACCGAAATATGTTTTGATGTACGTCCATTAAAAGTGTATACCATGTATGTTTATATTTATAATTACTATATTATATACTTGATTACTTTTAATTAAAAGCAAAACTTAATAGATACATAAATCACAACATATACATATGTATATAAAAGCGCTCTCTAGATAGAGAGTAGTCTTCTAGCAGACCGGAGTACACGCCCCCAGACTCCTTCGATAGATAGGAGACTGCCAAGGCCCAGTCTTCAACTCGGGCTTGGATGATTTATAAAACCGCAATCTGTGCTGCTCAAAGATCATGTTGTAATTCCAGTACATTCAACTGCGTCAAGACGAGACTCTGTGAATAGCAAAGGAACCGAGAGCGTCATCGCAGATCACTGAATTGACCGTCGAAAGGCAATGTTAAACGGATGTAAGATGCGACACACCCATTGGCAGCAGTAAGGAGTTAAGTAAGAAGTCTTTTTAGCTATAATGATACTGCGGGCATCCATTTCCGGGTGGGACAGATGGCTATTAATTGCACTGATAGAGGCTCCTAAGTGCCATTTGACACCATGTTGGGGGATCTTCGCATTATTTTTTTTTTATACCCGCTACCCATTTGGTAGAAGGGTATTATAACTTTTTGCCGGCAGGAAATGTATGTAACAGGTAGAAGAAGACATCTCCGACCTTCTTGATCAGCCTCAACAGCCAAGACGATCTAGCCATGTCCGCCTGTCCGTCTGTCCGTATGAACACCTTGATCTTAGAGAATAATATAGCGTAATTAGCTGTATTCAATAATAACTATAGTATTTATGATTTCTGAAAATTTGATTGCGATCAGATAAAAATTATGGAATACATTAAAAAAATGCTTGTGTACGGGCAAAAACGCCTTCTTACTTCTTCCGACAATCTGTTATATTGTGCCGTCTATGGTATATAAATGTGGTACTATATCGATATAAGAAATACACCCTTTGGTACATTTTTAGTATATTTGTGTTTTTGGTATATTTTGAAAAAATACCGCAATATTTTGCTTTTATTCAAAATGGGAAGCGGGTATCTCACAGTCGAGCACACTCGACTGTGACTTTCTTACTTGTTTTTATTTAATTTTTATCTATTTGTGTAATTGTAAACTTCATGAACGGTTTGAAAAATAGAGAAAGAACTTATATATTGTATCTTTTTGCATGTGATTAAAAAAAATTGACTGTTAATCCATGTCCAAAATAATAATAAAAATAAAATAACAAAACAAATTTGCGTGGATCTAATGAAGGTGAATTTGGAATGAGATATGTATGTTAGCTAATTCTTCTATGTGAAAATGCTGTAGACGAGAATGTTAAATTGTTAGTTTATTATTATTTGATTGATTTATAAATTTGTTATTTGAAGTATTCTTAATTGCTTTGTTAATATTAATATTTATCTTAACATAATTGTTTCTTTAATCTCTTGGATGTTGTATTGGTCGCAGCGTAACGAAAATATCTTGGTAGAACGCTTCTTGCTCATATACACACGTCCGCACATATGCAGGACATGCGAGTAGGCTACCCGGTGCACTGTCAGCAGAGCTCCAATCACATCTGGTATGGGATACACCTGCCAGTGGCGTCCCCAGTCTAACGGTGTCACAACGCTGCCAGCCCAGGCACCAACAATGCCGTCTAAAGCATTGTAATTGAACAGATGCAGAGCCGTATCCTCGTACTTGGTTATAAAGTCGGGTTTCTCGCAGAAACAAACTTGGAGTGCCCCTCCGCCGCCCAGTAGGCGGCAGCGGACACACAAATGTCTGTTCATAGTTAGCCAACACTGCTGCGCCCAAGATGATACAGATAAATGCATAGAGAAGCGTACACAAAATTGGGGAGTGAAATAGGCGTCCCTTTTCTGCATTTGCTTCATTGTCAGCACGTCATCCTCGATACGTCCAAAAAACCAAAAAGCACAATCGACACGATCAGCGAGTTTAGATATATATATAGATATATACATATATATATATATATACTTAAGACAGCCTGATAGATGGATATTTGGAAGTGCTTCGACTTTTGATGATGAAAATGTGAAACCATGTTACCAACAAAGGAAAACACATCGCCTCCCACAATGACTATCCTCTGCTCAAGAAGTTCGGATCGATCATCTGAATCTTTGCCGATCAGTACCAGAATAAGAGACCGGCGCATGAAGGATCGTCTTCAAGAGCGAATAAGATTCTCTCTTCGTTCTCAGCATTGATTAGGTTTTTGCAAGAGGCTAGATTTGGTTGCAAGTTTATCGTTTCAATAATAAACAGAAAATGGTATGCAATGAAAATAACTAAGCTTTCTTAATTCTTTTATAGAACTGAACATTTAAGATATGAAGAATTGAAACCAATTATCTAAGAGTATTTTCCTCTCTCATATATTTTATTTGACATCCTTTTATTCTTGGGAGGACATTTCAGCCGCTGCATACCCTCTGTATATAAAACAAACAAGAGTAGTATCCAATTTTAATATGAGCGTGATAATCTAATTCGAATAAATGTGGAGAGTAGTTAATCGGTTTTGCAGTTTAAAAAAAATGACCACAGAAAAGCTACACGAAATACGTATTTTTCGTTATCGACATTGATATTTTAAAGAGATTTGCTAGTGCAAGCGAGTTCACTGACCGTGTCTAACACAGACGTACTCACATATTCTATTAGATGATCATCTGCAGATCCGTGGTAGATAACACAGACTTACTATGTGTGCTCTCACAAAGTCCCTTGCTTTTCTGATACTGATTTCAGTATTACTGAATGTTAACTAGACAGGTCATTCACGAAGTCAGTCAGAGGGAAATTTTATTTCCCAAGGCTGCGATGGGGGAATTTGTACTTGACCAGATATTCATGTATCGTGTCCGCTTGACAGTCTGGTGCCAAGGTCAACCTTCAAAAATGTACGAAGTACATAAAATATTTTTTATATATATTCTGCATATATGTTATATTAATTTACATCAGACGAGAAGGTTTGTAAAAGTGGTTTACTATTTTATATGTATGTACAAACTTATTATTGTAAGTTTATTGTTTTCATAAAATTCCCAAAATCAAATGCTCAAATTTCATGATAACTGACTTCTAGCCGGAATAGGTCATGTGTAAGCAAATTGGCAGAGGGTATTTTAGAAAATTTGGTGTATGGCGTCATGTTGGCGGACACTGTCATGGCTTGACATGTTTACTGGACTGTACGGCTGTCACAGTTATGTCGTGACACGAAATTCAAATTGTCTGATTTGGACTCGGACTAGCGTATTGTATAAAAACCTTTTACGTTTGCTTGCGACTATGATGCGCGATGCAATCGATTGAAATTTAACGATAATTAAATGCTCTTTCATATAGAAGTATGTTTTACTGCTTCTTAGTGTCCATTTATGCATTTTACTTTTATTTATTGCGAAGTAATGAGCTTTTTGGGTGCTACTGCTTAGATTTTAGTCAGGTACCAATTATCAACCACTTTTCAGGACAAATAATTTTTATGTACACACATACATACATACATACTTATACAATTTATATTATAAAATATATTTAAAATGTTTATTTATGATTTTTACAAGAAAATTAAATTGAACGAGTTAGAAAGCTACAGTCGACTGTGCTCGGCTGTGTGATACCCCTACTGTGATATATTAATGTACCGAAAAATTCAAAAATAGGATGTAGTACTACATTCAATACATATGTACCATAGAGTACAAAATATATCAGATTGTCAGCCTAAGCAACTAAGATTTTCGCCATACAAAACTAATTAACTTCTAAAATTTTTATCTGATCGCAACCAAATTTTCAGGAATACTGTAATTACTGTTGTCATTTCAAAAATACGGTTGCTATTTAATCTTTTAGATTTGCGGGGGCGGATGAGCGCTTTGCAAAAATATTAAACAAGCTGGATCTGCGTGCAATCATTACAAGTTCTGTGGATAAATTATGTCTATATGTCTCTGAGATCTAGGTGTATATATGGAAAGACGGACATGGTTTGTGTGATGCATAAATGTGGGATTGGTTTTATGATAATGTTTATTTATTATTTCATAAGTTTAATCCTTAATTATTATTGTATTTAGTTTATTTATTAATTTAATTATTTAAAAATATACGTCGCGGTCGTCGTTAGCACGTCTTGCTTTTCTCGTCGTCGTCACAAAAGTCATCTTCTAAGTATATTCTATCGACTTCCTTCTCAATCGATACTCCTTCTCAATCGATACTCCTTTCTTCATATCATCGATACTCCTTTCTTCATATCATCGATAGGGGATAGATTGGCGTTGCCAGACCCATTCCCACAACTCGGCCATCCTTTCATGCATTCGCCTCGAATGCGTCGTTGTTGCAGTCGCCATCTGGAACCCATGGTTTCATGAATTCCGCACATGTGGTAGTTTGTCTCGGTCCCTCATAGAACACCGCATCTTTGGTTACATCATAGGTATCATTCGGTTTTGATTTCGTCACACGGTAGGGGCCAAAATATTTAGCTTTTAATTTAAGCCCACCTCCTAGTTGAGTGCGTTTTATAGCTACAAGATCGTTGACTTTGTAAGTTGTAGCTGGCTTTCGTCGAAGATTGTAGGAGCGCTTATTCTCATCTTGAATAGTCGCTATCTGCTGTTTGGCCTGCATTCGGAGCTCGTCTCTGTTGTCGTTAAACATCTGAATCATCTCGTCGGCAATGACCTGCTTCAAAATGAGGTCGTCTTTAGTATGCATCTTGATGCCAAAAAGCAACTCAAACGGTGTAGCATGGGTACTTCTACAATACGTCGAATTGATGGTTTGTTGCACCTTGCCCACGTGTTTATACCATTTCGTAGGGTCGTCGATCGACATCTTAGACAGCACTGAAATGATGATTTGGATTGGATTTCCAAACATTAAGCTCTGCGTCTGTAGCCTCATTGTGACTTCTTGCGCTGACGTCGTCTTTGTCGGGTAAAGCCAACAGAACTTCGTGAATCCGTCAATAATAGCTAGGATATGCTTGTATTGCTTATGTGTAGATTCCAGAGGCCCAAGAAAGTCGACGTGGAAGGTTTGCAGTGGTTCTTCTTCCTTCGAAATCGGATGCAGCTCTCCCTCTTTATCGTCATCGTCATCGTTATCATCTTCATCATCGTCGTCATTATTATAGACATCGCCATATTCATTGTCGTCATCGTTATCGTCATTGTCCTCATCTTCTTCATCGTCATCGTCAATATTTTTATCACCATTTTCGACGTCATCGACTTCATCATCATTTTCTTCGTCGTCATCGTCCTCATCATCATTATTTTCTTCATATTCGTCATTCATATCTTCATCATCGTCTTCATCATCATTTTCCTTATCGTCCTCGTGTTCATCATTGTTATCTTCATCGTCATCGTTCTCATCATCGTCGTCGTTATTATCGTCATCGTCTTCATTATAGTTATCGTCGCCGTTTTCATCATTTTCATCATCGTCTTCATCATCATTTTCCTTATCGTCCTCGTGTTCATCATTGTTATCGTTATTGGAGTTATTACACTCACTCTTGACTTTGCGAACTGTTAAACCATCCGGTTTTATAATTATTTCGGCATTTTTAGCAAAAGTTTCACCTAAAACTATTTCGTTGGGAAGTATTTCTGCGGTAACCACCAGAAATTCTGTCTCATATTCTTCACCGTCAATTAATAGTTTTTCTTTAAACGATCCGATTGGTTTTATTTTATTTTTTGATCCGAAACCCGTTAAATAAATATTCACTTTATTTAAGACTGAATTGTTCAAACTTTTGTACGAAACGTCATTCATGATATTGTACTTGCTTCCCGAATCAAAGAAGGCTACGAAATTCTTATCTTGAACTCTCACTCGTTTGTACATCAATGAATCTTCGTCCACAATTTTTCGCATATTAGGTTTACTCTCACTTTCGGCTTTGTTATTATTATTTTGACAATCTTTCGAAATGTGACCAAAGCTTCTGCAATTAAAGCATCTCTTGCCTTTACTTTTATGATCGCAATTCTCGGAAAAATGTCCCTTGCCGCCACAATTATAGCATCTTATAGCATTATTATTATTATCTTTGTCGTCATATTTTTCCTTTGCGTCACTGCACTGTTCTTTTGTATTTGTATTTTTTGAATAATCATCGTTTTTCACATAGTTCACTTTCCCCTTCATTTTTTCGTACGCTTTTAGTTTTTCTTTGAACTCTTTGATATCTCGGGCATTATATAATATAGATTTATTAACACTTCGATCACTTATACCATCTATCACGTATTGCATAATAGCTTCATTATCTATATTTCCGCGCGTTGCTAGTTCCTTCATTACCATTAAGTACTCTAAGACACTTTCACTTCGTTTCATTTTTCTTTCACTCATCTGTTTGTGAAGTTCTGCACTATTCGTTGTCTTTTTGAATTCACTAAGAAGTGCTTGTTTTAATGCTTGCCACGTTGATATGCCACGCTCACTTAATACAAACATACGAGCCAAACCTCTAAGAGATCGTTTTGCAAATATAAACTTATGTAAGCTGTCCCACTGCATTATAGAAGCCATATCTTCAAAATCATTAATCCACACTTCGATTGATAATGTATCGTCGCCACTGAACAAACGAATTGAATCCTCGATATCTCGAAAATTAAGAGCGAATCTTGGCACGTTCCCATTGCCTACGGCAGCGAACTCAATATTTCTTTCCATTACTGACGAATTAGCTGTATTTGGTTTGCTTCTATTTTCTTTTTCACGAGCACTCGGTATTTCTGCTGTTCTATATCTCTCGTCACTACCTGCCAGACTCACACTTTCGTCGTTAACGTTGTTCACATCGTCTATGTGCACTTCGTTTAATTCATCCTCTACATCGTTAGCGTCAAAATCATCATCGTCGTCATCTTCTTCTTGTTCATCATCGGCATCAAGCAGTTGTCCCCTTCGCATATTCGAGAATATGTGATTTGCTAAATCGTTTACATTATGACGTATGTCAAGCAAATGGCAGATTATAACAAGATCACCGTCTGTTAGATTTGCAGCAACGAAATTTATTTTCTCCTTGTATTCTTGGCTATTTTCATCATATTCAAATCCTTTAAATTCACGTAAGCGTTCACGATTTTTACGATCCCCTTCACTTTCAAACACAAATTTATGCAGCAAACTAATATTCTTCCTTTTTGCAATGCGCAAATTTTTGCATACCTCTTCAAATTCACCCAGTCGCGACATTTTTTCGAATTTCACCAGAATGTTTCTCAATGCTCAAGATTTTTTATGTATTCGTAAATGTATGTCGGACACACGCTTGTAAACATTTACTCAACTTTGCACAACATTGTGAAATAGATCAATTTGCACACATTACACCACATTGTGAAATACTTCATTTGGCTTTTCTTTTTAGGTTGAGCCCCCAATATATGTGGGATTGGTTTTATGATAATGTTTATTTATTATTTCATAAGTTTAATCCTTAATTATTATTGTATTTAGTTTATTTATTAATTTAATTATTTAAAAATATACGTCGCGGTCGTCGTTAGCACGTCTTGCTTTTCTCGTCGTCGTCACAAAAGTCATCTTCTAAGTATATTCTATCGACTTCCTTCTCAATCGATACTCCTTCTCAATCGATACTCCTTTCTTCATATCATCGATACTCCTTTCTTCATATCATCGATAGGGGATAGATTGGCGTTGCCAGACCCATTCCCACATAAATAAAATTATTTCCCAAACTTTTAGAGAAGGAATTACCTTTTTTTTTTTGGCAAACCGGAATAAGCCGTAAAGACAAACTTGGTTTTCATCATCTGTTGTTCCACTTGTTTCTTCTGACAATTCCACTAAAAGTACATGCTGCTTAAAGGGATACTCCAAATATTACAGTTTTTTGAAAGTTTAATTTTTTAGACCTGTCAAATTTGTTTATTGTAAATTAGGAGGCTACAAAGTAAGGTTTGCCTTGTTTCTGTTAAAACAACAAAATTAATGTCAACAAACTATTATCGATTGACCGTTCATCCTCTTACAGTCAGGCGAATTTGAGATGGGAAAGTATTTAGCAGACCATCTAAATTACTTTTTAAAAATAGATGATGTAAACGTGCTAAAAGTTTATTTCGTTTTCCTTTATTTTACTGCAATCATGAATCGCTTGAGTGCGTAATCTGGTAGCTAAAATAATCACAAAAATTCCAGAAAAAATTCACAATAAATGCACAAAACTCGATCGATAAAATGTTATAGCAATAAGAGATGCGATAATGTCGGTATTATTTAACGAAACATACATATACAAAGCACAAAAGTGAATAAACACGTTAAAACTCTTCATTTCACAGTGCTCGCCAACAAGATACCCTGCAAAAGTTATTACATGTTTGTGTTAGAGCTATTTTGTCCGATAAATCTGGCAAATTCTGTTTCAGTATTTTCTGAACAGAACTGAAATATATAATGATTAACGCTTTGGGAAATTACACGATTTATAATCTTAGTTGGTATAATTTGGAATAAACAAAGAAGTCTTAATTTTAGTCCTGATCACTTTACAGGATATTTTAAGGCAAATCAATGTTTGTGTCCCTTTTGTCCGCATGTCAATGTTAAAAATTGTATTTTTTACGTTTCAATGAACTTTTAGTGCAACATTAACAAAGCTTCATGAAGCTAAAAAACGAATCCTACAACTTTTCGCTAACCGTTTCTCTCTTTTTTTTTAGCGACTGATGTTGTTATTGTGCATTGTCGTTATTTACCCTGCCTGCCATTTTTATGAGCTTCAAGTAACAGCAACAACGAAAACAACAGAAACTTTGATTGTGGCCTTTCTCCTTGTCAATTTGACTTTTTATTTTAATGCAACAAACGAAATCAAAAACGACTTGTTATCGATGTTGTCATTGTGCCATATTTTCGTCCAATCAGCCAGAATAGGATGAAACGCAAAAAGGGATTCTGAGCAGTGAGCACAGAGTGAGGGCGGGAGGTGAAAAGAGGAAGTTGAAGAGGCGTTGTTGTCGCTCGTCAGCAGTTCGCGTGATTGACTTTTCGGGTTAAATTAATTAAGCGTGTGCGTTTTTATTGTTGCTCAAATGGCTGTGCGAAAATTGGACCCAATTTGGCTTTTTCAACGTTGCAGACAGAGTTTCACCTCTGGTGTAAAAATACCTAACACTAAAGTCAAGCATTTTATCAATGCTGTGGGACACTCGATATGAACATTGTAATGAGATTTCTGATCTCATTATGATGGAATGGGGTCTTAGTTAATTCATTATGACAGCTAAGTGTGGAGCTCCTCAATGTGAAAATTGCATAAATGAAGTATCTAATGTAATGCAATCATATTTTAATTTTTCTCAAACAAAATTTTGTCTTAAATGGAGCATAATTAGACCCAACTTCCAAACTCTAAGCCCTGAATTCTCTGCTGCTTATAGACAAATCCGAGTTTGAGTTGGGTTCTACAATATTTGGACTGCAGTAAAAGTTTGGCATGAAATTTACTAATTTTATAATGTGGCAGGCAGACATTTATTTCGACGCTAATTACAAACATTTAAACTTTTAATTAGTTTTCAGACAAGCAACAACAATAACACCGACAACACCGAGAGGAACAATAACAAGAATGACGCATGGGTCTTATCAATTATGGCAAAAAGGAAAAATTGCGAATGAACCGAAGTTGTTGTGCTGTAAGTGCGGTTGACGTTTCTCTTACAAGTGGGTCGGGTATGCAAATCTATGATTTTGTAAAAGCTGCACATAAACTTGTATAAACATGAATACAATTTACTTCATGGCTAAATAGAAAATTGTTCTCATTTATTGCAGTGCGTCTTCAAAACAAACAAATAAAAGCGAAAATAAAAATAAGCATGAAAAAGCCATCACAAAATCTCAGCACTGATTGCCACTCAACCTAGAGAACGTTGGAAACTAAAATGGAAATTGGCAAAAACGAAAATGGAAAAGGAAATGGACATAAGAAGCTTAAAAAGTGTTCCTTCACAACTGGCTTTGAGCTAATCAAATTTTACCATATTCCTCTCATAAACTTGTCAGTTGATATGTCAATCCTCGACTATAAAGATAGAAGTTTCATCAATCACCCCTCTGAGATCAATCGTTCAGTAACAATATGATTTATTGATATAATTTGAATGAAGAAAGAATAAATACAAACAGAAGAAATCCGTAATAATTTTTAGTAAAACTAAAAAGCAAATGGTATCTGGACATAATGAATCTCATTATGAACTAATTAGTTTGAGCTCAGTGAACAGTGTTTGCTTCTTTTATACCCCCTACCTAAAGGAAAAAAGAGTACAGATTCAGCTTGATTCAAAATTAGAGTGCGATAAATATATTCTATTCATATATCGATGGTCGAAAGAATTCAACGATCCCTACATTCCTTAATCTGGTTCATCCTAGACTTTAGAATGAATCTTTTTATCTGGAATCCCCAAAATAGGAATCAATACAGACAGGATTGAGTCAGTGTTGAAACAATTTATGATTTTTGCTCTTTGTACCTCAAATTGGAATCCTAATATTAGATTACGACCTTACCGTAGTAAAGTGTTATAACTAAATCTTCGTTTTCTTTAACTAACTTTATCGATTTAGTTGTTTTTATTTATTTATTTTATTTTGTAATTTATTTTAGTTTATTGTTGGCCACCATCATTAAATAAATAAATTAGTGCCAACAGGATATGCATGTTCAAGCCAGAAGGAGGCATCTTCGATCCCTTAAAGTATATATTCTTGATCATATCCGTATATTTACAGACAGTCGAACAGTCAAGAGAGATTTTTTTATACTTTTTGATGTAGTTATTATGATGTATGATGTATTATTTCAATCAAAAGTAAAGTAAGTCAAAGTAATCTTGAAATCCCAATAAGACATATTATGGTTATCTTAATGTAATGGAATTTTAGTTGATTTGCTTGGAAATAATCACACTTAAAATAACTTGTAGCTTTGCATTTAAAAAGCCTAACAGTAGTTCGTGTAATATCCAATATTTAATTAAGTATTATTGCAGAAGAGTTCCACAGAATTTTGCCGCCAGACACATTATTTGCATTTAAATTTTCGTTGACTTTCCCAGCTTCGGCATCCCTATAGCTGTTTCTATCTGCCGACTAGACTAATGTGTCGCCATTAAATCGGCTTGCCCCAGAACATTAGCAAAAGCCAACAGAAAGTGGAAAGAAGACAAAAACAAACGAAACTCAAATTAATGCACAAGTGATCAGGCAGGAGTTAGGAGGGACCAAATGGGTTTGGGATTCGGTGTGCCGTTGACGTTGGTAAACGAAGCATTAAAAGCCAACACCGAGCTCGACCTCGTTGCAACACCGACCCTTCTAGCCACTCTTCAAAATCCCCTCTATTGCTGTGCTGCAGACAAGTGTGCACTTGTACTTGCAGCTTAGCCAGCGTAAAACATATAAATAAATATGAAAATAAGTAGGATTTCTAATGTATAGAGTGCCTGACTTAGAGATACTCTCTACTACAGCTCAATTAATTAGTTATTTTATTCCTCTAACAGATATAAAATATATTCTCTTGCTCATTTGTATTATGCAACGCGATGTAATCTTGTAAAAACATATCCAAATATCGTCATCGTCATATCGTCAGTGTGGTTGCTGTTGTTGCCACATAATCGTGGGATTGTTTTCTGAATGAACATGAGTTTCTGCTGTCCTAGCTGCAAGTGGTGTTTGAAATTGTAAGTACTACGCTGCGTATGATCAACAATCGTGCTGTGGGTTAAGGGAGTGTTGTGTGTGGGAAGTGACAGCACTGATGAGGGATGCCACCAGGAAACGTATACATTTGTGAGAATGTTAGTATGTGAAGTGGAGGGTCTGCTCATGAAATAATGACAACCACTATACAATTTAGTTGGCTTTTTCTAGTGACAAACAGGATACGAAGACTAACTATGACAAGTATATTTCAATAAAATGTTAACGCCGTTGGACCATTCTGATAATTCAAATTCGACTTTCACTTCACATCACTGCAGGCGAACTTGCAGCTTGCAGAATTTTCACAAATGCAATTGCATTTGCTTACGAGTATGTGGTTTTTGATGCTGCTTTTGTACCGTTTATTGTTGTTGTTGTGCTTTTCTGGTAGTGCAGCTATTTTTGTTGCTGCCTTTAGAGGCTGACTTGGTGAGTGTATTGAATTATTATTCATGAGAGCCTTAATTTATGCTGCTACAGTCGGAATTAGTCCGCTTTGCATTTTTCGCCATTCGCTCATTCCTACTCATTCACGTTGCTCTCTTTCGTTGTCTATGTGTCTAAGTGCATGAGTGTGTGGAGGTGTGTCTGACATGCATACATACATATGTATGAACTACTGTGCATCTGTGTGAGTGTTTAGTTTTCGGTACGGAAGTACTTAAAATGGCATTAATACTTTTATGACTTGTGGCCAAGGCAATCTGAGGTAAGGTTGCACCCACCAACATAGTCGAATCAAATATTCATAAGTAAATATTCATATGATTACTCGTACGTTTGTGGGCAAGTGTGAGTGAGTGTGTCGCTCCAACTGTATTTAAGTATTGTTGTATGTATTTCTTGTACTTGCTTGTTCATGAACAAGCAAAGGAATTAAGTTATAAATGCCACGAACGAGTTTGGAAAGCGTAGTGAGAGTTGCTATTACGAGTATGCTAAGATTATTTCCTACTTAAATGGCTCCGAGTAATTGAGTTTGCTTTGAAACTCACAGAAACAAATTCGAGGCTAAGACGCTGGCTTACTAACGTATGATTTTAATTCAATTGAATGTGTGTTGGCATAGAATTAATCTTGAATCAAATTCATGCTTTCCCTCATACACCTTGAATTTGAAATGTTTTTTAAGACTATTCAAAATACTAATAAAGTCTAAAAGCTATATTTGGTATATCAATATAATATTACGTTCAGAATTTACCATAAAGTACAAAATGAACAAATTGTAGCAAAAATCGGAGACAAACTTGATCTGTTTGCAAAAATGACAAATGTTATTGAAAATAGTTATACATAATATTATAGTCTTTAAGATTCATTGTTTCATACGACAAGCTGATAGGCGATCAGACATAACTATATCGTTTGGGCTGTCGAAGCTAAATTAAGAAAATATATATACGTTATGGATACGAAGATCTCTCCTTCTTCTGATATTATACATCTGTCCTATGAGGTCGTTTGCCGGTTCGCAAGTGGGCGTGGCAAAAATTTGAAACAAACGATCTGCCTGCAAACATAAGAAGTGCTATCGAAAAAAATGATGCTTTCTGAGATCTAATTGCTTATACGGACAGACGGACATGGCTACATCGTCTCGGCTGCTCACCCGGATCAAGAATACATATAATTTATAGGGTCGGAGATGCCTCTTTCTGCCTGTTACATATTTTCCCTGCAGGTACAAAGTTATATGCAAATATTGGTATTTGGGAAATTCCTGAAAATGGTAAACCACGACCGAAAAATAAAATCTTCACTTTCATCGTATTTTTTTTTGTATAATGTCATAAACAAATATCCAAATTTTTTATAATACAATGGATCCATTGCATATCTTAGTTGTTTTTATAAAACAAAATTTGACTGAAAACTGAAAAAATGTAATTTTTTCATTTTTAGCTACTTTTCTATGCATTTTTTTTGTTTAATTATTTCACAAGGAAAACATAACATAAGATACGTTTGCTTCTTTTCTACCAAATCTCTTAATAACAATCCAAAAATAAGATAAAAAATTCAAAGTGAGCGAAAAAATGTTCAATTAACTGTTAATTTTTATTTTGCTTCTTATCTATGTTCAAATCGTACGTTCGCGACCGAAAACATCATTTTATTGTAATTCCTTCGCATTAAGTGTAAGCAGGTGAATGAAACTTCGCGTGTTAAGTTATTTTGGTATATGTAATTTAAATATAAAAAATCGTAGGGGTTACTCTAACCAATCTTTTTTTTATTGATTGTCAAAGTAGCGTACGTTCGCGACCTTACCTATAAGCAAATGCCGATTTTTATTTGCATGCATGGATTTTTGAAAAAAATAAAAATTGATTTTTTTGCTTTAAATATTATTAGACTCATTAAATTGAGTTAAATCCGTTTTTTTTTTAAGAAATATGTAGTTATTAATCAAAAAAGTTGTGTAAATAAATACAACATGGAAAAATCGTACGTTCGAGACCGTATGTTCGCGACCGGAACTTAATTAAATTAAAAAGAAATTAATGAAGATATTTTCTTGGGAATAGACCTAATAGAAGGCTATATGAATCTATTTTAAAAGTAAAGTTATTTCTTTAAAATATTCCGTCTCAATTCGCAGAGTTTTACATTTTACTGTATTAAGCCAAAGTCGACTTCCATTTTGCGTACGTTCGCGACCGCATGTTTTTTGTCATTATAATGAAAATTAAAAATCGATAAGCCCCATAATTTACACTAACCAAAGAGCTAAACAAATGCTATCGAAAAGTAAAAAAAAAAGGTTCAGGAAACGTTTTTTTCGATTTTATTTTTTAATTTATCTCGTACGTTCGCGACCCGGGGAAATGCCCATATACAATAATAACTATAGTAGTTGTGATTCCTGGTTGGTTGCGATCAGATCAAAATTGTCGAAGTTATTAAAGAAATACTTTTGTATGGGCAAAAACGCCTACTTACTAGGGGTCTTAGTTGCTTTGGCTGACAATCTGGTATATTGTGGTATATTTGTGGTATATTTCGAATGCGGTACTATATCGATATAACAGATGTACCGTTTGGTATATTTTAGTATTTTTGTAGTATTTTCGGTATATTTTGAAAATAATACCGCATTATTTTGCTTTTATTCAAAATGGGTAGCCGGTATCTCACAGTCGAGCACACTCGACTGTAGCTTTCTTACTTGTTTTTAGTATTACTACCAACATGTTATAAATGGTTTTGAGTTTGTGGCGAACAGTTTTGTCAATATTTGTAAAACATTTTATGAAGAAAATTATCCAAATTTAACTAATTCGTCTGATTAATTAAGAGGAATTCCATAAGTTGAAGTAATAGTGAAACAGCAAATAAAAGCAGCGTGCTTATGTGTATTCGTAAGCTAATTATATGTTACATACAAATGGAAGAGGTAGATAGAGAACGAAAGAGAGTGAGAAAGGGGAGAGCTATGTTGTTAAATTATATAATAATAGGTAAGCGCATTAAGAGCCGCAATTTTCTATAGTCTGGGCAATCATTACTCAACACTGGAGCACGCACTCACACAAATAAAGTCACAAGCGAATTAATTCTCAGTTCTCTCAGTTGTCTCGCGCAAAAGTTAATCATACGCTGCTTAAAATTACAAATCACCGCAATCAGCAGGACATCAGCGGCAAAGGACGATGCCAAAATCGCAGTCAGTACTGTCGGTCAGAAGCATTGCTGGACGCAGGGCAATGGAAATGACAGTGGCAAAGGCTATGGAATGGAATGGAAACAACTCCATGACGATGCTTTCCTGTCCTCTTAAGTTCTGTCCTACCGTGTCGTGTAGAGTCGTGACTGCTTGGTGTACTGCAGCAAGGTTAATAACAGACGGCCTGCTGTGGCAGCTTGAACCTTTTTTGCGGTCGCCTCCACAGTCTCAGGCAGAGCTCTTAAGTGTTTTAAACAGCGACCATTTAACGGTAATTATTGCAACACTGTAGCACATTTTAAGTGTTACACCTCTCTCTAGGACTATTCCCAGAGTTACCCCAGAGTTGAGTGCGTCCAAAGTTGAGTGGTGAGCGTTCAGCATTCAGAGTTGAGCACTGCTGTTGGTCATCGTCCACCTGGCTTCAGTTGGCTGCATAAATGTCCTGCACAGCCTTTTACTTAATCCTGTCTATTTTGCAAAAGGATTATCAAGGCAACTTTTTAATTCACGCCACCAACATCACCACCGGACCACCGCCAGTCAGCCAATGATGTCAGCACTTTTCTGTGGTGGCCTTTTAATGCGCCTCATCTTTTTCTGTCGCTCTCTCTCTCTCTCTCTACCTTTCTCTATCACTTCGTTCACCCATCTCACCATTCACTTAATGTCCATTGAAAGCCATTTGATGCGTGGCCAAGTGAGCGGCGGACTTGTGAATTTGTTGGGCCAAGTGATAATAATTTAAAATGATGGCTTTAAGTAGCCATTAACAGTGAAGTGAATAACATTTCATGTATTTATCTCGCACATGTCACGACAATTGTAATGAAGGTCTAAGTGATATAAAATATTGTAAAAGACTAAACTTCACGTGCAGGTCCAAGGAACAGATAGGTCCAAGGAATAGACCGATAGTATGAAAGCTACATTTGAATGTGCTCGACTTTGGCATACCGTTGGCCAATTTTATAAAATATAATAATCTTTTATTATAAGAAAACTTAATCTTTATAACTCACTTGGAATATTTGAACGAAGTCTTTACAAAACATATTTATGCCCGCACCCATAGGGTAGAAGGGTATTATAACTTTGTACCGGCAGGAAATGTATGTAACAGGTAGAAGGAGGTATCTCCGACCCTATAAAGTATATATATTCTTGATCAGCGTCAACAGCCGAGACGATCTAGCCATGTCCGTCTGTCCGTATGGACACCTAAATCTCAGAGACTATAAGAGATAGAGCTATATTTTGCATTTGCTATGTTTGCACGCAGATCAAGTTTGTTTCAAATTTTTGCCACGCCCACGTCCGCCCCCGCAAATCAATAAAAATCGAAAAACAAGCGCAATATTAAAGCTAAAGATGCGATTTTTGGTGTATATGTTACAATAATAATGGAATTTGTGATTCCTGAAAATTTGGTTGCGATCAGATAAAAATTGTTTAAGTCACTCAAGAAATGATTTTGTATGTGCAAAAACGCCTTCTATGTATGTGTTGTATGTATGCGTATACGTATATACATGTTCGCCTCTATATTTTTATCTGTATGCATAGAGGCACTGTGATAGCCCTCGACTGTAGCTTTCTTATTTGTTTTTTTTGTTTATTAAGTGTCTAATGGTTAATGTGGCAAATGTTTAAATACTTTATATAATATACTTCAGTTAATAAATTGACAATACCAAAGTCAGATAGTCAATGGCATTTTTTTTTCACGGAAAATTTTTATCTAAAAAGTGCAATACAATTTTAATTTAAATTTTAATAATTTTGTAATAGTAAAACAGAATATGAAAAATAATTTATTATAAATAATTTGCCCGCATTGGGATTTTATTTAAAAAAACGAAAAACAAAATTTGTGTGCGAGTGGCTAAACTTAAACAAAATAAATAATATAAAAGCAATTTGAGAATGCAAATAAAATCTAAATGAAAAAAAAACAGCATCAACAATGGTAATAATTTCAATGATTTTTAATTTTAATTTAAATTTTATTCAATTAATGCATTAGAACAAATGCATAAAAAAAACAAGTTAATAAGATACAGTTGAGTGGCTCGACTATGAAATACCCGCCACCCAGAGAAAAAGAATGCAAAAGCAGCATTATCATTTAAATACAAAATATTAATACACTATATTTATAATACTATCTACCAAAGCAAATACATTAAGGCAGCCGTTTTTGTATTACAAAAGTATTTCTGAAACAACTTCTCAGATCGTAAAATATAAAAACTGTTGTTATTTAAAGCAAACTTGATCATCATGCTAGCTAGTATTAGTTTTAAAAAGTTTTATTTGCATTGCATTTTGTTTTGTATTATTTTTGTTTCCTTTCGGAAATACAACTTCAGCTATTCTCAAGTTGAAGTGAGTTTTGGCCTTAGAGGTTCATTTTGCATTACGAACTAAAGTAACCGTTAAATTGAGGTGATTTTCAATAGGAACAAAGACAAAATACTTAATTCTTGTCTATTTAGTTTTTAAGAGTGACTCATCAAAGCTTGCGGTCGAGAGTGGATTCATGTGTGCCTAATCATCGGTGTGAATATTCTTACAAACTAGGAGTCTAAAAATGTCTTGTGTGAGGATATACTCTAACCACATACAGTGAAGCACACTTTCGTTATTCATCATTAATGTCACGACCTACAATTTTAACTCATGTCAAAAAACACGCCGACTATCGCAATACTTTTTGAAATTGATACCGATTCCTTTTTATCAAGTAATATTCATTGCACGAATATTTACTGGTGGATGTTTAGATTACGTACGCCTTAAATGTTTAGTAATTTAATATTTATAAGATTATAGCATTTCGGTATCTTTCAGCTTTATGCGATTTTGTTGGAGACTGCAAATAAGTCTTTCCCATTTTACTGGCTTATCGTTTCTTTTTCTCCCTGTGCGGCATTCATCCATCTAATTTTTTGCCTTCCTCTTATTTTTGGTAGCTTGTATATTGTTTTACTCGTTTGGAAATCCCTTCTATTGGCAAATAGATTTATTGTTTTATGCTTAAATGATTATTTCGTTTTGCTCATGCCCGACAGAAGGAAAAACAATGCCCATAAAAAAATGTAACCCAATATCAAAAGTGATAATCAAGTTATAAATTTAAATTGAAACTCATAAATTGAGCGTGGGACCGTGAGCGAATATTTGCGAAAGTGTTGATACAAATATTTTCCGCTTGCTTCCTTTGGTCTATTTTGTCATTTTTGTATATGAACAGACATTTCCAAGCAACCGCCTTTCGGCCATTTACATATATACATATTTTGGTAATATATTCCCAAGTACATACAATCGTATACGTATAATGTGCAGATATGTTCTTGGTATAGATATTTATTACCGGAAATCACATATTTCCGTTTGGCTTTTCGGAGCCGGGTCCCATTAATGTGCTATTAATGAGAGCCACAATTAAATTTCATTTTCAAAGTGACACAAACGGGTTTAAAAAGTTGTACATACGAGTATATAAATACAAAATAAGTTCATGCAAAATTCCATATTAAAACAGCAAATCCCTTCATTGTGCGTGAGTGTGTTGTATGTGATAGTATGTGCGTGTGTGTGTGTGTGTGTGTGTGTTTATGCGGACTGCCTTTATTTTGCTGGCATAATATAAAGCATCCTGTTGTCGGTTGACAGCCTGCTGGCAACTGTATATTTATGTATGTAGTTATTGTTGTTGTAATAAACACACACATGTACATACACACATATGTACATATGTATATCCCAGAAAGATTGAAAGAGTGTGGATTCAGGTGAATGTGTAAATTGTGTGTGACTTGCTTAAATTTGCTGCGTTATTTGCGTCATTTCCGCAGCAAATCAACTCAAAAATTCCAAAATGCCTAGGACACCATTCGTACACAGAGAAGGCATCAAAAGGCAGCCGAACGTACGTATATTCTTTGTTATATCTAAATATTACATACATATATTTGTAATGGAATTCATATTCCCATACTTATTGACGTGAATGTTTATGTAAAGCGTGTGAATATCTTTTTTCCACTCATGAGATTCTCTCTCTCTCTGTTTGTGTGTGTGTGTGTGTGTGTATTTGGGTGTAATCAGCCAATCAATTTCAAATACACATTTTAACACTTGAGTGCGCAACTAAAGAATAAAATTTCATTCCGCTTTAATAGCCCGAAAACTCCAAATTATATTACATACAAATCACTATAACAAAAATTTTCATGTTAAATAGTTTTTGCCCAATTCTCAGCAAAATTCAATTCAGTCGCTGGTAAAAAAGTCAACTACAACTTAATTATTAAAGCATAGTTCATTTGAAATTTTATTTTTTATACCCGCTACCCATTGGGTAGAAGGGTATTATAACTTTGTGCCGGCAGGAAATGTATGTAACAGGTAGAAGGAGGCATCTCCGACCCTATAAAGTATATATATTCTTGATCAGCGTCAACAGCCGAGACGATATAGCCATTTCCGTCTGTCCGTCTGACCGTATGAAACACTGGATCTTAGAGACTATAAGAGATAGAGCTATACATTTTTTTCGACAGCATTTGTTATGTTTGCATGCAGATCAAGTTTGTTTCAAATTTTTGCCACGCCGACTTCCGCCCCCGCAAATCAAAAAAATCGAATAACAAGTGTAATTTTAAAGCTAGTTACGAATTTCGGTATATACAATAACTACTGTAGTAGTTATGATTCCTGAAAATTTGGTTGCGATCGGATAAAAATTGTGGAAGTTATTAAAGAAATACTTTGGTATGGGCAAAAACGCCTACTTACTAGGGGTCTTAGTTGCTTTGGCTGATAATCTGGTATATTGAGCCGCCTATGGTTTATTTTGAATGCGGTACTATATCGATATACCAAATATACAATTTGGTATGTTTTTAGTATTTTAAAGTATTTTCGATATATTTTGAAAATGATACCGCAATATTTTGCCTTTATTAAAAATGGGTAGCGGGTATCTCAGAGTCGAGCACACTCGACTGTAACTTTCTTACTTGTTTTTATTTACTTTTAAGTTACATATGTTAAAAGTTGATGAATATACAAATATACGAGTATACAGATATATAATTATCTATTACAATAATATTTATTACAGATGAAATGCATAACGATAAAAAGAAGCAAGAGAATGGCTATAAACAATCTGTAAATCTGTAAATAATAAATGGAATAGCTTCTAACATAATAACTTCAATCATTGAAGCAATTATGATTGAATTAAGGTATGTAATCACAAAGAAAGTAGCGTTATATATCTATAACCATTTTGGGTGTAATAATAACTAAGAATGAATATGAGCTAGTTAATAATTAAGTTTTAATACAGATTATTTAATTTTTGAACGGGCAGAGACATTACCCTTGTACCTGCCACTGTTTTAATATTGTGGCGAACATGGCTTAGTGCTTTTGAGTTCAGTTTCATGACCGTATCCTGACCATACGTCAACCCCGCCGAAACGCATTACCTTCTGCTTCGATAAATAAACAAGTTGAGCTACTTAAGATTTAAGTTGGAGTTGAATATACTCAGAGTTGTTGTTGCAGCACGAGCGTTGCAAGTGCGCACAAATTTATAGTGGGTACTTTTGCCACCACAACGCACCTCACTTTAGCAGCAGTTGCAGCTACAGCTACAGCTCTAAAGTTCCCTTCGTATTGCTACAAAATGCATATTACGTATACGCCATGCATGTGCATTCCAAGCATGAAACTCTCATGCACAATGAACAGCAATAACAGCAACAGCTACAGCAGCAGCAACAGCAGCAGAAACAACACCGTTGATGTCGATGCCGATGCCAGGATGTCGACATCGCCGCTGACTTCAAGTCTTTTCAGCGTGTAATAATAAACATATAAATGTTTATGTTAAATTAAATTGAATGCAAAAAGGCGGAAATGTTAATAAATGTTAAAATGCTACTCGCCCTGTTTGCTGCGAACGAACGCTCCACTTGTTAGCACCCTCTGGCGACAATTTAAGATATTGCTTTAAAAGTTCTCTCCCTTAACTCAAACTGTGCCAAATGGCACGCCCCTTTTTGTGAGACCCATTTGGTGGTTGTCAAGCAAAGTGCAGCCATAAATACGTTAACGTTCGATATGTTTCGGTATTTGAAACGCCAGATGCAACAACTAACCAGGCTAAGTGGCTGCACTCACAAAGTTGCCACAAGCCATGCCCCTTACTTTATGCGCCATGTGGCATACGCCGTGCCCCCATGTCCCTTCCCTTCGTACCACTTTACCCCTATTGATATGCCACTTTATGCAGCTCATATGTGTATCCATCAACTTGCTCTACCATCTGAGTCAGTAAAATTTTGTATAAATTGAAATCACTTAAGTAACTTGACGCCATTCGCTCTCTCTCTCTCTCTGCCATCTGCCAAATCTCATCTCCCTTTCTTCTTTTGCTTTTGCCTCTCATTTCGAAAAATGTCACATACAATATATTTCCCTGACTCCAAGGACAGAATAAAAATAATACAATTCGATCCTTTTCCCACCTTCATATAATATATGGGCTTAATCTATAAATACATTTCATTGAAACTCTACGACATAATCGAAATAACAAATAACCATGAATCCGTAGT
Source organism: Drosophila kohkoa (assembly GCA_019972355.1). Classification (NCBI taxonomy): domain Eukaryota; kingdom Metazoa; phylum Arthropoda; class Insecta; order Diptera; family Drosophilidae; genus Drosophila; species Drosophila kohkoa. The sequence goes on along the minus strand of BJEL01000057.1, from coordinate 1,374,618 downwards.
CAAAGAATTAATATAATTATTTCATTTAGTATTCGCCCTGGCTCTGTAGATCGTACATCTATATTATACTCTTGTTCGTCAAAGCTAAAATTATTTCGTAAAAAAGTATGTTTGTGGGAAATGAAAATTTGTGCAATTTAAACAAAGCAGTATTGGTTTTAAATTCCACATAAATGACAAGATCAGTTGTGGACGATCCTAAATGCAATGGTATTACCTATCAAAGTCCTTCAAGATTTTTTCTGCAATAGCAACTGTAAGTGTACCACGTGATATATCAAATCGTTGTTATTGATATGTTGATTTTTATACCCGACGAAACTGGCTAAGCCAGGAGGCTGAAGGTAAACGCATAAGTGACATAAAAAAAAACAATGTGGATGAATCGACTACGCCGAAAACCTCTGCCGCTCCGCAGTCAAAACGGCCCCTCCCAAGCCCAGTGGACGTCGACTTACCAAACACAAAGAAACCATGCGCTACGAGCACAGGCGCAAACTGGCAGGTTGTGCAGTCAAAGGCTGATAAAGCACAGAAGCAAAAATCCAGCGCTCCCAAACAAACAACTGGCGGCGAACAAAATAAACCCTCAGGAGTCAAGCCAAACTCAGAGAAAGGCAGCACTCAAAAAAGACGGCCAAAAAATGAAGTCCTTCTTGTGAAACCAAACGAAGGACACACCTCTGCAGACATACTTAAAAGCCTTAAGGAAACTGTGGACCCAAACGACGCTGACATTAAAATTCATGCAGTTCGGAAAACAATGTCTGGAGCGCTACTACTGAAAAAAGGCACCCAAGTGAGCACCGATTTCATTAACAAAATCAAAGGTGTCCTACAAAAAACAGCGGAAGTAAAAGAACTCAAACCACCGAGCACACTGGAAATCCGGGATCTAGACGCACTCACTACAGCCAACGAAGTCGAGGAAGCCATACAGAAGATCCTCCCGGACATAGGGGACCGACTAAAAGTAGTGGTGACAAAACCAAATAGTCGGGAACAAGTGAGAGCATATGTCACACTCCAAACTGAAGCTGCAGAGACGCTTCTCAAAGCAGAAAGAATAACTGTTTGCTGGATTCGCGCCAGAATGCGCATGCAAACAATTCCGACGCGCTGCTTTAGATGCTTCGAGTCGGGTCACACCCAAAGAGAGTGCAAAGGCCCAGACAGAAGAAACCTTTGCATCCGGTGCGGCGAAATTGGCCACAAGTACAAGGAATGCAAAAATCCCCCAAAATGCTGCGTGTGCGTCACTGCCGGACTGAAACCAGTTGACCACATCCCTGCCTCCAGCAAATGTGCATCGGTAAGAGCCCAAACATGAAGATCCTCCAAGCAAACATGCACCGGAGCAAAACAGCCGACTCGCTTCTCTCTCAGCTCGTGCTAGAGAAGGCGGTTGATGTTGTCATCATCAGTGAGCAGTACAAGACTCTCAACAATGGTACATTCCTAACTGACAACACCGGGACGGCAGCCATCTGGCTGCCAAACATAAACAACTTCACCGTCACAAGAAGCGGTGCCGGACAAGGCTTCGTATGGGCACAAACTAAAATCTGTAATATCATTAGCTGCTACCTGACGCCTAGTGACAGTATAAATGAATTTAAGACGAAGCTAGACGCAATAGAAGACCAAGCACAGCAGCTTGGCGGAGACTTGATCATCGCGGGTGATTTCAACTCTAGAGCCATCGAGTGGGGCATGACGACAACAAACCCCCGGGGCAGACGGGTACTTGATATGGCTGCCAGGCTCGGGCTAGTGGTCGCAAATGAAGGGTCCACACCCACTTTTTGCAGACCAGGATGCGAGGGTACAATCCCAGACATCACTCTGGTGACAGAAAGAGCAGCGAGCAAACTACAGGAGTGGGGTGTACTGGAGGACTACACGGGCAGTGACCACCAGTATATCTGCTTCTCCATAAACTCAAACCATAGACGTCGGCCCGATCACAATAAGAAAATCACCCGAAGGTGGATCGCGAAAAAACTGGACACCGAGAAACTCATCGAAGTACTAGACGCAAGAAACAGCCGTAGACCCTAGGGACGCAAGAAGCATAGTACGCCACACCATGCGCGCCATAGAACATTCTTGCGCCGCAGCGATGCCCAAAACGACGAGCTTCCTTAAAAGGAAAGCTGCCTACTGGTGGAACGAACAGATCGCGGAGCTCCGAAGAGCCTGCCTACGCGCGAGAAGGAAAATGACTAGAGCCAGATCTCGAAGCAGTGCTACGGCGGAAATCGAGGAGCACAAAGAAGCTAGAAAGCGCCTTAAACTTGCCATTGTCCACAGCAAAAAGAGCAAATGGGAAGAGCTGCGAAACGACATAAATACCAACCCGTGGGGTCTCGGCTACAAAATCGTAACGCGCAAGCTAGGAGCGCAAAGGCCGACTCCAGAGCTCAACGAAAACGTCATGGCCAATATAGTCAACACGCTCTTCCCACAGCACGAACGACGCACCGACCCAGAGATGCCCGCCCTCGAAGGGGTTCCTTTCTTTACAGAGAATGAACTCAGATCGGCAGCAAAATCTTTGAAAAACAACAAGGCACCCGGACCCGATGGGATTCCATCCGAAGCACTAAAAGCCATAGCAGACGCACGCCCGAAAATCCTGCTAAACATGTATAATGCTTGCTTGATGGAAGGAATTTTTCCAGAGGTGTGGAAGCGACAGCACCTAATGCTAATAGATAAAGGGAAAGGAGACCCAGCTACCCCAAGTGCATATCGACCGCTATGCATGCTCGACACAGCGGGGAAACTGCTAGAAAGATTGTTAAAACCTCGGCTATCTGCAGCCATAGAAATGGCAGGTGGCCTATCAAATAGACAGCATGGCTTTCGACCAGGTAGATCGACAGCTGGAGCACTGCAGTGCGTCATAGAAGCGGTAAGCGATGCACAGAGAGGAAACGCCTATTCCAAAAAAATAGTGCTCCTGGCCGCCCTTGACGTTAGAAACGCCTTCAACAGTCTGCGATGGACTGACGTCATCGACGCGCTAGAAAATCGCTTCGGAACACCAGCCTACCTGATGCGCATGGTCCGCAGCTACCTAAGCAACCGAGAGCTGATATACCAGACGCAAAGTGGGACCAGGCGAAAGACCGTCACTTCGGGTGCAGCACAGGGCTCTATCCTCGGCCCGGACCTGTGGAACGCTAGCTATGACAGCATCTTCTCAATAGAAATGCCAGACGACTGCAACCTGGTCGGGTTCGCCGACGACATCGCCGCCATCATCAAGGCACGCGACATGACGGAAGCGCAGCGGAAGCTAAACCAAGTCATGATGCGAGCAATGGCTTGGTTTGAAACCCATGGTCTAAAGCTCGCCACAGAGAAGACTGAACTAATAATTTTAACAAAACGGCACATCCCTCTCGAAGTGAACATGCACGTGAGCGACGACATAATAAAAACAAAATTATCGCTCAACTACTTAGGCATCCGTATCGACCCAAGAATGACTTTCTGGACCCAAATAAACCACACAGTGGAAAAAGCGTCAAGGGCAGTGGCATCACTCAGTAAGCTGATGGCAAACGTTGGTGGCCTAACTGAGGGCAAGCGTAAACTGCTGATGTCAACAGTAGACTCAATACTGCTTTACGGCTCTGAAGCATGGGTAGACACCCTGACCATAAAACAAAAATGCAAAACACTTTTGGCCGTTCAGAGGACGGCGGCACTTAGAGTAACGTCCGCATACCGGACAGTGTCGACAGCAGCAGTCTTGGTGATTAGCAGCGAAATCCCTATAGATCTGAAGGCCAGAGAGCGACGGCGCACCTGGCTAAAGCGCCAAAATAACCAAGAATCTGATACCGACCCCAGAGGGGAAACTCTGCAACAGTGGCAAGATCGCTGGACAAACGAAGAAACCGGTAGGTGGACTGCCAAACAAATACCTGACGTAAAAATATGGAGCAACCGAGACTTCGGCGAAGTAAACTACTATTTGACACAGCTGCTTTCTGGGCACGGATACTTCGGAAAGTACCTCCACCAAAGAGGACTACGCCAACAGCCAAGCTGCGTGTATGGCGATGCCGATATAGATGACGCAGAGCATACTTTTTTCTCATGCACTCAGTGGCAAACAGAAAGAGAGCTGCTGGAATCGCAGATCGATGGAATCTGGAGGCCACAAAACGTTGCCAAACTGCTCGTAAGTAACGAGCAAAACTGGAAATTAATAACGAGACACGTCGAGAGAATCCTCCGACGCAAAAGAGGCGCCTGGACGCAGGTGAAACGATGTAGCTCATCGAGCGCCCAGCCTGAAGTTATGCGCATTCAATGCGGTTCCGGGCTGGGAAATTCCGCCCTGAAACAGAGAAAGGGGAGTTTTTAGCGGGTCAGCATGCATATGCGATCCCCGCACAGCCATAGTTTGAGACGTCGCTATGGTGGTGTGTAGACATTTTCTTCCCTACCTCAAAAAAAAAAAAAAAAATTATTATTGTTATTAAAAGACAAGACAAGACAAATATTATAAAAAAAAAACACAAAAACACACACTATGTTTTTTGGACACCTACTTTCATTAGGACGAAATAATTATGAGTATACGAAAAAGACAGATATTGTTGAACTACAGTAATTTTCCAAGCTTGCTTGCTATGCACACTCTCAATCGATACACCCCATACTGTAGCGTTGAACAGCACACTAGAAGAACTGCAACCATTACAATAGTTTTCAATGTCTGCAAAGGATTTCCGTGGTTTAACATTTCGTAAATGTAACTTCTTCCCAATCTAGCAAACGGAACATTCGTCATCAATAGCGATAATTATTTTTTACATTTTCCTTACCGATCTAATCCACCCAGTACATAGTAAACATAAGTGAATATCACATAGAGCAAAGCCAAGCCAAATGGATATATAAAGTGCAGCAGACGTGCAGGATGCGCTACCAGTAAGTGATCCAGAGTGAAGAAAATCGGAGGCAAGCCATGGGTCCACACGTTGTAAATTCCACTAATAAGATTTTGCGGTTGCTTCTTAGGAAAAATGCAGGTCCAGTAAATAATAGAAATTATGTGCGTAAAAATTAAGTTTATCCAGTAACATGCCCAGTAGCACTTTAACATGCAACGACGATTAACTGCGGGCATCAAATGCTTTATAATATATCTTGTATAAAATATTTGTTACATTATTTGAGCTGACAATAGACATGCATTCTATCTATAGTAAATGCAGTAACGAAACAAGTAAGAAAGTTACAGTCGAGTGTGCTCGACTGTGAGATACCCGCTACCCATTTTTAATAAAGGCAAAATATTTCGGTATTATTTTACAAATATACCGAAAATACGAAAATATACTAAAAATATACAAAATGGTATGATTGGTATATCGATATAGTACACCATTTAAAATATACTATAGACGGCACAATGTACCAGATTGTCGCCCAAAGCAACTAAGAGCCCTAGTAAGTAGGCGTTTTTGGTCATACAAAAGTATTTCTTTAATAACTCTGACAATTTTTATCTGATCGCAACCAAATTTTCAGGAATCATAACTACTATAGAAGTTATTGTATATACCAAAATTCGCAACTAGCTTTAAAATTACGCTTGTTATTCGATTTTTTTGATTTGCGGGGGCGGAAGTGAGCGTGGCAAAAATTCTAAACAAACCTGTATCGATGGACGGAGGGACAGACGGACATGGCTAGATCGACTCGGTTGTTGACGCTGATCAAAAATATATATACTTTATAGGGTCGGAGATGCCTCGTTCTACGTGTTACATACATTTCCTGCCGGCACAAAGTTATAATACCCTTCTACCCTATGGGTAGCGGGTATAAAAATAACAAAATAATGAATCTTTCATTATTATTTTAAGTTTATTAATTATTTAATTTCCATATTTAGTTGAGTTAACCAATTTAGTGCAGAAACACATACAAAAATGCTCTGCCCTTTCTTGCTCTCTATGAGATATCCGCTACACTCATTAATAAAAGCAAGAGTCTTTCTTAAGGATTAAACTATAGTTTTAATTTCGTGACTCGCTTAGTATTTGCTTATTTTTTTCGTGGGTAAAGGATGACTCTGCTTAAATTTAAAAGTGAAATATAGCTAATTTCTTATCCTCTCTAAAGTCTACTGATTCAAAGACCCATACAGTCAGATTTTTTGAAAAAAGTTCATCGTCTACTTCTCTTTCGTCTTTCATTTCGCAGGCATGTACTTTTGTCTATAAATTTGAATCGCGTCATAGTATTTAGAAATAAGTGATTTGTTAATATTTTAAAATTCTATGTTTTGAAAAGGATGAACTATGTGATTTTCAAATATAGTATATGTATACCAATACATGGTACTTCATACAAAATGAAGAAGACCTCAAAATAGCGCGAATAGATTATCGAACATATAACATATACCATTCAGCGTATTAAACATTGAAGCTATGTTTGTTGAATGTTACAAATTAACGATTTTTATTTTAAATTTAATAAATATGAAAAAAGGGCACAGTTTTTGTAACAAAAAGCGGATTATGATACAGATATTCGTGATATAAAAAAACTCCGAACGTGACCACAAACGCAACAAAATATTATTCATAGTATTATAACTTTGTGTCGGCAGGAAATGTAAAAGGAGGCAACTCCGACCCTTTAAAGTATATATATGAAATTCTTGATCAGCGTCAACAGCCAAGACGTTATAGCCATGTCAGTCTGTCCATCTGTCTCAGAGACTATAAGAGATTCTGCCTCCACAAATCGACATAAATCGAAGTCGCGAATTTTGTTAAATACAATCTATAGACTTTATGATTTCTGAAAGCTTGGTTGGGATCAGATAACAAATTTCGAGCATATTCGACTGTAGCTTTCTTACATGTTTCAGAATTATATTAACGACAAGAGTAACTTTTATCATTTGGAATGTTGGTAACAATAGTTAAATTCGCCGAGTTTTGGAATTTTTTCGATACTTAACGCCTATATCGTTAAATTAGTTTAGTTATAGAGTAGAAGGGTATTAGAATTTTGTGCCAGCGGGAAATCTATGTCAGGCAGAAAGAGGGATCTTCTACCCTGTAAAGTATATACACATACATAAATATATGTACATACATGTATAAGTTCTTGATCAGTTTCATCAGCCGAAAGGATATATCGGTGAATGTCTGTCCGTCCGTCTGTATGACCACCTAGATCTCAGAAACTTTAAGAGATAGAGATATAATTCAGTTCTTTATCATTCCTAAAAGTTTGGTTGCTATCAGACTAAAAATGTCGAAGATATAATATAATATTAAAGAAAAACTTTTGTATGGGGAAAAAGCCTTCTTACTATGGGCCTTAGTTGCTTTGGTTGACAACCTGGTATATTTTGCACTCTCTAGTATATTTTGAATGCAGTACTGTATCAATATTCCTAAATATCCTTTGGTATATTTTTAGTGTTAGGTATATTAATTAGGTAAATTATAAAATTACTACAGCAATATTTTGCTTTTATTCAAAATGGGTAGCGCGAATCTCATACTCGAACACAATCGCTTATAGCTTTCTTACTTGTTATTTATTATAGTTATTATTTAAAAATTCTACAAGGAGTGAAAATTCGTTAGCTTTTAGCTTACCAATACTTTCAGTACTTGCATGATAAATGGAAACGAATATGGCACCACTAATGCTGGTAACACTGCATAATATAAAGCCCCAATTTGTAAAGTAGATAAAGACAGTTCCCCGCGAGAAAAATATGATGAGATAAGAGCACAATCCAGTTCCAAAGAAAATAGCCAATATCCATCGGTATATTAAAAAAGCGCACGACTTCAGTTCCGATTGCCATTGAGATCTGAAGAAATCTTCTGGTGCATGATGATGAAGTCGAAGATGCACTAATTTAAATTCATCTCTGAAAGTCAAAGGTGCCTGACGCTGTTCAGTTAATTGTGCCATCTTCTCCGCTTAGCAACTGTCTCCTTACAGTGTTGCGTTCATTAAAATGGAGAATGTTTTGTAGAAAAAGTTTATTTGCAATATTTGTAATGTGAAGGTTATATCAAAGTAGAAATGTTATTTAAAACGCTTAAACTTAAGTGAGATTCCCATCCCCCTTAATTCTGCTCCTTGTTTTCAGTCTTTTTAACCGAGTTGCATAATTACCAGCTACATGTGTCTGTGCTCACTCAGGCTCCTCCACTTGGTCCTCTGCCTGAGCACGAGCCAAAGCCAGAGCCAGAGCCTTATTGCGGTCCCAGCCTTGATACACTGTGCGGAAAATTACGACATGTGCATGACATAATTTCCCTTTTGCCATTCCTCCTCGACATGACCGAGACGCTGATCCCACAGCGACGACATCGTCCTCTTGAGCCAAGCAGACACTTTTAATTGAGAGACACTTGGATGAGTTGTAGCGCGCAATTAAAATGCCATTACGTATAAAAACAAAGCTCAAGCTCACGCACAGTGGCCTGAATGTTGCTAAGAAATTACCTGTTACTTGCTCCCCAATTAAAGCGCTGCTCCTAGATGAGGAAAATTTTAAGCGTGCAGAATGCCAAATTTTAGAGTGACCATTTTGATAACCTTTATGACCTCAAATTTGGCACGGAAATGGTAATCGGAAATGGTAAATTTAGCTACACTACTCAAACATTTGCATATTAAAAAAATTGAATTACTAAAAAAAAAAACAGATAAAATCAAATTAATTGCCTATTTCTATGGCAATATGGAAATATCCCAAGCACAAATTATTGCAACTTGATTGCATCATTTTTTTTTTATTTTAATAGTAAATATATTGAGTCTTACGACTCCACAAGACTCCACGACTCCCGATATGTATGCGGAGTAATAGGTTGTATATTTTTTCGCATGTGGATCTGCTGATTTCATATCCATACATTCCAGGGAACTGAGTAATGAAATGTCGCCTCAAAAATTTTGCTAGACCGTTTTTTATTTGGAGTTGCGCGATAAAAACACGATTTCGCTCATCTGGAACAGCGCTTAAAGAAGAGTTTGGTATTTTCGCATTCAAAAAAAATTATTTTCGAAGTATAGTAACTGAATTCAAATCAAATGTTCTCATTTATTGAAAACTAATTAAATAGAATTTGTAATTTCTAAACTCATATTGTATGTAATTTGTTTGATATGCAACAATTATAATCCACTTTCAAAATAAGTTAGGCAATATTTCGACACTCTTGGTTATCAGTAGGCTTTGGTTTCAGGGTATTCCGTTGAGATGTCATTTCCAGGGTTTCCCTGGAATAGAGTTGCTCTTCCACGTTTTATTTATTTTTTTTTTCTTTTTTCTGTAGTGTTGTTTATTCACTTCGTAGTTGCGATTTACTCGGACTATATCCATTTGCCCCACCCCCGCTTTCGATTGCTATGACGATGACTATGGCGATGGCTTACCTAGGCTGCTGTCCTGTCTAAAGTTTTTGCATACATTTCGTTGCCTGTATTTTTTGCCATTGCACAAATCCGCAGTTCTATCAAAATCACGTGTAACGACCACGGCCATGAGGATGCCCACTCCTCACCTGTGGGCTTTGGAAATGCAAATTTAGAGTAAAAAGTTCGCAGCGCCAACTCCATTCGTTCTCTATCTATCTTCCATTCGTTCATCCGACTTTCGATTGCTACAATGTACTCCTGTTTCTGCTTCTGCACCATTTTTGTGTGTTACTCGTAGTTTATTTCTGTGGCATTCCAATTGATTTGCTGATTTGCGCATCAATCAAAGGAAATTTGCTTTCATGTGGCCCGATGTGGGGGTTTCCTTGGCTCGGAATTATATCGAACTCGGATAGGAATTGAGCTTGGCATGTATTTTCAGCAAAACATTTTCTTGTTTAAGGCTTATTAATCAAACTATGGCCAAGTTCTGTCAATTAGATTTATTGGACTAAGGTCGACATAAAAGTCAATTATGTGCTTACAAATTGATCTAAGTTTAAAGATTCGGTTCTCACAAATATCAAAATCAAAAGCAATCTTCAAACATATAATACACAGCCAAGTTGGAGTCATGTGGGTACAAGACAAAGCTCCGGCAGTCTCTCTTTCACCAGCAGACGCGATCAGCCATCTCGGTTTAACTTGTGAGTTGTGAAGCTTTCCGCTTTCAAGCTTTTTTTTAAGAGTGTTGTAGTTGTTTCAACTCTGTTTTCTTATTTCTATTTTGAAATTTTGACTCACGTTTTCAATCATGCTGCATGTACTCCTACAATGTATTGAGTTTTGCGTTTTTTTTTTTTCCGCTACCCATTTATCTGTCTGTGCGTCTATAGTATCCATCATTATCATTTGGCTGTGATCAGAGAAAAAACGTTGAAGTTATTAAAGTCGTGGTTGCTTTGGGTGATATTCTGCTACATTCTTAAATGGGTATTTGAGTATCATGAAGTCACTTCTTTGACGCACATGTAGTATATCGATATATAAATTATAACCTTCGGTATATTTTAATACATTTCAGGTATATTTTTATAAAAATATCACACTGTTTTGATTTCATTAAAAATGGGTAGAGCGTGCTTTACATCTTTCTGTCTTTATTATTATTATTATAGCCGCTACCCATAGGATAGAATAATATTATAACTTTGTACCAGCAGGAAATATACGCAACAGGTAGAAGGAGGCTTCTCCGACCCTATTCTATTCTTCTTCTTATTAGCAGCCGAGACGATCTGGCCATGTCCATATGTCCGTCCGTCTGTCTGTTTGTCTGTTTGTCTGTTTGTCTGTCCATCTGTCTGTCTGTCCGTCTGTCCGTATGAAATACTGGATCTCAGACTTTAAGAGATAGAGCTATCATTTTTTTTCGACAGCATTTGTTATGTTTGCACGCAGATCAAGTGTGTTTCATATTTTTGCCACTCTCACTACCGCCCCCGAAAATAATAATAATTATAGTAATTGTGATTCCTGATTCGGTTGCGATCAGATAAAAGTTGTCGAAGTTATTAAAGAAATACTTGTGAATGGGTAAAAACGCCGACTTACTAGGGGTCTTAGCTGCTTTGGCTGACAATCCGTCTATGGTATACTTTGAATGTGGTACTATATCGATATAACAAATATACCATTTGTGAAATTTTAGTATTTTGTAGTATTTTTTGTATATTTTGAGAATAATGCAGCAATGTTTTGCTTTTATTCAAAATGGGTAGCGGGTATCTTACAGTCAAGCACACTCGACTGTAGCTTTCTAACTTGTTTTATTTTTGATTTATTTAAATCAATCCAAATTTAAGATTGTTTGATCTTGACTTAATATTTTGCCTTCTTGGTTTCAGATTTTTTCATTCTTACAACAAGATTATAATCTTGTAACACTGACGAAGTTGTGGTCTCAGATGTCTCTTTATATAACCAAATGAATTCCGATTTGTATCAGCAAATGTATTGCTCATTTTAATGTTTCGACTTAGTTCATATCGTTTTGTTTTTTTTTTTTAATAATAAAACCATATTGAAGGACAGCTGTATCGATTATCGTAATGCTTTTTGATAATGCTGGATGCTGCATTATCGATAATACCTATATTCGATCGAAATAACATTCAGCGAATAAAAGACGGATCATTGAAAACACATATAAATGATACTTCTAGTGTAAATCTTAAATTGCTTAATATACATACTGGTTCATTAAATTGTGCTACTAGGTGAACTCCTCATCGCATAATCCGTAATTTCATTGGACTAGGACTTACAATGGCAGCCAATAATGATTTGTAATCTGTGCCAGTTACCATGCACAGGACATAGGAGCAAGGACCGAGCCACGAGTAGATATGTACGGCAAATGGTGCCTTGGCATGCCGCCCACAAGCTCGGTACAAAATTCAATTTGCAAGGACCCGGCGCATTGACATGCAGGTCGCAAACGTCATCATCATTATCATTGTCAGTTAGCTGGCAGTTTGCCATCAAAATTGGCGGATTGGAGGCCTTTAAGTGCGTGTCGTAGAGCCAAGTCAAGGGTTAACCGAGCAAAATGTGAGTGAGAGAACTTCCTCTCTCTCTCCCCTCTCTCACACGGGCAACGTCATAGCCGCCATTTCACCTTATCGCCATTTACCAAGCACTTCTTTAAACCAACTAAGTACGACTATTGCTCTAGACGTCGAGTTGCGTTGAGGGTTACTTTAAGCTACGTTATTGCAAGCAAGGTAACAATTTCCTACTCCACTTCGCCAGCTTCGTGTCTCTCACGTGTCATTATCTTAATTTAAGGCAGCCGAGAACCACGCCATCACACCAACTGTGGGGCGTCTCTCCAATACATACTATACATGTATATGTTACCTTCTTTCAGCTCTCATATCTCTTACTTGAATACACAATTACGTGGTTCATGTGTATATGTGTACTCGTGTGTATGTGTGTGAGTGTGTAACTGTGAGCACTGTGGGTGGTAAAAATTAAATTTCTCATGCTAAGACACGACGATATCGCTGCACATCATTATAGAGTCCGTAGCTTGTTACTATGCGTGGGGCTGTATGACAACACAACTTCAGATTCGTCTCGACTACTGGTGTACTGAGGGTGTAGCAACTTTGTCATTATGTCAGCTAAAAGTCGACATTTCTTTTCACTATCTGAGTAAAAAAGGTCGCCATCTGGATTGCAGTATTGAAATCGTTGTGTAAATTACCTATATGTATTTCCATTTAGTTTCTAATAATTGCTCGAATTTTCTGTTAGTGATGTAAAAGGAATCCAATGTGTTGTGTATTTGGAAGCAAACATTATTTTTTTTTATGTAGTTTAAATTCAACAACATTCAACAAGAAAAAATAAATATTGCTACAAATCTGCAAATAAATATGTACTCGTATTATATATTGAACACATATTTTTCATATCATACTAGAACTAAATTTAAAATTGTAAATAATGCTTTCGTATCTTGTATTGTAGTATATTGCATATTCGATGTCTCTCAGTGCTCCTTTAAAGCTCTTGTTTTTACTGTATTATTAGACTCCGGGGACTTCTCGCTTGCAATTTGCAATCTTTCCTTGAGCGTGTGCTGTGACAGTTTTTGTATAAATATATTTATCAAATAAAAACATAAATACACAAGAGCATTGCATCTAGATTCAAGAATGTTTGTCTATATCTCCTCTTAAGTGTGGGCGTGTTTGGTGGCTCCGTTTGTAGTGTGGCATAATGAGGCCAGTGCACTGGTTGTCGGGAGTCGTAAAGTGAGTTTGAGTATATCAACATTTTATTGCACATGAATTTCAAATTTCCAGCTCTCTGTGCTTATATGCACGATAACATATGCATATGTTCATGGAAATCAACCGAAGTGTCGCATTTGATAGGCCCACTACACATACATACTCCCATCTACCCACACTCACATCTAAACACACGCGTGCACACACACACACACATATATGTATAAGCATATTTATTTGCGTTCATGTTTATCCTCATGTTATTGCATTTGCTGCACAAATTTGTTAGCTAAATGTGCAAATTAATGCAATTTGAATACACAATACATATTTTCTCTTTTCGCAAATCGCTTTGTACTGTGAATATTCTATAAGAACCACTAAAAAATAAATTAAGCAAACAGTTTCCATTAGCCTTAATAATCAGTAAGATTTTGTGAGTAAGCTTTTTAGTTTTAGTGAAATCGATTAAGAATTCGAACCAAAATTATTGCGATATAAAAGCTAAAAACAAATATGGATTAAAAGCTGTCTTTAAAAATGTAATTGATAGATTTTATTAACAAGAGAATGGGGTAAATAAAAATTTTCCACGCAGCATTTCTTAAACTGCCTCGAATGAGTGCAAACAATTGGAAATGCATATTGACAATGTGCATAAATGAAAGCGGACAACTATAGCTCACACACGGACAAACACAGTCACACATGCGCACACATACACACAGAGACAATCAATTATGCAATGCGAAAAGCCAAGTCGTGTCCACAGACTCGGAATTCAGAAGCAGAACGAAAAATCGAAAGGCATTTGCGTCAATTTCTCAATAAGGCTCTGAAGCGGATGGTGGCCATCGAGACGGTCAGGCCCGAGGAAGAGTGCAGTGGGGAGAGGGGAGAGGGGCTCAAAGTGGACGCCTGCAATGCGCCAGACTGGCTTTAGTACTCCTTCCTCCACCATATGTTCCCCTTCGACCTGTCGGTCCTGGCTTGAGCTCAGGGACAACAACAACTTTTTATTGACAAAGAGAAGAACTGTCGACTGACGATTTTCATTGAATATTTTTGGCCGTATTGCAAGTAGAGCCGTAATACGCAAATGTGAGTGAGTATATGTATGCTTCTGTGTATGTGTGTGTGGGTTTTTCCAGTATCCTGAGCGTCAGAAGTTTGGGCCAAAGGCTACAAAACAGTTTACATACCAACAACAAAAGGCGCCTACAGGACCGTCTCACAGAATTTTGCTGACCCCAATATTTGCAGAACTTTTCAGCAACAATTTCGTTATGCGATTTGCCAGCTATAACCACACTCCTCCCATGACTCAATCGAGCCCATGTACTCGAAAGTACCCGCCATGTTCCTCACTGCTAGCCCCTCCTCCCGTTGTCCGATTCGGCTGTCATAAATGCCTGCAGTTTGATAGTTGTTCTGCAGCGAAAGTGTTTTTGGCTTGTGCAAGTGGCTGAAGTTGCTCAGTTTTGTTGGTTTATTGGTTTGATTTGATGTCAAACTTTAGCATTGCCTTTGCTACAGTTTCCGTTTCCGTTTCAGCTCCGGCTCCGGCTTCGGCTTCGATTTTCTCTACCACTTCTCCCACCCAGCACGACAGGCGCAATCTCGGGGCTTGACTCGAATAGTCAATTTCATGCTTCAAGGTACAATCAAAGGTTGAGCTGCAGGTTATTCATAGGTTAACATAGTTGAATTTTGAACCACATTGTATGCGATACCCATCAAATTTACCACTGTGCGTGCACTGAGTCGAAACATTAACAGCAACTACGCCACAGGTCCTAGAAAAACTGGCTATCAGCTTAATACTTAGCGAGAATCCACTCCGATGGTAACTGATTATTTGATTAACAATTTGATTTCAATCTAAGCAAAATTAACATTAAATGTGATGTCGGCATGGAGAGTGAATTGTTATAGAAAATATACAAATCAAACAGTCAAAAGAACTAGCAAAAAATGTAATCCATGAATGAGTGATCAATATTAAACAAGTAATAAAGCAACAAACGAGTGTGCTACCCAAATTTATATTCCAAAAAAATACTAAAATATGCCTAAGGATTAATAGTTTTAAATTCAAAATATACCATAAAGTACAAAATATATCAGATTGTCAATCAACGCAACTAAGGCTTGATTACAGCAGGCACATTTTACCATTCTTTAATAAGTTCTACAATTTTTTTCTGATCGCAACCAAATTTTCAGGAATCATAAATACTGTTCTTATTATAGTATCGCATAAGATAAGAGTATCACATAAATGTTTTCTTGCAGTACTCGTAATTGAGGAGGGTCTTAAACTAAATAAGTGTAGCAAACATTATTTACCGCTCTTGAAATATTGAAACATAAGTTTGAAAATTCAAAACAAATAGCAAAGAGTTTTTGTAAACCAACTCATTTTGAGTCAAATTTTTGAAATGAATATAAGATGATGATCAAAATACTACACAAGCCAGCTTCTCATTTTATTAAATTAAGTGAGCGTTGTCAATTAGATAAAAATTCACCTAAACTCATCAATAAAATGCACACTATGAGAAACTGATAGAAGATTGCTTAACTGTCCCAAATTTTGATAACTTCAATAATAATATTATTTTTGTTTCTGTTTATGAAATGTGCTTAATAAAAACAACTTTCTGCAGGTCATTGCCTTAGTGAAAACGTCTTTCGATTACCAAATAGAGATTGTTGCAATTTTCCAACAAGAACGAGTAATTTAATTAATTTCGTTAACATATAAACCTATGAGTACAGTGTCCCAGGATATAAATGACATTATTAATTGACTAACAAAAAGCAACAATTTCTACACAATGCGTACACGACAATGTTTAATAATTGTGCATTTGCAAAGAAACATTTCAAGTCAATTTACTTGAAATTGAGTAGAAGTTGTCTCTTTGATTACGAAGCAGACCAAGTACACCATTATCTCATCCACAGCTTCAAGTGGATGTTGTGATTTGATGTGACTAATTATTTTCAAATTTGATGAAAACTTAATAGGAAATGTAAGTCAAATATTGACCACTTTAACTATCTCCATAGCCTAAAGTGAATAATACTGACAAATCATTTATTTGTGTACTGCAAAAACAAGGTTGCAAAATTCGATTTTAACGCTCCCAATAGAAAAGCTTTTCTATGGGAACGATTCCAATTGCAAGAATTCTAAAGATTCGAAATCAGTAGTCCAAATTAAAATTTCTTTTAGATGAAACACAATAAAAGATTTTCTTTTCTAGAGTCAAGTTATTTAAGAAAGAATTGTATTTGACCAAAATACTATTCTGTTTTTAGACAAGTACACTAGACTGTAGTTTTCTTTTCACAACATGCACAGAGTTGTGTTGAAGTTGGTTAGATATGAAGCCGCAGGCTAGATTTAACACACATGACGTGAATAACAGAATATCACAAAGGGACTTGGGATTCAAGCTAACATTTACTGCCCGTATGCAAAAAGGATTTCTGTTTTCTATTATCAGGAGAATGTTATGATTTATTATTAGCGGGTTCAAGACTTTGCCGAACCCATAAATTGCGGCCCATTGTAAAGGGTGCAAAGGCCTTTGGCATTGCCGCCTCAGCCGGCAGCAGTTAAGTCAATTAATTGGCTTTAGATTTATTAGTTCAATTTTTCTCTTCACATAGTGCGTGTATACAAATACAATACATACATACATGAACATACATACATATATGAACGTACATACATATGTGCTGTGATTTATTGTGCGAAGAACTCAACAGAAAGACACGCATGCTCAGCTTATTTTTGATTTTAGTCGGGAATCATTCCTCTAGAAAAGGTGTAGTGGGGTTTTTTGTATTTTATATAAATAGATCTATTGTTTTAAATATAAAGTAAAACTCGTGCGAATACTTTCGTCCTTGTGCCTTCATGCCAGGGACAAGTCATTGCGTGCGAAGCGAAGCTATAAAACGAGTTTCCGTTTTGCATTGAATTAAATTTAGTGTCGTGTGAAGAGCAGCAATCATTGCTGACAGTTCTTTCAGTCATTTGTGCTATTTAATTATTAAGTAGACTAAAATCATTTTACGAGCACGCCAAGTTTTTCAAAAGTGCCAATATCAGAAACTTTTAAATGGAGATGTCACTTTGGGTGCGCTACCCTCTACAAGCAAACTCAATGATGCTCCATCGGAAAGTGGATAATACAGTCTTCACCTAATAGCAGTTTCGCATATCTTGCTGCTCCCAATACCAAATTATTAAAGCTACCGCGTGAATGTCGAAAAGCCGTTCTGCATAGCCATGAAGTTCGGACGAAATAAATCGTGTTCGGTTCTTAAGAATTTTCCATCGTTATGGAAGTTCACATTACAATTGGTTCGTTTTTATTGATTTTAAATTTTAAATTTGCCTAAATTCGACAAAGCATATCCACATCATCATCATTGGTATATGGTAAGCCTCACACTGACGTTGAATGTGTTGCACTTGCGACTACTTGAAATGCATTTTCCATCTGCATCTGAGGCCGTGGTATAATAACTTAAAATCCCATAATAAAGCTACTTACTTCTTCCACTAGATCTTCGCCAGGGCCGTTGCCCAACAATAACAATTTTTCGTTGGATTGGGCTGTGGCTCGAATTGACTTGCAGCGTTAGCCACAAATGTGCAACTCAAGTCAAGTCAAGTGCATACGTCACCAGCTTCTCATTCAGCTAGCTACATACATAGGTCGAACGGCATTTCTTTTCACTCCTTTCACTCTTTTTACTTTTTATTTATCCGCTTTTCAATATATGGAGAAGGCAAGGGATAAAAAGCTCTATCCTGCTGAGCGAGTGGATTAAGATTGAATTCTACTCGGCATTTTTTCTGTGCTATCTCATCGTTGTCAGGTACTAAGAGTCATCTATTGCAGTGGATATGAGAGTGCAGAAGTACGTTCGTTGTACACACATATGCTCACTCACAAATGGCTGCTAAAAATATTTTCATGTTGAGATAGAAATATTTCCTATAGAAATTGGAAACGTTTTTACCATTGTGTGGCTCGAACGGATGTTGTACAGTTATTGGAATGTCTGCTCACTCCCCCATCGTGCCTTCTAACTATGGGCTATTAGTAGCTATTATTATACCCTATGTGTATATAAAAGGGCATGCAATCTTCAATAAAGAAATCTAGAATATACACAAAATCCCTACAAATAGGTGTGTTTGTATTTTAATATATCCGAATTGAGAACCAAACTCTGGAAATCGAAATCTAAACAGGTTAATTTCAGGGTTTTTTCTGTCTTTGAAACTTATACAGGGTACTTTACAGTGAAATACAGTAAGTTCGAAAGTTCTAACGTCCTATAGTATTTTAGAGTATTTATTTTGTAGTTGGTATTTCTATTGTTCACTGTCCTTCATCGACAGGAAATGGTAAACTTATTTCTCTTATTAATTTCTGTTGGCAATTTGTGCAGCAGCTGCCAAATGTTGCACAGATAAATCAGCGTGGCTGTGGTTGGCTTTTATCTGCGTACTTTACTCACTTCACTATCTTCTTCCCTACCCCTTCCATCTTTTTGAACCCCTCCAAACTGTGCTACAATTTGTCCAATTGCTCGCATACTTGCTTAAGAACCCGTTCTGGAACGCTTCAGACAAATTAAGATCCCCGTTCTTTCCCCCGACGAGAATCATGGCAAGCAACCAGTCAAAACAGGACTCGGACGACAGTTTTCGAAGGAACTACCCATATTTGCCATAGCTTGAAACTGCATTATATAATATTTAACAAAGCTTAAGGGATTCTTTAGTTCAAATTGCGTAACGAAAGTATATTTCGATGTATGTAACTAATCGACTAAATCTGAATTATAAGAATAGAAACAACTAGTAAGAAAGTTACAGTCGAACATGTTCGGATCGCTACCCATTTCCAATAAAAAAAAAACATTGCGGTGTATTTTAATATTATAAAATTAATGTACTAAATATACCGCGTTATATTCAGTATATTAAAATAAACCACAGATTGTTAAATATGAATATTATCTAATGTCAACCAAATTTTCAGCAATTCTATATATTGTTATTATTATTGTACAGTCGATAGAAGAACTAGTACTAGTATTTTGAGTACAAAATATACTAGACAACCAAAGCAGCTACGACGGACTACAGCAACAACGCGTTGTTTAATACGTAAATTCTACAAATTTTATCTGAGCATGTGAGATGTATGTTTTCACGGTTGGACGGAGAGACAGATGGTAGTCGGTCGCCTCGGTTGTTGACGAATAGTGTTGCGGCCTATTATATATTATATATTGAGATATAATTTTGTAATGTTTGCACGCAAATCAAGATTGTTTCAAATTTCGCAACTCCCACTTTTGCCCCGGAAAATCAATAAATATCAAGCATAGTTTTTTTGTTGCAATCCGATCTTAACCGCTTTGCCTGATTGGCATGTTTCTAATATAAACTACATATATTAACATTCCTTCAGTATATTTAAGTATTTTTATTATTTTGGAATATTTTAAGAATAATACCGCACTGTTTGTCATTATCAAAAATTGGTAGCGCACAATCGTAGCTTTACTTGCTTACTTGTTGGTCTTAAAACGTTAAGGTTTTTACCTTTTTAATAAAAACATAGTCTTATATAAAATGTTCTTCAAACCGAGATGTGTTTTCTAACTCTAAGATTTTCATACTCTAGACGCACCTCTTAAACAAAATTTCTTAGTATTAAGACACAAATGTTGATGTTAGAACCTTTTTTCACTGTAGGCAATTGTAATTGTAGGTACTAATTATTTATCTAAGCCCCCATTTTAAAAAGAGGCAAACTCAATTATATCTCAATTGGCGGCTAATTCAATCCATTGCCACGAATTTGAAATACTTGTCCACTGCTAACCAAATGGTAACCAAAATATTTCATGTCACTTAAATTAGTTAATTTTTTGTGCAAAAATTCAAAAATAAATGTGCGTACTGCGGTTGTTGCTGCACTTTCTCTTGCCAATTCGTATAGCCGCATAATTATTATTCTGTTTTTCAATATTTAATTTGTTGTCGCCTCTAATACAGCTCTAACATGGTCCCATCGATCGTCCCCCCCCTAACCCTGGCAACGGGTCATTTATAATGTGGCAATATTTCTAATTAAAGGTTGCAAACGAAATCAAAACAACCGCGAACCCGAAACGCAGCAGGACATCCTCCCAACTGGAACTATACTCTCAGTGGTGTGGGTGTCTGTAGTTGTTTGTGTTTGGGTTTGTGTTTTTCTGTGTGTATGTGTAGACTGACATGACTGCGTGTATATGCTTTTAGGTATCACATAATTTATGCATCGATGCTAAATGTTGCTGAGGTTTTTGCGTTGATTTTATGAAATTGGTGTCGCTTTGAACTGCAATGGGGACTACCATATAGTGCAGCGAAGTCATGTTAACTACATATTTTATATTTTCAAGCTCCGTGCCCGAATAATTAAACAACGTTTTTTCTCAACCCGATGCTTAATTGTTTGACTGATCACACATTGCAGTCCCGAATCGAAGTCTTACACACTATCTACATACATATGTAGGTGACGTAAAAATTGATTTCATTCTGGTTCAATGGTTCACAAATTATTCATTTATTGATTTGTCAAAAGATTCAATTATTGTATAACATTCTTTGACTGCGACCCTTTAAGCTATATATGTTCCTGTACTGATTACACAAATCAATCCTTCATTTCATATGGTGACTATATACACTGTCGACCAACAAATTCGGTGCCTGACTATTAACTTGACACTGGTAAGCCAACGATTGGGTGCTGGAAGATACTATACAGAAAAAAATCTCGATTGTAAAGTAGATTGTAAATATAGTAATAATAATAAAATAATATACACATGTATATAAAATGTGTAGAAAAAAAGAAAGCTACAGCCGATTGTGAAATAATACTAAAATATACTGAAGACTATATTGGGTATATTAAGATATTATTATATTCAAAATACTCCACAAAATATGATATTATTATATTCAAAATACTCCACAAAATTTGACAGATTGTCAATCAAAGCCTCTAAGACGTGACTGCAGCAGCCGTTTGTATACCCGTTATCCATAGGGTAGAAGGGTATTACAACTTTGTGCCGGCAGGAAATGTATTAACATGTAGAAGGCGGCAACTCCGACCCTATAAAGTATATATATTCTTGATCAGCGTCAACAGCCGAGATGATCTAGCCATATCCGTTTGTCCTTCTGCCTGTCTGTCCGTATGCCCGCATGAAACACTGGATCTCAGATACTATAAGAGGTAGAGCTATAATTTTTTTTGTCATGTTTGCTAGCAGATAAAGTTTTGCAACGAAGATGAACACGACAACAATTGCTCGTGTCTTAGATGTTTAGAGTTAAATAGCGACTTCGTAATGACGACGTTGGCTCTGAAGCTCAGAGAAGCTGGGTCCAGTGAATTGGGATAATCAAAACAAAAATTGGTGCCCATTGCTTGAAATCGTTTGCCCATGTTTGCCCAGGAAAAAGTTTTTTGTGCCCACCCTTAGTTTATGAAACAATTTTTATTTTCAAAAATTAAAAAATTTTTTTTTTCAAAATTTTTTTTACGGAAATCGTTTTAAAATCGGTTTTCCATGGTTTTCGTTTTCAAAAGTTTGAATTTTGAAAATTTTGTAATTTTTTCAACACGAATGATTCAAAATCGATCGCCCACACCACAAAGTAAAAAATAAAACTCTACAACGGTAGCCTCAAGTTTTTTCAAGTCTGCCCATATCTCAAAATTTCAAAATTTTGAAAAATATGAAGGTTTTCAACTTCTTTTGGTTGCCCATACAAATTCATTGTTTGCCCATGTTTCAAAGTCTCAAAATTTTACCGAATTTCAAAATTTTTCAAAATTTTTTTACCTTTTCAGACTGCCCATTTATTGTTTTCGTGGATTTTAACGTTACTATAACCCATTTAGAGATCATTGCGTTTATACTGTTAAAAAAAAATGGGTTTCAGAATTCTTATATGAGTTTCATCCAGCCGGGCGACTATGCTCTAAAGAAGTTTTCTACATTTGCTGGCTAGACAACTGATGGGAAATCATATCCTGGCATAGCAACGAATAAATATGTGAAGAATCTTTCCAAATATGCTTCGACCAAACAATGTTTTCATTCTCTTGGCTTTTAATCAAGAAACCGGAGCATGTACATATGCAATTGTTGTTATCAGCGTATGGGCCATCGTGTCAAGCACTCCAGGCGAGTGCAATCGTGGCTGTCAAATAAATGTGTAATATTTGGACCCCGATAATAAACCATTTTTCATAAAATAATATATGTTAATATGTTATATTAACCCCGATTAAAGATTACAATTTTAAGATTTCAAAATTCAACAATTTTAATCTAGTTCGATGAATAGTATTTGGTGCAACAATCAAGAGAATCATTGAAAATTTCTGTAAAATAGAACCTTCCTTTAGGTACGTGTGAAGTCCCATCTTTAATGATGCGATAATGATTCTGATACTGTGTCTTAGATAATATTTTGGTAAAGAGCTATATTAATGACAATCTAGTAATTTCAAATTAATAATTCATTTTAAGTTATTTTGTATTCACATTCATACAATTCAGTACTTGGATCCGTATTATCTTTGTGCCGGTAGGAAATGTATGTAACATGTAGAAGGAGGCATCTCCGACTCTATAAAGTATATATATTCTTCATCAGCATCAACAGCCGAGACGATTTAACAATATCTGTCCGTCCGTATGAAACACTGGATCTCAGAGACTATTAGAGACAGAGCTCCCATTTCGACAGCATTTGTTATGCTTGCAAGTTTGTTTCAAATTTTTGCCACACACACTTCCGCCCCCGCAAATCAAAAAAAATCGAATAACAAGCGTAATTTTAAAGCTAGAGCTGCGAATTTTGGTGATTATAATATTAACAATAGTATTTATGATTCCCAATTTGCAATACTGATTGGCGATCAGATTGTGGAAGTTATTAAAGAAATACTTTTGTATGGGCAAAAACGCCTACTTACAAGGTAGGGATCTTAGTTACTTTGGATGACAATCTGGTATATTGTGCCGTCTATGGTATATTTTGAAAGCGGTACTATATCGATATACCAAATACACCATTTAGGATATCTTTTAGTATTTTTGGTATATTTTAAAAATAATACCGCAATATTTTGCTTTTATTCAAAATGGGTAGCGGATATCTCATAGTCGACTGTAGCTTCATTACTTGTTTTAGATTGATTTGTATCTATTAGCATTGACATTCTTCTACTTCTTACCTGAATTAGATTCATTTTCACTCCAATTTAATAGAATGTTCCGTCTTCGTTATAAATAGTTGGTGTAAATAAGGCATTGCCATTCAGTAATCTTAATTAACCAATAAAGAAGAGATTTAAATTCACGAAATTAATATATATCAATAAACCCTCAACCACACTATTTGAGTTATTGATAAATTTTTTAGAAATTAATTAAATGAGTAAGGATACTATATTTCTATAGACTAATAACAATGTTGTAGAAACTCCCTTCGTCCTACACACACTGTCTAGATAATGCCGTGGCAATTGTGGCTCTTTCACATAAATCCAAGTGACGCTAATTGTTTGTTTCAATTACTGCAGCAGCAGTTGCCGCCATTCAGATACGTGCAACTCGCAGGCATCCAGACAACCGGTAGTTTCATTTGACACTGTAGCAAATTTAGGGGGCAAATTGGGGGATTGAGGATGGCTCAATTTATGCAAATTTAGTTGCTTCTAAGAGTGCCACAGTTGCCGATGTAGCAGCAGCAGCAAAACAATTACTCATACATTGTCGCAGCTGCTAGTTGGCCTTGTTTGTACTGTTGCTCATGGTGCGTGCCTAATGGTAACTATTCTGGCGGCTAACGATAATCACTCAGCGCCCTTAATAGTTACCTTTTTGTAGTCCTTTCATTCTGCTCATCATTTGGATAGGAACATCATTTTCGACTCATCAATAGTTGGAAAGGCTATAAGACTATATTGATTCGTTAACGAAGTTTATGTTTGTGCGGATATTTCTATTAGCCAGGTCCCCGCTGGTTTCAAAACTGAGAAAATTGCTATTTAACTGGCATATAATTGTTGCTGGAGCAATATTAAATGGATAGTCCGACCAAGACTCTTAATGACTTGCATGCAAGTACAATGGTATATGTTACATCTATGTACAATGTACTTAACAGTGCGCAGCTGGGCGTAAATCAAGACTTAAGCCGTAAGAAATCACAATTTTACTACTGGAAAGCGGAATAAATTACTGTTTTAGTTAATTAAGATCTATACACATTTTACGGAGAAATCTTGATAATTAATATAATATAAGAAAGTATATTCATTTTTCTGAATGTATGCCATAACTATAACTTAACTAATTTTATGATGAAGTTAGGTGAAAAATTGAAGAATCGATTTTCAGAATTCAAAAATCCATATGATTATATAAGATTGTCAAAAAAGTCTTCCGGTATTTTTGATAGGTGTCTTTGCAAGCGCGTAGTTCTAATTCTATTCGTCGCATCGGTTTATGCCATACCTTTTTGGAAAGCTCTTATCAGCAGCTCTAGCTTCAAAGTTACGCTTTTTTTTCGATTTTTTTGATTTGCGGGGGCGGAAGTGCGCGTCGTAAAAATTTGAAACAAACTTGAACTACAGTGGCGTGCAAGTGTGAGTACATGTTTGCAACTACTGACTTTGGGTTCGCATAAAAAAGTTATTAGTAAAGTAAATGAGTCCAAATTTTTTGTGTTTATTCTTTGAATATTTATTAACAAAATCTTATACAAAATATACCAAAAAAATCTAATTGGTTTATTTACGAAATAAAAAACAAAAAAAACTCGCATGTACTCAGTTATGCTCATTTTGAACACTTTTCAACAAACGTTTTTTTTTTAATACTTGGTCCAAAGATCGATTTGGGAATTGTGATATTTATTCATTCTGGTATATTTTCTACCAAATTTGGTATTATTTATTTTAGAATAGCTCTCCATTCTTGCTGGACTCGGCGCTACATCTCGCGCTAGCTTGCTGGTACTGATTCGTAGAGTCCCAATCGGTTTTTCATTATCGACCAAAAATTTTCGATCGGATTGAGTTCAGGACTCTGTGCTGGCCACTCCTTTAACTTAAAATGTTGATTTGCGATCCATTCCTTGAAGATTTTGGACGTGTGTTTTGTATCTCCATCTTGTTGAAATGTGATGTCTCTCTCCTTATATGCACATTTGTCAACAAATTCGCAAATATGGGTTTGCAAAATATCTAGAAAGTCTTCCTTTTGCATAGTATCATCTATTTTCATAATTGGTTCAACGCTCCACCAAGTGGAACAGCTCCAGGCCATGATATTTCCACCTCAGTGTTTCGCAGTTCCTTGTACGTGGCCTATCTGCAACGACTCTTCTGGCTTCTTCCATAAAACTTGGGAATTGGACGACTGGAAAATAGTTATATGGTCTTATGAAACGAAATTCAATCGATTCCAGTCGGATTGTAAACAATATTGTTTGAATAAGCCAGAAGAGTCGTTGCAGATAGGCCACGTACAAGGAACTGTGAAACACTGAGGATGAAATGTCATGTCCTGGAGCTGTTCCACTTGGTGGAGCGTTGGACCAATTATGAAAATAGATGATACTATGCAAAAGGAAGACTTTCTAGATATTTTGCAAACCCATATTTGCGAATTTGTTGACAAATGTGCATATAAGGAGAGAGACATCACATTTCAACAAGATGGAGATACAAAACACACGTCCAAAATCTTCAAGGAATGGATCGCAAATCAACATTTTAAGTTAAAGGAGTGGCCAGCACAGAGTCCTGAACTCAATCCGATCGAAAATTTTTGGTCGATAATGAAAAACCGATTGGGACTCTACGAATCAGTACCAGCAAGCTAGCGCGAGATGTAGCGCCGAGTCCAGCAAGAATGGAGAGCTATTCTAAAATAAATAATACCAAATTTGGTAGAAAATATACCAGAATGAATAAATATCACAATTCCCAAATCGATCTTTGGACCAAGTATTAAAAAAAAAACGTTTGTTGAAAAGTGTTCAAAATGAGCATAACTGAGTACATGCGAGTTTTTTTTGTTTTTTATTTCGTAAATAAACCAATTAGATTTTTTTGGTATATTTTGTATAAGATTTTGTTAATAAATATTCAAAGAATAAACACAAAAAATTTGGACTCATTTACTTTACTAATAACTTTTTTATGCGAACCCAAAGTCAGTAGTTGCAAACATGTACTCACACTTGCACGCCACTGTAAGTGCAAACATAACAAATGCTGTCGAAAATTATAGCTCCATCTCTTATAGTCTCTGAGATCCAGTGTTTCATTCGGACAGACGGACATACAGACAGGCGGACAGACAGACAGACGGATATGGTTAGATCGTCTCGGCTATTGATGCTGATCAAGAATATATATACTTTATAGGGTCGGAGTTGCCGCCTTCTACATGTTACATACATTTCCTACCGGCACAAGGTTATAATACCCTTCTACCCTATGGGTAGCGGGTATAAAAACCCCATATTGTCAGAAATTTCTGCTATTGTATTAACCGATCAACTGGCCAATTGACTTTTTAACATCTCAAATTTCGTGAAATCGCGAACGTGAAAATTATTTGTGAATTTGTATTTTTTACACTTTTCTGACAAGGAATTAAAATAAGAGTATATAGAGTGATATATTTCATAACAATGGATTATATAGATCTACAAAAACTAGATCCCAAAAATTTAACCTGAAACAGGCCACAAAAAAAGTCGTTACAGAAGCGCCACGTACAAGAAATAGTGATATACCGAGGATAAAACGTTATGATGAGAAAGCTGTTTATTTTTGTAAAGAAAATATATAAAATTATGAAAATGGAAGACTATTTAGGTATTCTGCAGACCCATACTTTCAAATGCGTTTATAAGAATAATTATATCTCATTCCAAAACACACTTCGTAAAATAATGGGACGCAAGTAGGTTTGAATAAAAATGTGTTAATGAATATTCAAAGAATAAACACAACAAAATTTGGGTGCATATTCTTTACTTAAAACAATTTATGAACAATGCACTATGGGCAAAAAGTCGCAAAGTGCGGCATTTTTATATTTTTTTTTGTGTTCGGTATCATTAAATTGACTTTATTTTTTGAATTAGAATACTTCAAGAATACTGAAACATATTTTTAAAAAATTTTAGACTTTGTTGGTAATTTGTTATTCGCCCATATTTAAAGACTATGGTCTAGACCCTCTGAAAAAAAATTGGCGGAATAATTTGTGATTTTTTCTGTAAATTTTATATTCAAATACTAAATCAAACAAAAAAGCTTGAATATGGAATTTAATCGTCAAGGTATGTAATATTAATTATTGGCACTAAATTTTTAGTACATGTGATATATTGTCCAATCGTGCAATGTGTTGTTGGTATGTTTTAGGTCCCTGGTAACAAATGCATTTGTGTTTATGTGGAGTGTAACTAGTGCGTCTAGGCCGGTCGAGGCAATATTAAAGCTGAATGTTATTAACTAAACTGTTAACAATCAAATAGTGGTTAACATTTTTGCCCGTTTTTGCCCGATTTACGGCAAAACTTAATGTTGCAGTTGTATTTACGTCTTGTTATTCAACGTTACTAGATTTTTGGAGCAACAACAACCGCCAACAAACCGCTGTGAAGCAGTTTGTTTTGCAAAATATCGATGAAAATGAATTAAGTGATGTTCAACAAATCTTAATAAAAGATAAGCTCATTCAGTTTTTCGGATTGAATAACACTAATTTACGAAAATGTAACAGAAAAGCCTGCGCAATGGCTTGCATCCTCGTTCATAATTAAATTTCTTAAGATGATGTTCCACGCGAAAAGCCTGATCGTTAAAGCTTAACGTATACTGAGGCAGGACCAAGGTTAAAGTGAAAATTAGCATTTGAACTAGTCTATGAAACAGAAAATTCAATGCTATTGTTGCATGCCGTTTTGAAAAGTGCTTATATAATTTTAATTGTTACATAATGTGAGTTTGAGGTATGCCCATCAAAACTTAGAGTAGGTACTTGATGTACTTATACGTTAATACTTATAAGTGGCATCCAATATCTCAAATTTTGCATAAAGTACTGGTACATTGGCACCGAATTATGGAAACCTCTGTACTTCTTCTAGTAGCTCTCCGTGAAAATGCTTCAGAAGAGCGCAAAAAATTGTACAAACTCGATATGTTTTCTCATGCAAGGAAAAACAGCCGCCTGAATACTATATCAGATGTGTTTAATAGAGCTTTGGATTCCTCTGATCCACTGCTTTCAACTATAAATCTAAAGGAACGCCAAAGATTAAACTATAAAACCTACCAAGAGATGTTATAGCTCTTTTGGAATCTCCTGATATTGAGCCTCCAATAACATAGGCATGTGCAGACAATAATGATAATCAGATAGAAGAAGGCGGAGATTGTGAGCTCGACATTTTCGGGCAAAGTTCCCTGGAGTTGGAGGAAGAGCTTTGTGAAGAATAAATTATTAACTGGGCACCAAGGTATGGAGTCACAAAACATATTAGACTCTAATTAATTTTTGATTTAAATTTGCATGGATCCAAATCAAATTTAAAATGCGAATTTGATATAAATATATTAATTTAATAAATTTTGTTTAATTGTATTAAATATATTACATTAAAATATTTTAAAACAAATTTTTAGAAAAACAAGTAAGAAAGCTACAGTCGAGTGTGGTCGACTGTGAGATACCCGCTACCCATTTTGAATAAAAGCAATATATTTTGCGGTATTATTCTCAAAACATACCAATTATACTACAAAAATACTACAAATATATTTTGGGGTATTATTATAAAAAATATAGCAAATATACTAAAAATACTAAAAAATATACCAAATGGTATATTTGGTATATCGATATAGTACCGCATTCAAAATATACCATAGACGGCACAATATACCAGATTGTCGGCCAAAGCAAATTAGACCCCTAGTAAGTAGGCGTTTTTGCCCATACAAAAGTATTTCTTTAATAACTTCGACAATTTTTATCTGATCGCAACCAAATTTTCAGGGATCATAAATACTATAGTTATTATTGTGTATACCAAAATCCGCAACTCTAACTTTTAAATTACGCTTGTTATTCGATTTTTTTGATTTACGGGGGCGGAAGTGGGCGTGGCAAAAATTTTAAACAAACTTGATCTGCGTGCAAACATAACAAATGCTGTCGAAAAAAAATGATAGCTCTATCTCTTATAGTCTCTGAGATCTAGGTGTTCATACGGACGGACGGACAGACGGACAGACACACAGACGGACAGACGGACATGGCTAGATCGTCTCGGCTGTTGACGCTGATCAAGAATATATATACTTTATAGGGTCGGAGATGCCTCGTTCTACCTGTTACATACATTTCCTGCCGGCACAAAGTTATAATACTCTTCTACCCTATGGGTAGCGGGTATAAAAAATCGAAAATTATAACCTCATGGTAAGATGGGCGGGAAGGAAGGCGTGGTCCAATTGAAAAAAGAAAAAATCCGAAATTCTATCTTTATTTTTTAGGTATATGTACAAAGTTTCATGTTTCTATCTTCAAAAATGGTAAAAATGCCGCAATTCGGGACTTTTTGCCCATAGTGCAATGTTGAAAAATAAAGCGACTATCCTGAGGAAGCTCAGAGGTTACATGGAATGTATTAGAAAAAAACTACTAAAGATAACTCTTTGGGTAGTATTTTATCCAGTATAACGAGTCAATAAGATGAAGCTTAACAGAGTCAAAAGCTACAAATATCCTTGATGATATCAGTTTGTTCATAATAAATTTGTTTTACCGGCTACCGGTAGAAAGGTAGTATACGTTTTTGCCGGCAGAGAATGTATGTAAAAAAGGCAACACATTCGAGTCTCATACGCTATTTAGACTGAACAGCACCATTAAAATTTCCATCAAGTAGAACTTTCCGCCACATCATTCCATAAGCGGCTGTGTGTAAGAGAGAGACGGCTAATGGAGTCGCATCATTGATCATGCGGAAATGATTCTGAAAATGCGGCCGTATTTTGGCTAAGATTTTGGTATACTTATCCTTCAAATTGCGATATCGATGAAAATCAGCTGATTATTCTACTTGCCAATTTTGGAGCCTTAAAATTATTTAAAATTCTATTGCAATTCTTTGAAAAAACAAACTTAAAATAGACAGAGGCAAAAGAAACGATCACTTTGGCCAGAAATATGATAGTTGTAGAGCAATTTGCTTATTATGATGTAAACGGAAAGAAGTAGAAGTATTTTATGAGTAATAAATAAAATGTATATATACCTATGTTTTTTGGATGCCCTCAGTGGCGAATAATTTATTAAATTGGTAATTTTTGATTTATTTCTTTGTATTGCTTTTTCTATTACTATTTCACCCCTAAACTGTTTTCCGCGTGATGAAACTCCATCCCGATGGTGTAAAAGCTTGCATCATAGAACTGCATCATTAAAACAGATGCACTTGGTCTAAATAGAGTATAAGGGATATAGTATATCGATACACCAAAAATATTAATATTTATATATTATTTTTTAATTTTTCAGTAAATAGATTTGGTATGTATACTTGATGAATAATACCACACAGTCGAGCACACTTGATTGCAGCTATCTTATTTTGTTTTTTATTGACATTCTTTCTTAATATCTTCTGCAGGGGGTAACGTCCAATATTATATTCAAAGCGTTTGAGTCTGTTTCTTTTATGATGGGTGAGATCAACCGGCCAGATCCATATGGCTAAACTGATTTAACTATTGCTGCTAATCCAAATTTCTTCTACTGCCCACCTAAATGCTTGTTATGTATACTTCGATTATCTTTCTTTTAAATTAAAGGGTCTAACAACAACGAGATGAGTTTTAAGTCAAGGTTCTCAACTCCTCAGCACGCAATGTCCTTTGATTATGCGGCTGTGATAGCAGCACTTTGTTATTATTGTTGTTCCTTCTGGCCTTGTCAGGTGGCAAGCAAAAGTTGAAGAAAGCTCTTCTCATTAGAATATTCTCAACGCAGATTTGACAAAGCAGCCAGCCTAAATGTAGGTTATATTTTCCCTCTTTCTCAGGTTCAGTCCGTGTGCGTGTGGGCGAGAGGTACTGAGGGGGTGTGGTTTCGACGCTTACACGAACTCAAAGCTCACACCCTCTTCCTTCCTTACGGATGTTGTTGCCATTGTTGTTGTTACAGCTGCGCATTTTTAAACAAGATTAAAGCGCTCACGTCGCCAGGCTTGCACGTCCAAAGGTGAGATGGTGATTGGGTGGCCGAGGGGGAAACATTGTGGCAAGCATACGCAAAAAGCAGAATAGCTGTCGGCAATTTGTTGATTTTACAGTAAATGGGTCGCATCTTAATGAGTTCTTACTAAATATTTAAGAGCAATGTTACAAGAGCGCCGCAAAAAGAAGAGGGTAAAATCTCAGAAGGCTAAAATATCTTAAATTGTAAAATATTCCATTTTCACAAAAAGCTGTGCATGTTTTTGTTGAAATTTCCAAAATTGGAAACCAAAATGTAAAGCAGTTGAATTATAAAATCAAATGGCTGACAACTGGCATTATATTCCATAAAGGCATCGGCAACCGAAACAAGGCGTTTATCTAAAGAGCGGGTTTTCGCAACAAGTAACAAAACTTCTAATAACTGTCTGCCTATATGGAAGATAAAAAGTAAAAAAAAGCAAGTTTACTTAAAAGATTAACATTCCATTTTTCTCACAAATAGTTACTTGCTCAAAATTGTTTACATTAATTGCATTGCTGCACAATTCAATGATTATGTAATGGAGATGTATATATGTTATATGCACTTACTTATGCATAATATACAAAAATACACACATGTGCACATGTACATATACGTACATATAGATTGACATTTGTGTCACGCATGTTTGTAATTTTAAAAATTTCCCGCCTGTGTGGCAATAAATTCCCTTAATGAAGTTTTAAACAAAAAAGAAAAAAAAAAGTGGAAAAATGTTTTCAAAAGAAATAAAATAACTTGCATTTATCGAATCGCAAATACTCTTGAACAAATCCTTCATTAGTTTTTGGGAAAACAAAGATAGAAAACTAAATTTATTTGTTCGGCTTAATCAAAAGAGTGGACTGATTTCTATAGTTATATTGTTTGGACTTTTAATATAGCGCGATAGAATAATATATACTTTTATCCTAAAGTTCGAGCAACGTTATCTTCTTAACAATTAAGTTACACACAACTTAGAGTATAAACTGCACGATTGCATTTTGGAAGGTGAATTACGTTTTTTACACCTCACCCATACATTAAATGTAATTATTTCTTTAATTAAAATATTTAGTGAAACAGCAAAATAAAGGTTGACAGTTGAACAAAAGTCACGTTGTGTGTTGTTGCTACTGTCCAAGTTGAGCGATTCAGATTAATTGAACTCATTAAAAATATTATTGCGTATCATTCATAATGGAATCGACTTACATACTTATGAAAAACAATCTTTTTTAATATGACCAGATTATTACAATTTATTGCGCAACTGATTTGAGTTGTAAAAATTGGTAATTAAAGCCATCTTCCGAGAAATTTTCCATGGAAGGTCGATCATCATTTAAGAAACGACAAAATTGAAAAATTTTAAAAATTTACGCTCTACTCCATGATCACAAAAATATCAAAGAAAACAATTTTTTGTTTAATTTGTATGAGTTGGGGTAAAAATAATATATAAAACATATTCGTGTTTGTTAAACTGAAGGAATCGCAAGAGGTTGAAAAGTCAAACGGACTTATTCAAATGGTGCTTTCGCCACTATCAGTTTAATACATAGAATATCCTTTTAAAAGATAAAAAAAAGATATCCTTTTCAAGATGCTAGTCTTTCTGTGTCATCAAATACGTCTGTTACGATTAAAATAATAATCAAAATAACGATAATCTTATTACAATGCTGAATGCATTATTGCTTGGGAAATTTATCAAATCTCTGTAAAGTGAGAACTTAATTTGTATTCCACGATTGGTAACCGTGTTGGACTCTCGTTTCAAAGCAAGGCATCTTAAGCCCAACGAATGCTAGAGAAGTTGCTAAAGCCTTGCAACATGAACTTCACTCCACGTTATTCTCAAAACCGCAGTCAAAACCTGAAATTCAAAACAATCAGATGCCAGTATATTGCATTAGTTCGGCTGCATTTACAAAAACGGAGAATTGTGATCGTCTAGAGTAGAAGATATGCATTTATTTATTAAAATATTTTTATTGAAATTGCTAATTCTACGTTCTGCCTAAATCGGAACTAGTGTTCAGCAAGGCAGCCCAAATCGTTTCGGACTTCTAACTATGGGCAAAAAGTCCCGAATTGCGGCATTTTTACCATTTTTGAAGATAGAAACATGAAACTTTGTACATATACCTAAAAAATAAAGATAGAATTTCGGATTTTTTCTTTTTTCAATTGGACCACGCCTTCCTTCCCGCCCATCTTACCATAAGGTTATAATTTTCGATTTTTTTTCTAAAAATTTGTTTTAAAATATTTTAATGTAATATATTTAATACAATTAAACAAAATTGATTAAATTAATATATTTATAGGAAATTCGCATTTTAAATTTGATTTGGATCCATGCAAATTTAAATCAAAAATTAATTAGAGTCTAATATGTTTTGTGACTCCATACCTTGGTGTCCAGTTAATAATTTATTCTTCACAAAGCTCTTCCTCCAACTCCAGGGAACTTTGCCCGAAAATTTCGAGTTCATTATCTCCGCCTTCTTCTACCTGATTATCATTATTGTCTACACATGCCCATGTTATTAAAGGCTCAATATCAGGAGATTCCAAAAGAACTATAACATCTCTTGGTAGGTATTATAGTTTAATCTTTGGCGTTCCTTTAGATTTATAGTTGAAAGCAGTGGATCAGAGGAATCCAAAGCTCTATTAAACACATCTGATATAGTATTCAGGCGGCTGTTTTTCCTTGCATGAAAAAACATATCGAGTTTGTACAATTTTTTGCGCTCTTCTGACGCATTTTCACGGAGAGCTACTAGAAGAAGTACAGAGGTTTCCATAATTTGGTGCCAATGTACCAGTACTTTATGCAAAATTTGAGATATTGGATGCCACTTATAAGTATTAACGTATAAGTACATCAAGTACCTACTCTAAGTTTTGATGGGCATACCTCAAACTCACATTATCTAGCAATTAAAATTATATAAACACTTTTCAAAACGGCATGCAACAATAGCATTGAATTTTCTGTTTCATAGACTAGTTCAAATGCTAATTTTCACTTTAACCTTGGTCCTGCCTCAGTATACGTTAAGCGTTTACGACCAGGCCTTTCGGGTGGAACATCATCTTAAGAAATTTAATTATGAACGAAGATGCAAGCCATTGCGCAGGCTTTTCTGTTCCATTTTCGTAAATTAGTGTTATTCAATCCGAAAAACTGAATAAGCTTATCTTTTATTAAGATTTGTTGAACATA
Source organism: Drosophila kohkoa (assembly GCA_019972355.1). NCBI lineage: Eukaryota > Metazoa > Arthropoda > Insecta > Diptera > Drosophilidae > Drosophila > Drosophila kohkoa. The sequence continues at coordinate 1,339,698 of BJEL01000057.1, read as the reverse complement.
TCTTAATTCATTTTCATCGATATTTTGCAAAACAAACTGCTTCACAGCGGTTTGTTGGCGGTTGTTGTAGCTCCAAAAATCTAGTAACGTTGAATAACAGGACGTAAATACAACTGCAACATTAAGTTTTGCCGTAAATCGGGCAAAAACGGGCAAAAATGTTAACCACTATTTGATTGTTAACAGTTTAGTTACAACAACACTTTGCACGATTGGACAATATATCACATGTACTAAAAATTTAGTGCCAATAATTAATATTACATACCTTGACGATTAAATTCCATATTCAAGCTTTTTTGTTTGATTTAGTATTTGAATATAAAATTGACAGAAAAAATCACAAATTTTTCCGCCAATTTTTTTTTCAGAGGGTCCAGACCATAGTCTTTAAATATGGGCGAATAACAAATTACCAACGAAATCTAAAATTTTTTAAAAATATGTTTCAGTATTCTTGAAGTATTCTAATTCAAAAAATAAAGACAATTTAATGATACCGAACACAAAAAAAATATAAAAATGCCGCACTTTGCGACTTTTTGCCCATAGTGCATTGTTGGTAGCTATTATTTATAATTTTGATTTATTTTGAAATATGCTTATATAATAAATAATTTTTAACATTTTTTTCATTTAAACATCGATGAAACATAGATTTTTTGGTCTAAAAACATCGTAATCATCAAAAAACGCCAACATACCAGATATTTGATTAGAACTTCGAACTTATCGCAGCCTTGCATTCTGTTACCGTATGTGACATCGTTTGACTACTCATAAAATCCTTCGACTATGGAAACGTGTTAATAACGTGTCTTCAGCTTGGAAATCTTGTGTTTGAAATAAAGATGCGACCTTCAACAAAAATGATTTAAATACTTTTGCAGCGAACGCAGAAATTCAACAGTTATTCGATAGCAATTTCTTCTTTTTATATTACATGGCCATCGATATAGGCAATGTTCGATTTGCAGCACAAACATAAATAGTAGAGTACTCGGGGTTTTGGCCCATCATAAGTTAGTTGGAGATTAATAGCCGCACTGAGTGCTTGGCACCTATCAAATTCAATCAAAGACATTCATCAATTTTCAATTTGGCATTTGGATGGGGGAGGCCAAGCCCGGTACAAACTACCTAAAAAAAGAACACAAAAAAAAAAAAAATAAGAAAAACAACAGCCACAAAAACGGAAGCTCGTTTAGGTTCATGCTATGTGACTTGGCTGCGATTTCTTCGTCGACAGACTCGGACGCAGTTTGTTCAAAAGGCAAGGCGAAAAAAGACTGCTGAAAATATGAAAAATCGTCGCTGACCGCATTGAAAAAACAGCAAAAAAAAACCATATACTGCCACACATACTCAAATACACACACTTCAAATTGATTCAATGTCATAAATTAGATTTGAAATACTCAAAAGCATTGGCAAATGCTTTCAAAAACGAAGGCGGCCATAAAAATGTGTGAAAAATTTGCTTTTGTCATTTGAAATGTTTGCGCACATTGACAGGTTGGGGTCGAAAATGAAAAGAAAAAAAGCGAAAGAGGAGGGTAAATGGGGAAGGAAAAGGGAAAACCAATGAAGCACCGCAAATTGTAAAATGAAGTAACTTATATTGAGGTGTATTTTGAATAACGTTTCCAATGGAATTTCGTCGTTATATCAAATCTCCCTTATGTCTCTCTTTCATCGTACTTTCTTATTGTCCTTATGGCTTACGAGGCGAATGCGCAACTTTGTGTTTGAACGACATTAACAAAATCGTTGAAAGTTGCGCGTGCCTCATAAATGACGTCGAATCAATTAATTTAAAGCGCATTTCCAAAGAAGGAATAGAGAGACAATATAAAGAGAGGCACAGCCAGACTGTGCTACAATAGTAGAACAAAGCACACACAAGACCAATTTTCTTATCTTAGGAAAATACTAATATAAATATATGTATGTGAATACATATAAATATATGTAATCAATAATAGTACAAGAGTACTCGATTAGGAGAATACCTATGCCCCTCAATTTTTACACCCATAGGTTAGAAGAGTATTATAGCCTGCGGGACGTTATAGCCTGCGGGAAATGTATGTAACAGTCAGAAAGAGGCTTCTCAGATCTCTTGATCGGAACAAGCCGAAGCTATATATCCATGTGCGTATGATCCTCAGAATGTCTTGTCCGCCTTTATGAGCACCTAGTACCGCAAATTGTGACAAAATGGAAAGCAAGCGTTGAGGCTGGAGTCACTACTGATTCATTGTTCACTGTCCCAGTTTGTCCATGATTAATCACGGTAATGATTAATCAAGTACATACAATCATTACTACAGTCCTTATGTTTCCCGAAAATTTGTTGCACTCCGTTTTGATTTTTAGACAATGTGTCGGATCCACATAGCTTCAGTATCATGAGCCATTGCATAAGCCTCATAATGAAAGAGTTCTGTTGTCTACCATTTAAGTTTCTAACTGAGGTAAACTTGAAAATATTTTTTTAAGGAAACTACAAATTTGTTGGGAGTTTTCATAAATGATTATCATGTTTTCGTATACAACAATAAAGATGATGCAAAAAGATTCAAGTCAAGTTTTGAATTGCTTAATATTGGTTGGTGTCCATTGAGAACAAGGAACACTCAGAGAATCCCTTGGGCAACAATCATGAAGCAATCAATCACTCAAGTTGCCCACTGCCATGCAGCCCTAAGCACTAAGAGCAACGGCAATACGAGTATGTGACGACAGTCGGAGCTCGTTCACTTCTCTCTGTTGACACTTTGGTGTCACTTTAATTAGTGAGTGGAACGATGAACTTCAAATGAGTGTCGTGTTTGCTGTATGGACCTGGTCTAGTCTGCTGTGTAGCGCATCCATCATTGTGAAGACCTTCAATATGATTTTAATATGAGTCACAATCGTTGCACAAATCACAGAATCACGGTAAGTGCTTCCAATCATACCATCAGTTATGACCGTGATTAATCATGGACAAACTGGAACAGTGAACAATGAATCAGTAGTGATCTGTGACTATGAAACGTTGGGGTAATTTCAGCGCTATTGCTGGATGGAATCAAGAATTGAACATATAATAAACACACACATATTTTATTTAATATTATTGAAAGATAAAGCCGTCCGTAAGTGAAATGTTATATGAATAACATGAAACATACATATGCTGGCTTTAAATAATTCTTTTGTGAGTCAAATATACCTAAGGGCATGAAAGAATATTTAATATTTTTAATTCAAATTAGTCTACTCTTACAATAGCAACTAAACGAAAACAGAAATCTATTATTTATCATTACCAGGTAGATGCTTTTTTATTTAACCCTCATCTATGTTACTTTTTCGCTTGGTCAATTGATGTTTTATTTAAGCAAAAGTCACGACTTTGATCTGGCTTTAAGACTTCTTTTGCTTCGCTTCAATTAAACATGTTGAGCACGTCAAGTTTCAATGATAATCGTGCTGGGGGGTAAGGGGTGGTAAGTGCCTTGGCGAGGACGACAGTCACGTGCCGCAGATATTGAAAATTGAATCGCTGCCATTAATGTGCACAAATCTTGACTTTCAGTTAACGTCAATGCGATAATGGAAGCGGCGAATTCACCTGAAGGTCGAAGATGGAGACGCCGTGTCGTATCGCGCACCCTTCCCAGTTGCTTCAGTAATATAGAAGATGCGACATATGGCGGGCTGAATCTGCTTTGAATTTTTCAACATTTCCGCTTATTATTTTACGTGTCAGATTTGCGTGTCACGCAGCTTCCATGCATTGGGCATGCTGGCGTTAGATAGGCAAATATATGGGATAGGAGGGATTTTTATGCGAAAAAATGGTGGGACAGAAGAGGGAAGAGACGAGAAAAGGGTAGCGACCAGAGAAGGGCTTAGTGACGTTCATGTTTATGCAAATTAAAATATGTGCATTCAAATGCTATAACATTTTAACAAAATTATTTGCATATTATGCCAATTACGATTGCTCTATGCTTGGCCAATTTATAATCAATTTCTATAACTGTATTTAAATGTATCTACTAAATGTAACTGACATAGTGTCAGATTTTACTATTTTCCATAAAATGACCATACATTTGTTTTGAATTGCCTCATTATCTCTTTCTATATAAATTTCTAGTCGACTCAACGTACTCGTATAGACTATATATGTATATTCTTATTATATATGTATGTACATACATATTTCCACATAAAACAAGTAAGAAAGGTACTATCGAGTGTGCTCGACTGTGAGATACCCGCTACCCATTTTGAATAAAAGCAATATATTTTGCGGTATTATTCTCAAAAAAATACTAAAAATATATTTTGGGGTATTATTATTAAAATATACCAAATATACTAAAAACACTAAAAATATACCAAATGGTATATTTGGTATATCGATATAGTGCCGCATTCAAAATATACCATAGACGGCACAATATACCAGATTGTCGGCCAAAGCAAATTAGACCCCTAGTAAGTAGGCGTTTTTGCCCATACAAAAGTATTTCTTTAATAACTTCGACAATTTATATCTGATCGCAACCAAATTTTCAGGAATCATAAATACTATACTTATTATTGTATATACCAAAATTCGCAATTCTAGTTTTTTTTTGATTTACGGGGGCGGAAGTAGGCGGGGCAAAAATTTGAAACAAACTTGATCTGCGTGCAAATATAACAAATGCTGTCGAAAAAAAAATTAAAGCTCTTTCTCTTATAGACTCTGATATCTAGGTGTTCATACGGACGGACGGACAGACACACAAACACACAGACGGACAGACGGACATGGCCAGATCGTCTCGGCTGTTGACGCTGATCAAGAATATATGAACTTTATAGGGTCGGAGATGCCTCCTTCTACCTGTTACATACATTTCCTGCCGGCACAAAGTTATAATACTCTTCTACCCTATGGGTAGCGGGTATAAAACAAAATATAATATAAAATATTGTACTTATGTACGTTACTTTAACTTATTGTAGATTATTTAAAGCCGTCCAATGCATATTCTTCTTCTTAAATGTCATGAAATTATAAATTTTGATTTACAACTAAGCCATCCCAAGCGTATAAATGCTGAAATGAATTGTGTTTACTTCGGACACTGATGCCTCTACAGCATTTATGTATACAGATGACTGAAGTATTGTACTATCAAATTGGTGTAAGTAGCTACATAACATATCATTTTCAAAGAAGCATATGTTATGACCATCGCCTCAGATTTTAGTTAGTTATTTTCGGGTTATTTTCTATTAACGAATTGCCACATTGCTTATGATAAATTATTATTCATGAGCAATAATATAGGTTTTGTTGAAATAAATGATTTCCAGTGACTGCTGAGATCCTCGTTTGTTGTTGCATTCGCCTCTAGTGTTACTCACATTACGCTCATGAGCCAAATATTTACATAAGACAAAGCAAGAAACACAATTCTTCCATCTTACTCATACACTCGTTACCCATTCCTCGTTTTTGTCTTTCGTACGTCAGCGTTGGCCAACGTTTTTATGACTGCAGTAACTTTGCACCATAAAATAGGATTTCCTACTGAGCCTATTCACAACTTTTCGCATTAGACTTAAGCGCAAAGCTCGCCGCCAGCTCCTATGTGTATATGATGTCTCCCGCGCCCTCTCCTCTATCGTCAGTGTACGAGTATCTCCACCCGATCACCCGCGCGTCCTAAGGGGTCAACTCATGGCAATTGCAAAAACAGCAGCGCCAAGCGTTTTGCCTTCTAGCCCCCACCAAAAACATACACGCGGCAATAAAAAACCTATACACATGTGAAATGCTGGCGGGATTTATAGACGCTGTGAATCCACATCCAGGGCGATTCCCCATCCAAACACTTCGCGTCTCTGGCCATGGCGATGTCGGCTTCTAACTAAACTTTTGTTTCCCTTTTTATTTCTTTATGCTTTTTTGTTTTTAGTCAGATAGTAGATAGCAAAGGGAATCAACCACCAGCCGATTGTGGTCGTCATCTCTGCGGTTAACATATTTTTTAAAAATACATATAAATAAATGGCGATGGATGCATTAAATAATTTCAACAATTGTAATGGAAATATGACACAAGACCACCAGAAAATAGGTTTCTTTGTAATAAAGGCATTCTTTTTATATTATCGACATTGGGAAAAGAGTGACAGCTTTTAAAAGCAGGGTTATGGAAGAAATAATGTGTTATAAGCCAACTGACGTATGCAGCTGTTTGGTCTTCTTCTTCTTCTTTTTCTTTTTCTTCTTCTTCTTCTTATTATTATTATTATTATTATTATTATTATTATTATTATTATTATTATTATTATTATTATTATTATTATTATTATTATTATTATTATTATTATTATTATTATTATTATTATTATTATTATTATTATTATTATTATTATTATTATTATTATTATTATTATTATTATTATTATTATTATTATTATTAGGCCGGAGGCATTGTTTTTATGGCAAAGCGTCTGATCGGCTTTAACTTGGCGAAGTCCAGCGTGATCCATACACGCGTGTCTCAAGCATCTCACCGCCTCCTCGCGGCGACCCTGGCAAATAAGCAGCTATCATCCGATAGCTTCTTAGCTAAGGTGAGAAGGCGTAAAAAATCCAGTATGCGTCTGTTCCCGAATCGGGCGGCAAACTGGTTAGCGTCTGTTCCACATTGGACGGCTATCAAACATGTCTTTCTCCGGATCGGGAGACACAAAAGAAGATTCGCTCGCTGATAACCAAGGCAATCTTTCACCTCAGTACCCAGATTGAACCCCTGGCGAAATGGCTGACGGGCAAATGCTAAGGTTACCTCCGCCCTATTAAAACGTAGCGAGTCTTTAGGTACGTTCGAACCGTGATCATCGTTGATTCGATGGTACAGGTGCAGTTGAGTTTCACTCCTGCTTAACGCCGTCCTGGCTCTGAATACGAGTTCCATAAGAGTTCGTATCAACCCATCGCATGGACCTCACTGCTTGCAAAGGGACCCATGGGGACGAAACAAGGTAACTGTACATACGCGAGGAGATAGCGGCCTAAAGTTTGGACCCATATAGCATGAACATACAAACAACAAAAACCACACAAACAAAAGAGAAAGAGATGGAAGAAAATATCTTCAACAAAAACACGAAAACAGCGAGAACACCACCTAAGCAAGCTGACGCCATGGAAGCAAAGAAAGCTGACTCCCTGAGCACGAGCAAGCCCAAGCCACAACAAAACGAAGATAGCACACCTAGAAATGTTCTACTCTCGAGGCTAAGTGACATAGAAACACCAAGGATTCCACACGATGCAGCACCACTCACAGCGCAAAAAACCAACGCAAATCCAGCGCAACAAACAAGGATCAACTCTTCCCCACGGCAAGAATTCATACAAAAGATGCGACGGGAAGAAGAAAATGCCCTGCAAGAGTGCCGGCGGGTTTTGCGGAACATGAAAGCCGCAATGAAGATCCAAAAAAACATTTCTAGAGATGTTAAACAAGGAGTCGGCGAACTCGATGAAATCCTCGACCAAGTGGAAACATACCGACGAAACTGGCTAAGCCAGGAGGCTGAAGGTAAACGCATAAGTGACATAAAAAAAAACAATGTGGATGAATCGACTACGCCGAAAACCTCTGCCGCTCCGCAGTCAAAACGGCCCCTCCCAAGCCCAGTGGACGTCGACTCACCAAACACAAAGAAACCATGCGCCATGAGCACAGGTGCAAACTGGCAGGTTGTGCAGTCAAAGGCTGACAAAGCACACAAGCAAAAATCCAGCGCACCCAAACAAACAACTGGCGGCGAACAAAACAAACCCTCAGGAGTCAAGCCAAACTCAGAGAAAGGCAACACTCAAAAAAGACGGCCAAAAAATGAAGCCCTTCTTGTGAAACCAAACGAAGGACACACCTATGCAGACATACTTAAAAGCCTTAAGGAAACTGTGGACCCAAACGACGCTGACATTAAAATTCATGCAGTTCGGAAAACAATGTCTGGAGCGCTACTAATAGAAATGAAAAAAGGCACTCAAGTGAGCACCGATTTCATTCACAAAATCAAAGGTGCCCTACAAAAAACAGCGGAAGTAAAAGAACTCATACCGACGAGCACGCTGGAAATCCGGGATCTAGACGCACTCACTACAACCAACGATGTCAAGGAAGCCATACAGAAGATCCTCCCGGACATAGGGGACCGACTAAAAGTAGTGGTGACAAAACCAAATAGTCGGGAACAAGTGAGAGCATATGTCACACTACAAACCGAAGCTGCAGAGACGCTTCTCAAAGCAGAAAGAATAACTGTTGGCTGGATTCGCGCCAGAATGCGCATGCAAACAATTCCCACGCGCTGCTTTAGATGTTTCGAGTCGGGTCACACCCAAAGAGAGTGCAAAGGCCCAGACAGAAGAAACCTTTGCATCCGGTGCGGCGAAATTGGACACAAGCACAAGGAATGCAAAAATCCCCCAAAATGCTGCGTGTGCGTCACTGCCGGACTGAAATCAGTTGACCACATCCCTGCCTCTAGCAAATGTGCATCGGTAAGAGCCCAAAGATGAAGATCCTCCAAGCAAACATGCACCGGAGCAAAACAGCCGACTCGCTTCTCTCTCAGCTCGTGCTAGAGAAGGCGGTTGATGTTGTCATCATCAGTGAGCAGTACAAGGCTCCCAACAATGGTACATTCCTAACTGACAACACCGGGACGGCAGCCATCTGGCTGCCAAACATAAACAACTTCACCGTCACAAGAAGTGGTGCCGGACAAGGCTTCGTATGGGCACAAACTAAAATCTGCACAATCATGAGCTGCTACCTGACGCCTAGTGACAGTATAAATGAATTTAAGACGAAGCTAGACGCAATAGAAGACCAAGCACAGCTGCTTGGCGGAGACTTGATCATCGCGGGTGATTTCAACTCTAGAGCCATCGAGTGGGGCATGCCGACAACAAACCCCCGGGGCAGACGGATACTTGACATGGCTGCCAGGCTCGGGCTAGTGGTCGCAAATGAAGGGTCCACACCCACTTTTTGCAGACCAGGATGCGAGGGCACAATCCCAGACATCACTCTGGCGACAGAAAGAGCAGCGAACAGACTACAGGAGTGGGGTGTCTTGGAGGACTACACGGGCAGTGACCACCAGTATATCTGCTTCTCCATAAACTCAAACCATAGACGTCGGCCCGATCATGATAAGAAAACCACCCGAAGGTGGAACGCGAAAAAACTGGACACCGAGAAACTCATCGAAGTACTAGACGCAAGTATGGAAACAGCCGTAGACCCTAGGGACGCAAGAAGCACAGTACGCCACACCATGCGCGCCATAGAGCATTCTTGCGCCGCAGCGATGCCCAAAACGACGAGCTTCCTTAAAAGGAAAGCTGCCTACTGGTGGAACGAACAGATCGCGGAGCTCCGAAGAGCTTGCCTACGAGCGAGAAGGAAAATGACTAGAGCCAGATCTCGAAGCAGTGCTACGGCGGAAATCGAGGAGCACAAAGAAGCTAGAAAGCGCCTTAAACTTGCCATTGTCCACAGCAAAAAGAGCAAATGGGAAGAGCTACGAAACGACATAAACACCAACCCGTGGGGTCTTGGCTACAAAATCGTAACGCGCAAGTTAGGAGCGCAGAGGCCGATTCCGGAGCTAAACGAAAATGTCATGGCCAGTATAGTCAACACGCTCTTCCCACAGCACGAACGACGCACTGACCCAGAGACGCCCGCCCTCGAAGAGCCTCCTTTCTTTACAGAGAATGAACTCAGATCGGCAGCAACATCTTTGAAGAACAACAAGGCACCCGGACCCGATGGGATTCCATCCGAGGCACTAAAAGCCATAGCAGACGCACGCCCGAAAATCCTGCTAAACATGTATAATGCTTGCTTGATGGAAGGAATTTTTCCAGAGGTGTGGAAGCGACAGCACCTAATGCTAATAGATAAAGGGAAAGGAGACCCAGCTACCCCAAGTGCATATCGACCGCTATGCATGCTCGACACAGCGGGGAAACTGCTAGAAAGGTTATTAAAACCTCGGCTATCTACAGCCATAGAAATGGCAGGTGGCCTATCAAATAGACAGCATGGCTTTCGACCAGGTAGATCGACAGCTGGAGCACTGCAGTGCGTCATAGAAGCGGTAAGCGATGCACAGCGAGGAAACGCCTACTCCAAAAAAATAGTGCTCCTGGCCGCCCTTGACGTTAGAAACGCCTTCAACAGTCTGCGATGGACTGACGTCATCGACGCGCTAGAAAATCGCTTCGGAACACCAGCCTACCTGATGCGCATGGTCCGCAGCTACCTAAGCAACCGAGAGCTGATATACCAGACGCAAAGTGGGACCAGGCGAAAGACCGTCACTTCGGGTGCAGCACAGGGCTCTATCCTCGGCCCGGACCTGTGGAACGCTAGCTATGACAGCATCTTCTCAATAGAAATGCCAGACGACTGCAACCTGGTCGGGTTTGCCGACGACATCGCCGCCATCATCAAGGCACGCGACATGACGGAAGCGCAGCGGAAGCTAAACCAAGTCATGATGCGAGCAATGGCTTGGTTCGAAACCCATGGTCTAAAGCTCGCCACAGAGAAGACAGAATTAATAATTTTAACAAAACGGCACATCCCTCTCGAAGTGAACATGCACGTAAGCGACGACATAATAAAAACAAAATTATCACTCAACTACTTAGGCATCCGTATCGACCCAAGAATGACTTTCTGGACCCAAATACACCATACAGTGGAAAAAGCGTCAAGGGCAGTGGCATCACTCAGTAAGCTGATGGCAAACGTTGGTGGCCCAACTGAGGGTAAGCGTAAACTGCTGATGTCAACAGTAAACTCAATACTGCTTTACGGGTCTGAAGCATGGGCAGACACCCTGTCCATAAAACAAAAATGCAAAACACTGTTGGCCGTTCAGAGGACGGCGGCACTTAGAGTAACGTCCGCATACCGGACAGTGTCGACAGCAGCAGTCTTGGTGATTAGCAGCGAAATCCCTATAGACCTGAAGGCCAGAGAGCGACGGCGCACCTGGCTAAAGCGCCAAAATAACCAAGAATCTGACACCGACCCCAGAGAGGAAACTATGCAACAGTGGCAAGATCGCTGGACAAACGACGAAACCGGTAGGTGGACTGCCAAACAAATACCTGACGTAAAAATATGGAGCAACCGAGATTTCGGTGAAGTAAACTACTATTTGACACAGCTACTTTCTGGGCACGGATACTTCGGAAAGTACCTGCACCAAAGAGGACTACGCCAACAGCCAAGCTGCGTGTATGGCGATGCCGATATAGATGACGCAGAGCATACTTTTTTCTCATGCACTCAGTGGCAAACAGAAAGAGAGCTACTTGAATCGCAGATCGATGGAATCTGGAGACCTCAAAACGTTGCCAATCTGCTCGTAAGTAACGAGCAAAACTGGAAATTAATAACGAGACACGTCGAGAGAATCCTCCGACGCAAAAAGAGGCGCCTGGACGCAGGCGATACGATGAGCTAAAAAACACCAGAGCGCCCAGCCTGAAGTTATGCGCATTCAATGCGGTTCCGGGCTGGGAAATTCCGCCCTGAAACAGCGAAAGGGGAGTTTTTAGCGGGTCAGCATGCATATGCAATCCCCGCACAGCCATAGTTTGAGACGTCGCTATGGTGGTGTGTAGACATTTTCTTCCCTACCTCAAAAAAAAAAAAAAAAAAAAAAAAAATTATTATTATTATATTATAATTATATATAAAATTAACTATGAGTCTTATACAAAATTGTAGTCTTTTATTAAGCATTTGCTTGGACCGCATTGCAACGTATTGGTTAAGGCGTTGTGAGAATACCAACAAAATCATGAATAATAAATAAATTCGTTGGAATAAGTAAGGGAATAAAGAAAGAATTTTGGTCTGCAACTGAGCGAAGAATCAAAGTCTTTAATATGGACTACTCGTATAAGGCACCCTGCCCTTTCCTATTACGAATATCCAAGAAGCAAATAAATCAGCTTCGATAATATCATCTTGTGCGTGTACCCATTGACAGGGCGTCCTTTTATAATAAAAATGTTTGGCCCATCCTTCTTAGTAGATTTGCCTGTCCAACCAATCCCAATAAATTGAAAAACAAAATCATTCAATTCAATGGCGGCAAATCAGGCGTAGGCCAGAGCCCTGTTCAAAGGATTGAGTCTGGGATATTAAAAGCGTATAAAGTATTTGGTACGTTTGAAATAAGACATCAAGAATTAGAAGCCAATAGTGAACTCAGTAAGAATAAAGTCATCAGAGCAATTTTTCTTTTTGTATATACCCAATCAGTTTCTCTTTGAAATGTGTATGACATTCGGAAACGATGTAGACCAAATTTTGCAGCAGATTTTGGCATTTTCTTTGTTTTTTGTTTTTATATAAATATAAATGGTAAATTTAATTTATTTATTTTAAGAATTATTATTTTACAATAAAATAAAATATTTTTGTGAATGAAATATATTTTCATATAATATTTTATGTAAATGACAAATTTATTTTATTAAATTTACAATGTGGTTTAAGGTTTATGTTTATCTAACAAATCTGAGTTTTCGTAACGAAAGCCAAAAGCAGAAGAAACCAAAAAATTATTGGTCACATCCGTTTTTCGTCACATAACGATGCCGGCTTTTTTGCCTATAACTTTGCATCAATTTGGTCGATTTCCACAACACTTTTATACTAAATTATTTTTATACTATCTATACCGTATTATATCTTTGTGCTTGCAGGAAATGTATGTTACAGGCAGAAAGAGTCATCTCTGACCCCATAAAGTATTTATAATATTGATCAGGGCCAACAGCCGAGACGATATACCCAGATGGACATGGCCGTCTCAGAGACTATATATAGGTGATTGAGATAACTTTTTACTTTACCAAGCCCACAATTTGGCCGCAAATAGATTAAAATAGAAAAACAAGCATAATTTTTGGTACACACAATTATAAATAAAGTATTTAAAATTCCTGAAAATGTTATGACCAGATAAAAAATGTTGAAGTTATTTAAGACGCGTCTGCCTTAGTTGCTTTGGCTGACAATCTGGTATATTATGCACTTTATGGTATATTTTAACAGTAGAATTTTAGTATCCTGCTCCATTTAATATATATACATATATATGTTTATATTTTAATTGTATATTTTAAAATGAATACCACAAAGTTTTGCAATGGGTATCTCACAGTCGAGCATACTCGGTTGAAGCAAACATCTACCAAAATACTTGTTTCGTTATTATTTATTCATTCATTCATGTCTTAGTTAACATACTTACTTTATTATTACATAATTGAGATTAATAAAAAATATGTAATCATTTTGTGTTACTATATTAAAATGTATACACATAATTTGTATATCATTTCATATGTTTAAACAATAATTAATGTACTAGTATAAGTTATTATGAATTAACATGCTACGAATCCCTAGTCAGGACAAATTAATCCTAACTTCTTTTCGAAAATACCAAATATTCAGTCTGGTCACATAGAGAACAAAGGTCGCAAGCGTGAAATATACAATAACAATTTAATGACGACTAAATTAAACCTTTGTGTTGATCTAGATATGTAAGTGCTGTCACATTTGACCTTTATGTTCGTTAAGTTATATTGCTTTTAAGCCTGGTGAGACGCTGAGGTGTAAAGGTCGCAAAAATTGGTATTGGCGTCTTCAAAGTTTTCGTCAGACACGAGAAAACTTTGGCATAAAGTTAAGTAGCGAACAAATTTTTGGTTCCTGGAGTTGTTCAAAATGAACAAAAGAAACTAATTGACTGGGATTAACGCCTTGGGGTAAATCTTTAATTGGGGTAAATTTTGGTCGCAAGGTTAAGAAAAAATAGCCAGAGTTGGAATGCTACATTTAACTGCTTTCTACTGTTAGAGTATGTTTGGGCAAATGTCATTCAAGTGAGTGGAAACGAATTACAGTATTGTTAAGAAATTGTCTTTCTATAGCTGAAACTTGAGGTTGATTGTCGGAATAAGTACATACATATATACATACATACATATATCGATAGTATATATTGTAATTTCGAGTCTTGCCATATTTGTAATGTAGAGGGTCTCTCACGGTCCATGTATTCGAAACACGTTATGTTTGGTATGTGGGGTTCTCTGCAAACGCTGACAAAAATTTATTGTGTGTGAAAATGTGTTGACTTCACTCAAAAGTTCTCTTTGCGTCTGCTGTCAAGTTGGATTTATATCTGTGTTTTGCTCATTGTTTGGTCAAGTTATCGTGCGTGGCGTTTCATGTGCTCTTATCCCGCCACAAGCTTAATATCGCAAAGTGATTTTCGTATTTTCGCAGTTTTCCAGGCAGTCCTCGAGGACTCGTTAGGTGGTGAGTCCATAGATTTATGGCTGCCTTTGATGTATGCTTATCCCTTTTTGCTGACACTGCATTTCCAAGTTGTTCTTGCTTTCATTTTCATTTTTGTTTTCGTTTTTGGATTTCGGTTATCGGTTCCCGGTTCTCCTCGACTTATAAAAACACAGCGACTGCAACTTTCGTTTAACCCTCATCCTTCTATCAGACCTTTCACAAATCCTCATTCTTTCGCTTAGCTATAAACAAATGATTTCTTTGAAGAAGGACAGGCAAGCTTAAGCTTCAGCTGGAAAGCGTTCTGCCGCTATTAAAAATCACTTTGAGCACTGGGCCGTGGTTGGGAAAAAAGCACAACATGTCAGAAAAAATATGATAAATTGTAGTTTAATCTTGAGAATATTATGCAAATGTTTAAAAATTTAGGGAAACGGTCGCAGCTAGACTTTCTCTATTGCCTATATACAGTTTATTTTAGTTACTCTTTTCTAATGAACACTATGTTTATATTTCTGAATTTTAAATATTGAGGCATCCTATTTATTTTTAGTTGAGAAAGCCAGATACAAAATTTAAACAATTACGGATGTTAACATCGAAAATCTTCACTGTGGTGAGTGTCATTGGATGCCCCTGTTCAAAGAGTATGCCTCCATTAAAAGAGAAATTTTGTTTTCTTTTTGTACAAAAAATGTCAGTTGACATGCTGCAAAAGGGTAAACGTAGAATGGTCATATTATTTTAACATTTCATTTATCATTTTTTTTATTTGAATTGACGTAATCGTAATGAAATTTGAATTATTCTTAGTCGTTAGAACGAGGCACTAAAAAATTAACCCCATACTTGAAGCCTTTTGTTTAATTTCCTAAAGAAGTCGCAACATATTTGATATCTTACATTTAAAGCAAGAAACAAATAATGTGTCAATAAATCACGCCCTTCACGGGCACAAATAAGGAGAAACTCTGACCAAGGGGTCTGACTACAGCTCAGCAGCGCGCAAATCTAATTGTAAAGTTTGTAAGCTGTTCCAAAAAGAAGCGCAGAAACCCCAAGATACAAGCCACCATGGCGTCATTATCAATGCGTTGGAACAAACTCCATAGCCTATACCCAACCCCAAGCCATCAATACGACCCTGATGTCTCACACCAGGCTGGCTAAGTGGAACCGCACTTTCCTCCATAGCTATCCTGCCTTCCCTTCCATTTCACGTTTTCTTAACTCCCACTCTCACGCCCACCTCCCTCCGGAAGTTTTGGCTTTTCCCATTCAGCGTCAGCTGGTCTGCTACGGAGCGTCTGGAGCTTTGTTCCGCGGACACTTTGCCTTAATTTTAAAGCCATCAATTTAATGGCATTTTGAGCTTTTAAAGTGTTGTTGTGGTTTTTTTTACCAAATACCAGATATTTGATATAACAATTATATAAATACCTTATGCTTATTAATTTCAATTGTCAAACAAGAAGATGAAGAGAGCTGATAACAAGGCCGGCGGCTTAGGATCTACAAATAATAATAATGTTCTAAGAAACTCAAACATTGGACCCTCTCGCAAATTATTGTATGTAGTATTACTGACAGTATTTTGTAAAATAAGCGCAACGACTGCGGACTTTTACGAAAATCAGGGCTACTCTCATAGAATGTCAAAAAAGATGTGAAAACAAAATTACTTCAATGTGTATTTGTCAAATTTAGATTATAAATTTAATAGTAATTTCTTTTATTTAAGGTGTTTCAATAACTATGGTATATTACTTAAATTTTTATTTGCCAGCCCTGGCATGAAAGTCAATCATTGGAGGGTGTTTTTAGTGGCATACTAAAAATGCGCCACACAACAAATCCCAAAATCCCCGCTAGCAAATTTATTTTAATTCACTTTTGGACATCGCGTTGTTGTTTTCTTTTTCTGTCTTGCCTTTGACATTGCCAATTTCCTTGGCACTCTAGCAATGGCTAAGTCCTGCTCCGGCTGCTGTTGCTGTGGCCCACGTCATGGCTGACACTTGGCGACATTGAAATGAGCACTTAAGGCAAATACGCCAAGGGGCTAAGGCAAAAACCAACGACAACAGCAAAGGCAAAAGCAAAAGCAGAAGCAAAAGCGAACAGCAAACAGAAGTCGCTGTATTATCAAATGTATTTTTATGCTCTTTTGATTTTTATGACCCTGCCAGCAACACCAACAATGACAACAAGGGGAATAACAACTCTCTGGGCAGTTGATAAGTGAGCTGGGAAATAGGAAAACCCCTGCTCTTCAGGGTCTGGGCCTGGGTCTGGGTCGTCATACCCCCTGACATGCCAAATAGTAGTGCTCGTACAGCTACTTAAAATTAAACAAATTACACCAGAACAGAAACATTTTCGTTGAGGAAAAACTGTCGTCGAATTGTCCACAGAGCTGTCAAGCTCGTCGTCGAGGATATTATTGTCTGTGCTCCTTCTAGCGCGTGCTCGAATTAAATGTGCCGTGAAATAAATCCAACAAGAACCCACACTCAAAACTGAGGAAGCTTTGCAAAATGGCCTTCAGCGAATGTGAACCAGTTTCCACATCCATAGTGTTATGTCTGCAGAGTGTGCATTGAGTATTGTGTGGCTCAGAATTAATAGAGCCAGACAATCAAGAAGCACTCCTAAGGAATTTGGCAACACACAGTAAAATAACAAGCTAACTTCTTAGCGCACACAAACTGGAATTTATAAATTTCCAATTCTGATAAGAACATTATTAGTAAAATTACAAGCTCATGATTGTGAAGCATTATGCACCGTGACTTCATAGAATAATTGGACAGCCCTTCTCTGAAGTTAAAGTACCCTACAACTATATTCATAATCTTTCGACATGAAATTATACTTTAATGACTTATCTAAAGTGTAAAGGGTGTAATGTAGTAATGTGCAGTGCTTTAATTCGATGGATCACTGTATGTTCTCTTATGATCTGATCACGCATTAATTGTTTTTATTTTCCCAGCCTTCGACATGATTTAAAACAGTCTTTTGAATGTTAAGACTTACTCTTAAGGGTCGCATTTGAAATTGATATTTTTCAGCACAAAAAGGAATTTTCGAAGTTGAATCGTTTACCAAATCAACACATAATTAGTCAGCTGAAAGCGAAATAATAAAAACCCAAAACGAATTGAGCCAGGCAATGACTACAAGACGAATAAGTGACTACAACATAGGCTTAGGCAATCTTGACAATGCCACAAGATTTACTTAATACAATTTTCTGTTGGCATTGCTAATTTATGGGGGCTGCCCATTGGCTAAGAGCCTTGATAAGGAGTGGGAACGGAGGAAAATGGATGGAACTCTCGACCACTTAATGCCGCAGCAATGTAATAAAAATCCAAGTAAATGGTCAAACAGAAGGACGAAGCGAACGCAGGAGGCAGTAGGGGGTGCCTTATAAATGTGCCGTTAAATATTTAGTTGATTTAATTATGTGCTCGAAGTCCTCGCTCCTTATGTGGGGTGGAAATGGCCATTAAATCAACCCAAAGTTCACAAAATACGCACATTCATGGGCATTGTTTGTTTTTGCTTTGCCGTTGCTAGACGTTTTATATATTGCAACTACTACTAACATATGCCTTATGTCATATGGCATAAGAGGCTAGGAAGATAGCAGCAGTTGATGATGATGATGATGATTTTGTCGTGTGGTCCTTTTTTGTAAATTAATTAAACAAATAAAATAATATGTCAGCAGCAACAGCAAGAGACAATAAATACTAATTTGCCTGTTTCAACACAAATGTCATCTTTGAGAAAGTTAAGTAAGGCAGGGACAGAAAGGCGAATAGTCAAATACGGCAAGATAAAGAACCATAGAGACAAATGGAATGGCTCGAATGTGTGGCTGGTATTGATTCTTGTCTTTACTTCGTTGCCTGGCTACTCTGACAGTCTGCCTTTCTTGCGGTTTTGATAGTTATTGCCTTGGCAACCTGATAATGTTCAATGTGAATTCAATTCAATTTAAGACTTTGTCTTTGTCATTGTTTAGAAATCGTTTATGTGTCCATAAGTTGTTGGTACATCATCAACACAGAATATTTATTTTACATTTTCTACATTTTATGATGTATTTTGACATTGCGCAAACATTTTTAATATAATTGAATATTTGAAGCACAAATCGAAATATGCAATATACAATAATTCTACCCGCTACCCATAGGGTATTATATTAAGCCGGCAGGAAATGTATGTAACAGGTAACACTGTAAAGTATATATATTCTTGATCATCGTCAACAGCCGTCTTTATCAGAGTCTAGCCATGTCCGTCTGTCCGTTTGCAACACTGGATCTCAGAGACTATATGAGATAGAGCTATAATTTTTCTTCGACAGCATTTGTTATGTTTGCACGCAGATCAAGTTTGTTTCAAATTTTTGCCACGCCCACTTCCGCACCCGCAAATCAACAAAAATCTAATTTTGGTGTATACAATAATAACTATAGTATTTATGATTCCTGAAAATTTTGTTGACATCAGATAAAAATTGTGGAAGTTATTAAAGAAATACTTTTGTATGGGCAAAAACGCCTACTTACTAGGGGATCTTAGCTGCTTTGGCTGACAATCTGGTATATTTTGAATGTGGTACTATATCGATATACCAAAAGTATACTATTCAGTATATTTTTATATTTTGTAGTATTTTCGGTATATTTTGAAAATAATACCGCATTTTTTTGCTTTTTTTCAAAATGGGTAGCGGGTATCTCACAGTCGAGCATACTCGACTGTAGCTTTCTGACTTGTTTTTATTATAATTGTAAATTGAAAATATGTTTGTGTATCGCAAAGAGTAATAATTTCATTAACAAGTGATATAATAGGTTAATTGCGCAACTTAAACCTAATTATTCAATAAATATACATACAAAATATTTCATAGAGTACCAGATTGACGGCAAAAGTAGCTGAGGACCTATTACTGTAGGTCCTTTTTGCCATACAACCTTATTTCTCAAATAACTTTTACAATCTACTTCGAAAATAATCAAACATATTTGTATATTTTTATTTAAATTATAAATGAAGAAAGAATTAAAATATGCATTTCACCGCTTTAATTTAACCCTAGTATCAATACTAGCACACTAACACTAAGACACCAGTCGCCGACACACACGCACCTTTTACTCACGCATTAATGGCAGTGGCAAGGCCGTCACTTTGCGATATTGGGCAAATGTGAAGCGCTTCAATGGCGCAATGAACGACGAACCGTCACTACGCAGACAAGAGCGAGAGCGAGAGGAAAAGAGAAAGTGGGAGTAAGAGAGTCGTGGATATGTTTGGGTGTGCGCCGTCGTGTTGGTGGGTAAAAGTTATGGTTGGTAATATCAACACTAAAAGTGTTTATGATATGAAAAATGTTGACAACAACTGCTGGATGGAAAATGCTGAGCATCAGAAAGAGACAGTCGATGTTACAAACATTCACCCACATTCATACACACACACACAAACAGGCGCCCACACATACAGTGACGTGTATTATTGCGCTCGGCGTTTGCTTTTGTAGTAGTTTTTATCGTTGTTGCTGACTTTGATGAAAAATATGATTATGTCCTTTATGCGAATGCCTTGCAGTAAAAATAATAATAACACACACCACACACTCCCATACACATGCTGATATAGATATGTATGTACATACGTACACACACATTTGTATATAGTATACGAGTAGTTACATACGACTGCCTCGTTGGCTGCCATATCTAAGCGAGCTTTATTTTTGGCAACGTTTTTCATGACTTTGTTCTTGACTTTATTGGTTGCTCGTCTTCCTTTTCCTCGACTGACGCCAAAAAAAACTTTTGGTTATTTCGTCTTGTTGTTAGTGTCGATGTTGCACTGTTCTCGTCCTCTTCTCTTCTGTTCAGTTCTGTTCAGTTGCTCAAAAGCTGAAAAGGAGTAGTGATGGGTGGAAATCCAGAACTACGCTACTGTCATATGTTTGCTTTATTATCGCTCATTCCCCAACCCATAACCCTAACTCTAACGCGAACACTAACCATAACAATAACAGCAATAAGTGCACCCAAGAAGTTGACCATAAAGTGACAATGTTGCCAACTTCCCCCAAAGGCAGATTGACACCGCCATAGCCACATAAACCAGAAAGTCGAATTGAAAACGCTGTCTGTCTGTAAAAGACTGGAATATTCTCAGGCGCTTGACTTCACTTGTCACTTGGGCTTTTCTGTCTTTCGATAATTGTTTGTCTATTTATTAATATATAGCAAGGAATGTGCAAAAGTGAGTAACAAGTTTAAAGTATTACGACTTTTTTTAGATGAGGAAATTGGAATACTAATATTTTATTTTTTCTTAAATTGTGAAACATTTAAATTGACTTGACAGAACAAAACGTTAACGTTAACCCTTAATATTTCTTCTTCTTTAAGATAAAACAAGTAAGAAAGCTACAGTCGAGTGGACTCGACTGTGAGATACCCGCAACCCATTTTGAATAATGAATAATATACTGCAAAAATACTAAAATTATACCAAATGATATATTTGGTATATCGATATAGTGCCGCATTCAAAATATACCATAGACGGCACAATATACCAGATTGTCAGCCAAAACAACTAAGACACCTAGTAAGTAGGCGTTTTTGCCCATACAAAAGTATTTCTTTAATAACTTCGACAATTTTTATCTGATCGCAACCAAATTTTCAAGAATCATACCTACTATATTTATTATTACATATACCAAAACTTGCAACTCTAGCTTTAAAATTACGCTTGTTATTAGATTTTTTTGATTTGCGGGGGCGAAAGTGGGCGTGGCAAAAATTTGAAACAAACTTGATTTGCGTGCAAACATAACAAATGCTGTCGAAAAAAAATATAGCTCTATCTCTCGTAGTCTCTGAGATCTAGGTGTTCATACGGACGGACGGACAGACACACAGACGGACAGACGGACAGACAGTCAGACGGACATGGCTAGATCGTCTCGGCTGTTGACGCTGATCAAGAATATATATACTTTATAGGGTCGGAGATGCCTCCTTCTACCTGTTACATACATTTCCTGTCGGCACAAAGTTATAATACCCTTCTACTCTATGGGTAGCGGGTATAAAAATAAAAGCATTGTGAAAGTTTTTTATACATTTAAAAAAAATTTAAAATTGTATTCAGATTGTAGGAGTGGAAGGATCAGGATTCCATATTATTTATGGAATATTTATGAAAAAGAATAAACAAATTTTGAGTCTGATGGTTTCAACAATTAATATTTGGGTTTAAGCCAGTTTACTGTCCTCCCTGCTTTGAGCTTGAGCTTGAGTATGTATATATTTTACTTAAAGATGGAAAAAAGAAATAATTTGAAAACGTATACGTAGGGTTCTGTCCGTTTCTACTGCTCACAATTTAATGTGAGTGCTTCCCATTGTGAATTTGGGTTTTAGAGAGATAATTACAAAAAATGTTTTTCGCGTCCCGACAGGGAACAACAGGGAAGTTTTGTGTGGGGCGGATTGTGCGGGTTGCGATTTAGGTATGTTACTTTTTCTTTTCCGCAGAACGCTGCTTAGTTTTTATGCACTGCGCGTGTGCTTCGTGTTAAATTTGTTGCTTAATTTGAAAAGGCAACCCACGTAGATTAGACATTAAAAAGAAACAGATACCGCAGACAAGCAAAGCGAGAGTACTTAAGGTTTGTTGCTTGAACAAGTGGTTAGCGTAGGCACTGGGAGAAGGGAAAAGGAAGCGTTTACATTGAGCAAGAGACTCTCAGCTAGCAATGTCTTTGCCTCAAGAAATGTTTATGGAACATTTTCAATTTGCTATGCAAATAGATGGAAAGGAAAGCTTTTCAGATGATGCACATATGTATGTATGTTGTTCCCCCCGTCAGCGATTTACCCTTCCACAGTATCAAATACCTCTGGCCAACTGCAGTTTCAGTTTCAGTTTCAGTTTGTGTTCGTTTTCGGTCACTTCGCTTTACATTTCGCTGCAGACTAAGACCGTAACTCAACTGCCATCCTAGCATCGCAGCAATGCTACATCCTAGCACCCCTGTATGCCAGATTCAGCTTCAGCTCCAGCACCCCGATTGATTGCGCCCTTATACTGTCCATACCTTTGATGGCTTGCCAAACAGTTGGAATATGATTTTTGCAATTTTCGCATGAACTCAACCAAAAAATTAAACTTGACTACACTGCAAAATTGTAAAGTTTTTAATACGTTTGGGGGCCTTCCCCTGATGTCGGGTTTGTATGTTTGTGTGTGTATGTGTGTGTGAATATTAGGAGTGCAGCGGCACTCGGGAGGCTCAGGGATGTGGCGAATAGTCTTGGGGATGTGGCAGTTGCCTCTGTCATGCTTGTCAATCTCTGCGCCAGTCAATGAGTAAAAAGTTTGCGATTTATTCTCTCAATCTGTTTCTCTCTCTCTCTATCTCCCTGTGTCACTCACTTTTATATTGTTTGAAACGATTTCTCTTTCTCTCACTCTCTCTTCCGGAATCGCGCTTCGCCATCGCGTTTACACATTTCATATTATTTTAATAAAGGCATTTCAATTATCACACGCATGTTACATTTGTTGATGTTGACGATGTCGCGTATTGCATAATTTTTGTATTCTTCTCCTACGTTGCTCTCTCTTTCTCTCTCTCTCTCTCTCTCTCGTTCTCTTTCTCTGTCACTCAACAGGCTTTACCAAGTAGATCCTAACTCAGAAATTAATTTAAATTGCTTCCTGTTTTGGTTGTTGATACATTTTTATCTAAAGGTTAAATCACTTTAACTGTATTTACCTTATAATAGATCATCCCTCATCATCTAAATGTATATAGCAGATGTCATGCATAAATGTTAATTAGCCTTTGGTTCCCATCCTATACGAATTGTTTTAGAATTGCGAAAAATGGGTATTTTTGCAGAGATTTGCGTATTTTACAGCTGGGAAATAATTGACATTTTAAATTATTTATAAAATGCAACAAGTCGAGTTCACTCGACTGTGGGATACTCTTTTTCTTTCAATAAATTAAAAACAGTGCGAAATCGGTATTTTCGTTAAAGCATTCCAAATGAATATATAAAAAATATTCTAAATTAAAGGTTAACTTTTACTATTGTACAACAAAACTGACGTATATTTTCAAAAATCCTGGCCCTCTTTCTACTTTAGTATGCAATGTGTCGAGGCAAATGAACACTTGACCCTCTGTCGGGGAGTCACAAGTATTTTTAATTATGTCAATAACGACATAATGCAATTGCCGTGAGTTGAAGCTTGTCGTCTTATCTTGGATCTCAAAAGAAAGTTGTTGGGTCCGGTGAAGTGAGATTTAAAAAAAAATTTGTGATATCGTTTGCCTGGCAAAAATGGTTTTCCTATTATTAATTTCAAAATAACCCACAACAAAATTACTTTTTCAAATAGTTTAGAGAAAAATCAACATCTACGATTTGAATCTGTTCGCATTCACATTTTGAGGAATTACAAGAACTAAAGTTATTAATGTGTGTAAACTTACACTTTGCTTTTATACCTTTAAAATAATTGTGACGGAAGGAAATGGACGTAATCGGAAAAAGGGCCCCATTAACTTACTCTATTATTAATCAGCGTTAAAAACCTAGTCTAATCTATCGATCGACTGCACTTGTTATTATCAAATCAAATTTGTTGTAGATTTTTGCCACTTGCTCTTTTAACCCTATCAATTTGAAAAAATCCGATAAATAAGCAATAGTCGAAAAAAAAAAATAAATAAAGCGTAGTTTTTAAGAAATAATTTTTCTATGCTTATGCAGTCGGGTCTTATCGAGTACCTAACAACAAGTCGTGTATGCTCGACTGTTGCTTTCTTGCTTGTCGTTTTTTATGTGCACTAGTCGATTGTCAATCAATATTAACATATATACATAGGTTACATTGACATTTTATATTGATAACAAAAAATTTAATTAAAAAATTGAGGAGTTGAGACGATGGAATTGAGTGCCATTATTCTATCATTATTTGTTCAAGCAAGTTTATTCAAATTCTTAAAAGGCAATGCTAATATTAGCTTAGAAGTTTGCGTTTCTACGTGTACGTGTCATCTGGGCTGCTAATGAACATCGATTTGATCAGAGGCAAAACAGCTGCTGTGAGCACCCAGTAATCGAAATCAGAATTTAAATTGACTCATTAAAATATACAAAAAGCGGGTCGCGCGACAATTAGACAAAAGCATCAGAATGTCACCCCATCACGAAAACGAACCACACTCTCTGCCCTGCTCCCGAACCATCGAGGTCCCTTTCCAATGCCCACAATGTTATTCCGTCACGTTGCCCTCAAAGATCCCGAGTACCAAACACTGGGTCATTAGTTAATTTGCCAAACGGCGTTTGTTGGTCTCTACCCTTGCCAAAGAGCTTTTTTGCTCTTATAATAAATCGGAGATAGAAATTTAAGTCAATCTCAGCATTACCCTTATCTACGATATGACCTGAATTACTATATAACGACAAATTGTGGGAAACATATTAGAACAGAATGACAAAGCAGTCGCATAACGCATCGCATCTATGCACATGCGATACGAGAAGTTCAAGACCCACTTAAATTTATTGTGAAACATGAACACGCTACCAATGATAATTTACTTCAATTTTATTGTCATTTGATAAGATTGCTAAATTTCTAAGAGCAAGAAAAAGTCGGCTAATTGGTAGTCTCGTAGGTTCTTCTTCCCAGTGTTCTCTTCAAGGTCGTACTCAATCTTATTCGGCCTTCCAAGTCCGTCTGCAACTTCGTCGCCTTACTCGTAGTCAACGTTTGTTAATTTATGTCCGCATACACATAGTTGTTTCGCTCGCCGGGTTGGTCTCATTGAGTTTGGGTGCGTGCAGAGCCGCAATCTGCCCGGGACTATTAGATTTTATTGAGCCGCTGATTTACACGCCGCGCTTCAATTCAATTAGGGTCGAGGCAACCCTCATTGGTCAGAAGGTGGCAAAGGGGATTCGTGGCGCTAATCACATCTAACAAAACTTTATGTCGGTCCGGGATAGAAATGGGAATTTAATTTTCACACGCCGACATTTGGGTAAATCGATATGAGAAAACGGCCAAAATAGATATGCCATATGAGCCATCTAACAACAAAAAAATCGGAGTATCACTAGTCGACTTTTAAATACCTAGTATGTACATTTAAACTCCAGTTATTGCCAACAAGAATAACATTACTAAATATAGTAATATATGTTATCTTTGAGCTATTGCGAAAATAGAAAATCGTGCAGTCTTCATTACTTTCCCATAGTTGGTACCGGGTGTAACCACAATTATAGCCATAAAACATAAGCCACCCGTATAATTTCGTTACAATTTCTATTAAAGATTTTTCTTTAAATTTCCCGTCGATTCTCTATGAATCCCTCAATGTTACGTGCTCTGTGGTAGACGATCACATTAATTTTATTTACATTTATTGACCGCAGCGGCAGAAGGAATTGTCTGTGTATGTGGATTCTAGTCGACTCATATTTCACGGTTTTAACGAGTAAGTTCGTGTTTGGGGGATACAATTCGGGTTCAAATGTGCTGCATGTGAGAATAGTCTTCCATTTTACACTAGCGGTGGCAATGCCGTAAACACTCTAACAGAATTTCATAAAATTGCTACGGAAGTAGATGGAAGTTTCTTTATGTATGTGCTTAAGAAGAACACTGTAGATTCCCAATCGAGATGTGTAATATATCGACAAATTCACCGAGAAATAAGCACTAAAGGTTAAATAATTTCTGGTAAGACTGACTTGTAGATTAATGCGATATTATTTCCCAATAAAATCGATCTCCCACATATGCATATAATATAATAATTTAGTAATAAAAAATATATTACCGAATATATTGCTTGTCCAATTGACGCCCGTTGGAACTATTTTTGTATAAAATCGAATATTTACACAAATATGAAAGGAGATTGATTGATTTACTTTACTCAAATCAATTGGTTCTTGGTTCATCTAAAATCTGATTTCGATATAATTATAGTTGATGTCGGCCAATGATTGCTGAGCTTGATCTATAATTATTGAGCAATTGAATATGACAAACAAATTAAAACGTAAGGATAATTATATTGTAGGTCACCCCAGACGAAAGCAAATCAAATTACATTACGTCACACGATAGGATAGTGTCGCTTTTCAGTAATATGTCTTTAAGGTCAATCTTGGAATGAGAATGGATTTCACATGGGTGCGTCCCAAAAGAATAATGTACACAAGAGTCCGCTTTACTCGGCAGCTGTCAGCGCGATTTCCAATTATTCGAATCCCAAATACCCCAAAAGTTGTCTGCACAACTTTTTTTGCATATCAATGCCACAAATCAAAGGCGAATTTCACTTTTCCTGTCAATTTCGCTTAGTTGAGAGTTTGATGTGGTTGACCATTGGGTGGTCGGCCGAATATTCATCTCCTAGTTCCTCATTCCTGCCCGTCCGGTACATGCAACCTCCCCAGTCGAAATATCTCGCATCTCTTGTATAAATTTGATTTGCTAATGAGCCGAGTCAAGACCATATGAAATTTAAAGTACTTTTTTCTACATCTCTTGTGGTTTTATCAGTGGGTGTTTGCGAACTGTGGCTTGTGTGTGTCAACCACAGACTTGGGTCAGCATTTAAGCAGAGGTTCTTCTAATTGCCACCACCGGGTTTTTGGGGGTGTGAAAAATATTTATTTGATCAAGATAAATGGCTGGAAATGTGAAAAGTCGAAAGTTTTAATTGCCCAGAGATTCATTTTGCCAGCTGAATATTTGAAAAGTGAAGAAAGTTATATATGTATGAATGTATGAATGTATGTATGTAGGTATTGTATGTATAGGACCAAATAAAGTTGCAATAGAATTACTGGTGAATGTTCAAATGTGTCATTATTTGAGTAAAAGAACACCTTTTTTTTATGCTCGCAATCATTTTTATTTTATATGATTTTACTTTTACTTTATTTTTTGTATTCTTATTTTTTGTCACATTCTCAATGACTTAGTTTTTTGTTTTGTTTTGTTTTGTTTTTTATTTTCTTTCTATTGTTGTTTACTCATCGATCATTATAGTCTAAAATATTTTAAGCTAATCTAAACTCTGACAGTAGGTTATCCTTAAACATATTGTACTCTCTAACAAATTGCATACACTCTAGTTTTAATTCTTAACTTTTGCTACGCAGGACTTTACGAATTGTCTCGAGGAGTCACATAGAACTCGGATCCATTCAATATAATTATTTTGTGTATGACTAAAGTCTTAAACAAGGTAGATTTTTTTACACAATTTAATATCTACAATACATAATAAGTTTAGTATATACAATTTATTTTCTTATTTTATTCTTGTCGTTCGGGAACATTTTCAATACAAATAATTTCGCTACTAATTTTAAGAGTCTTTTTGAAGTTGCCTTATGTTAATACTAGTAATAATATGCTTATTCATGTATCATACATTGGTATCTGATTCACTCTCATTGAATTTACCTCGCATTTCAATCTAAACTTCCATGCAATTCTGATAAGATCGAAAAATAAAGTATGTTAATTGGAAATATAGAGGAACTATTCGAAGATTAAAATGCAAGATTAAAAAAAGTTCGAATACAAAATGTTGGATGGAAGCTTAACGATGCAAAAGAATTGCACCAATTATTTTCAATTATTTTCAGTTGATTCGAATATGTATCTGCGATATGGTCGATAGCAGGATATGTGGTTCTATCGATACAACTGTTTAACCGGAGTATTGCTCAAATTTGTTTGATAAATTTGTGCTGATATGTGATGGTATTTTTTGGATACTCAATAGATATGCAACGGATCCTATAATATGTTATAGATGATCCAAAACAGATAGTGGAATTAAACATCAACATAAATCACGTATGGGAATTTTGCTCATCTCTAATCGATATACATATTTATATAGAAGTACGTACAAGTACAACAATATTTCTACATATACAAATGTATATATAATAGCTATTCATGGCCTATCTAGTGTGGGTGTAGTGTAAATGGATCTATGTTTAATACTTAACTCCATTTAAACGCAACTTTCGGGCACACGTTGAGTCATGAGACAATCCTTGATGGCATTTATGTTGATATTGTCGTCCAAGTCCTGCGACGAGTTGCAAGAGGTGGTTGTCGTCGAAGTCACCCCGACGCCCATCACACTACCCATGCTGCCCAGCAGAAGACTCGAGCCAGAGCCGGGTGTCTGATGGTGTTGCTGCTGTTGCTGTTGCTGTTGGTGTTGCTGGTGATGATGATGATGGTGATGCCGATTCAAGGTTGCGGTGTGACCCACACCGGATCCAGCTGCCTGTTGCAGCGGATGATGCAGTCGACTACTTCCATAGGCATTCAATATGTAGCCTCCACCGCTGCCCAGACCCGGCGGAAGAGTGCCAACACCGCTGCTGTGCGCTGGCTGCAGATGCGCCGCGAGGGTCGCTGTTGATGACAGCGATGTGGGAGATCCGATGATGGCTCCGCCTATTGCCAAGGACAGAGGCTTCCCCCCACCTCCCAGGCTGCCCATAATGCTGCTGCTAGGCGAGATGACAGTGCTGCTGCAGCCGCCACCTGCCGCCGCAACAGCAGCCAACAGCTGGGCTCTCTGTGCGTTTATCTGATTGTAGGTGACCGGCGGATTCGCTGGATCACTGGACAACGTGGTAGTCATTGTCATGGCCGGGGCCTGCAATGAGATAAACAGTGGTCAAATTGAAGCATAATGTGGCGATACGATTACAAGTATGTACGACGCAAACAACATTAATCCGCATTGTTCATTGCAGTACTAAATCGGCATCTGCATATAGCGAATTATTCTTTTGCGGTCGGAATAACGGAATTTAAGCAAGTGAGAAAGCTATAAAATAAAAGCAAAACACGCCGGTATTATCCTTAAAATATACTAAATAATATACTGCAAAATACTGAAATATACTGAAAACCATATTTGATATATTTATGAAGTACTACATACCAGATTGTCAGCCAAAGCACATAAGACCCGATTAAAATATGCGCAATTTTCCATACAGAAAACCTTTTACAATTCTTATCGGATCACATCAGGAGTCATGAATACTATAGATATTCTTGCCTTTATCAAAATTCGTGAATCTAGCTTCAAACTCCTTGCTATTCAATTTTTGTTGAAACACACTTGCTCTGCGTGCAAACATTTCAAATGCTGTGGAGACAAAAATTATCTCTCTCTCTCTCTCTCTTTCTTACTCTCTGAGATCTGAGTGTTCATACAGACGAATGGACAGACGTGGCTATATAGTCTCTGCTGATCAAGAATATATGTGACATATATTTTTTGACGATGCTACGATTAGCGGGTAGATCTAATTTCTAAATTCAACATAATTAATTCTTATGTATACATATATGGAGATGAATACTTTTTAGATCATTAGCTTTTACCTTTTAATGAAGGAATTATAAAATTAAATCTGAGAACTTCATTCCCACGCCACGGTAACCGCAAAATTGTAGTGCATGCTGAGCCTTCACGCTTCACTATCAAAGAATTTTTTTTGTGCTATCGAAACGAAAATGTAATTGAATCTCTGGGTGCAATTCGAATTATAGTATCGAACTGCAGAATGGCGAAATGGTGTTGTTGTTTTTTGAATTGCAGATTCCCTGTGCTTGTGTTATGTTTGCCAATATTTAAAATTATTTAATTAACGAATTGAGTTATGCTCGGCATAGACCAGCGAATTTCTGTTGGATGGTAATTGAAATTTAATTGAAATCTGCGCAGCAATCCCCATTTATAGAACGTATAGAATTCCATTTTCATCAAATAGTGATGCAGGCAAATGGCCATCTCCATAGAAAAATATATGTACAAATGTTTCGGATCTAGAGTTTTCATCTAACAGACAACTGTGAACATAATCTATGCATAGTACACGTGTATAAATACCTATTAAGTTAATAATTTTTAATAAGGATATCAAAGCTCTAATCATAACAGTTTGGGTAAATTGACAAAGTTTTGCCTCTGGCTTATGGCAACGCCGATTAACTTGTGAATGCGGAAAAAGCTATACCTGAAATTTTATGAATTTAACACGTCAAAGGAAATATTGAAATTATTAACAAATTTTAAATTATTAGTTAGTGCGTTCTGGATTAGCACAGCTGCATTCATTAAAAGTGCATAAAAATGATTCTAAACACACCAGCAAATTAGCCAGGAAGTGGTTTAGTCAAGACAACATAAATTTAATGCCATGACTAGCACTGTTCATAAATTTAAATCTATTTCAGAACTTATGGTGGGAAATCAAGCGTTATATTGCCAAGAACTTCCCAGAAGAGGCCAGAAATTTGAAACAAACTTGATTTGCGTGCGAACATAACAAGAGCTGTCACAGCTGTCACAAAATTATATCTCTATCTTTTATAGTCTCTAAGATCTAGGTGTACACAGCGACGGACGGATAAGCAGACAGACAGACGGACTTGGCAATATTATCAAGAATATAACAGGGGTCAGAGATGCCTTCATCCTAAACATCCGTTTTATGGTCACGACGTAGACCATTTCAAAACAAGTAAGAAAGTAAAAGCTGCTCCTCATTTGAAATATATTATAGGGCACTTAATATAATATACCAGATTGTCAGTCAAAGCAACTAAGACCTGATTGCAGTAAGTGTAATTTGCCGTAAAAAGTATTTCTTAAATAACTCATAAATAAATACAACATAATCATAAATTCTATAGTTATTGTCTGTACCATAATACAACCTTATGCTTGTTATTCGATTTGTAGAAAAATAATCAATAATAATTCTTTTTATATTTTTTGTAGCAGCCGAGACAGTATAGCGTTTTTTGACTGTCTGTCCGTCCGTCCGAATGAAAGAAACACTAGATAGATAGAGCTGAATATTTTTGGTATATTTTGAATGTTTTAGTATATCGATATGTCAAGTATATGGTATACTTTAGTGTTTTGCAGATAAGCAGTTAACAGATTTTTCAAATCTAATTTGAAAAGTAGATTGCAAATCGTTTCGATCTTAAAAATAAATCCTGAGACAAAGTTTTTAACAAGCAAATTATAATGAGCCACCCACTAATTTGAAATCGCGATTTAAGAAATCACATAATTGACAATATGTTCCTTCCTTATGTTCCACAATTTGAGATATGTTCCTTAGATATATTGGCTGTAGACGTGGTGTATATTGTCGCTAAGTAATTATTTTGCTGAAGCATTGATTGATTATGGCCAGTCAGACATGATGTATCGTATATGAACAAAGAATCTTTGCAATGTGTATCAAGTGTTTCTTGCAATATCCTCCAGGCAATGTTTTTATTTTTAGCTCAATGTCAGGAGAGAAATTGTGGAGCGAAAGCCACTGACAGTTTAAAAGCTTTTTTAATAAACACCTTTTTCAATAATACTTTGTGTAAGGTGTTAAATTATTTTTTCAACAAGGCGATTAGGGTAAAAAAGCTTCAGATAGAAACTTGTCATTGGAAACTTGTCTGAGGTTACGCATTTCTGTGGTTGATTTCTACTTAGCATCGACAATTTGACTTCTTGATTGGTTTTAGAACGGAAAACCGATAGCCAGATAAAAGACATCAGTCGCAAATAGCAAGCATTCTAATGTGTATCTGAACTAGACGTTATTAGTACCGTTAGATAGAAATCTTTAGTTAATTTTATATATTTTAAGGATAAATTTGATCGAGTAGTACTCGATTTAGTCAATACCCACAAGTGGGATGTGTGCGTCAGCTTTGAGTTCGATTGGAAAGATTTCCCTGAGACCAAAGCCAACTAAACAAAACAAATAAAAGTGTTCTTTATTCAAGTGGCGGATACTTACATTACCATTGGGAGACCATTTGGAAATGCTGCCAACGACTCCAACTCCAACTCCAACGCCGGATGGCGTCCCAGCAGCTACAAACTCATGAGCATCGCGCTCCGCGGAAGCAGCTGCAGCGACCGCTGTGGAGGTGCTGCTGCCAGTGGCTGTGGCGGCTGTGGTGCTGCCCACATTGGAGGCATTGCTGCCGCTACTGCCGGCGCTGCTGCTGCCAACTGTCCGAGATTGAAATTTATTGATGATGATGCCACGTTTGGGGAACATGTCCATGTCCGTGCAGAGTAAGGGCCATGTGTACATGTGAGAGTGTGCGGTTGCGTTTTAGATTTGCGGATTCCATCGTTAAAAATATTTACGATTAAAAGAAAATTGCATTGGTTGATTGGATTGAATTGGTTTTCGTTTCGTATCGTTTCGATTCGTTTCGATTCGTTTCGTTTGGTTTGGTTGCGTTGTGTTGCGTTGGTTCCCGGTCGTATTGTTTCGTTGATGAGATTGATTACGATTACGGGTTGCCCAAAAGCGGATAGCGGAGAGCAGGAAGTACGAAGTAGGAAGCAGTGATGTCAATGGCAAGCGCGATTGAAGCACACATGAAAGTAAACACCAGAAGAGTGATCGTTTGATTAAAGTTAACGGGTAAAAGGCATGTTGTAATTTTAATTAACCGAACTAAAATAAAATTAAATAAAATAATTGCTCTAAGTTATTACTCTAAATTTAAGATTATTCTCCTTTTACAAACAAGTTTATAATTCTCAATAATCACTACAATCTGTAAATTTAAACAAGTTTATAATTCTCAATAATCACTATAATCTGTAAATTGAATGTTAATCACAATCGAGAAAGTTTTATAAGCTCACCATATTGAGAAGGTATTACATCTGGATCTCGTTCATCCTCAACCAAATCTTCAGATGATTTCGTTTTAATATCCGTGTGCTGCCATCGTGGTTTTTCCAAGTTGCCACTCTGTAATATCGCCAAGAAATAATATTAATTGGATGCCCGACTAAAGTAGTCCACGACAGTGATGTGCTTACTTTTAAGACATCCCCCGATTGGACAACGACGCCTGCAGATGTTGCCTTGTTGCCGTGCTGGCGATTACGCCGTAAATTGTGCACAAATGTTACCGCAAATATCCGTATCGCTATGGCCACCCCAATGATTATGATGGTCAACACGCTGCCAACAATCACCGGAGACAGCGTTAGAGTTACATCGTCGTCTATTGTCGTTGTGATCGTTGTTATTGTAATTACAGGTTGACGAGCACCAGTCATAAATCATCGTCAGTTTTACATATACACGAATGTAGATACCAATCACATTTATCATGTTCATCGTTTTTATTGTGCGATTGCAATCACGATAGTTTCGTCGTTGTCGTTTCCACGGTTATATTTTTAGACCAGTTCCGTTAGTGAAATGAAAAGTAGAATTGGAAGAAGATGGAGAATGGGCATGAGTATTAACAATAGATAACAAAAAGTATTCATAGAAGGCTTCTGCATGAATTTACCCCATAGTGTGGTTTTCTTAAAAGTTATTTACTTATTATTATTCTTTGTTGTACAGTATGCTCCTAAGAACAGAAGAAGATAGCACTACGGTTTTACTCATCGGAATATATGGTTGTACTCTTCGTGAGTGAGTACTACATTTGTCTTTTTTTAACACGCTGTACATCAAGCGAAGTTATAAGGAGAGCTAGTGTGAGCTATTATTTTTGATAAACATTTCCCTTTTTTTATTTCCACCTACAAACAAATTGAGAATATTCATCGAGTTATTAAACTAATAAGCTGTCATTGAATTAAATTTTATAACATTGAAGTTGAACTTTAATAATTCATAAAAAAAAACATTGAATTATTATTTTTTATTATTTGCCAGAGATTATCACTTCTCACATTCGTAGATGATCTGCAATCACAGTGCCGGCTGAAGTGCAGTCCAGCTGCCGCTGGCATCCCCAAAAGCAATTCTACACATATTTTAAGACACTTGAAAAGGCATCCATCCCATGAGGCAGGCATGTTGATTATGTAAGTACTGCAGATGACTCTGGTAGCTGTCAAATGTCGCCACCATGTGTGGAGACTGCCAGTTTCTGCGCTGTGCCCGCGTCAGTGTCTGAGTCCTGGCATGACAACAAGAAGGAGCAGCAAGTCCTTCTTATGGGATTAAAACATGAAATCACAGAAAAGCAGGCAGACGGTGTCTTCAACTGGTCTCGGAAGCGGGCATGTGTCAAATGCAATCAGCCCTATGATTCCCATCCATCAATCAAAATCCGACCATGTGTGTGTGTGTGTGTGTGTGTGTGTGTGTGTATGTGGGGATGTGGATATAGGAGTTCATATGTATGTACATATGTGTGTATGTCACTCACCTGTCTTGTAAGCTGTTGAGCCAATTATGAAATCCGGTAACAAATATGCCGCACTGCGCCCCTTTTGATTGTAGGAGTAGATACGCAGCCTCAACGAGTTATTCTCCTGCATCATAATCGAGGTAAGCGTGTCCAAATTTTCTAGTGAGAAGAGTGCTTCATCTGCATTGCTCAGATTGAATCTACGGCAGGATGGGGAGAT
Organism: Drosophila kohkoa; assembly: GCA_019972355.1. Lineage (NCBI taxonomy): Eukaryota > Metazoa > Arthropoda > Insecta > Diptera > Drosophilidae > Drosophila > Drosophila kohkoa. The sequence continues at coordinate 1,304,682 of BJEL01000057.1, read as the reverse complement.
GGGAAGGGAAAATGCAGATCGAAAGATTATTATTATTAAATCAGAATGGCAAATCAGCAACATTGTGCCTTTAATCATGTGTAATCAAATGTCTGAAATGGTGCAAAAGCCAAACAAATACCAAAATATTTCTGGCTGCTTGCACATACGAATTCCCGATTCTCACTTGGAGTTTTGTCCCTTTCCAATCGCATCAGACAACACCCCAATCCTTAAACCCTTCCTAAAAAGGCATTCACAATCCACAACACCCAATGCTTCAATCATGACCTCAATTTGAATTTGATGCCTTTTGCCTTGTTGCGGCTTCAACTTGTCTTGTCTTTCTTTCTTTTTGCTTTTGCCAAAACTCTGAAATATTAGGGTTCAATGTCTATATATATTTTATATTATTTTCGCATCCATTTCATTCTCTTGCTCAGGGTATTTTCATTTTCCTGCGAAACACATGACATTTACTTATTCCTATATTTCATATTGAAATTTGGTGCAAATGTATTCTATGGAATATTCGATGACAAATCCAAAAGGTCCTATATTTACTTCAGAGATTAAGTTAGAGTATCTGTAATTCGACTACCAAAAGATACATTTCTAGTTGCATTTTGCCTTACAAACATATTTACATTGACGTCCATGTTTGTTACGATTTGGCGCAATCTTTTTTAATGAGGGTTCTTTTGATGTTTTGAGCACCAAGTTTCCCCCTGGACATACCCTTTATGAGCATGTTGGCTGCACGGTCCCATTGTTTCAATAAGCAATATTTATTAAACGATTTTGGGTATGCTTTTTGGGCATCTGACACTAGTATATATTTTTATTATTATATAAATATACTCGTAAGCTGTTCTTGCATAATGTAATGGGCGTGTATGAATATGATTCGATCTATGATAGGAATTTGATTTCACAACTTCAGAATTTGAAATGTGCATTTCTTAGCAACTACTTATCATATTTTTAAGTACTAGATAGAGGCTTCAATTAGTATTTTCATTTTGGTCTAACGCTTATTACAAAGTATTAAATCAAAATAATATTTACAATCCGTTAAAATCTTTATTATTATTTTATTCGTTTTTAATAACTACAAATTAAATATACATTTAATTAAACAATCAAATTAAATACAATAGAATAAAATAACATTAATACATTAACTGTTATATAATTAGGAAGTAATTAAAATCAAAATGACATCAATCAGTCAAGGTAATCTAAATGTTATATTCTCAGTTAAGTAAAACAGCAGTATTTGGTCTCCAATTCTCAAGCTCTTAATGCAATCCACTCAGAAATGCTTTAAAGTTGTAATATTTAAGTTTGAAAACAATTGCCATGTCCTCGGGCTACCGTTCAATTAAATGTTTGCAAAACACATATGCATATGCTTCAATTCGATGCCAAGGGCTAAGCACTGAGAGGTTGGACAAAGCAGTTATATGCGAATATAATCCGCTTAAAAGCTACCCTGATTCTGACACCCGCTGGCCAATTGCTCTGATGGCTGCTTTTAGCTGTGTGCAGTTGTAGTTATACTCGAGCAGAGCAGGCAGTTGATTAATATGCTCACCTGGTAATGCCAGTGCGTGTTGAAAACATTTCGAGGACAAATATTTGGGGAAGGCCGCCATCGTACCCCTGAACGCATTGGATATCCACACTGAGCTCCGTTCGGTTGAAGATGCTGCAGTTGCTGACGCCATTGGGCAGAGCTACGAATTCCAATCAGATTTATGGTGTCCGTGTTTGCAGTTTGTTGAAGAAACGAGCAGTCATAGGGTTATCGGATTGAAGAGTCGCATAAAATGAAAGAACGACGCTTACATTAAGACAATAGTAGATATGTAGTTACTCAAAATTTAAAATACAATTCTTATTAATCTATCTTTAAGCTTTGCTAACTCTAATTGTTGGCACCGAATCCTTGCCTTTGCCCGTATTTCGAACAGTTTTGCTACTCGAAAACAACACATTGTAGTTGGTCAGCTGAAATCTTTGTTTTCTTTTGTTGAATTTTACAAATTTCATATTTTTTTATATTTTTGACTCACATTTGTGCTCTGCGCACCTTCAAATCCCTAATTAATTGCCTCTGCTTGGGCTGACATACAAATCAGAAGTGAATCACGTTGCCGAACTTTGCAGCTGCATTCGCTTGATCTAACGGTAAACTTCCTTCCCGTGCATAAAAGAGAATCGCCGATAATAAATACCCAGTAGGAAATGCGCTTGCAGAACCCCAATAGAAAGTTTAGTTCGCTCGCCTACACAAATTAATTTTTGTGAATAGTATTTTTTGTTTCACTTACCCGCCAAAACTACTTGGAAGAGACAAGGCTGCTGTTGTGTGCCCACCTCATTGGCTGCCCAGCAGGAGAGTGTGCCGTAATCCTGTCATATATTACATACACAGAAATATTTATATATATATTTTGTGTGGATTGTGCTGCGCTTAATTGGTGGGACTGATTGGCCTGTTTACCTGATCTGTGACTGGAGTGTACTTTAAAATGCTGCGGCTTCCATTTACGCTGAAACGTTCGCTGCTCACGTCCAGAGTTTCACCCGAGTTGTTGAATTTCCAACGAAATGTTCTGAAATGTGAATATTGTTTTTGGTATTTTTTTTTTTATTGTTGTTGTTGTTGTTGTAGGGTTTTTTTTATTAAATTTGTTGGCGTTGTTGTTTGCATTGGGTTGACGTTTTACCGGTAACGTTGTCACGAGGATGTGCGTGCAAAAGGCAGAATCATCAGGCCAGACGGAAGGTGGATCACGACAGGGTCAGGAGAGTAAACGTCGCCGACAACGCCGCGGCGTTTGCGTTGGCGGAGTCGACAAAGTTGGGGTTGGGCAATACGGGGGAGAGAAGGGCAGCAAGTGTGACATGTTTGCAAAGTTTTACATTTTTAAAATAGCTCGTTAAAATATTAAAGGTTAAATATGTACGCCATCACACACACACACACACACACACACACACACACACACACACACACACACACACACACACACACACACACATACACATATCTGAGGCCCACTTACAATACTCTCACTTAATGTAACAGTCATACTGTCCAGAGGTAAGAGCCGGATTCTCGGACACGGGAAGCTTTTTAAAAGGTTAATTATCTCTGACATATTTGGTTGAAAGCTTACGCTTTCCTTTTCTACCACATCTTTTAATTTTATAAGTTATATTTCCATATTTAAAAGTTAACGCCAATAATTTACAAAATATGGTCATCAAAAATAATCGTAATATACTTTAATTTCGTAGAATCAGAAATACAAAAAACGATTTGATTAATATTGAACGTAGACAAATAAAGCAGCCCAGCTTAGAAAATGGAATTATGTTAAATTTCAAATACTTTTATTTCATTTTAAACGTTCGGCAACAACCCGTAATTGATTTGCATTTTTTGCAATGCGATACTTTAATTTAAAATAAAATACAGGGAAAAACGTAGGCAAGAGAGAAAAAATTTGTTTGGCATCGCTGTCAAGCAGTTAAATGCTGATAAATTAACTTGTAGCCGCCTTCAGGCCAACAATCCGCGCCCCAAAGTATGCAGCAGCTTTTTCATGTTAACGTTAACGTTAACGTTAACGTTAGCGTTGAGTATCGCCTACACTCTCGACACTGCCCTAGCTCCGTCATCCATCCGTTCTTCACCCGCCGCCAGCACGCTGCTACCACAACAATTACATGACGCAGCTGCGCTGGAAACAGCATCGCGCAATTTTCCGCTGGCTAATGATTAATTATTTTAGCATAAAGCGTCAACTCAAGACACAGAAGAGCCCCTACATACTCTCTCACACAAAAACACGGACACGCACACACACATAGACAATGAGAGCCAGAACGAAAAATTGAAACTAAATACAAGACAAGCCAGATGGACAGACAGAGAGAGTGAGGGAGAGGGAGAGGGAGAGGGAGAGAGACCGGACGGAGGCAGCCAATAGCCAGGCAGAAAGTCGGTCGACAGGCCACAGCAGTGCGGTGGCTCATTAAAAAAACATTAAAGTGGGCAAATGTGGCGAATGCGAATTAACATAGTCCGTCGACCAGCCCAGAAACGCTCGTGGATGCCTGAAGGACGAACGCACCAGAGAATCAAAGCATAACAGCATTTGGCATTGCTTTTGAAGTGCCATCGAATCAAAATATTGTTAAATTTTCGCACATTTCCTACCATATAAATAGCATTTTCCGTTGTCGCTCACGCGCACACACAGGCTCACACACTAGCACACAATTACAGTCATTTGTCAATTTAGCAAACTTCCATTCACAACAGGAAACCGGAAGCAATTGCCTACAACGGCAAAAAGGGAAAGGCAGCCGCTCTGGAAAACAGAATGGAATCGAATGGAATAGCTAATGGGTATGGGGATTGTACTCACCGAGGCGGTGGATCCGCTTGTATCTCGCATACAACCTCAACAGTCTCATCCTTGGAGGCTCCAATTAGTATAACGCGATCTGCGTGCTTGCAGACGGGTGTGTCTGAAAGGTAGATAGAAACGGAAAACCAATGTGAATTCATCGGGAATGTAGGTGTTCTGCTTGTATATATCCGATACCCGTAGGGTAGAAGGGTATTATAACTTTGTGCCAGCAGGCAATGTATGTAACAGACAGAATAGAAAGCGTAATCGCATTGCGTTTGTCCAAAACCAAATAAAGCATTTTTACGATATTATATTTTTAGAATATGATTTTATTTTAAATGTGTAGCGGGTATCTCACAGTCGTGCCCACTTGACTATAGCTTTCATACTTGTTTTCTTTTTCTGCTGGCAAAAAAATTTAAACTCTTTTCTATTTTGCATTTTCGTAATGTGGCAACTCTTAGATATACGTGTATGCCATATGAATATTTGAAGATTATTCATGTATAAGCAGAGTAAAGATGAAAATAAAGTCCAATACTCAACAATACGATACAATTCTGAAATGCCTATCCCTATGCTCTGCACAGGAGCGAGGAAAATTATATAAATAACAGAGCAGAGTCTGAAAGAGAAGGCAAGGCAAAATACGCACAAACGAGTTTTAGACAGCAAGACGCCCCCTCATCAGTTAAGCTAGGCTCTCTCCTTATTGCTGCTCTGAGGTAGGGCAAAAGGCAGTCAGTCAGTGTCAAGCGCAATGCTATTCGCAGAAAGCCGTTGAGTGGCAACGTCGTCCTTGTTTACTTGAAATTAATTAATGTGGCAACATGATTTAGTACTTGCAGGTAAATAAGGCGTTCATAAATGTTAAAGGATTATTAGCTGACAGCACACGTGGCGTATGCGTAATTTGGTTCCGCCTCCTCCCGCTTGTTGCCCTGCTATCCACATCCCTCGACCTTTAAGCTCAACAAACCAAACGAATCCAACTGAAACCGAACCAAACCCATTAGCAGTCAGGCGAGTTGAATTTTTGATGAATTGTTTGTCTTAAAAATTTACAAAAGGGCGTAATTAATTAGCTGAAGCAGCCGCCCTTTGTTGTACTTGTTGTTTTTCCAAATGTTGATTGTTATTGTTTTTTGTTGATGTTTCTGTTATTGTTGTTGTTGTTGTTGTTGTTGTTATCGTTGATGTTGTTGTTGCTTATTTAAATTGCAAATTCACGAGGGCTGTTTAATCGGACGCCAGCCAATTAGCGAGACGCACTTGAGACACCATTTGAGTAATTCAAGTACTTGTTGCTCTTTGCCCCAAATAGACAGAAAAAGTTCAAAGGCATAGGTCAAAACTTTGAAATATGAAAAATACTGAGTTTCTCTCTTTTCTTACTTTCTCGACAACTAATCAATATTTGTATATGTATTCTTGATTTACAATATATTTACCGACAATAATTAAATATTTTGGTTTGATATAATGACTGTCTAATTTACATTAAAAACGTATTTACGAAAAAATTTAGGTTGTTAGATATGGATGGCCAAGAGGATGATGTTATCAAGTAGATTTACAGCCAGGTGATTGAAGTGACTATCCAGCCAATCTTTTTTCTTCTGACTGAGTTCTCTCACTTCTTTAGTAACACTTGGGCTACTTGATACCTTACATAATAAGACAATTTAACTAATCTGAATGAATTTATTTTTACATTTAAATGATTTATTAATTTGATCACGCGACATCACGGATTAAAACGGTTCGCAACTTGGGATGATACAAAAATTACGAAGGTCGTTTGGATGAAACCAATGATTCTGGAAAACAAATTTGAATGTTGTCGTATAGTAAGTTTGTTAAATACTTCATATTAGTTGAAGTAGCCAAAAATAGTTGCCTCTTAATAGGGTATTTCAGCTTTGTACCAATAAAAAATGTATGTAAGAGGCAGTGCTCTTATCTGTTTACAAGAATATATAAATCTCAATTATCTATAAAAAAAATAAAGCTCCAATTGTTTTTCTAATAGGAAAATGTTTTAAGAAAATTGCCAATTTTCGTATTCGTTTCTATTTATTATTGCATTCTATTTGTATCTGCCTGAGTTTGTTTACTTTTTCACCCCTAATCAGCTGTTCGAATAATGCGACTTTGGCTAAAACCTGATGGTATATTTTATATTTTAGGTTATACTAGTATCAGTATTTTTCCGGAATATAAATTAAATATATTTTAAAGAGAATACCACATAAATGCATAGGGAATAAGAAGCAGTCTGAGCTTCCTATTCGCTTAAAGTGACACTTGGCTAGTACCAAATCACGAATTACTATAGTAAGAGAGAGAGGTGATCAGAATCCTTTAAATGAGACGAATTTACATGCTACTCTATTGTGGTGCAACTTTTGAAACAGGAAATATTGTACTTCGCGACCTGTTAAACGAAAGTATAATTTCGAAATATCTACGATTGCAGCTGCAGTAGTAGGTGCAACTACGAAATATGATGCAACGCATGTGGCAAGCGAATGGATGATGATGAGGCTGCGACAGACAAAGAGCGGGCTGGTGCTACAGCTGGGGTTGGATAAAACGGTGAAATGTTGTATTTATGCAAAAAGCGAAATGAAAAATATTTTCACAGCCTTGACTCGCAACTGCGACCGACCGGCCTGACACGAGTTGAGCAGACTTGAGTTGAGTTATAACATGAAAACGCCGAACACAAAAAATGCAATACATCAAATGAGGAATGGAAGAGAACGAACTGAGAAGCACCAGGGGAAGTAGCAGCTTGACAACGACAACATCGCTGCCTGCTGCCAGACTTTATGATAAGAAATTATTCGTAAAGTCAAATGCTGGGAGTTTTTGAGCAGGCAGACACACAGCGACGAGTTGGTGGCTGAGGGAGACTCTTGACATCCCAGCCAGATAGATGACGCATTCAAGCAAAGTACTGGATGTGTCGCTGTTGCTGCCAAAGACGACCAATGCTCCCAAAACTGGGCTGGACATCTGCTCAGTACATTCTGCGATAGTATGTCGATATAGGGCAAATAGTTTCACCATAATATACGAGGCAGCATCTTTGACTTTTTATCTAAACACTGTATTCCTAAACTATTAATGTATTATTTTTTTTGAAGAATTGTCTCTGTTCTCGATATGAGTCATTTACCGAGCCAAAAGCATGCATAGATATCGTGGTTTAACTGTTTTTGTTCTATATAGTATATTTTAAATGTAATGATATGTCGTTGTTCCAAGTTTACCTTTGTCTATATCTTATGCCTTGTTTCCCAAAACTGGGTTTGAATGCAATATATTTGAAATGCCATTTTTTCCTCACATCAAAACCGATAAGAAAACTGATTTTTTCACATATGTGAGAAATGTAAAAATATCGGACACAACCGATATTTAATCGAGGTGAAATCGAAGCGGAGCTCACCACAGCAAAAAAAGATTATAGAAATACCGCGTCAATGTATGTGGATATCAAATCAAAAGTTCCACATGCGGAAAAATAGACAACCTACTGTTCCGCACTCATATCGGATAAGTGAAGAGGAGCATCTAGATGGAGATTGAAAAAAAAAATAAAAATAAAGCTTCTGAGACATTTTCTCGTGAAGAGAAATAGCATTAATTAATATTACCGATACACCTTTGTTTGTGCTGAGAACTGCGCAACGAAATTTCGCCGCAAACATTTTGTCACGCATCTGGGAACATCGCCTTAGGGCATTTAAAGTTTACCGATACTCATTTTTTTGCTGTGGAAAAGCAAAATGGGACTCGATCAAATGTAAAAAACTGAGTGGCTGTAGAAACAGGGCATTAGTTTTTTTTCGAATTTTATTGAATCGAATATTTTATAGTCTATTCTAATCAACTGTGTCTTACTGCCTTGTTTTTTTACTCGAAATACTCACATTTTACTCTCAATGGCAATTGATTACTGACTGTTTCGCCCTCATCGTTGATAGCGCTGCATGCATAATTGCCGGCATAGTGTTTGGTGATCTTCTGAAGTACCAGGCTCTGATTGGAGCGTATGACGCGGGCTGAGGTATTATGCTCCAAGTGAATACCCTGAAAAGAATATGAGCAACACCAAGATATTGTAATTATAATATTTGTTATTAATTAAAATGCAAGAGCATCAAATTTAGAATTCTTGATTTGAGCCCACTAGGAAAATGGAAAACAGGAATCTAGATGCGAAAATTAGTAGTTGAATGTCAGTTTAATTGCGAGCACAAAATTTATTCTATATGCTGCATATATCCATTAAGTACACAAAGCTTAGCCTTGAAGGCGTTTGTCAACAGCGTCTTTCGTTCAACTGCTGCGATGGTCGATGACTTGGTTCACTCAGCACTCTTTGCTGATTGATTGTGGTGAACAGAGACTGCACTTGAGCGACGGCAAAATCAATGCCACAAATCCCAAAACTATTTTGCCCAAACGGCACACTACGGGCCGCCTCTTGCCACATGCCACACCTTTCGGACCAACATTCTTGGTGTGAATTGAAATGAGCAAATGTAGCGCAGAACTGTGCATCCTATGGCAGTGGCTGCAACTCTGGCAGATTTGGTGGCAAACACCACAGCGTATACGCAACTTGCCATGTTATTGACACTTAAACTGAAATGAATGGAAGTCAACCAAGCAGACAGCCTGCCTGTGTGTGTCCTGGACCCTGTTCTTAGTTCCTGCTTGCCTCCTCTCATTGGGCTTGAGTTCATATTTGTTAGCGTTAGAGCAGAGTGAATGAGAACGAGAACGAGAACGTGAACATGAACAGGAGCGAGAGAGCGGGCGAGTAAAGAGAAGCGTGTCAATTGGGAGCTCACTTCCAGCTGACTTGACGCGACCTACATTATGTAACCACAACAGTTTCCGCCATTGAGGATTCGATTGTACGTGACACTCGAAGTAAACATCATCGCCTTCCTTGATATCATCCGGTGTTAGTGTGGAGCCCAGACGCAGCGTAACCAGCGGGGGATCTGTAAATTAATAGAGAATGTGTTAGCAAGCGTCGACTAAGTGATGAATAAGTGAATGGATAGTAGGTATAGTATATAAGTAGATAGCAATAATAACAGTTTTATGTAAGTTCGATCGAGTTTAATCCATTAATTAATTAAAGTCTGTGAACTTAATCTATCAAACTGTAAAGTACTCAATTTATAGACAATATTATTTCATTGGCCATTTGAAGCGTGAAGTTGAAACAGAAGCGTCACTTCAGCTGTCTTCACTTTACCGCTGCAACTGAAAACCAAGTAGATCTATTTGGTGTAATAGTTGGTAGCAAATATGAGCAATTTGCTGTAACGACAGCACCATCAACAAAGAGTTATGACAACATCCTAATAGAAAGAGGTCAAGGATCGGGGACCAGCTGCTGCCGGCAATGGCAATAGCAATGTCGATGGCGCTGCTTGTGAACATGTGTTGCCGCTTAAGTCGTTTGAATCTGCTTAACGAGCCACAAACTTTGTGACAAACACGCAGCAAAGGCGACAGGCGCAGGCACAGCCACAGCAACAGCCACAGCCACAGCCCCAGTTACAGACACAGGCAACGCACAAGGTCGAAGGTTGGCCCGAATCACGCTGAGGAAGGACTCACGTGCCAACTTTAATATTGTTGAGTTATTGGTAGCCAAAGCCATACGACCAAACGGCGCCCGTCAAGAGTTAGAAGGCGAGGCCAAAAGTTTGCTTACTTTAGAATGGCCCAGCAAAGTTTATTCTCTCCGCGACCAGGTCCTCTTCTAGACCTGGCCTTAGTCTGCATCGGCAGACTTGTTCGTTGATTCCTTCAATCAGCCCCGTGGTTGCAAAGGTCCTGCAAAACTCTTTCACTTTCCGCGACGTTGTACTTCCGCACACATGTTGCACGTCATTTTCATACCCTTTGCAGAAACTTCGAGGAACGGGTGTGGTGCGCTTGTGAGTGTGAAGCGATATTTCTGAATCTTCATGTGAACTTTAATATTACTTATATATGTTTCTCTATTCACAGATAACAAATAAATACTAAGTTCTTATAAAACATGTACGTATGGATTAAAATCTTTATTGAGCAATTAAATGTTGCCTTTAAAGTGAATCACTTTAAGTATTTTTACGACAACTTGGCAATTATCATGAAGCATCATTTTAACATAGCTAAGCACACGCAATAAACTATATGATTATTTTCTTAATTTTACATTTTGAAATAGAAGCATTTAAGATCTTGTGTAGATCTATTCCTATTGATATAGACAAGAAACATAACATAAGTAGACAGGTTAGATGTTTACAGGGTGTCTTATAAGCGACATACTTTGATTAAAGTATTCTTATTTATTGTGATTACCATTCGCCGTAGCCTTCTAACTCGTCTTTTATATATGCAATTTAAATCCATAAATTCTGAAATGTTAACGATTTTCATGCAAAATATTGGGACGCCGAAAAAATAATTTAAACCCTATCTACCAATTGAAAGGTTTTAATATCCGCTGTAGAAGAATATTATAACTTTGTGCCTACAGCACGATTATTTTAGATTGTTTTCATGACCACACCATTAAATCGAAAAAAATAGTAGTTTTCAAGATGGAGTCGATTTTTGTTACATACAATAATAACTAGAGTATTTATGATTTCAGAAAATTTCGTTGCTGCATTCGTGTCCTAGTTGCTTTGTCTGACAATCTGGTATATTTTTGTCCTCTATGGTACCTTTACAATGTATTAGTATTTAGATATACCAAAAACACCCTTCTAGTATTTTTCGATATATTAAATTGGTATAATTTAAGAATAATATCGACATGTTTTAATTTTATGAAAATTTATATTTATGTATCTTTTTTTTATTTGGGAGTGCGAATTTTCTATGAAATTATTAGAAAATTAGGGTTAACCAAATAAGTTTGTTGGACAAATTGCCAAAAAGGTTTGTAACAAATTATTGCATCAAGTTTATCAAATAAAGTCGTCGTTGTTGTTATTATTGTTCTCCCTCTTTAAGCTATCAAATTCAACTGGACTTGAAGTAGTAATCTTAGATGATTGGCTTGCCGCTATATATCATCTGGCTATAATCCCTGCTCTGCTCTGTCGTTCTCGTACTTTAAAAAAATATAAACTCCAATTGCGGCATTGAGGAAAATATCGCGATGCCTTCGTTCGCTCTTCGAAATGCCAAGCACGCACACAGCACAAGCGCCAATGTAGCCAGGCATAAACAACGAGCAAAGGACGCAACATAGAACACACTCACACACTCGTATACGGATTCGTATTAGTATTCGTATGTATGTGTGATGGTGAGTGTTACTGCGCTCATGGGAATCTCTATGTCTGTGATTGCATTGCATGTTTTGTTGTCCTGTTTCCTTGTTTGCTGGGGCCGCATTATAAATTTTAAAACCGAGCGAGTGTCACATACTCGTACTACGCACAGAGCGTACAAACATAAAGAAAATTATATATACAAGCAACGCAACGCAACGCAACGCATTCCGAATGAAATGAATGCAGTCTTTACCCCTTACTGTCGCCTTGCCCCGCTACTTTCATAAAGTATGGCAAATGGCCTTGCCAAATGTCGTGCCTAAGAAGCCAAAACGAAGTTGGCATAATAACTCAGGCATGATGCTGAACACAGATATCACATAGGAGCAACAAAAACAAGCATGAAAAGCCAACAACAACAACAACAACAAAATCAGCAGCAGCAGCAATAAATGGGAAACGAGGCGAAGCATATTTGCCTGTGCGCTCAAATTAAAAATACGCTAAATTTTGTATGAAGGCAGAACAAGGCTTCCTTAGCCGTAATTGTTTTATTTTTATTTTGTTTATTTATTTATTGTTAAATTCAACTATGAAATGTCTACAAAAAAAAAAAGAATAAAATATCAAACAAAGCAGCTAAGACCCGATCTCAGCAGCCATTTTTTGCATACAAAATGATTTCTTAAATAAATCTGATCGCAACCAATTTTTCAGGAATAATAAAGACTGCAGCTTTTTTCTTAATGTACAAAAAATCGACTATAGCTTGCTATTCCATTATTTTCGATTAGAGCGGGCGAAAGTGCTGTCTATATAGAGATATCTATATTAGATATCACTCCCTTGTAGTCTCCGAGAACCAGATGTTTATACGAATGGACGGACATAAAGACAGACGGACATGGCTATATAGTGTCGTCTGTTTAAACTAATAAAGAGTACATATGATACATCTACTTTTGGATTCGGTAATGTTTCATTCTATCTTTCCGTGAATCAAGAAAACTTCATCTCAAGCTTTCAATGATTTATATTAAAAAATCAACTTTATTGAAAAAAAATAATGTTTCTGCTGCGAGTCAAAAAGCTAGCATGAATAAGTATGGTAAATCAACAGAGAACAAGAGATATTAAATTAAATACCCTGCTGTGAAGTTAGAAAGCTGCAATTGATTTCTCAATAAGAGTAAGAAATTAATAATTATTTTATGATAAGCATTATTTTATGGGATGAAAATGTAAACTCTAAATACATGGTGACTTTGGTAAATAAGATAAAGTTAATTACAAATTATATGCAAACTGTGTATTTGATTAGATATAAAGTTAAGTACAATACTGTGTCATATTGTTAAACTTTCAATCGGAAATAGTTGGTACAATTCGAGAGTACTCTTTAATTGCTTACTTTAATTTTGTTTAGCACTCACTCTCACTTTTATCCACATGCATCGTATATTAAACGTGCTGGGTCTCTTACAGTCGACATCATTGCCAGTAGCTTTAGCTTATTTTTCATTAAAGCCAAACGTTTACCTGCTGTGCAAAACACCCACATTCATTTTCGTATATGTGCATATATGTATGTATGTGTTTTTATGAATATTTTGTCGTACGTGTTGATCATAAAGTTTATTTACTCGAATGTGGACCAACGTCTCAGCGATGACTACAAAACAAACAAATAAAAAACAATATTCAAAAATATAAAATATGATGCTAAAAAGTGTGTGTGATGCATAAAAAATATTATACATGCTTATTTTTTAACGAAATGTCTAATGAGAAAATGTTCTTGATTCTTTACAGCTGGCTTGCGGTGTTGGCTAACAATTGCAGTTAGAATGTAGCATTGAACCAAGGAAATGATTTAACGTGATGTATCGATTGAGTATGTATGTATGTGTATATATTATTATGTATGCTCAGCCGAAATAATAAAATACTTTTACTGTGACAGCCAAAAGTACACATACGTATATTTAAGAGTCGAAGACAGAGCACTTGGCTCGCTACTTCTCTCGACACACGATTTGACTGGACTCTCGACTTTCAAGCTTTACGACATCCGCAGTGTTTTATGGCTGTTGACCCATTGCGAATATAATAAAGATTTTTATACACTGAATACCTTGGGACTACTTTAATCGATTTTCAAGACATACTCCATCAATTCAAATGCGTACTATTAATAGTATAGTGATCTTGTGTGTTGTATTTCTTTAGGGGTTATTTCCAGGTTAATGATTATGTATTCTATATTACTTCTCTACACATTTTATCTGTTGTGAATAAAGCCGTGGGTATGTTTAGATTCATAAAACGTTGGTCGAAATTTCACTGGCTTGTCCTATATTTATCTATGGATCTTTTGTCTGCAATCCCCAGCATTAAGCCAGTGCAGAAACAATTTTTGATTTATGCTTTTCGTTGTTTAAACTTGAACCCTCATGTTACCGTAGTAAACTTTTATTACTAAATCTTCTTTCTCTTACTGACTGTATGCAGAGTGTAGTTTTTTTCAGAGACTTATTAAAGGTGAAATGGATTCTTCTCAGCTATTAAGCCAAAACAGATTTGCTGTTCCGGTCAGAATCACTAGGAATTTCCCTCCTCTTTTCATTCCACATAGAACTACTAACTATGCTTCCCATGATGCCTTTCGTATTCTGTTTGGGATAATAATCTTCAAAATGTAATTTGCTCCTCAACTTAAAAAGTTAATACTACAATATATATCTAGTATTTAGCTTCTTTTGACTATGTATTTATATATAAATATATTTCTTTTTCTATTAGCATAATTAGTTTTATTTCGTTCGTTGTCCAAAGTCTTATAAGTGTTCGCGGTTTCCGTTTAATCCATGCTATTCAAAACTTATTTTCCTCTTACCATGCTGGACCACTTGATGGTACTGTTGTTAGTACGTCAATGTCCAAATGAATATATCAGTCCATCATATAATTACATGATATAAAAGTCTATTTAATAATAAGTGTGGAAACTCGCAGAAAGACTTGAGAATTGGCTGGGTTATGTAATTTACTAGGTACTTTCTGGTAGAATGCTTTTCATATTGAGAGTCCTACTTTGATACTGTTGTTTGGTTATTCTACTTTGGTAGCATGGGTTGCACACACAAAAGTCCTTCATTTAATTTAAGCGCCTTCCATACATTTTGTTAGCCCACATATTTCATTTGAGGGGGAAAACGGTATGAAAGAGCTGTGGTAGAGGTAGAGACTGAGGTATGGGGCTGTGAAGCAAAGGCAGAGACAGAGAGAGAGGCAGAGGCAGAGGCAGAGGCGCAATGCTACCACAGCGGCTGCCTTCTGGCCCATGGCAAATTATTCACAATTTGTCATTTGTCTTTGATTTATTTGCATTTTAAAGGCTTTCAACGGCGACGTCGACATCGCCGACGTAATAAATTTAGCGAGCTGTCTACCTTTTGGTAGCTGTCGGCAATGCTTTCTTAGCTTCTCTTTTGCGATTCCATTTTTTTTTTCGTTGTTGTTATTGTTCTCTTTTTCAATGTTTTTATTTGTTAGTGTTATTGACGATGTTGTTGCTGTTGCTGTTACTGTATTTTTTATACTTATTTTTTATACTTAAACTCAATTTGTAATACTTACAAACGACATTCAATTTCCACATGGTCTCCAAATACAGGCCATTCACATTTGGATTTTCCGCACGGCATGTTATCGATTTACCATCGTCGTCTGTGGTGGGCACAAAGCTCAGTTCAGAGCGTGTTGAGTTCTTTGATATGTCGTCCTGAAAATGTTTCTGCATTAATTAAGTTTCGCCAGACTTGAGCCAATGCCAACACCCCCTTGGCCCTCCGGCGCTATTCCCTCCTACGTTAGTGTGTTTTCTTTGTACTTTATGTATGTGTGAGTGAGTTTTCCGTTCTTTTTTCTGTTCTTTTGGCAAATTTGTCGAAATATTTTATGTTTGCAATTTAAAATTTATTGCTGCTTACTTTAGGTTTTATGTGACGTGTGTGGGTATTATAAATTTTAGAGCGCCAAGCAACACATAATTAGTTGTGATTTTGTAGTCGTTATTCTGACTCTTGCTGTTGCCTTTGCTCTTGCTCGAACGAGCCATAAAATGTTCATTTTTAACAGTGTATCCCCCAAGCGACGAGACACTAACATTCTTTACCACCGTCGCCCTCTGTTTGCAACACATTCAGTTTGTCTGATGACGTCGATAGCGTTGTAGAATTTTGAGTGTGAACTTTAGACCTATTAAGTATTTAGTGTTTGTTGTTTTTTTAGTGGAATCAAGGTGTAAATAAGCTGCCAGTTAGCGATCCATTATAATGTCTTCCCGTACTTTTTTTCTTTTGTTTTTCCTTTTAAATAGTAATCAGATTCTTGGCCAAATTTCCGTCTACTATTCGACAAATGTTTTGCATGTATTTTAATTGTAAAATACAAAAGGAGAAAGCTACAGTTGAGATAGATAGATTGCAAAAACTGTAGTTTTTGTAGTTGTACCAAGTATCGCGAATGTAGATTTATACGCTTTTCAAAAGTAAAAAAAAGCTCAGGCAAGAAAAAGAAGAACGTCAAAAGCAAAAGAAATAAATAAACCCAAAATAAAATATGATACACTGAGGTCATTTAAAAAGTATAAGTTTTTATAAATTGTATTTATTGTTCATCAAATGACTCTATTTTATTCTGGTTCTCTATAAAAAGTGGTCAAATTGATCATCATGACGATTATGACTTTATGACTTTTTTCCACTTTGGTTTATTTTGAGAATTGCAAAGCAATTTGAAATAATTTTTTCAGTCTAAGCAGCGTATTAAAACTACGACTGATATATGATTTTTCGTATCACAAGGGGCGTGATTAATATCTAAACCAAACTTGTACAGCGTGCAACAAAAACAAATACTGTTGAAAAAAAATTATACCTCTTTCTAGTTTTTCAGGTTAATAGACAGGACGAGAGGCTGTTGAAGCTGTTCAAGAATAAATTTGCTGGAGGCAGAAGGTTACGATACCCTTTTACTCTATGTGTATTAAATTAAAACAAAATGGAAACAGAATCTTAATTTAACTTAACAGTTATAAAATAAAATAGAAACAGACTAGATATTACCAAATTATTAACTGAAAACTTCAAAAGCTATATTCCAACTTTAATTTTTTATTATTATATAAATATAGTTTGAAATCGTGAAGGTGATGAAGCCATGAAGCCTTTCTTCAGTGCCTGTAATTCTATCACTGGAATTTTGTAGGTAAGTCTCGCTAGCAAATAATATGGTTAACTTTCCATGACTATCCTAATTAGCTTCAATTGAAAAGGAACTTTTCCGTAGTTTGTCGTTGGCTGTCGGCGTCCCAAAGCTGATTAATGTCGGGCTTCATATGTTGTTGCTGCTGTTTTTTCGTTTTCTCTTGAAATACCCTCATGTTTAGATGGTCCCTAGCAACTATCCTTAGCCTTACATAAACGCACAAATACCTTTGCCACACACAGCACCCACACATTTGTAGACTAAATAAGGCACCAAAAGGCATGTAGAACATGGCTCAAGCCAGGCCCGCCGACTATCTGGTTAGTTAGTTGGCTAGCTGTCTGCATGGACTGGGCTGGGATGGGCTGGACTGGCTGTCTGAAGCGGCCTTTTGCCGCATTACGGTAACTTTATGCCACGTGAAAACTACTGAAAAACATTTCCGGTCTTTAAAGGAGCGTAGCTGCAAACGGCAAAGCAATCAGCAGCGGCATGCATAAACGAGTATGCATATAGGGCGGACAGACATGGACATAAACAACAACAGTTTAGATTCGGGGTAAAGGCGAAGAATAGCGGCTTTGTCTGGTGGCCGAGGCAAAGCGAGTGCGGAACGAAGCGCTGCAAAAATGAATTGCAACAAAATTGCGCTAAAACTCCCATAAATTTATCCAAAGTTGAAACAGAAGAAAACAAGAACCAAAAAAAAAAATAAAAAAAAATGAATATGGCAATGGAAAAAGCATACTAAAGTACTAAGGGAATGGGGAGCTGAGTAGGCGAGGCGAGAAGTAGAGAATTGTTGTGTATTGTGGAGTTTATATCACATTATCTGTGTTTATTCTATTCGGGGAGTTCAGGGGACGGAGAGATGGAGCCAGAGTCAGAGCCGCAGCCGGAGGAGTGAGGACTGAGGCGGCGTGTGCCATGGCGAGTGTAAGACACGCCCAGGGACAACAAGTGGGTGTTTCTTTAGTTCCTCTCGACTAGCCGCCCTACCCCTTTTTGTCACCGGACAAGAGTTACGAGCCACGTTTGTGTGTGGCATGACTGTGCAAACACAATAACTTATCGAGCTGAACGTGAGTCAGTTAACACCCAGCCCAGACAAGCCCAACAGACATCCCACCACAAACCAGAAACCAGCAACCAGTAACCAGTAACCCACACAGAACGTCAATTGCGGTCGTGTGAGAGTCATTTCCTCTTCCCCTTCACCCTCTCCCTCTCCCACTCCGTCTCACTTTCTCGTCGCCGTTATCCCCTCTCCCTTCCAGCTTTTACCTTTGTGCGTCGCAATTGACGCTTTCCCTTGTACCAGGTGATGATGGCATTTGGACGCGAACCTGACGATTCGCAAGTGACTTCGTATCGACGATCGGCAATCATTGAACTAGGCGGATCCAGAATTTTCACAGTCAATGGTTTCACTGAAAAAAAGTTGCAAGTTTCAATTAACATATATGTGTAAAAACATTTGTTATTAAACTACAATTTGATATAATCCACAAGTATAATCCTTAAATATGTAAATGAAACAATTACGTAAAAGCTAAAGATGTGTTTGGCAAGCAGACAAGTGATTATTCCCTACATACTCGAAGTACCTCAGAATACTTCATGAGTCTAATGACCCTCAAACAATTGACTTATTTATTATCTTTACTTAGTATGTTACTTACATATGATGGGGTGCATTATTTGAGGGAATTGAAGCGAGGTATTCACTGACCTACACTCCAGTATTCTTTCATGTTTGTTTACATGTAATCAAATTATGGATACATTAAAACTATACGAGTTTTGCTATTGGGTTATCTATTTGCATAATGAATTCATATGAATACTGCAACTTTAGCTTAACATTAGATTTGACTAACTCAAGCGAATAAGGCACAATAAAATATTAATTCGTTGTGCTCCCATAGAAATTATAACGTCAATTACTCATCGCGGGGCATGGTTTAAAGAATTTTATTCGTTGACTAGTTGGGTATACTCACAGTGCATGTCTAGAATGAAGCTCTTCTCCTTGGGCTTATCTAATTGAGTATTCAATGCTTGGCATGTGAATACTGAATTTAAATCGTTTCGCTGCACCGACGGCCACAAGAGTCGATTCTCGATAACATCGCCGGAATTGTGCTCGTTTTGATTGTCGACAAGTAGTCCATTTACGAGCCAGCGTACCTGAGGTTGGGGGCGACCTATGAAATAGTCACAAGACGGAGCAAATTAAAAAAAACAATGTACTTATACTACTCGTATGTATGTATGTAAAGCTGTGTGCACAAACATATAGTATGTCTGAGCTGGACAGAAGACCCAAAGGAGTCAGAGAATAGTGCAAATTAAAAAGTCAAGCTTGAAAAAATAGAATGAAATGGAAAATGAAAGCAAAGCAAAAGCAAATCGGTTCCAAAAGGCAAAGCAAACATTGTGATATTTTCATTTTCAGGCCAATGCGGCTTGAGGTTTTCGGGCATTTCCCAGTTTATTAGGGTTTTTTCAGCCAAAGCTTTTAAGGAAATTAACAGGAAATTGTCTAGCCGGGCAAACGGACATAGACATCGGCGAAACCATGTGTGGCAACACATATGTAAGGGAACGAGTATACATACATACACATATTGGTAGATTGGGTATTGCAGGATTTTAGAGCGGTCAAATGAGGTTAGGTTGATCCGTTTACTTACCGCCCACCACACGACAAGTGATAACAATATCGTCCCCCTCCTGCTTGGGCCCCAATTGTGTGCCATTGAGCTGCCGACCCCAACGGTCCAGTATAAGAGGTTGCTCCGGAAGAACTGCAAGAACAAAGTGCCACAAAGCGACACGGAGACAGATGGATAAATTGACAAATTGATGGACTCCATACACTCGTCTATGTGTTGCTCTATGTGCTATTTATAAATAGAAGTTCCTTTTTCGATACTCACTTATGACAGACAAATTGAAACGGAAGCTTTGCGTTTGAGCTGTGCGAAAATCCACACGACATCGGTAAATGCCTTGATCATGACGCTTGATATCCTGTAAAATTGCATTCCGTATATTACTATTGTGTGAAAGGAAACACATCATTAGCATGCTCACACTATACCAGACACACACTCACACACACACCTAAATACACACGCACATGCATACCACAAATACAAACACAAACCAGCTTTTGTTTCTGGCTATGTAATTTTCAATTATTGCATGTCACTTAAGTTGTACGACTCTGTGGTCTAAACTGTGGACACTCAACTGCTTCTAAGATACACGGTCTACACTTATTCATACATACATATATGTTATAACACACTATTTGTGTGTTAACCTGTCTCACAGTTTCTGGGTATTATTGAAGGGCCTTAATGTTGCAATTAAGTTGGCATTGACTCGATAAATGCCATTTACTCTTCATATTAAAGGTATTTTCATTTTTCAAGCTCTTCTACATTCAAAATATAGTGCTGCAGCAGTTTTTCACCATATTAAATTATTTCTTTAGTAACTTCTAAGTTTTTTATTTGCTCGCAATATTTTCAAGAATCATAAAAAGTATTGTCTGTTTACCATTCTACCATATACATATCGATAGAAGTATTGCAAAATTTGTATCTTCTATAATTGTTGGTCTTTCCGATATCAAGATTTCTATATTTGTATTTGCTCCCCAAGTATTACTTTTATAAAATGAACTTTAAAATTTCAAGTGTATGGAAATTTCTTTTATTTATATGTCATTTGACGTTCTTCATTTATATTTATCGGTTTGTACCCATTTTCAAAAATGTTTTTGCATTCTCCACATTAAAAGTTGTGTTAAGAAGAATATCGAAAATATGTAAAATTGTTCGTGTACTAATAATTAATATGAAGGCATTGCATTTGAATGGTACAGAATTACCAATTGTTTTTAGGGATACTATTGGCCCTTGCAGCATTTACCCTTAGTGTAATGTAATTCTATCTTTATGGTGTCAGGTTAATTGCTGGGCAATTGAAAAGCAATTAAAATTAATTTATGAAGTCAAGCAAGTCTCGCAGAACCATTTGTTACACATAATTCATGGCTCGCGAGGATTCAGCCAGGATTCGTATTTATGCTGGCATGTCGTCTGCTTATGAATATAAACCATATTACAAGTAAGTATAGTACTACGGGTATTTTTGTTAGCTTGTCGCATCCGCTTGCCCCGCCGGCATTATAAAGTTGATGGCACCGTGAGTGGCAAATTTATGGGGCTGCCTCTTCGTGTGCATTTCCCATTCATTTCGGAATGTGTGTTCATGCAGCTTGTTAACGAAGAGCCAGACCAATTGCTATTGCTGTTGCTTGGCCCACGTAATCCCTTGCTAGAGCTGAAGCCCAAAGCCAAGCCCGACCTCAAGTAACTTGGCCTTTAAAAGTCAACCGTTTGTGGCAGAAGACAAAGCGAGGCGTTAGTTCAAGTAGCTACCACATTGAAAGTGTAGTGTAGTCCGTGTGTGTGCCATTGGGTATATTATCTCTCTCTCTCTCTCCCTCTATCTCTTTCTACATGTAGTATATGTATGTGCGCATGTGTGTGCATTGCATCACAATAACGGTAAATCAAGTTATCTGTAAACATGCAAGACATTAATAAACATTTCGCGTGCGCGAGGCAATTTAACAACTTTTGATATCTAAATTTGTTTTCACATTGAGGAATCCCAGCCGCAGCAAAAGCAGTTTTTCTACCTTCGTTTACCATTTGGTTTAGTGTTTTTCTTTTTCGGTGCTTTTCAATACGTTTGCTACATTCGTTTACTGATTTTACTAGTTTTGTTTCACGCTCCCATCATTTGGTGTAAGCTTATTCCACTGTCAATGCTTCAGAAGAAAGTCTAATATATAACATAATAATGTTATGCTTTAAACTTAGATTATTTATATTTTTATTGCACTGTAGTTTTAATTGGATTTGATTACAGCAAAAAAAAAAAACTGCAGCTGCTATAGCTATATTTATTCTTTTCTAAATAGGTATAGATTTTAATATATAATAACAAAAAGTCGCAGTTGATTAAGAGTTTCAAACTCTGTTAACTTAGTCCGCATAGAACGATTCAATGTGTTAGCATTCTTTAAAACTTCAATTATACTTGAAAACAAGCAATTTTGATATAACTTTACTACATTTTCTTAAATTGTTCAGCTTACGTAAATTGATTTAAATATTTAAATTTTTGATTTACGCTAAGGCAGTCAAATAATCCCGTCTTCATACAAGTGGGAAAATATATGGGTTCGTTGGGTAACAATTTTAAACGTACCTTAATTTCCAAGGTTGCTGGCTGCGAGTCAAAATGAAATTTGGCGCGTGAGCCAAAAACCTCTGGAGCTGACCAGTGTCGAGGTTGTTCTATGGCCATATTATCGCGGACGTCGAAGCTGAAAGAATAAGGAGAGAAGAAGGAGATAGCAGCATCAATAATGAGCGAAGAAAATTATTATTTTTCCTGAGCCAACGTACATATATATATATATGTATGAGAAGAAATAAAACGGCCTTATAGCAGAGAATTTTAAATAATTTAAACTTAATTTTTTTGCACACAAGAGTATGCCAAGTCCACTCAAAAACTAGAACGTGGTCGGCAAAATATATTTTCCCGGACTAAAATTAACCCATTTATTTTTACTTTTTGAGTAGTCCCATTTCCACGCCGATTTCGTTGGTAAGGATATGGAACTAGTATCGACTGAGGCGTCAAAGTAAAATCTTTAAAAAATAATAGTAATAATTTTCCTTAAATAATAAACGTAATTTTATTAGTATCTTACTTCTAAATTGACTCTTTAACTATAAAAGAAAGCATTTTCTATACTTGACTTTAGAAAGATGATTTCAAGAAATATAATTAACTATAATTATTATTTATTTTGTTCTCTTGCCATTGGATGGAAAATTTAATTAAATAAGCGCTGTTGTGAGACTCTGAGTTTCAGCTGCTGCCAACATTTCATCTATGGCGCACAGATAAAAAATGTTTTTCAATTTTCTTGTGCAATCCCTTTCATTTTCATCGTCAGCACTGCATTTAATGCCCCAAGTTTAGCCTAAGAATACAAGAGGCCATAATACTTAAGACTTTGAGAAATACTCGCTGCTACCCATAATATAAATAGTGCCATAAACATTCATTAAATGCAGGCATTTTAACTGTTCTAATTGTTAGGAGAGTAATTTCATTTAAGTATATATTCGTAAAGGATCTTACTAAAATTTAAGCTCAATGGAAAGTGGCCCATATATGGAGTCGCGTCCATAAATATCTCGCGTTGAAATATTTTCAATATGTAATAAATAAAATTATCTCCATCAGCCGAATATGTTCTAAGGCTCCACTTTCTCAAGTACAGTTCTTCTTCAACGGATAGTACGGAAGTGGGTAATTAATGTTATCAGATTTTTCCATATTATTTATTCATGAATGATAAAAGCAAAGCTAAAAGCTACATTAATTACTTCAAAACATTGGCAAATACACTGATAACACTAATAATCGTATTCAGGGGTAACATAGTTGAAAGTATTTTTAAACATCAAAATTGAAATGTAGTTTCGACGAGAAACTAACTTAGCGTCTTGCATTCTATTTTTAGATATCCGGAAAATACTGGCTTAACAATAACAAATGTTGTCTAATTTGTTGACATTTTGAAATATTTTTAAATGCTTTTTTTTACATTTTTGCTGCTTGTTTCGCAAGTACAGAAATTATACTTATAGAAAACTTTTATATGAACTTAATTCATAACTTAATATTCTACATAACATAAGCACCGGCAGAGGTCGTCGGATTAACTCTAAATCATGATGTTAACTTTAAATTTATGATTTCTTTTCGATTTTTTTCAATTTACGGTCATACATACATTTCATTTTGTACTGTTGTACAGTAATATTCTTTACCCAACAGGTAGCGAGTATAAATGTTCTCTAAAGGGTATTGTTAGCGTTTTTCCAATTTTTTTTTAAATCTCAAGTCATTCCAATAATTGAAAAAAAAATTAAAGAAATATATATTCTTAGTGCGCTTTTTAAAGATATTCTTAAAAACAGAATGGAAATTGTGGGAACCAGCTGTATGATCGAAACCAAAAGTATTGACATTCTGTTCATTTTATAATTGTTTTTTGTTGCAGCTACTTTTTGGAATGCTCTGTGGTGAACGACGCGTTAAGCACTCCCTTTGTATGCAACACGCAAAAATGTATGTGGAAAGTGCCTGCGCCTGCTGATTGCCGCCAGCTGGCAGCAAAATGCAACAACTTAATTGCTGCGTGCCAAGCGGAGGCGACTCAAGTGTGGCACGAGACGGAAGACAGTGAAGAAGAAGAGGGTGTGAGCTAAAAAGCTAGAGACGGTAACCCAATTTTGAAACGTTTGCTTTTATTTTTGTTCACTACTCGCCGCCATTTTAATTAAAAACCAAAAACAGCAAGAACAAATGGAGAAAAAAGTATAAATAAAACTGAGAACACTTTCCAGATTTGGGCAAGAAGTTTCAGAACGTTTCTCCCAGGTCTCAACATAAAACCTGTTCTTTGAAGGGTATGTTTTGCGAGCCTGGCAAATTGAGTATAATGAAAGCCATTTATAGCCGACGGCAAGCTGTACATAGCATTATTTACAGGTATCATGAATACCACAAAAGATCGATATAATTATGTCATCAGCGGGCATTTTGATACACATATGTAAAATTGTGAATTTTTTTGATGTTTTTTTAATTGCAGGTAGTTTTTGTATTGTTTTATAATGTCTAATGTTATCCATTAGCATCGGCAACTAAATCAAGCCATATCTCACGTTGTGTTGTCAAAACCGGTTACGGAAAGAGGTTTTATTTTTTAAATTATTTATACATATTTGATTTAAATATTTTTCATTTCCAATCAGATATCAGGCAGATATAAAGTATATATATTCCTGATCAGGGTCAACATCCAAGACGATATAACCATGTCGGAAGAATGAATCTCAGATACTATAAGAGATAGAGATATAATTATATTTTATTTTTGCAAGTTGACCAATGTTGTTTTAAATTTTTGCCACGCCTGCTTACGCCCCCACAATTCGACAAAAGTCGAACAAAAAGTGTAAATTTGAAACTAGAGTCGGTTTTTGGTGCATACAATAATAACTACAGAAGGTATTTAAGAAATACTTTTGTATGGTAAAAAAAAACGCTTAATGCAATCGGATTAACTTAATTTGGCTGACAATCTGGTATTTATTTAACTCCATTGTTTACTTTTACTGAAGTACAATATTAATATACCAAATATAACCTTCGGTATAATTTAGTAGTTGTGCGGTATATTTATGGTGCTTATGTACAATATTGAAAATGGGTAGCTGGTGTCTCACAATTGAGCACGTTCGACTGTAGCTTTGTACCCAGTTGACTTAAAATAACTGATGAATATAATCTTCTGACTGCTAGGTTCAATACTGCACTGACCCGACAGTAGAACCTAGGCAGACACCTATAGAGTATCCACTGCACCAGAACTCCACCAACAAAAAATCATCGGTAGTTGAGCCCACATTTCTTGTGGCTCTTCGTCAGAGGTTAATTACTAAATTAGGTAAACATAATTAGGTTAATTTAGTAGGCGTCTGTCACAATAAAAACACACACACACACACACACACACACATAGTTAAGTCATTTTTTCGGGGAAAGGGCACTTATCAGCTGCCTGACAGGTGCAAAAAAAATAAAGCAGCCAAAGTCGACTTGTAAGTTACCTTTTTCTGATTTTTATGAGCGATGTATTTTTTTCATCAAAATTAATTCAAAGAGTTTGTCTTTTCTAGGTTGAATATTTGCAAAGCTTAATTGTTTACATTATTAACTAAATAAATATATAAATCTTCGATCTCTTCAGTTGCAAATTCATTCTATACAAGCTATGTAAGTTACAGGGTATACGAAAATACAACTACATATACACATGTGTGTGTGTGTGTGTGAAGTTAAGGCAACGATTTAAAAGGCGGCTGCTCTCGAGGCTCGTTTGCATTTAATTAAATGCTTATAAACAGACAGACAATGAGCCAAATGGGCCAGTCAGTCCCCCTCACATACACACATACATACATCGACATGTGCACACACACACACATACACAGAGAAGGCACTCACCTATATAAAGGTATGCCCGCATTATCACGAAACCATAAGACCATATAAACATCGTGCAAGGGCTCGGCAATGGGGCAAGGAAGTGACACTGATTTACCCTCAACGGCATCAATGTCCTTCGTTTTCACTGCGATTGTGGCGAATGTAGATGTAGATGGTGATGTGGATGTGGATGTGGTTGGCATTATTGTTGCGTTTGTGTTTTGTTGTGTTTGGTATAGTGCCGTCGCCATATTATTTTCGGGTCAGGCAAATTATGTTGTCATGGTTTTTGGTTGGTCAGCATCAGAATCAGCATTCATATGGGCGTCGCATCGTCATCAGCAGCATCGCCATCGCCATCGCCATCGACATCGGCAGCAGCAACGGCAATAGGCCCAAAGCAGTCGTCGTGGTTGTTCGGTACATGAAAATAGAAAATAAATGCGTAAAATTTGTTAATTAAATGTTCGTTTCTTTTGGCGTGCGTGGCTATTTTCACAGAGGAGCCAACGGTGGGGTACGAAAGCCAGGACTCTCGCAATTAAATGTTGATGCCAGCTTAATTTCAACGTAATTACAAACGCGTAAATTTTTATATGGCTACCCATTTCGCTTAGAGCCCGTTTTATTTATTTATTATGCATGTGCAAATGCCTGCAAAATGCTTTTAAATTCACATTACAAGGACGACAAAGAGCGTACCAGAGAGAGAACGGTATACAACACCGATTTCAGGCCTTGCAAAAACGAGAGGCTAACAATATAAAATTGTATGGGATTTTAGCCTTTTATGACTGTGATCAACTATAGTTTCAATTGGAATAATAGGGGACCTCAGAAATCATGATTATGGAAATACATCATGATATATACCAAAATTGGTAAATAGACAAAAATAACGTCATCTAACTAGTTCACTTGAGTTTTAACTTAGAATTAATAATTAAATAAATATGAAAGATAATAAGCTTTACATTCTGTTTAAACTTATTATTTTTATTTTTATCATGTTTGGAATGAATAATTAAAACCAAAAGTAGATGAAAGAAAATAAGTGAAATGAGAAACAAGTAAAAAAGCTACAGTAGAGTGTAAGATACCCGCTAGCAACTTTCAATAAATCTATTTTCTTAAAATAAAACAAATTATACCGCAAAATACTATTACCTTCAAAATATAAATATAATATAGAGTACAAAATAAACCGTATTATTAGCCATGGCAACTAAGATCCGAATCAAGTAGGCGTTTTTTTAGTCATAAGACTGTACTGTAAACTTGACATTCAATTTGAGGGCGCGGAAGAAGAAGTGAGACAAATTTTAAACAAACTTGATCTGCGGAAAAAAAATGCTGCGGAACATTATATGTCTATCTCTTATAATCTCTGAGATATGAGATCATACGTACAGATGGACAGACAGAAAGACGGACATGGCTATATATGTACATACATGTATATACTTTACGGGGTCGAAGATTCCTCAATTGCCTGTTGCATACATTTCCTATAGGCATTAAGTTATAATACCCCTCTACCCTATACCATATATAATTAGCTGCTGGATAACGATTTTGGGAAACATAAGCCAACTGTCGATGTTAATACATATGTATAACCAATAAAACCAATTAAAACAATTTGAGTATTTAAGCTTAGTCGATTTTATATTTCAGTTGGGAACTGAAATATGTTATGGTCGATTCCCCGCCGAAAGCATAGCGAACAGATACCAAAAGATAAAAAATTGTATGGTACTAACATAGTATCTTTCAGTTTCTTGGCAGGCTGAATTTTCTGTCTTTGTAACATACATATCTCTCTGTAGACGGAGCCCCGATTTGCAGCAAAGAGATGACGATAAGCATTTATCTTTTTACACCCAAGCAGAACAAATTTAACAAGTCGAGTACACTTACTTTACTTTTGCTTTCTTTTACCTTGACCCTATTTTCAATAAAATCAGATTCTATATATATATATAGAATATATATATATACCAAAAATATACTACATAATTCTGAAATACACAATAGCCTATACTACAAAATATACCAGATAGTCAATCAAAGTCCCCTAGTAAGTTTGCGTTCGTTTCTACATAAAAGTATTTCTTAAATAACTTCCACAATTTTTATCTAATCGCAACCAAATTCTTCAATCTATTGTTATTATTGCATGTACCAAAAATCCACGTTCTAGCTTCAACATTAAACTTGTTACGATTACAATGTTTGTCGATTTGCGGAAGTGAGCGGGCAAACATGTCAAAAAACTCTATCTCTTATAGTCTCTGAGATCCAATATTTCATAATAGTCGGGCAGACGGACATGGCTATATTGTCTAGGCTTTTGACGCTGCCCAAGAATATATATACTTTATAGGGTCGGATATGCCTTCCATGTTGAGGATTGTATAATGTTCTCAAAATCAATTTGCAACATTGAATTTAGTAGATTTTATGCATTAAACTTTACCATATTTTATGTTATTAATTGTTAATCTATGTTATACATTTCATCAAATGCAATGGTCAAGAATAGAGAGCAAACAAATAAAACAAAAATTTGCAATTATTTTTTTTATTTTTCTGATACCATCGAGGCTGCAGAGATATGCACATACATTTATTTACATTTATCTTTGTGTATAAATACAAATGTCTATGTTGAAAATGTTTCACATCGGACGAGAAAAGGGGAAGCAAAGGCCATAAAAATGTTGATTCGGCCCCCTCACCCAGAAACATGCTATCCAACCATTCTCATCTCCTCACAAAAAAAAAGAACACTCAATTCTGCTTTGCACTTCACGGCAAGGTTTTTGGCGTTGGCATTGGCGTTGACTTTATGTGTAAATATGAAAAAATGTCATTTTATTGCCACAATGCGTCGAAATTTTGTGAAAATTTATTGCGCATACGCGGCGTTGCACAATAAATTTGCGCTTAAATGCCCAGCAATTCTTTGAGTGTGTGAGGCTCTGTAAGTGTGGCTGTGGCTGTGGCTGTGGAGAAGAGAGACGTTATGAGTAGCGGTGAGAGCGATTGTGTGTGTGTTTATTTTCATCTGCTGACATTGCGGACAGAAGTTGGCGAACATCTGCGATATTACACAGCCGAAAGAGTGAATGCTACGAGCAACAGCTGGAACTAAATTTAAAGCACATAACTAAATATTTAATAAAGGGGTATATGCATCAAATCGAGCTGAATGTACAGCAAATTCGACTCATTTCAACAATTAATTAACTGTTTTGTTGTCGAATCTATTTAGTTAAGGTCTAGGTATTTTAATGTCGAGCAGCTATTTACTTCACTTTACAGCAGCTACTTCAGTTTGTCGTTGCAACGAATCAATTGTTATCAGCACCATGAAATTGAAACCGAGTTCGCCCAGCAAAGTTTCCCATTTGTAGCGTCAGATGGCGACAGTGTGTTCACATTGAATATTCGCACAGCGACGACAGACCAGGTGAGTGATGTTTTAAGTTCGAAGTTTCGAGCGAGTCTAACAATCAGATATGATAGCTCTAATTGATAGTGAAGAATGATGTAGATAATAAGCGAAAATGAGTTAGTTTCGTCGCCTTATCACATGTCATACATAGTATCTTGTGAAAGGCAATTAGATTAATGGACATCCATGCCACGCATTGCAGACCCAACGCCGAAAGATCGCAACACAACATGGAACCATTCAAAAACGAAAAGTCTCAGTTGAACAACGTGCCTATCATGGCCATGAAGAAACGCTATGTGAAGCGCCTGGTGCGCAAAGTGATATTCCTACTGCTAACCGTAGCCTTCATCTCGCTGGTCACTACAATGATCGTTGAGAAACGTCTGGGCAATAGCAAGCCATCGAACGAGGTTGACGAAAGTAATTTGGATCCGAACGGAGATGCAATTACACCTGAATTCAGGGCTGCTAACATCGTGCCGACACGTCGAGCACCTCGTCCGCCGTTCCAGGATCGAAATGCTGTACGTGAGGAGCAGACACCGAAAGAGAAAGAGAACACAGTTAAGATGTTTACCTTGCCAACGCCACAAGGTGAACGCAAAGATTGGAATGACTATCAGGCCATGGAAGATGACAAAATGCGCTCAGGCACTGGAGAACATGGTCTGCCGGCCAAGATTGAGGATCCTGCTGAGAAAGAGCTGGAAGACAAACTGTATAGAATGAATGGCTTCAATGGACTGCTCTCCGATAAGATATCAGTGAATCGTTCACTTCCCGATGTCCGCAGAGAAGAGTAAATATATCGAAAAGCCTATTCATTTTCATTTTGATGCCTAATTAAATTATTTGCAGATGTAAGACACGTCAATACTTAGCAAAGTTGCCCAAAGTTAGCGTCGTGATCATTTTCTTCAACGAACACTTCAAGACGCTTCTGCGTTCCGTTTATAGCATCATTAATCGAAGTCCGCCAGAGCTACTCCAGCAAATTGTGCTTGTCGATGACGGGAGCGAATGGGAATCGCTAAAACAGCAATTAGATGACTACGTCTCCCTTCACTGGCCAGATCTGGTTGACGTGGTTCACAATCCCGAGCGACTTGGCCTGATCGGAGCACGACTGTCCGGCGCCAAAGTAGCTACTGCTGAGGTTATGGTCTTCTTTGACTCTCACATTGAGGTCAACTACAACTGGGTAAGGTTCAAATATTTAAAATATCTTTTTATGAAACAAACATCGAATAATCTGAAGTTTAGCACAATTATGGATAATGAACGATATATATCCCATAGAAACAAGAGCAGCGAAAAAAATTATGCAACTTAATCCACCTGTCGGTATTTATTCTCTATCCATTACATATTTATTCTCTACACAGAGCACAAAACAAGCAACTATTAATATATTGAAATAATTCTAAAATATACCGAACAATCTATTTAGTATATCGATACAAAACATAGCAAGTTGCCAACACAGCAATTGTGACCCGTCAGCAGCAGCTGTTTTTTAAATATCTAAATCAAATTTAGTCTGTGTGAAAATATTA
Organism: Drosophila kohkoa; assembly: GCA_019972355.1. Classification (NCBI taxonomy): domain Eukaryota; kingdom Metazoa; phylum Arthropoda; class Insecta; order Diptera; family Drosophilidae; genus Drosophila; species Drosophila kohkoa. Next base: position 1,273,502 of record BJEL01000057.1, on the reverse strand, counting down.
CCCGTGCATCTAGTCCCTGAGATGTAGATGATTTTACGGGCAGACAAACAGACGGTCATATATAAGATATATCCTTATATATACACGAATACATATTATATATTCTTTATGTGAATAGTTTTTAGATCTTAAAAAAGAGAAAAACAAAATCTTGTATTAGGATTTTTTAATTTCGAATTCATATTTCAAAATTCGGTTTAAGATCAAAGAGTTTTTATTTTAACTCAAGATTTGCAATTTAATTTTCAATTTAAATTTAATTGCTCTGTGTAAGCCAAGCAACAAATTACACTATATTTGTTCTCTCTTCAGCTGCCCCCGCTACTGGAACCCATTGCCATTAACAACAAGATATCTACATGCCCCATCGTAGACATCATAGATCACAGCAACTTTGCCTACAACGGTGGCTATCAGGAGGGATCCCGAGGGGGCTTCGACTGGCGATTTTATTACAAACAGCTGCCTGTGCTGCCGGAGGACAGCGTAGACAAATCTCAGCCATATCGCAGTCCAGTCATGATGGGCGGCTTGTTTGCCATCAACACTGAATTTTTTTGGAGTCTGGGAGGCTACGATGATGAGCTCGACATTTGGGGTGGTGAGCAGTACGAGCTGAGCTTTAAAATCTGGATGTGTGGCGGCATGCTGCTGGATGTACCGTGCTCCCGTGTGGCCCACATATTCCGGGGTCCCATGGATCCACGGCCAAATCCCCGCAATTATAATTTTGTTGCAAGGGTAAGCATTGAAATTGCGAATGTGGAACAAAACTTATTAATTAACCTCATCTTGATCAAACGGAAATAGAACCACAAGCGAGTCGCAGAGGTTTGGATGGATGAGTACAAGGAATATGTCTACACACGGGACCCGCAGACCTATGATAGTATCGATGCTGGCGATTTGAGGCGACAACGTGCGATTCGAGAGACATTGCAATGCAAATCCTTTGACTGGTATATGAAGGAGGTCGCACCCGACTTTCTGATCAAGTTTCCGCCCATCGAACCCCAACCCTATGCATCGGGTGCTATTCAAAGTCTGGCTTATCCGCAGCTGTGCCTTGACGCTATGAACTTGGGTACCAGTAATCCGGTGGGCTTATATTCCTGCCACAACAATCTTACATTACCTGAAGGAAACCAAATGTGGTTACTCACTGCAGACCGCGAGTTGAGGCGTACTGGTAATGATGAATGTCTTGATGTCCAAGACTCCCAAGCAAATGCGACGGTCTGGATGTGGGACTGTCA